>OZ014525.1:3327225-4069725 GCA_963966055.1 Lathyrus aphaca
CTGAACCCTTGTTCATTCTTCATCACTGATCGAGGAAGATGAGAAATAAACCACCTAGATAATAGAGGTATACAACACATCAGAGTTCCTCGTGCCTTTGTAGTAAGGGTATGAAGAGAGTGTAAGATGTCTCCAAGTAATGTAGGCACTGGATTATGAGTCAGAAATATGTTGATGGCGTGTACGTCTATGAACTGGTCTGGATTGGGGAACAATACTAAGCCATAGATCAATAGGGCTAAGATCTCCTCAAAAGCATCATAACTCATAGCCTTCAGGAACACTTGAGCTTTCTCCATCAATACCTTAGCAAGAATACCCTTAACTACGCTTCTCGTTTCTAGGACAATGTCTGATTTCTTCAAATGTAGGGCTGCAACAATGACTTCAGGTTTAGGCTCTTTTTCCAAGCCTGTTAAGGGTTTCTGATCAAGAATAGGTATGCCCAGTAGCTTGGAGAACTCTTCCATTGTAGGAACCAACTGATAGTCGGGGAATGTGAAACAGTGATGTTTAGGATCAAAGAACTGAAACAGAACACTCATCATGTCTTCATTGAACCCTGAAGTGACTAAATCCAGTAGGTGACCATGCCTCTTGATGAACTGGGAGTTTTCAGAAACTTGAGAGACCAATTTTTTAAGCTTAGAAGGTATTCCTACAAAGTTGATCCGGATAGTATTCCTACGAGCAGAAGCCATGACCTGCAACAAAGAACAAAGATAAATCCTTTGGTCCTTGAAATAGTTAGTGAAAATGCTATGCTTATGATGCATGATGATGTTATGATGTTATGCTCAATCACAAACATGTGGCACACACAAACAAATCACACAATAGCCCTAGGTTTGAAGGCTTGCATGAGGTTTAAAGGTAAGTACCCTCCCCTGAAGTTTAGTTGGTTCATCTTGTCCTATAAAGTAACCAGGTTCTAAGGGATCTCAATATCATTAATCCTTCCCAAGGGTGGTTGTTCAGTAGGCAACTTACTTGCCAACCAAAACCCTCCAAGTTTAGGATCTCAATGAGTGTAGCATCGAGTATCATCCAACTTCAGTCTTCACCAAAGTCGGCTATCTCACTACTTTCTAAAGGCCAAAATGGGATAACTAGGGTTATAAAAGTTAGTTAGTGTATTGACAACACATGGCAGCCTCATATTATCCTCAACTTTACTTAAGGAACATAAGCACCAACCAAGAAGTCACACTAAATATGGCCACCAGATCAACCATATCGGTATACGCCGTACAGTTTCCTTAGTCTATTGCCATTTACCTAAGGTACACTAGATCCGGGTTAGGATCTTTCACACATAAGATCACCCAACAAGTAAAGTAAAGCAAACAAAGCAAACAAGTTTAAAGTGATCTAATTCCTAAGGGTACCCCTCTTTTATTAAGTCCCCAGCAGAGTCGCCAGTTCTGTAACACGGTGGGAGAACTGACTTTAGTTAAATGTTGCGGATAGCAAGAGTCGCCATCGACTTTTATTTTATCCAAGAGGAAAGGACATAAAAGAACAGGAAGACCTTAAAAAGATTTTGAGTTCGGGGGGTAGGTTATACAAAGGGAAGGTGTTAGCACCCTTTATATCCATGGTTATCCATGGGCTCTTAGTTACTTAGCTCACTTTAAATTGTTTTGAGAAAGTGTAGTGTGTGATTGAAAATTTTCTAAGTACTTTATAATAATCCTCGTACGGATGTATATAAAGACTTTGTTTTGAAAATTTGTTTGAAATGTGAAGTGTAATGAAGTATTTTGAAGAAAAGTGAGCAAGTACTTAAGAGGAACCTACCCTATGCTAAGTCTTTATTGTTCTTATATGTTCATTTAATGGTAAGACTATCCCTATTATTAAGGAATATGTAGTCATTACCTTGGATGTGATAAGGGACATGTGAAGGGACATATGTATTTAGGCAACTGTAAGGTGTCTTTAGCAATTCGTAGGGACTTATCATCTTTTATTCGAAGGGACAAGATCATTTATCGTAGGCAACCTCAAAGGGACTTGATCTTATAATTTGAAGGGACTTGATGATATTTTATGAAGGGACTTTGCTTTAAGACACTTTACTTGACCTTATAATTAGGCAACATGAGAAGTAACCCTAGAAAGTGTGAGATGGCGATCAAAGATCGACTTACGTGTGTGAGTGTTCATATTCATATATTTATCTTGTTTAAATTAGTTTTCTAAGTTATTTTAATTACACATAGTTATTCACACCCTATAGTTACTAACCATGGCAATAACAATATTTACAAAAAATAAAATAAAGACAAAAATAATAAACCTACGACTATTACATGGCTTTCGCAATTACATGATAATAGAAATAATTAATAATAAATATATAATAAATAAACAATAATTAAAATGGTTAGTAATAATAATAATCATAAGAAAAGAGGTTAGCAAAAATATAAAGCATATAACATTTAAGAGAATATATTTTTTTAAGTTAAATAAACAATTTTAAAGAATTTTAAAAGGAAATAAGATAATTAGAATAATAATAAACAATTATAATAATAATTTACAAAAAAAACATGATTAATTATTAAATTATAGTTTATAACATAATTAAATTAAATATTAAGGTTAGAGTTAGAGAAAATTGGGGTTTTGAAAAAATTAGGGTTTATAATTTTATTTAAGAAGAATTAGGGTTTTAATTTAAAATATACAATTAATCTATTTACAAAAATATAATACATATATATATATATATATATATATATATATATATATATATATATATATATATATATATATATATATATATATATATATATATATATATATATATATATATATATATATATATACACACTTATTATGAATAATTTAAATTTTTAAGAAAAATAAATTATAATTTTTAAGAATATAAAGAAAATATTATAATGTTATTTAGAAATTACTTTTTTTATAATTTATATTTACTAATTTAAACAAAATAGAACTAATAAATTGAAAATAAGAAGAAAAAAAACAAGGAAATTTGCCAAAAAGAAAGGACCTGGGATTTGAACCCAGGTCCTCTACCTCACATGCGTAACATAAAACCAACCAGGCCAGCGCGTGCTGGTGATATCCATATGACTTCCAATTATTAAATAATAAGCCTGCAAAAGAAAACAATTGTGAAAATTTTTTTGGTGAACCTAGGATTCGAACCAAGGTACTGAGTTTGCCAGCATCACAGCCTTTACCAACTGAACCAAGCGCGCTCTTGTGATAATCTAATGAAACAAATAATATATAAAAAAAACACAAAATTTGAAATTAATTTTTCGCGCCAGCCTTCATCATCTTCTTCCTCTGGCATTGCGAAATTACCTGCGAAATCTTTTACAAGTTTTCCTGCGAATTCGTTTTCGTAGCTAAACCTGCGAAACAAATAATATACAATCCAGACACGAATCATCCAAAATAATGATTCCAAAAGCTTGCCCAGGTCTCATACAATCCAAATATCATATTCAAAGGCATTTATGTAGCATAAATCGCAAACCCCTAATTTCAACTTCAAAACCCTAGTTATGGCATTTCATGATTCCTGCGATTAAACTCAAAAATAATTGCCCAGAAAGCTTCTATGTCATCACACAAACAATATTAGCCAAACAAAAACAAGTAAAACCCCATGAATAGTCGTAATCGAAAAATCAATAAAATGCCATGAACATGCATTCGGTTCAACCATTACAACATGATTTTGATGCTTATGAGTATTGAATCATGATCAGTGAGGATCAAGGAAGCCAATGCAACCTTTATTTTGCCTTGAAAGTGGCCAAATTCTTAAATCTGAATGTCACTTTTTTGAAGATTTTTGAAGTTGTTTTTTGTGTTCTTTAGGCTGCAAAAATCGTATCCCTTGTATGCTTTAGCTTGTCTATATATCATATAACAGAATTAGGTCAAAAAATTAGTCCAACCTTTGGACTTTTGGATCCATAGATATTGAAAAAGATATGTCTTTAAAATATTGAAAATTTGGATATATCCTTGCTATTTTTGTATGATCTGAATTTGTATAGTTTCAATCACTTCTAAATGAACATTAAGACTTTCTAGAACCAAAATCAAATCAAATATTCACACTTTAATATTTTATTTTGATTTAAAATGATTTTTAATGTAAAAAATCATAATAAATAAAATAAAATGAATAAAAATATGAATAAATAATTTTTAATTTGTGCATGATGTCATGGAAGTGTTTGGGTCATAAAAATACAAGCCCATTTGGAGAAATTTGGTTCTAAGGTCCCATTTGCTTCATAAACCTCCCAAAAATTTCCCAACTTTGCAAAGACACAAATCCCTCAATTTTAAGGCTATGAAGGTGTTCTTGGACATTTTGGAAAGCTTAAAGAGTCCTCTAACCAACCTCTTTGGTATCATGTCCATATCTTTTACCATCCTCAAGTTATGCTCTTTGGAAGTTGTTGACCTTTTGTTGACTTTTAAAATAACCTATAATGTCCTAGCTCATACCTTCCAAATGAAGCATTTTTGGGCTTGGCTTGTGAGACACAAAGTTGTAGAAAATTCAATTTCATTCAAAATGAGCTTTGAATGGAAAATTTTTGATGAAACATGTGAAAGTTATGGCTGGTCAAAGTTCAATTGACTTTTCCTATGAAAACCCTAATTTAGAAACTCTTGATTCTTGATGATATAAAATCTCCTTGATGAATCATGATCAAACCTTGATCAAATGATGAATTTTACTTCATATACTTGATGTTGGCAAAAAATCATGAAGTTTGTCTTTGGTTTGACCATAGTTGACCTCAGTTTGACTTTTTGACTGCTTTGACTGATTTTAACCTATCTGATCATCTGACTGAGCAAATCTTTTGGGAAAGTCTTGAAACTTGACATGGGGATTATTGAACACATATAGGATGCTATGAAGCTCACTTGAAGGCTTGGAAGTCCATTTTTTCTGATGAAAGTCAAAACCCTAGTTTAGGATGCCTTGCTTAGGAGGATGCATTGTCTGAGGGAATTGTCAAACTTTCTGACTAATTGTGAACCTTGTGAACCTTGTGAACCTCATGAGATATCTTGTGAACCTTGTGAACCTCTTGGGACACCTTAGTACACAATGTCTTGTCTTGGTGAGGACAAATTTTGGGGTGCAACAGTACCCAAAGATAAAACTGTGTATGTTGCAGATGTCTTTAACAGCCAAACTGAAACACCAATCTTGGTACCTGGACTCTGGATGATCACGACACATGACGGGAAGAAAGCATATGTTCCAAAGTCTTGAACTGAAATCTGGAGGCTATGTAGGTTTTGGAGGCAATCAGAAAGTAAAAATTATTGGCTTTGGAATTATTGTTGGTAATGACACCCTTCCCTCTATCTCTAATGTTCTATTAGTAGAAGGATTAATGCATAATCTATTATCCATAAGTCAATTAAGTGATAATGGCTATGACATAATCTTCAATCAAAAGTTCTGTAAAGCTGTTAGTCAGAAAGATGGAACAATCCTCTTTAGTGGAAAGAGAAAGAACAACATATATAAAATAAAACTTTCTGAACTGAAAAGTCAGAATGTAAAATGTCTAATGTCTGTGGAAACTGAGCAATGGGTCTGGCATAGAAGATTGGGACATGTTAATATGAGAAGATTATCTCAAATTAACAAACTCAATCTGCTCAGAGGACTTCCAAATTTGAAGTTCAACTCAGAAGCTCTGTGTGAAGCATGTGAGAAAGGCAATTTTCAAAACCTGCTTTTAAATCTAAAAATGTTGTATCTTCCTCTAGACCATTAGAACTTTTGCATATTGACTTGTTTAGACCAGTGAAAACTGCTTCAGTCAGTGGCAAGAAGTATGGATTAGTGATCATAGATGACTATAGCAGATGGACATGGTAAAGTTCCTTAGACACAAGGATGAGTCAATTGCTGTATTTTCTAACTTCTGCAAACTGGTTCAAAAAGAAAAAGAGTTTAAAATTGTTAAAGTCAAAAGTGATCATGGTGGAGAATTTGAAAACAAAAAATTGGAATAATTTTTTAATGAAAATGGCATCTCTCACAATTTCTCTTGCCCTAGAACTCCACAACAAAATGGAGTTGTAGAATGTAAGAACAGAACATTGCAAGAGATGGCCAGAACCATGATCAATGAGACTAACATGGCTAAACATTTTTGGGCAGAAGCAGTAAATACAACATGCTACATTCATAATAGAATCTCTATAAGACCTATTCTAGAAAAGACTCCTTATGAATTGTTGTAAACACCCCAAATCTACCCTCACTAATTTCACACTGTGGCTTGTGATCTTTCATTTTTGCATTAGCATAAGCATACCACCTCATATTGCATATTTGATTCACTGCATAGATTCAAGTTCATCTGCGCCTAGGGTTTATGATCTGAGCAATCCAAGATTTCATCTGAGCCATCCCAAATGCCTCAAAGCTTTCCAAGAGGGTCCATGTGTTTTCTACCATCCTATTATATCCCTCAAAGTTCATGGAAGTCAAGAGATCACAAGAACTGGCAAGGCATGGAAGCAGAGCTATGGTTTTCACTACACAGATGACCAAAATTAGGGTTTTGGTTTCAGAGGCCTTAACTCCAAAGTTTTGGGCCATTCTTGTTTCTAATGTTCTTAATATGTTATTAGGGTTTTGGTTTCAGAGGCCTTAACTCCAAATTCATTGTGGAAGTCATCTGTTCACTGGGTAACTTCTTGAGCAAGTTAAGTCAAAATCAGGGCATCTGAGGCCCCCAACAATGGAACCAAAGGGTTATTTTCATCAAATTGAAGTTCTATGATCTTTATTTGATCTTAGAAGAGGTTGTAATTTCACAAGATTGAAGAATTTTGAGCCATTTACAAACTTGCCAAAAATGGAAATGACTTGTAATGGAAACTTTCCATTTTGGGAAAGTTTTTCAACCTCCTCTCTCTCAACCAAAAAGGCTTCAAATGAAAAATTATTGGTCATGAAAGTTGTAGATTAGGTCTTTACCTTTTCAAAAAGTACAAGAACATGTCTTGATTCATCATAGAATTCAAGATATGGCATTTCAAAGTTGGCAAAAATCCTAAAATTTCAAGTTTCATGTCAAAGAGGGATTTTGCAGAATGGCATGTTCAAGCATTATAATGACCTCTAATTAACTTCTACACTTCATAACATGCCTATGTGACTTCTAAACATCAGAATTGGCCCAAGAATTTGGCATTTCCTTGACTTGATTCACAAGAAACTTCAAAGAGGGAATTTTGCAAAACCTATGATAACTCTTCATCCAAGCCTTCCGACTCATCAAATTCAATCCCATGGTCCTCCATGAATCAAGTTGAGGCAGGACAAGCCATAGAAACACCTCTGACCCGTGTCATGCTTCAAGTACACATAACCTTGACTTTTTGCAATTTGGCCCATATCAATCAAACTATGCCACACCAACTCTCTGAACCAATCAGCATGACTTATGTGAACCTCATGGACCTCACTCCATAACACATTCAAGCCTGAAAACCTCTCAAGACTCAGATTGCCAAAAATCACCTCATACCTTCATCTCTTCAAAATTCATAGCACAACCACTCAAACTTCAAACTTTCTTCACCATTCAACTCAGCATCACCTAAGGAACAAATCCCAACCATTAAAATGGCCTGAAACACATCACACAGAAAATACGATTTTTCACTTCTCAAAACTGAACTTCAGAAAGAGGCAAAATAAACTCACTCCAAGCATCAAAGCATTTTCAGGAAGCTCATTGGGGTTGGTTTGCACCAAAGAAAGGTCCAGAAAGCTCAAGAACTAAAAGCTCAATCTCAGGTAACCTCAAGAACATTTTTTCCAAAACTTGCATTTTAAGTTTCTAAATGAATCTTCATGCTTCACTGATCATCCTGATGTAATTTATTTTGAAAATGGTTGAGTATTAAGCATGTATTGAACTTCTGAAAGTTTTGTTCAGTTTTACGATTTGATTCGAATCTTGTTTTTGATGCATGATAAATATGTTTTGATGGCTGATTCTTGCTTAGGGGTGTTAGGGGATTTATTCTGGAGCTTTAGAGGGGTTGGGGTAGCCTAGGGAGTGAGATAGCATGAAGGTGCTGCCGGAGAAGATGATTGGAACACTGTTCCGGTCACTTAAGGGTCATTAAACCCTAATCCTGTAATTAATTATCAGTTTGAATAATGGTCGTAGGATATGTTTTGCCGCGTGTACGAATGGCCAAGATTGACCCACTTAACCCTAATCCTGATTATTTAAATTAATTAATTAAAATTAGCCAGATGGAACCTCAGCCCTTGGATTACGCGCTAGTCAACACCCAATTCCCCAGTTCAAATATCAACCCTTAGATCTGCATACTTCCCTTTATTTTATTTTTATTTCATTTTCTTTGTATTTTTATTTCTCATTTTATTTAAAATACCAAAAAGCTCTCAAAAAATATTTCCTTTTGCATTTTTGTTTCAAATATTTTTCTTAATCAGGAAATGATTTTTATTTTATTTTTTGCATATAAAAAGTATTTTTAAAATATTTAAATGTTATTTTTAATTAATTAAAGTCTTTTAATTAATTAAAAATACATTTAGGTTTCTAAAAATCACCAAAAAAATCATGAATAATCCCTTTGCATTTAGAAATATTTTCAAACTCTTCACACAAATTTCTTTTTAGGTTTGATCATAATTTGAGAATTTTCTTTGAATTAAGGGTCATTTAAATCATATTTTTGAACCCTAACTTGAAAAAAATCTTTTCTGCCTAACCAAGAAGATTTTGAAGATGATTATTTTTGTATTGTTTTGTGCATAGCATGTAGTATATGGGTCATTTATCTCTTGAATTTATCTTGCATTTTTGAATTGATTTGCATTTTCCTTTGAGGATCACCCAAAAAACCTAGAAACTTAGGAAATTCATAACTTTTGAGTAGTAAGGCTTCTGACCTTCTCCTTTGGGGTGTGATCTAGTATGTGATTAGGGTTTTTTTGAGCTTGATTGCAAATTTTTATCATGACATTTGCTTCTGTTTTATTCATGTGCATCTCATGCTTCCATATAACCCTAATTTTACATGTTCATTTGCATTCATCTTGCATATGCATCCATACATGAACTTGCAATGACATTTCATGCATTCATATGTCATCTTAGATATCTTAGGACATGTTAGAATCAGGCTTGATCATTTCTTCATTCATTTGCCATGATTTACATTCATTTTATTTCATTTCATTAACTTTCATGAACTTTCAAACTTCAAAGCATGCTTACATGACATCTCACTCTTGTATGATCATACATATGCACCTTGTATGCCTTTGCATCATCTCACATGACATTAACATTGCATAAACACTTCTGACTTTGGTCTTTGCATCTCATTTCAATTCATTTCTTTATGATTTATGCCTTATGAATTCATGCTAACATTTTCAGGTGGTAAGTTACTTTGAGAAGTGGATTTGCCTTCACTTATCATTTCTCTTATCTCTTTCATTTGCACCCTTACTTGTCTTTTAAGTGAATTTGATTCACTTGTATTCAATCTCTCTCACTTTCTTTCTTTAAGTTACTTATCTTCTTCAATGAAGTAAGTAACTTATTTCTTCTGCTTCTTCCTCCTTTCATCTGCTTCTTCCATTGGTGGCTTCCTTGAAGATCTTTCTCAAGCCTTACAAACCATAGGAACATACAAGCATGATAATAATGAGGGTTGTGATTAATTCCCCTTAGCTTTTACCTTTGAGTCTCCCTGAGTCTCTATTCTCATCTTCATAATCAGAGACTAAACTCTTAAAGTTTTAGGACTTTGGAATTAGGGTTATGCATGTATCCTTCTTTAGGATGGAGTGTATAACTTTAATCCTAAGTGTTAAACCTTTAATTTGTTTAAACCTCTTAATCAAATCATCTTAACAATCACTAAGACTTCATCTTGTAACTTGGGCCTTACATTAGGGTTCTAATTCTTCCTTCGTGGTTAAGAAGGACTAACCCTAGTGTTTAATGGACAAGTCCCCCTCAAGTTGTCTTACAAACCATAAAATTCACTTCTTAATTTCACCCTTTAATTAAAATCCACTTAATAAAGGCTTTATTATATAATGAATTTAATCCCTAACCATGGATTAAGTTGAGGTATCTTCCTCAGCTTAAGTGTGCTCATTTATTATCCTTCTATTAGGATGGTGTAATGAGTTCACTAATATGTGATTAGAGATTAAACTCATTACTTAACACTAAACAAAAACCCAAAAACATCTAATTAATCACAAGTAGGTTAATTATCTTAATCCTAAATCATCATGGTAATTAAGTTGAGATGCTTATCTCATACTTAAGTGGGCTCATTATCCCTAATCAGGGAGGATATAATGAATTTACAAGCCTTTGATTTAGGCTTAAGCTCATTAACTTATGCAAAACACAAAAAACAATAACAAAACTGAAAACACAAAAACAAACAATAATCGTCTCCTTCGGGATTATTTTCTCATCACATTCATTCACAAACGAGAACTTGCTTCTTCCGTCTAATGCAAGACAATTAGCACTCGAGCCAGACGAGTCATACACTTGAGCATAGGCAAGCAAGCAGTTCGCAATCAATTTATTTTCCAGTCTCTTTGAGTCGAACTACGGTATTCTGACTTCCTCATTGCACGAGAGGATACGTAGGCATAACTTAACTGTTATCGAACAAAAGTCTCTATGTCTTTCCCCTCCTTCAGCATTCTCTTTTAAGCCTCAGTTCCTGAGTAATTCACACCTTTTTGCATTGACACTTGTACATTCCTTTTCCAGCTCTTGCACACAGATAGCACATACACCTACCCCTTTTAAACCCAATCTTTTAAGCGTGGATCCTGTCGAGTACGACGGACAATCTGGGTGCTAATACCTTCCCAGGTTGTAACCAACCCCCTTTCTCAGTTTCTCTGGTTCGCAACCGTCTTATCCATCTTTTCCTAGGTTTATGCATTGATGCGTGTTTTTCGCAAGTGTACGAACACGTCAGAGTAATATAAAAGATTGTCGAATCCACAGAGACCAAGTGTCAATCTATCGTACCTGTTGTTATGGTGTGTATCTAAGGCAACTGAATATAATGGTTTTAAGGAGTGTGCAATGGTAAATAAAATGGTAATTTTAAATAATTAATAAAGACAGGCTTGAATGTAATTGACGTAATCAATAGATATTCCGGTACTTGTCAATAGAACTACTTATGGGCAATGTTTTCTACTTTGAAAAGAACTAATTTAACAGGAACTGTCGCTTTCGCTTATTCAGAACCTAGTTGTACTCTCTAATCAACCCCTCCTATTGTCACGGATAAAAATGTGCGTACTGTGTTAGAATAGTAAACCTATTTTTAAGAAATATAGTATCTTAACTAATTTGAAAAGTATTTTAACCTGGATTTCTTAGCAAAAAAAGGTTCTCACGAACCAGACTCTAAACTTCTTAACGCGTCCGAAAATCGTTTTAAAATCCCTTTTCTTTTTAATCTAAAAACTCCTAATGAACTAGACAAAGCGCTTTTGGCTGTTTTTGAAATAGTTAAAAACAATTAAACATATATTGAAAGTTAAAATAGCCCTTAAGTGTTTCTACAAACAATTGTACGGATTACTGGTTCAATTACGATCCTTACATTCTAACCTTTATGGATTTAGTTAGACATAGTGAAGTAAAAGTTCTTTTTATTATTTTTCATAAAAGTGTTTAGTGCGAGTGCGGAAAAATAAAATACGAACTGGAATTAAAATGGCGGCAGGATTAACTTCCTCCCAGAGTGCTCTAAAACTCGATCACACAGACGTATACAGACTCGATCACTCAATTGTAGTAACACCCCGATGTGAAGTGATGACTACTTTAAAACTGATATATGCCTAAGAGATTCTAAGTTTGGATGAAGAAAAACGAAATTCTAAAGTCCTATTTATAGGAAAATATTAAATGGGAAATGACCAGGATGCCCCCCTCCACTAAAAAGTGGAGGGAAGCCTTTTTGCCTTGTGGCGCCCGCCACAGGCCTATGGCGCCCGCCATGGGTGTAAACTGGTGGAGAAAGTGGGGATCGTGGGTCCTTGGCAATTGTGGAGTGGTCTTGAGACGTGGTCACGTCATGACAGACCCCATGGCGCCAGCTATGGTGGATGCCGTAAGTGTAAAAGCTGAATTTCTTGGTTTTCGTCCGTTTCCACTCCTTTTTCGCTCCTTTTCTCGATTTAGGCCCCGATTACATAGAAAACTTGAAAATAAAGAAAAACAAAGTAATAACATAAAAAAATAACAATAAAAACTAAGAATGCATGCGAAATCAGAGTCAGAAATACGGTGAAATTTAGTGTTATCAAATCCTCCCACACTTAGACCTTTGCTTGTCCTCAAGCAAACATTTAAAGCTCAAAAATGAAGAAAAACTGGTGTCAACACGTGATCTAGGCTAAAGGGCTTCTAAGTTCAAGTCAGGATGCAGCGACAAGTACTAACTAAGTGAACCAAGGGTACCATAATAACACAGACACAGACTTCAATCCTATATTAACCACCCCATGTCATCCCACAATACCTAGGCCTATCTTCTCATCTCTTTTTTGGTCCTTTTCATTCAGGCGCAATCACATTAAGCCCGTTATCCGTACATGCTTCATAGTAGAGTGACCGGTTAGTGATTATGATCCAAAACATAGGGTTTCTGGCACATAAGCATGTGTAAACCCGTTTTATTTTGACCTAAATGTAGCTGCGGGGGATCAGATCGTAATCCGCCCGACCAAGTTCAGTGCCAGATACCTCTGAACCAACTAACAATAGGTGACTTTAATTTTTTTCTTTTTGTGAGCATAGAAGCAAGACATATAAACAACAAAATAAAAGCAAGAAATACCAAATAAATCCGACACTTCTTGCCCGTTTTTACAGGCCAAGAGGGTTGTGACGTCAATCAACGGACGTTCCACAGCCTCCCCTCCGTCAGAGGAAAGCATCACCTTCCCTTCCCCGTCGACCAAAGGGATCGGAGTAAAAGATGATACCAACTTGCGGAATTCTTCAAAACTGGTCGCATCGTCCTCGCCCAGGTTATCCCCTACTTGCACAAAGTTACACACCGGTCTCCCGTAGTGACTATGCTCCCAAGAGAAGGGGAACCTACAGATCCTCCTATGAATCGGTCAACCTCCAGCGTCCAACCGAGGCACATCATTCTCATCAGTGTCATTGCCCATGAAACTGATCGACCTGGTCGCTCCTTTAGTCAAAGGCTCGATCAAGATATAGTCACCTTTGAACGACCTGATCGACTCCGAGTGTGCTTTAAATATCTTAGCCCGCTGCTTGAAAGAGATGAACCCTTTCCGAGCGGTTCCATGCCCCACCTGGCGTTGCAGAGAAAATAGCCGAAAGAATAGAGGAAGGGTAGCCCCCATCCCCAGGTGCTCGCACGTCATCTCAAATTCCCTCATGAAAGCATATGAGTTGGGGTGCAGCTGTGAAGGGGCTACCCCTAAATAACCGAGTACTGAGCACACTAGGTCGTTAAAGGGCATCCTAATTCCCAAAGTCGTGATGGCATATTCGTACATAACAAACTTCCTTCCACCGAAATCTGAGAAGATACGGTCATCATCGCCCTGGCAGGTCACTCTCCAGTGATCGGGATCCCCCACTACTGGCAGAGGGTCCGCTCGCGGTCGGGCATACGAAGAAACTTTGTCTAGTAAATCTTCAACGACCCACTCCTCGGGGGCCAGCACCCTTACTTATTCTTGCGTGACCTCAGGAACACCAACCTCTTCCCCTGAGGCTTTCCCGGCATCGCTTACTTCAGTCGCTTCTGAGTCTCCCGAAGAGCTCTCAGAACCAGATGGGACAGTCACAGAGGAGTCCGAATCCTCCGATGAACTCTCCTCTGAGGATATGTCGTAGGGATCGACGAGCACGTTTTCACCTAAAAAGTAGAGGAAAGACGTCAGTGAATTCGATCAGAGTATCAAATCCACCCTTCCACTACCTATCAAGTGAAAGGGCACGCAACGGCCCGAAAATAGGGTTCCGAGCAAAAGCCCCCAAGCGATCGACGTCCGAGATAGGCGATCAATGCTCAGAGGGACGCAAAACCCTAGCCTTGGTCGAGGAAAAACCAAGACCACCGCCCACCGTGAACTAGGGTCCAGAATAGGCGGAATACAACTACTACTAAAACCTAAAATCTATACATTACCCTAATCCACCGATAAAACCAAGTCCTAGGCCACATGCATCACTACTTCTTAAAACCCAAGTCTAAAAAAGCCAGAATAGAGGTCTAACCTTGGCCTTGAGACGCCATTGCAGAAAAATGACTTGAGAAGTGCGGTGGTCGACGACGGTTGGTAGTGATCGATAGCGGTGAACGGCGGATAAATGCACGAGCAATGAAGGGAGGTAGAAGACGAAGCGAAAAGTTCCCTCTGTGGGACAACGTTACTATTTATAGGGAAAAGGGCACGTGTGCTGAAACGTGACCCCTATCCCTAGGCAATAATAGCCTACGCACTAGGCCATATGCTAGCCGTCAGAGCAATAAATTGGCATAAATCCCAAAACACGCCACCTTTTTGTTTCCACTTCCTCTACGCCGACCTATAGACAGGATGCTCGGAAGGTCAATCCCCCGACGTTCGCCAATATTTCTGAGTGTCGAGCTACCTTTATGTCATCACTTCCTTGACCGAAAGCAACGACTTGGGGGGCTCCTGTTCCGGACTGGCCCAACCTTGAGAATTGGACCATATCTATCTCGTGGCCCAACGGCCCCAAAAAACCCAACTATGTTCGGAGCTCCGAAATCAACTTATCGACTTGCCCTAGGTCGGATGACTTCGATGTCGAGTGAGGGATCTATCAAGCAGTTGATTCCTCGCCCCAACGGTTAGTTCCTAATCACCGTCGATTATTGCGGGATCCGTGATCCGCGCCCAACAATTTGGGCCAATAAACACCCACTTGGACCAGTATATAAACCCTCTCATTTGAGAGGGTCAGGTATTCAAATCTTGACCCAAAAATATTGTACTTGCTCACTCGTTGCTCGCTTTCTGACTTTAGCATCGGAGTGCCTTTGCAGGTACACCCCCATCTTTTCTCCATCATCAACAACACTCATCCACGCTCGACGCGGCCATATCGGATCTTGATCTCCAGGTACAATCAGTATTTTTCATCATCCTCCCTCAAACATTTGCATAATCAAAAGTTTTGAACAAAAGGTATATATGTATTTTTATTGAAATAGAAAGTGTAAAGAAATAAATAAACAGATGAACTGAATTCAAAAGATTGCAAATGCTCATTTCATTAATCAAAGAAGTACAAACATAATTGAAAGGCAAACAGTTGTTACGAATACAACGAAAATACAAACATAAAGGAAACAAAGGCCTAGTGACTAATCAGTAAACAAGGACGAGTTGTCCTGTCTTGAAACACTGGCTTTAGGGAGAACTGGTTGAAGTTGATTGAAGCTTCAAGTTACATGCCTTGGCAAAGGATTGTCCTTGACATTTGGATTGGTATCATGGAAGGAGAGGATCTTGTCTCTGATCAACTCTTTCACTCTTGTCTTCAAAGCAAAACAATGTTCCAAATCATGGCCCGCTCCACCCTGATGAAATTCACAATGAAGATTTTCCCTATAGCCTGGTGGGAGAGGATTTGGAGGAGGAGGCATATGTCTAGTGTTTATCAAGCCTCTCTGAACCAAACCAGGATATAACTCAGTGTACGTCATGGGAATAGGGTCAAAGTGAACCCTATCACGATTCTGAGTTTGTCTAACAACCGGACATTGAGGAGCTCTAGCTGGTTGAGCAGTAATCACAGGAGCAACATCAGCAACATAAGCTTGATTATCATGTTGAGCCCTGTATTGAGGTCTTCTACCCACAACGAAAATAACATTGGTATGATATTCCCTCTTCCTTTGGAAATTCCCAAAAGGATTTTTTGCATTGTTGGAAGACTCAACAGCGGCTTTGGACACTTTACCATTCTTGATTCCTTCTTCAAGTCTTTGTCCAATGGTAACCAGATCAGTGAAACTGGAAGAGACGCTTCCGATCATCTTTTCCCAATAGAAGGGAGCCAAAGTATCCATGAACATACCAATCATTTCTTTCTCAGCTAGAGGAGGTTCAACCTGAGATTCCAACTCTCTCCAACGTTGAGCATATTCCTTGAAGGATTCCCTCTCCTTCTGAGACATATTCTGCAATTGACGGCGAGCAGTTGCCATGTTCAAGTTATACTTGTATTGTTTCACGAAAGCATCACCCAAATCCGCCCATCTATGGATACGATCTTTCTCCAGTCCCATGTACCACTTCATAGAGGCACCACACAAACTGTCTTGAAAGCAATGAATAAGTATTTTGTCGTTACTGGCGTAAGCAACCATCTTTCGACAGTACATCGTTAAATGGAGTTTTGGACAAGTGTGCCCCTTGTACTTTTCATCTGGAATTTTGAACTTGGCAGGCACGATGAGACCGGGTACCAAACACATATCACTTGCATCAACATTGAAGAAGTCATTACCCTCTACGGCCCTTAATCGCTTGCCAATAGCTCGATACTTCTCACGACCAACTTCAGGTTCAACATAATCTTCAAGATCATCACACTGAGCACTAGCAGCATTGTGTTCATAGGGAATTTGGCAAGTATGAATCACAGGTCTGGATTCAGTGAAAATAGGAACTTGAAAAGCGGGTTTGGACGCCTGACCAACCACATAAGTAGTAACGTGAGGTGGAGAGTAGTTGTGTGGTAAACCAAACTCTGGCCAAGTCGAAGGTGGCAACTAGGTAGGTTAAGGCTCGACAATAGCATTTTCAACCTCTTGGATCACTGTCCTCTAAGGTGGCTCTCCTCTAGCAATAAAAACTTGAAGCATCTCAGTCAGCTTCGTCACACTCGTCTTTAACTCATCAATTTCCATTCGGACCTCAACATTGTGAACCTCTTATTCTGACATCCCACGTCTGCGGTAAGCTCGGGTTCTGTATCGGCTACGAAGCTTCAGCTTGACGGTTGATAGATAACTGGAAGACAGAGACAACTTGAATGAATTGACGAACAAACCGGGTGTATGAAATAATGCAAATGATGCAAATGGTATGCAATGCAATGCAGATATGCTTAGGGTCACAAACACAAACATACTCGAAAGCTGGAAATAACTCGAAACTTCCTATTTGGTAGGCTGTAAGAGATTGGTTCTATATTCTGTACCCATAAAACCCACTCACGGGATAGTTTCTACAGTGATGGTTTAAGGGAACTCAAGGTCACAAACGTTTATCGTACTAATGCCCCGCCGCAGGCTAGCTGCATTGTGACGATAATGACGATAAGGTCTACCTTGAGTGGAGTTCTCGTGTTAGGCCCTCAAGAGGCGAGCCCTTGGAGACTAACACTACACAACAACCAATATAGAAACTGGTTCTTAACATGTGGATCCCAGAATCACAGTCCTTTCACGAATCAGGTCACGCAATAGGCTATCTGCGTTGCGACAAGATCTACGAAAAGTCTAAATATCTGGGGGAGCTTTCATGCTAGGCCCTCAAGAAGCGAGTTCTTGGAGACTAACACTAATAACTACCAATTCTAACCTAGGTGTTTCCTCTTCTTTTTACTCAACTCATCTTTTGCTTGTGATATAAACCCAAGGTCCCACAAATAAATAATAAGCATATAAGAGAAAGTAATAAAGAAGGAAACAAACAAAGATAACAAACATAGAGAAGACAAAAAGACAAGATCAAACAATTAAACGCACAAGGCTAAGTTAGGCTCGACCCTCTCTAGCATGAAGCTAGTCCCCAGCAGAGTCGCCAAGTTATCGTACCTCGAAAACTATGATCCTCACGATGGCACGCAGAAAGAAACAACAAAGTCGCCCCTAATTCTATTTATTCTAATTAAAGAAAAGGGAGATATAGATACAACCTAAATAGGATAAGAAATGGTTTACGAAACCAAATTCTAAGTTCGGGAGTCGGTTACGCAAGGGGAAGCTATTAGCACCCCTCACGTCCGTTGTACTCAACGGGAACCTCTTAGTCTAACTATGCGATTAAGTGTTGATTTAAGTCTTTGTCTTCTAAATGGTTTGTTAAGATGTTTGTTCTAATAGATATTAATATTATTGTTATTATGACGGAGAAAAGATCAAATTTTTTATTATTGTGCTCGTGAAGGATTAAAATCCTTGTGCCTACGTATTCCCTTGTGCAATGGGAAAGTCAGAGCTTCGTAGTTCGTGCAACTACGGTTTGTGTTTTTTATGAACAATTGTTTGAAACGCTTTCTAACTGCTAAGCGTTGGTTTATCGGCAAGATAGAAAAAAATCTTAAACAATGTTTGCTTGGAGAAAATGTTTGATCTTGATTAAAGGTGTTTAAAACGAAAGGGCGAATGAACCACGTCGCGTGGGGCTAGCCTAGGAGTGATTCATTCAAGAATTATATGGAATGCTAGACTCTAGAATTCAGTTCCTTCGTTGATTAATTATAAGAAAGATTTGTATTTGTTGGTAGGTTTTAAATTGTATTTTGAAAGAAAGAGACAAGTCGTCATCTTTAAGGATATATTTCACCTATTCCACAAACAGTTAAAGGAAAAAAATTGAAAACGGAAGAAGCTTCAAACTTGGATATATGATCAACAAGTGATTGCCACATTCTTCCTTGTGAGAAATTGTTTGAGAAAATTGACGGTTGTGTTTGTAGAAATAGGAGAAAAGTCTTTCCTATGAAGATGAATCATGTCTCATCTATTCGAAGGTTGTTAAGTGTTTTGAGTATTTTAGATACGAAAGGGCGAATGAACCACGTCGCGTGGGGCTAGCCCATGAGTGATTCATTCCAGAACGTGTGGAATGCTAGACTCCAGAGTTATGTTCTTCCGTAACTTATTTTGTTATCATATTTGTTTTGTTTTAGATGATTTAGGGCTTAATGTTTTTAGTAACGAAGGAGTAAATGAAACACTACACGTGGGGCTAGCCCAGGTGTGGTTCATTAAAGAACTTGTGGAATGCTAGACTCGAGGGTTCAGTTCCTTGTTAATTAATTTATGACGTGTAAAGTCGAGCGGATGGCGATCACATAGGTGACCGACTTACGTGTGTGCAAAATGTAGACGTAGAAATGTTTTAATTGATTATGTGAATTCGAATCCTAGTCTCTAAAGGTGTTCCTAGTAATACGAAATCATAATATAAAGGCGGAAAGATAAATTGCGTACAAAGTAATCGGGAGAGGGATACAAAGTAATTTACACGGGATTGCGATGAAATAAAGGGTCTCGTTGTAATTTGCCCAAGAGAAAGCGTGTGTGCAGTGTATTAATTAATTGGAAGCCGTTAGAGCTTGATATTATATTAAAATGCGAAAATAAAATAAAATAAATAAATAGACTAAATAAAATAAAATAAAATAAATTGTGAAATAAAATAAATTAAATAAAATGGCCTCATATTGGTCGCAATTTTACCGATTTATTGAAATCGACTTAATTGCGACTTTTTGCTATATCATTGGCCCGAAAAATGAAAAGATATTAAATAAAAGTGATGATATTAATATTCTACTAAATATATAACAAACTAGAAACAAAGTGAAATTGAAATAAATAAATAAAAAACAATAAAAATTATAAATAAAAGGTGACTAAAGAAAACTATAACAAACAAAAGACATGGATGTGTGCAAGCAGTAGTGGTGTTGTATAGAAATTCGGATGGGCTATCAGTAACCCAACAACAACAACAAAAATAAGGGGATGGGGTCAGGCGCTGGAAAATAGAGTGTATTTAAGAATTTCTAATAGGCCATAGAAGCCCACTCCGCCAAACAAACATAAAGTAAAATAAAAATAAAACAAAGATAACATTTATAATTAAAATTCAAAATCACTCTTCTTAAAAGAATAAAGAGACGCATCACGACTCAGATGAGAGAAACGAAAAAAAAAAGAGAAATCCTACCCTATTCGGCTACGACTAGGTTTACGGGGCGGATCTGTGTTGAGCAAAAGATTTATCGTGAAGGTGATTCGTCGGATTCACGATTTTATGTGGCTGACAGAGAGGAAAAGGTTTCGGTCAAGGTTTGGGTTTGTTTTATGGTAGTGTTTGACGGTGATGATTCTTGGTTTCTGGGTTGAAGGGTTCGGAGGATTTCAAAGGGTGATGGTGAAGGCGGTGATGAAGCAGGGTTGCGATAAGAGTAAAATGATGATGGATTTGTGATGCTTTGTGCAAGTGATGATGGCTAAGGGCAAGGGGTTTGAATGAAGAAAGGTTTTGAGTTGTGGTGAGGAAATAGAAATGTGGAAAGGAGAGGGTGGTTGTTCAGTGGGAAATGTGAGAAGGAAAAAGAGTGGAACTCACAAGGTTGAGTGATGGAGGTTCATGGTGTTAGTAGGTTTTGGTGTGAAGGTTCGGTTATGGAGGTTTAAGGTTATACGGTTATAGTGAATTTGACGGTAACACGGTTGTTGTTGGGGGTTCATTTGATGCAAACCGATATAGTTGAGGGAAACGGTAGGTGGTGGTCGGGTCAAGGATTGAGGACCAATGGTTTATTGGTGGAGTTTTCGTTCAAGAAAAATCGGAGGGTTGAGCTTAGATGGACCAAAGGCTTTACTAGCTGAGACCATCAAAAAAGTTGGAGGATGTTCTTTTTTTTTCAATCACTCTTCCTCCCCCCTCTGCGTTTTATTATGCCTTTCCTTTTAAAAAAAATCAAAATGATTCTCCTTTTCTGTACGTTTTAATGTCAATTTTTCTGCATTTTTTTAACCCTTTTATTATCATCTTCTGCCAAGTCTAAATGTGGTATCCTGTGTTTACCCTTTCCTCTTCTGTCTTTTGTATAGCATGTATGTGTTTGTATGTTTTGGTGAAAGTTTTTTTCCGTGTTGATGGTGTTGTAGCAGAATGAGTTATATCGATGCTTATGTATGCAGGTCTCATTTGGAATTTTGTGGAAGACAGGTTGATGCACATAGGAGCAGTAGGGAGGAAGTCTTGTGGGGACCGATAGAGTTGACTGATTACAACAAAACAAACTTTTTCCTTCTTTTTGAATTATTTTTAAAATAACAGAAAAAACTTTACTTAAACTAATTAAAATAAAACTTAAATGACATAAATTAAGTAAACTATTAAACCAATTAAAATTAAAAGTTAATTAATAAAAAAACTAATTATAATAGATTAATAAACTAATAATATAAATTCTATTTTTTTAAAAACAAATGAAACTAATTAAAACTAATCTAATTCTAATATAAACTTAATAAATAATAAACTAATTAAAATTAATCTTAAATAAAAAGTTGACTAATTAAAAATTAAAATAATTAAAAATTAAACTAAATCAATATTTAACTATACTAAAAGAAACTAAAATTTAAAAAAAATTAGACTAAACTAAATTCTATGAAATCTAATAATAAATTAACAAAATGAGACAACATTCTAAACTAAGTTCTAAAATAAAAAATCTCAAAATTAAAGATAAAAATAAAATTAACATAGAAACGATAAAATGTATAAGAAAATGCAATGATTAATGATTAATGGATTAAAATGCAAAAAATGACGGACTATCAAATACTTCGATAAAAATGCGTCAGACGAGTGAAAAAAATTCTGAAAAAGTCTGGTCAAAATTTAGGGTGTGACACCAGCTTTCAACCTATTACAACCATTATCACAACTAACACATTCATCACAACACTCAAAACATGTTATGAACACAAATTAAATTATTATGCAAAAAATCGGAACCGAATGAAATGCGCGTCGAAAGTTGTCGAAACTACACACACCTATACCTAAAGGGCTCCTAAAAATTCCCTAAAATCATATCCTAAAGATCCATGATGATTAGAGGGGAAATGAATAACAAAAATGCAAGAAAAAAACAAGAATTTTTCATTCTGGTTTAGTGGTAACAAGTTACTACCTATGCAGTAACCGGTTACCAGTTCAAAAAACTGGATTTCTGCAAAATTTAACACAAGTAACCAGTTACTACCTATGTGGTAACCAGTTACTCTGATACCAAAACCAAAAATTTATGCATTTCCATGTAAAAATCAGTAGCAACTTATTCAATTAAGCTCTATGCTAATGCCTATCAATTAAGCACGAAAATTACACCTAAATGCAACAATCAAACACCAATTAACACCACTATCACATCACTTCTAACTTCTATGATCAAACCAATCAAAGTATCAAAAAGCGAGAAAACACGAAGAATGCACAAAGAGAGATCAAGAGGAATAAGTTAAAACGAGAAGTGATTATGAATTCACTAACCTACAAAGTAGAGGTTTTCTTTGCCAATTGTTGCAATGTCGAAACGATGCGCGAAAGAAGAGAAAACCGGAGATCTGAAGCTTCTATCCGCGAATGCGCAAAATAAATGTGGTTGATCACAATCTTCCAAAAACACTTCCGAAAGGTGAAATAAACACCGAAACTGTAACAATTTCTTCGATAATCCGCAGAATCGATGCGATGATGGAGACTTAGCTTCCGATTCTTCAAGTTTCAATGCAAAACTTGAAGAATTTTGATGATGATGAAGCTTTGGCGTGAGTTTTGGAAATGGAGAAATGAGAGAATGGAGAAAAATTGTGAAAAGTGATGAAAATGAAATCTAGTGTGTAATCCCCTTGAGGCTTGGAGTGAACAAGACTTATATATGTGTTATTGTAACACCCCAAAATTTGCCCTCTCATTCTCATGCCATTTAGCATATCCTTTCATACATTGCATTGCATTTAGATCACAATTTTATCATAAACATACATGAATATACATCTCTATTTGAGCTTTCACAGGTTACGACTGACCTTTATTTCTTCATGCGGCACGTGCACAAGAATCTCAGAAGAAGCCAAAAGTTCTTGGTTGATTCAGAGGAGTTTAAGCAGAATATCAGTTTTATGGTGCAATTTGCAAAAGTTGTAACTTATGCTCGGAAACTCATTTTGGCTTGAAACTTAATAGTTTAGACTGTTTTGTATTCTCTACAACTTTTGTGTTCGGCTCGGAGGCCAATTCATCAAGGAAAATGGCGGGAATTATTTGTTTTTGAAATTTCGGTTTCGCCGATTAACTGTGCTACCGGTATTCAAGAGTTCGTAACTTCTGATTAGGTCACCATGTCTGAGAGATTCATATGCCAAAATTTCCGTCTTGATATCCTTTCCAACTTTTGGGTTTTGGCCGAGAACTAATTCTTTGAAGAAGATCTCAGAATGTGCGAGTCTTTAGAGTCGACATAGTGAAAAACAGTGCTGAACCGGTGAGTTTTGAACACTAAAAAATTCATAACTCTTGACTCGTTCATCGAATTGATGTCGTTTCGGTGCCTAAAATTCCGTTTAGATGTTATCTTCATTATGTGAATTCAGTTTGGGTTAGGTCCAAGTGAAAGGATCTCGAAAATGCGAATTACCAGTAAGGTTCTTTGATGCAGTGCACTGTCTGTAAAATTTTGTAAAATTCATAACTCGGTCAATTTTCTTCGGATTTCACCCGTTCTTGAAGCGTTGGTTCAAAAATTTTATCCTCTTCAAGTTCAAAGACAAACGCGAGTTCGAACAGTGCTCCAAAGATTGTCGTTTTGGTTTATTTCACAAAACTGAAGTGTTGAACCGAAGAAAAAGGGTGAAAGTGGTTTCACGAGAAAATTCATATCTCCCTCGTCGTTTGTCCAGTTGAGCTTACATTTTAACACCAGTTCACTAACTCATAGATCTACAACTTTGATGACAAAGTCGAGTCTAGATTATGCTCTGGAGAGGTTGACCTATTCACATTTTCGAGTAGCGGACACCAAATAAGCCGAAAAATAACTTATTCAGTGACGTCTTGCAACTTAAACGTATCGATCGCACTCGATTTTGATCCTATGACGTCCGTTCTTTTTGCGTTACAACCGTGATTCAGAGGCGGACGATGTTGTGGAAGGCTCAGAGTCGAAATTTCTTGCCGAAGATATTGTTATTTTCACTTAAGCCGAAATTCTACCTTTTGCCTTTCATTTTACACTCCACTATATATTCTTTTGACCCACAATTTGTCTCATAACTTCAATCATGATTTACAAACACCAAAAAACTCTCACAAACCCTTTCTAAAGGATCGAAGTTCATTCTCTCAACTCTTTCTCAAGAACACAACAACAACTTCATCAAGAACTCAAGAACATAACAATTCCGATCAAGCTTCTGGTAGCCGAGCCGCCACGAACCACCACCTCTGGTCAACTTCACCACCGTGCGACCACCATCTTCCGCCGTCGGTAGCCACGCGACCTCTCCCCTATCCTCCGTTCACGATCACGTCTCACTTCCTTCGGATTCGCAATTTCTTCGTCGATTCTTCATTCGGTAAGCTTCTTAAACTTTAATTCATGAATAATTGTTGCATTGTTTCTTGAATTGAATTTTCAAGTTGAATTAATCTTGTGGAGATTATATGCATTGATTCATGATTTGATTGTTGATTGATGCTTGATTAATTGATCCTAATAATTGTTGTGGTGCATAATTGGAAAATGCTTGGTAAAGTTGACATAGAATAATCGGTGCATGTTAGGTGTTTGACAAAATTCCTAAGAGAGCTAATTAATGTGACTTGATATTGATTGAAGTGCTTGACTTTTAAATTCACGTTCGTTTCAATGTGCAAATTTGAAATAGGATAGGTTGAGGCTTAATTGTTGATGTTGTTCATGTGTCGCGTGTCGAGAATATGTTTTGGTCATAACTTCCTAACCGTAGCACGTTTTCGCGAATGTGAATAGTGTAATTGACTTTGTTGATTATTTCGGAGCCATTGGTAAGCTTTTTAGTCGATTTCGAACAATTTTTTCCGACTATTTCGCTACTGTCAGCCGATAAAATCGGCCAAAAAGTACCACTTCCGAGTGGAATTTTCAAAATCCGATTGCATATTTGAATCCGTTGGCACGTTTGCAAGTTACCATTCGATTTTCGTTCAATTCTGAGTCGGTGATTTTTGACGCGTTTTTTCGTTTTAAGGCTTTTTAAGTTCGGTTTGGTGCGGTTTAGATGCCTTAATCTTTTTTTGACTTGTACTTATGTTTGTTGATCATTTGCCATTCATTGCATGTAAATTTGTTCGATTCCGGTTTGAGTTTGCATGTTGTTTATGTTAGTGCATAAGTGTTGCCCCGTTTTGAAACATAAATTTCAATGCATGTCCATGACTCGTATATTCATCTTTCTACTTGATTTTGAGTTGTGAGGCATAGGTGCAACTTCCGGTTGCACCTCTTTTTGGTTTCTAATGTGTTTGTTGAGTTCATGCAAGGTTCTCGCAAAGATCATAACGACGGTCGTTTGTGGGGTACCTTTGGATTCAAATGATATTTTGTGTCGTTGTTTTGTTTCGATTATGGGGGATTTTTACAAATTAATTATGGAATATAAGCATTTATTTTGCTTATGGATATTACAATACTTTGCTTGAAGTTT
Source organism: Lathyrus aphaca (assembly GCA_963966055.1). Lineage (NCBI taxonomy): Eukaryota > Viridiplantae > Streptophyta > Magnoliopsida > Fabales > Fabaceae > Lathyrus > Lathyrus aphaca. Next base: position 3,352,852 of record OZ014525.1, read on the forward strand.
TTTTGGATTTCTTTTATGTGAAAGAATCGGCACTTCGACCAAGTAAGTAATCTCGATTCTCTACTTTAATGCACCATTCTAGTTGTATGCGACTTAGGATCATATAACTTAAGGTGCATATTGAGCCCTACCACCTGAGGAATTGGATTTATTTGTGATATATATTGATATGTGTCGATTTCGGAACTTAGGGATTAGGTTACGAACCATTAGGATCGCTTCCTTTCACTTCCCCTTAAAATTCCCTTTTTTGCCCGTTTCGTCGCAATTATTAAAAATAGTTTTAGATGGGATAAAATTCTGAAAAAATTCATGAGTGATCTTTATCCTCTTAATTAATTTGTCATATTTTTTTTTTCCAGGTTTGATTGATTTTAGTAATTAATTTGGATTTTTCATTCCAAGCTGTCCCAAAAGGAATGGTATTGACATAAGGGACCAAAAACCATTTTTCCCCATAGGTGTGAGACCTTTTTTTTGTGTGTGATTAACCACTGGAATTTGTGACATTTTGATGCTCCTTAGGCATTTTTTTCATAATTTTAGATGCCCTTTTTGATCCACTTTGTGGAGTTGTTTTTCGGCAATCATGCCTTGTTACCAATCGTCAAGTAATTGTTTTGGCACTTTGGTGCATAATTTTGTGAAATCCTTTTAGACCATGTAAGATACTGACTTTAAAATTACAGGTATTTAATTTCATAATTTTTAAAGCTATTTTGCTATTTTTCCATGTCACCTAGACCATAGGTTGATTTATGTGCTTATTTGTTGCATAACCTAAATATTAGAAAGGCATTCATGCCATTGGCTTGAGAGACTTGTTGGTAACTTTTAGGAGTTGATTATAAGTCATTTTTATGTCCTTAATTCCAGTTATAGGTCACTTTTTGAACCATGTTTCATTTGGTTTGTTTTGGTGTTTCAAAGTGCATAATTACTTAAACATGTTTAACTTAAACTAGCTTCTCTTCTCCTCTAATTGTTAACATGAATTATGTGGAAATCATAAATGGCTATTCATGCACACTAATTGAATCTCATAACTTGTGTGCTACTGACCCATAATCATCTCATGCATATTCACATGTCATTCATTCTTAATTTGCATCCTTTGTGATCTTATGCGATGTTTGTTCACTTCTTCTCACATCTTCTTCTCCTTACTCCATATGCTTACACCATTGAATCCATGACAGTATGATCATTCATCTATATTCATATGCATTCACTACTGACTTTGATACTCATTTCATGTATTAATTCATGCTTGTAAGCCACACGCATTCATACTTCATCCTTGAACCCTAACTTGCATTTAGGTGAATTTATGTGAACTTTTTGTACATAGTTTGACATAGTTTGAATTTGTGAGGTATCCTAGCATACTTAGGGACCTATAGCATGTAGATACTGACTTTAGAAGTCATGTAACCTTTAGGTACCTTCACCTTTAGACTTAGGTCTTACTTTGAACCCTAGTTCCATTCTAGGATGTTTATGGTACTTAATCGCTTTTATGCTTTGATTTTACTTTCAATATGCATTGTCATGCTAATTTTTGTTTTGTAGGGGGGAAGATTGAGGTAACCCTTACTTCATTCTGTCGCTCCCTGGATTTCCATCCTGGTACAAACGCGAAAGTGGCGCGGAAAGAGGTAGAGTCGCCAGCCAGGCATTTTTATCCCGAAGGAACGGGAATGGTAATGTTTCACAAACCAGAGGAAAAGAAAAGGAAGGACACGGGTCCTATGAACCAAAGAGACTGAGTTTGGGAGTCGGTTACGACCTGGGAAGGTATTAGCACCCAGATCGTCCGTCGTACCCGACGGGATCTACGCTTGCAAAGAAATCTGTTTCAAAGGGTGAAGAAATGAAAGCCACTGCAAAAAGAAAATGAACTGAACTGGATAAAAGAAACGAAAAGGGATCTGAAAAAGAAATGAAAAGGAAAAAATGTAGGGAAAATAAAGATTGTGCTCGAACGGGCCCTACCCCGCTGCCTACGTACCTCATATGGACAATGAGGATCAGATTCGCCGTAGTTCCCCTAACTAGGGGTGGAAAAGATTGCTTGTGAATTAAGGCTTGAACTGTCTATGTCAATGCTCAGGTGTTGCAGGCTCGGACGACGAAGGAGATGAGAAAAGAATTCCCGAAGGAAAGACGATTATTGTTTGTTTGTGTTTTTTAGAAGCTTTTTATAAGTGTGTCACAAGGAAATGAACTCAAGCTCTTTTCCATGGAAAGTGTACTTGCTACTACATTCCAAGATGGAATAATAGAACAAACCCACTCAAGTAAGGAGAAGATCCCCAAAACTTGATTCCCGAGATTAGGGCCTAAGCTCACTAACTCATTGAATTTATTAAGTGTTTTTGTAATTAAAATGAAGAAGTCTTTTTTTATGATTTTCTTGATGAAGATGGTCTCATGATCAGACTTGTGCATCATGATGAACAAGCTTGTACTATCCCAAGATGGGAAGACTACAAGTGTTTCATGGAATAAGGCTATTGCTCAGGAGACCACTTCAATCCTTATTAAATGTTTTTATGCTTTTTATTTTGAGATGAGAAGAGAAGAGAACCAAAGATCTTAAAGGTAAAAAAAATCTAATGGGGGGACTAACGAATCCTAATGTTAGCATGCAAAGGTGATCCTAAGGTTAGTGAGGCTTCAACTATCCTAAGAGAAAGGATGATCAAAAGAGAAGCAAAAAGAAATGAGAAGAAAGCTAGAGAGGGGAAAGAGAACCACATGATGGAACAAAGCACATCCAAAATCAAAAAGCAAAAGCAAAGCAAAAGAGGAAAGATGAAGAGTTGAAATGTGGATAAACATCCACACTTCTCTTACCATAAGCCCCTGCAATGTTCGCAAAATTCTAGCAAATTGATCAACACAATCATGGAATTAACATGCTAAAAGGTTCTATCCAACAAGAATCAAATAACATGCCAAGCATTGCAAACATACGACTTACGCGTCGAAAACATGAAAGCAAACATCAACCAGCAAGAAAATCACCCTAAAATAACATGTTCAATGATCATACAATGATCCATGGCAATTAAAACAAGCAAGGGGATCAAATAAGCTCAAAACAGCCCCAAAAAGTCATTATGCTTCAGTGTTAACCGGTTAACCAAATGCGTTAACTAGTTAACTAGTTCAAACCTGCACAAAATACGCATAAAGCAGGTGCGTTAACCGGTTAACCAAATGCGTTAACCGGTTAACACTGTTAAAACAACAGCAAAACCTGTAAAAACAGCAGCTCAAACCAGCTTATTCAAATAATCTTACACCAGACCAGCAATCAATTACACATGGAAAAATTAGATCAATTCACATTAATCCATATCATTAAGCTCATGAACATTAACATTCGGATCCGATTACAAATCAACCAATCAATTCATGCAACACAAGCAAATACACAAGCACATGGTTGATCATATGCCTTGTGCTAGAACATGTGAGTGTTATGCTCCATTTTTCTATGCAAAATGATAAGGATATGATATGCTTATGATGATTATGATATGATGATGATGCTAAGCAGAAGAGGGTAAATTTGGGGTATTACAGTTGCCCCTATTCAAGCAACTGTTAATCTGAAAAGGACAGTAGCACGGGCTATCGATCGTTCAAGATGAACTGTGGTTGAATACCAAGAAAACCTGAAATTTGCACTCTGCTGGAGAATGCAAGCAGTGAACCCAACCAAATGACGCTTTGGTGACTGAAGTGGAAAAACATACGAGCTCCTTCCAATTTGAATTGTTACACCAGATAAGGAAAACTTAGACAGACGAGTCTTCTTCGAACAAACCTGTTACGCCAGGTGCTGGACATACGAACCCTCATCACGCATACCTGTTACGCCAGGAACTGGACATACGAGCCCTCATACATTTTGCAACATATGACTTGAGACAGACGAATCTCCTTCGGATAAACCTGTTACGCCAGGACCGGTGATGCACTTAAGTGTTTGGGATAGACATGCATAATCAGGATAGACGAACCCTCTTCATATATTCTCCGTAGATATATGGTCTAAGACAAACGAGCCTTCTTCGAGCAAGCCTGTTACGCCAGGTGTGACATTAGGATTGGACGAACCCTCTTCACAAATCTTGCATAGATAAGTGGTGTCTGAGACAGACGAACCTCCTTCGGATAACCTGTTACGCCAGGACCGGTAGCCATTTTGACGTTTAATCCCACCGTCAGGACTTCAAACCTCTTCAATACAGACGAATATTGGATGATCATCAAGAGAAACACAGACGAGTGCCATAAGTCAATGATACAAACGAATATCAGACGATGATCTAAGAAACACAGACGAGCGCTTTAGGCGATGATACAGACGAATATCAGCCACTGATACAGACGAATTCCAGAAATCCAACACAGACGGGCATTTGAAGTAGAAATACAGACGAGTACCAGAAATCCAACACAGACGAGCAATTGGAGTATCAATACAGACGAGTACCAGAAATCCAACACATACAAGCAATTGGAGTAGCAATACAGACGAGTACCAGAAATCCAACACAGACGAGCAATTGGAGTATCAATACAGACGAGTACCAGAAATCCAACACGGACGAGCAATTGGAATAGCAATACAGACGAATACCAGAAATCCAACACAGACGAGCAATTGGAGTATCAATACAGACAAGTACCAGAAATCCAACACCGACGAGCAATTGGAGTATCAATACAGACAAGTACCAGAAATCCAACACAGACGAGCAATTGGAGTAGCAATACAGACGAGTACCAGAGCGATTATCAAATCAACACATATGGATATAGGCTAACATGGACGAGTTTGAGGGATGATACAGACGAGTATCCAAACAATGCAAACGAGTTTCAAACAGATAACAAACACAGACGAGCGCTGGAGAACACAAACGAGCATCACATAAGTTCGAACACAGACGAGTGCTGGAGGGCGCAGACGAGCAACAAACAAACATCACACAGACGAGTGTTGAGCATCAAACGGATGTTACACACAGACAAGTGCTGAGAAGAGCGGACGAGCATTAACATCTACCAACCATGGACGACTGCTGGGGAAGGCAAACGAGCAAAGACGTGTACACAGACGGGTGTTGTACATTGCAGACGAGCACCCACTGCCTGGTAAGAAACATAAATCTGCCGGGGAGAATATTTTACAAACGAGCGAGTAATGGGAACACAGGCGAGCAACCTGCAGATATCAAAACACAAACGAGTGCCGAGGAGTGCAGACGAGCCACTATCAGATATCAAAACACAAACGAGTGTTGAGAAATGCAGACGAACACAAAACAGATACCCAACACCGGCGAGTGTTGGGAAATGCAGACGAGCACAAAACGGATATCCCACACGGACGAGTTCCAGGAAATGTAGACGAGCATAAAACGGATATCCCACACAGACGAGTGCCAGGAAATGCAGACGAGCACAAAACGGATATCCCACACGGACGAGTGCCCTTCGAAATGCCCTGATTGGCAACAATCCCGACTCTACAGGGGAACCTGGTCAAAAGGCTTTGACGGTGCTTAACTCTGACTGGGGATGAACAACTGCTTGTATCATCACATTGACCAAAGATAAATTGGTGACTTCTCTAGGGAATATTTCAATGACTGGAGTAAATCCCCAAACATGAAACTCTGTGGGGAACAATCATCTTCAGACTTGGCTGGGGATATGCTTTGTCAACATATTTGCTGGGGATAGAATTTTGACAGTTCTAAGCTCTGTGGGGATGCATGGCCTTCAGCTGTCTGCTGGGAATAATCCACTATGGAAAAATAACTTTGCTTGGGGATAAGAACGATTCAATTAGTCTTGAAGTTCTGCTGGGGATATCATCTGCTCTAACTCAGCTGGGGATGTGTCAACCTTCTGGCTTAGCTGAGAAACAAATTTGGCAATGCTCTGCTGAGGAGAGACTTTGCTGGAGAATTAGAGAATAAAATAAACCAAAATACGCCACAGGTATAGTATGACGACTATGTTGGGAAGATATGCCAATGAAAATTGGACTTTGATTGAATGAGAATAACCAACACCTCATGAGTAAACCTTACCGACTGAATGAATTATTTTATGCTCGGGGAAGAAATAAACTTCCAATGCCCTGCTGGGAAAAGAAATACCAGACATTCCCTGAGAATTAACTTGACGCTTCAAGCTTCTGAGTTCAACAGTTTCATACTGATTATCATGAGTGGGCAAGCATTCCTTACTCCTCAATTATGCCATACTGCATCATCTATGAAAAAGATTGTTTCTAGAGGATTTTACAGAAGACATAGCATCCAGAATTGCCCTAGTGTCTTCAAACTCTCGCATAAATTCATCAGATCTTGAGATAACTGCCCCAGGCTGCGCCCTGTAACGGCTCTTGCTCCACATCAGAAATAAAAACAGAAACCAAGCGGTATGAAGATGTAATGCAAATGATGCAAGATGTAAACGTATGCTCAAGATGCTGAAGATATGATGATATGCAAGCTACGGGTGATGATGAAACAAGGATGGTTGGGCGGCTGGGCTAGGTTGATAGAGATTTTTGGTATTTTTTTTTGGTTGCCAAGCAATTGGACTTTGAAGGTGAATTACCAGAAGAGAACCGGTTTATTAAAGGTAGGCCAACAGACGAGAACTGATATGCAAAGAAATAAGTCGTCAGACGAGAAATGACTCCTTGGGTTCATTGTCAAACGAGAATTGACTCTGAAAAAGAATGACTACCAGGCGAGAACTGGCGTTCAACGGGCTAAATGAAAAAGTGACCAGACGAGAACTGGTTAAAAGATTCTCCTACCAGACGAGAGCTAGTATTTGAAGTTGGTTTGCCAGACGAGAACTGGACTTTGAATTGGTTTTCCATACGAGAATTGGACTTTGAAACGGTTTGCCAGACGAGAACTGGACTTTAAAACGGTTTGCCAGACGAGAACTGGACTTTGAAGTGTTGATAAGTTGGGGTTACGAGGCCCTCTGGTGTGAGATTGATGATACGGGGGTTATGCTCAATGAAAATATGATGCATATGCTCTATATGCTCGAGCGACATGAGTAATGTATGCAAATGATTTATGCAATGATTATGGAAGGCTCTAGAAAAGCTCCCGAGGTGGGAAGAAAGGTCATAGTGACAAGGCTTCTTGCTGAGAAGGGTGACACGGCGAGGGTGGGTAACATGATTTCCCGACACTTGTCTTAAACTCGAAGATTGCTGATATAACCTGCTTTGCGTAGCTAAACTTTGCCCCTGTATGGTGAGTCTCTGAATAGACTGTCACTGATTATCCAATTCATGGCATGGTAGACTCGGATGTCCTCTCGAGGAGAGTTGCACTTGGTGAACTCTGGAAATGTTCTGCCCCAGTATGAGCGTGGAAGCGACTTGACTCATTCTGACTGAGCATTGGAAGAAAATATGCCTAGTCGACAGAAAATCTGGGTGTATTTCCCCTGTTCGGAAGATTCACTTCTGATCAACTGACTTTTGAATGACATCCCTCAATCAACTGATGTTTGGGATATGCTTTACCCTGACAAATTCCTTGGTCAATGAGATGATTGGATAACATGCCCCTGATTCATAGGCCTGCGAGATGCTCTTGAGTCTGATCATCTTTGTTGAATGATCAAGTTCCCTCTGATTGCTCTCTGCAGGAACTTCCCCGGTGTCACAGACTGACTTGCAATTAAAACTGTTCATTTACAAATGGTAATTTTAATGCAGTGCACATGCAAGTTTTGAAAATTTTATTTATTCGAATGTTGTGACAGTGTGTGACGAATGGATCATTAGTCCAAACGTAGTGCTGAGTTAGCAAATCTTTAGGAGTCAGTTTACGTAACCTTGTCACAGTATGCTTCTAGAATTGAACCTGATTCAATTAGGACTTTCAAGGGTTATAACGTGGTCTGGTTCACGGTTTTAGAAAGAAAGATTTATGGATCAAAGTTTATCTATGCCCACCCATTCTCCTTGATGTTCTCCAGTCCTACGTTCAGCTAATTTTCCCTAAGCGCTCGCCTCTCGAAAAGGTTTTATGAGGGTTGAGGAACCAATGACATTGACGGGTTAAGCACCAATGAGGTTTCTTGGAGTAACAGTCACCCCTTCTGACTTTGTGTCTGGTCACACGACTTTGTTCTAATGGAAGATTTTTTTCTTTCTGATTTTTACTCCCTAACTTTTTCTTGGACTGAATCTTTTGTTTTTGAATTTTTTTCGATTTTGAAGTCCAGCGGGATGCCCTAACTTTTTCCTAAGTCATTTGTTTTCATTCATTTTGTTTTGACTTAGCGGGCTTTATTTCTTCTTTTATTTTTATTTTTTTGAACAAATCGTGTGACACTGGTTTGCCTGACTTGCTTGAAAGAGTTGTGACTGCCTCATTCCTTTGTTGTGGAGGGATAACCATTGTGGTTCACGTCCCTTGACCTCTTAAGGTGTAATGAATAAAAGGTAATGGATCCTCGGATGCACACTCCTTTGGAAATTTGAACGCTCAGTCAAACTAACTGATAACTACCCTTCCCCGGGTTGAATGTGAGGTTTTTTCGTTTAGAAAAGAAACTCCTACTTCAAGGCTCAAAGGGGTTGACGAGGGTATATCTCCCTTATATCTCCGGTGTTTGGGAATTGAAGCAATGCTTGTACATCGTCAACATGTTCTACCCTGAAAGCATACCTTGAACAATTATGGGTATTCAGTTGTCATCATCCTCCCTCAAACCTGCTAAACAATAGTGAAATAAATGGGAGGAATATGGATGCAGTTTTTTTTGTTTTTTTTGTTTTTTTTCAATACAAGTAAAGAAAAATGAGCGAATGCGACATAAATGATTCAAAAAGTGCATGATCACTCCATTAACATTACCATTCAAAACAACAATGTTTAAAAGACAAGTAGCTGCTAACAGGAAAGAAACTACAATGCAAATGACAAAAAGGATACGATGATCTCCAATTCTGATGGCATCTTGTCTGAGCCACTGAAATCAGGAGACGCTCCTTCGAAGTCTTTAAACTCAATCAGGCAAAAAGGTTGACGTGCACAACCAAGCTTCCTTTTGGAAAGGATATGTACCCCTTGTCGATCAACTGTTGTACTTTGGCTTGAAAAGCCTTACAATCTTCGGTTGAATGCCCCATTGATCCACCATGATACCCACACTGCTCATGAGGATTGTACCCTGGAGGGTACGGCTCTGACAACGGCTTAAGAAGCTTAGGAACAACCAAAGAGCTCTAAATTAGATGTGGCAAGAGTTCACTGTACGCCATGGGGACTAGATGAATAAGAGCGTTCCTTCTTTCCAGATTGTTGCGAGGCCTATGATGGCTCTGAAGTTGATTCTAAGGTCTTCGACCCTAAGCTTGCAGATTTGGACGAGGAGGAGTCCAGGGTTTCTGATACGATGCTCTGAGCATTGTTGAATGCCCATAAGAGTAACCAGACCTAGGAACGGATGATCTCTGAGAAGATGATGGTCTAGAATATTCGATATTTGCCATGAATGCATTGATTCTATAATCGTCTTCCCCCTGGGAGCTACCAACAGATTCATCTTCACTAGCTGGGATATTCGAAGAGTCTTGGATCTTTCCACTTTTGAGCAGGCTCTCGATGCGTACTCCAACAATCATCAAATCAGAGAAGCTTGATGTCCCAATGCTACTCATTCTTTCCAAGTACGGACCTTGCAAGGTGCTCACAAACAGGTCAACCAACTCTCTGTCTGAAAGTGGTGGTTGCACTTGGGCTGCCAATTCTCTCCACTGTTGTGCATATTCTCTGAAAGATTCACCAGTCCTTTGAGATAGGATTTGCAGGTGCGTGCGACGGGGCGCCATGTCCATATTGTACTGGTATTGCTTTACGGAAGCTCTAGATAAATCATTCCAAGACCGGATACAACTGCTTTCCAAATCCATATACCAACTTAATGATGCACCACTTAAACTGTCCTGAAAATAGTGAATCATCAGCTTATCATTGCGGGCATAAGAAGTCATTTTTCTGCAAAACATCACCAAATGACGCTTTGGGCAACTGACACCAGTGTACTTCTCGAACTTCGGAGTTTTGAAATCTGGAGGAACGACAAGACCAGGCACCAAACACAGGTTTAGAGCATCAAGACCAAAGGCATCAGGATCCGCTAAGGCTTTGAATTGCTCATCCAACACACAAAACATTTCAGCAGGATCAAAAGCTTGTGGATCCTTGGTTTTCACCAGAGGGATTGCCCTTTAAAAGTTCGGCATAGGGAAAGCAAAGCTCTGATAATCCGTAGAATCAGAAGAAGATGAAGGTCCACCTCGGACAACAGATGGTTCAGGTGCACTCTGATTCACAATCGGGGTCTGCGCAGGCTGAGCTTGAGTAAGATTGTTCACTTGTGGAAGATCCTCATCAGGAGATAAACCATACAGGGGATTGGTCATCGAAGTGAAACCAGGTGGAAACTCAACATTCTGACGGTTGTTCTCTGACATGGCTACTGACGGCTTCCAAACTGACCTTTTCTTAGTTCTTGACACTGCTCAGTCTAGCCTCAAACAACTTTTTTTCGTCTTCCAACAGTTACCACTTGTTCAAACTGTGTACCGGGAAATCAGCTGGTTGATCATGGACAAAAAAGGAAGGATGAGCTCTCTGGAAGAAGGAAATGCAGTGCAGATGCAAATGCAAAATGCAATATGATGATGCAAAAGATGCAAAGACATGGGATCAACATTCTGGAAACTGCATGGAATCTGGAATACTGAGCCAAGAATCGAGTGTCTGTAGCCACAAGATCTCTGTATAATAACCCAAAATAGTAACCGAAAACCAAAGGTCAATAACTCCAGGATCATAGAGACCGGATCAAAACATAAGACTGCACTGGTAATGAGGGTATGTTGAGGTCAAGGGTTTCTGCAAACCTGTAAACCCCTCCCAATATCACGGGTGTGCTCCGGGTCAAACATCACGGACTCTCAAAGCCGAATAATAATAATAATATGTTCACCATTTCCGAGAAATGGCTCATGACCAGATCAGGGAATCGGTTTGGCATTATGTACTACTCAGGGAGGCCTCAGCGTGAGTCCGGGAAAACAAGGTCATCCTATGTGAGTTCCAAGTGGGCCCTCGGGTGCGAGTGGGTTTGCCACACAATGTGGTCTGCCACTGTCACCGCTAAAAAGGGATGTTTCCACAAGGTTCTCAATGATCGGTCCCCAGCTGCACATAACTATCGAGGTTATGAAATGAGAGAGGAAGATCCCCAAATCAAGACATTTCCAAGACGGTCGCAAATCTGGGCATGGAACTCACTACTACCCCCATGACAAGATCTCATGAGGCCAAAGTAGAACCACTCTAAGTCCTAAGGTGCACTCGAGCCTTGGTAATGAGCTCATCTCACAGTAACAGTATCACCCAAGTCCCACCAAACAGAAAAAAATTTAATCCAGTCAGTCCAGTAATAATATATGATGCATGAATATAAGTACTGAAAATTGTAAATAAAGATGTAAATAAACTGTAAATAAAACAACAGTAAAATACACACAACAGCAAAATGACAAGGAGGAGCAAGTTCGCGGACGGAGCGAAGGAGATGAGAAAAGAATTCCCGAAGGAAAGAAGATTATTGTTTGTTTGTGTTTTTTTAGAAGCTTTTTATGAGTGTGTCACAAGGAAGTGAACTTAAGCTCTTTTCCATGGAAAGTGTACTTGCTACTACATTCCAAGATGGAATAATATAACAAACCCACTCAAGTAAGGAGAAGATCCCCAAAACTTGATTCCCGAGATTAGGGCCTAAGCTCACTAACTCATTGAATTTATTAAGTGTTTTTGTAATTAAAATGAAGAAGTATTTTTTATGATTTTCTTGATGAAGATGGTCTCATGATCAAACTTGTGCATCATGATGAACATGCTTGTACTATCCCAAGATGGGAAGACTACAAGTGTTTCATGGAATAAGGCTATTGCTCAGGAGATCACTTCAATCCTTATTAAATGTTTTATGCTTTTTATTTTGAGATGAGAAGAGAAGAGAACCAAAGATGTTAAAGGTAAAAAAACTCTAATGGGGGGACTAACGAATCCTAATGTTAGCATGCAAAGGTGGTCCTAAGGTTAGTGAGGCTTCAACTATCCTAAGAGGAAGGATGATCAAAAGAGAAGCAAAAAGAAAGGAGAAGAAAGCTAGAGAGGGGAAAGAGAACCACATGATGGCACAAAGCACATCCAAACTCAAAAAGCAAAAGCAAAGCAAAAGAGGAAAGATGAAGAGTTGAAATGTGGATAAACATCCACACTTCTCTTACCATAAGCCCCTGCAATGTTAGCAAAATTCCAGCAAATTGATCAGCACAATCATGGAATTAACATGCTCAAAGGTTCTAGCAAACAAGAATCAAACAACATGCCAAGCATTGCAAACATACGACTTACGCGTCGAAAACATGAAAGCAAACATCAACCAGCAAGCAAATCACCCTAAAATAACATGTTCAATGATCATACAATGATCCATGGCAATTAAAACAAGCAAGGGGATCAAATAAGCTCAAAATAGCCCCAAAACGTCATTCTGCTTCAGTGTTAACCGGTTAACCAGTTCAAACCTGCACAAAATACGCATAAAACAGGTGCGTTAACCGGTTAACCAAATGCGTTAACCGGTTAACACTGTTAAAATAGCAGCAAAACCTGCAAAAACAGCAGCTCAAACCAGCTTATTCAAATAATCTTACACCAGACCAGCAATCAATTACACATGGAAAAATTAGATCAATTCACATTAATCCATATCATTAAGCTCATGAACATTAACATTCGGATCCGGTTACAAATCAACCAATCAATTCATGCAACACAAGCAAATACACAAGCACATGGTGGATCTAAAGCACAAGCATGCAAATAAGCTAAAAACAGAGCTAGATCTGAAATTAACCAACCTACAAAGCTGAGATATGCTTTGGTAAATGTTGTTTGAGCTGGAAATGAGAGATATCACGGAAAACTTAGAAGATTCGGTGCTAATCTTCACAGTCCATGCAAAATAAATGCAAGCAAAAGGTCTTGATGCAGAATTTTGACTCCACAAGCACTTCTAATCTCCAAACTAGATCTAAACCAAGTAATAAACTGGAAAAAAGATGCAAAAAATCTATGGATGGAGGTCTAGTTCCAAGATCCACAAACTTTGATGCAAAGTTATGTGATCTTCAAAAGGAACTTTGAGTGATTTGGAAAATAGGGAGAAAAAAGTGAGAGAATGGTGAGAGAGCTCAAAATTCAGAAAATGAGAAGTGAAAATTGTGAGAGAGTCTCTTGGGTTGGAGGGAAATGGAATAAATATGTTTTAGGTTTGGGGCCCAAAATTTTGGTTTGGGATCCAAAAATATGGCTTGACATTGGCTTAGAAAGTGATTAGGATTTAGCATTGGAATTAGGCTTGGACAAATGCTCTAGATCCTTCTTCATAATTCCCAATTAATTCAAATGAATAAAAATCAGAAAATTGGAAAATGGAACCAAAACACACATGCTAAACTTGCTGCTGGAATTCAAATTTCGCAGCCGTTAACCGGTTAACCATATGCGTTAACCAGTTAACGCATGGAAAATTTGAATTTCCATCCTTTTGGTGGGAAACCTCAAGAATAACCCGACGCCAACCGTTTCAAGCTGATTTTGATCCTCATCCTTTTTTAGGGTCTTGAAGATGATGCAGAGCTTGTGCCTGTGAGATTCTTGCCAGGTCACCATGCTCTTAATTTTGACTTACAGTACTTCAAATCTCCCGGATGGTTGATTATATGCCTTGTGCTAGAACATGTGAGTGTTATGCTCCATTTTTCTATGCAAAATGCTAAGGATATGATATGCTTATGATGATTATGATATGATGATGATGCTAAGCAGAAGAGGACAAATTTGGGGTATTACACATTCCTATCTCTTATGCATTATAATTGTGTTTGCCTTAGCACCTTGTGCTTTGCTTTTAGGTTTTCCCTTTCTTTAGAGACAACTTAACTTCCTTAGGAAGTAAGTTAGTTTCTAAATCTCTTTTCTTCTTTTCCTTTTGTCTTCCTTAGGATTATAAAACCTCACAAACCATTAGGATCACCTTTGGCATATAATAAATAACTTAGGGTTGTGTCTTAGTCCCCCTTAGTTTTTTCCCTTTTTCAACTTGAGTCATTCTTTCTCACCTCACAAAGAAAATAATAAAATACCTAATAAAGGTTGGATGTTCTTATACGCCATGAGACTTTGTTGTGGAGTACTTATACGCGTCCTGTTTTGGGTCGAGGTGTAAGTATTTACCACGATGGATAGGTCTTAGTATGAGAATGTTCACAAATAAATTCAAAACACTTCTCATAAAAGACAAAAACAAACAATAAGAGACTATCTTGCGGGAACTTCTCTTCTCATCTCATTCACTCTCAACGCAAACTTGCGACGACTTCTATCGCATGCAAGACGGTAAACGCACTCATACCAGACGAGCCTGCTACACCTGAGAATAGACATATGCAGTTCCAGCATAAAAAACACAAACAAATAGTTCCCGCCTTAGTTAGGCGAACTACGCCGACTCTGATCCTCATTTTCCCTATGAGGTATGTAGGTAGTGGGGTAGGGCCCATTCGAGCACATTCTTTATTTTCCCTACATTTCCCCCCTTTTTTTTATTCTCTTTCTCCAGTTCCTTTTCTCATTTCAGTTCCATTCCGGTAGCAGTTCTTTTGTTCAGCAGCAGTTTATTTCTCCCTCTTTGAAACAAACAAGCAAGCGTGGATCCCGTCGAGTACGGCAAACGATCTGGGGTGTTAATTCCTTCCTAGGTCGTAACCGACTCCCGAACTCAGATCTTTGGTTCGTAGGACCTTGTCCTTTCCTTCTTCCTTAGGTTTGTGCAACATTACCTTTCCCATTCTTTCGGGATAAAAATGCTTGGCTAGCGACTCTACCTTTTCCGCGCCACTTTTGCGTTTGTACTAGGATGAAAATCCCGGGAGCGACAGTTATGTTTGGAGATAGGTTTGGGTTAAGGGTAAGGCTTGGGCCTTAGACTTGGGACCTAAGCTAAAGGTTAGTTAAAGTTAGTTGGAAATATTCCTAGAATATTCCATTGGCATATTCTTAGAATATTCCTTTGGTATATTCTTAGAATATTCCTTTGGAAGGTGGTATAAGATTCTAGAATTTGGTAGAAATTGCACAGCAAAGGGAAGTGGAAGGTGGTGGAACAAACAACTAACTGATTTTTGAAATATTGAATTTTTGCACGAAGTAACTGGTTACTACCTATGAGGTAACCGATTACTTCAACCAAAATTTGAAATTTTCTTCTTTTTGGTGGGAAATCTTGAATATCCGGTCTTGGTCATATTTTCTGAGATTATTCCTCTGAGACCCGATGATTGCCAAATAACCATTGATCACATGCCCCGCGCCTCAACCGATGATGCATGCTCTATATTTATATATACCTTTTTATGAAATGTATGAATGAATATGCTAAATGACACGGGAACGAAGCATAAGCCACCCGAAATCGGTGATAAATAAGAGGGTGAATTTTAGGGTGTTATAGAGACGCCTTACAACTCCTATCCCCAACAGAAGGGTGATTCTTATACATCATCCCTAGTAGAGTTTAAAGTTGAATCTTCCCCAGCTGAGTTAGAGCAGGTGGTTTCCCCAGCAGAATTTTTGGAGATGATTGAACAAGTTGTAGTCCCCAAGCGGATTTACTTTTCCCCAAGCGAGTCTTCCCAGTAAATAATTGAATATCTTCCATCCCTACAGAAACAAAATTTTCAGAATCTATCCCCAGCAAAGTCCTGCCAAAACACTCCCCAACTGAGTTAAATGGTTGTTGTTTCCCCGCAGAGTTTCACGATTAGGAGTCATCCCACAATTGAAATATTCCCCAAGAAGTCGCCAATTTATTTTTGGCAAGTGTGACAAGTCGAAGCATGCATATTTGTTCACATTTTCTCCAACAGATTGTTATCCTCTTACATATTTCAGAGATCAATTCAACGATCATTTATTCCCCAGCAAGAGTCAGATATCGTCAGAATATCTTTGTTTCGTTCCTCAACAGAATGTCAGTCAGAACGTTCTCATCCCCAGCGGAGTTTTATATACATAATTCTCCATTGCATAGTCGTTACTATTTCTTCTCAATGTCCAGTCTCAGTGGACTAATCTTGGAATGCTTATTTATCTGGTAGATGACACATCTATGTCTTGGAGAGAATCTTACAACGTGTTAGTCAGACACAAGGTTCTAATCAAGACTTCCTTTTTACCACACATCCGACGCATAAGAGGTGTGAAGAGAATCTTACAACGCGTTCCTCAAACGCAGGGTTCTAGGGTTCTGACAATGTATTTTTACCATATGTCCGGCATAGGATATGTGAAGAGAATCTTACAACATGTTCCTCGGATGCAGGGTTCTAATCAACGCATTATCTCCACATCACTCAACTTAGGGTATGTGAAAAGGGTCTTACAGCGCGTTCCTCAGAAGCAGGGTCTTAATGGTAGGATTTATCGTCGAAGCAGTACGAAGAAACTTACAGCACATTCCTCATATGCAGGGTTTAAACATACAGTTAACCACATGTACAATGCATAGGAGGTGTGAAGAGAATCTTACAGCGCGTTCTTCAGACGCAAGGTTTTAATCAACGCATTGTTATCAATTATCCAATTAAGGATACATGAAAGGAATCTTAAAGCACATATTCAGATGCATGGTTTTGACAGTGTATTTTCTACCATTTATCCGACATATAGGATATTTGAAGAGGATTTCACAGTGCATGTTCAGATGCAGGGTCCTGTGCATGTCTATCCCACAGACTAAAATGCACCAAGTCCACCGTCGTTGTGGCAAGCCAGTAAACGTCTGGCGTCGTACAAAAGATATTTCTTTGAGTCGTAAATCCTATGATATTACGTTCTTGTGTCCTTGGTTATGGATCCTATGATACCATTTCCTTGTCAGGTCGCTTGATCTTAGTTGGGTTGTAAATCCTATGATTTTACTACTCCATTAAAGTCCATCGTCGTTGTGACAAGCCAGTAGTCTCCTGGCGTCGTTCAAAATACAGGTTCTTCGTTGTTATCATTGGTTATTATTATCTATCTTAGAGTTATTTCCAAGCATATTTTTCTTTGGTTGGGTATATATCCCTTTCCTTCTTCTTCATCAGAGTGCAAATTTTCTGGTTTGTTTTGGTATTCAATCACAGTTTGTCTTGAACACCTGATAACCGATACTCCAATCCTTTTCAGATTAACAGATGATTTAATAGGTGCATCTGTAACACCCCAAAATTTTCCCTCTCCTTTTCATGGCATGCTACATACCATATTGCATACACATCATTGCATATTTGCAGGGGAAAATGAAGCATACATTCCATACATGGTACATAGGGCATGTGGTCAGTGGTTTGCCAAGTTGTGGTTCTTCAAATCCAAAGACAAGATCCAAGTGTCCTCCAACAAGTCATAGGAGCTCCTAACATCTCATACAAGTTCAAATGATGCCTTAAGTCCCTCGAGGAGGGAAATTCATCAGGGAACTTCATTAGGGTTTATTCTCCTACACAAGTCTCCCAAACTAGGGTTTTGTGTAAATGCAATAAATCTTCAAGGTTTTGATCTAATCTTGTTTCCATGGGTCTTCATATGTTATACATTGTCTAAGAATGAATTTTGGTTCATTGGTTCAAGGTGGAAGTCATTCAGTTACATGTATAACAAGCAAAAGTCAACAGTTCAAAAGAAAAGTCAACCATTGGATTTCAAAGGTTCAAATCATGTTTCTCAAGTCCATGGACCTTCATTTAGTCAAATAATGGCATGAATATCATTATTAATTAAGAATTAAGAGTTTGTGAAAATTTACTAAAACTGGCAAGGACTTATAATGTGGAACTTTCTATTTTTGGAAGTTTTTACATCACCTTCAGCTAAACTTTTCATCTCCAAAGAAGCTTTAAGGGTATGTTTGGATTGGTGGGATGTGATGGAATGGAATGGAATGGAGTGGTAACTAATGTGATTCCATTGTTTGGATTTTCAAATAATTGATGGAATGGAATGGAACATGATGGAATCCATTCCATCCCATTCCATCTAAATCCTCATTTTTTGTTCCATCCAATTTGGGGTGTATGTGATGGAATGTGATATTTTTAATAAGATATCCAAACAATGGAGTGGGATCTATATTCCATTCCGCTCCGCTCCATTCCGCTTTGCTATGTTCCACTCTGCTCCGCTCCGTTACGTTCCATCAATCCAAACATAAGGTAAAATAATTTTCTTCAAACATGAAAGTTGTATATCATGGTTTTCCCTTTTCAAAAAGTATAAGACCATTTTCATATCATTTGTGTATCAAAATTTATGCTCACTTGAAGTTAGGGTTTGGATTATGTGTTTTCATGCATACCAAATTTCCACCTTTTTGCAAATTGATTCTAATTAACCCTAAATGACCTATAATCACTCAAGTCTTGTTACTATATTGACACACACACACACACACACACACACACATACACACACCATAAGGATCAATTTTGGCATTTGAATTGCAAGAATTCGTGCCATATTCATCACATACATTTCATGATGCCAATTTGCAAAATCTATCAAAACTCAAATTTGATCACATTTCCCTCCAAGTAATCATGCCACACACACTCAGTAAGTAATTCGTGAATAAAGCATGTTGATTTTATGACCTTTTCACGTGTCGATGAGGGTGTGCATAACAACTTGCCAATTTTCAAAACACCTTCTAACTCTTTAACCAAGGGTTTAGATAAATCCTAATCATGATTAGAAGCCTAACCATGCATATATATAATAAGCTCTCCACATTTATTTCACACTCAAGCACACTCATTCTTCATATTTTAAAATTTTCTCTCTCACACTCTTCTCTTTGATTCTCTCAATTCTTGAGGTTTCCTTCTCATTTCTTTGTTGATCTAAGATCCTTGAAGCATAAGGAAGCCATTGCAACTCTTATCTGAAGCTGAAACCACGATTTGATCCATAACTGAGTTTGGATTGCACTTCACGAAAGCTCTAGATCTAGCCTGATTCAAGCTTCTATTTGCATTTATTTTTCAAATAGAACTCAAAAGGAGTAGATATGCACGTGTACATTGGATTTCTGAAGGTTTTAAGCTCAAGAACACTTTTCAGGTGAGTTTCAAATCGCATCTTATAACTTGAATTTTTAGATTGCATGAGGATCTATGATGTTCATTGATTATGCTGATGTAGTTTGTTTTGATTTCGGACGTGTGCATTGCCTGAATTTTGAGATTGAAAATTTTCAGATCTACTTTGTATGCTTAAATTCTCTTAATTGATGATTGATGTGTGAATTTTGTTTGTGGATTTGAGATCCTGAGGTTCTTCTGAGTTGATTGCTATAAGTTTTGTAAGATTCTGGAAATTTTGGTGGAGCTTCGTATGGCAGATGACCGGAGCTAGGGCTCCGGCCACCTGAATGTCTCCATGTGATTTACAGGTTGCGTGAGGAAGATGATGTTTAGACTGTTGATACTTTTGATCTAAAGGCTCTCAGCGTGTCACTACATAAATGAGGCACACACCAATCATGTGCCTTGCTTTTTATTTATTTTATAACATAATCGTTGGATGCGTGTAATGATTGCTTGATTGGATGATGTGTGTTGGATCTATTTACTTTTGTTTGACTCTCTAGCATGCGTTGGATCTGATTACTTGTTTGCTTGACTTGATGATGTGCATTTATTTTGATTACTTTGTGATTGTTGACATAATGTTATGCGTTAGATCAATCTTGTGGCAATAACTTGAGTCAACATTGGTTGACTTTGAGCCTTCATAGAAGCGCCTTGGGCTTCTTTGCTTCTTGCACCTCCTAGTTTGATCCAGTCAAATATTGAACGTGTTTTAGTTACTTATTGCACACCTGGCTTATGTTCTTCATTTTTATTTTTCATTTTGCATATCATTTCCATTTTTAATTTTTAAAAATAGTTTAATGCATCCAAAAATTATAAAAACAAAATCATGGAACATCTTTAGACATTTATAAAATTTTTGCAAATTTTATTTTCCATTTTACTTTTATTTTTTGTATCTGATTTAATTGTTGTTTGAATTTCTTTTTTAAAATTGTTTCGTTGAAGACACTTTGCCTTGCTGATTTTATTTCTCGCCATCTATACATATTTTAATCATCATTCTTTTTGCATATTTCAGAGGACACTTTGAAGCATTTAAAAGCATTTTGTCATATTTTTAAGATCATTTTTGCGTCCTCTTTGAGCCATTTCTTTGTGCATGATCATGTGAAACCCTAATTTCTTTGCCATGCTTGATTGAGTAAGTTATCTTGTGAATTTTTGAATGCTCTTTTGGTATGTTATTTTCCCCTAGTTGAGGTCTCTTGAGACTTAATTTGATGTTTTTTGAATCATGGGACACTTGCACACATTCCACATGGGGATGAGGTGTAGGGTATCTATCATGATGAATAAGTCCTAGCATGGGGATGTTTCATAAACATAAACTAAAAAACACTTATTAATCAAAAAACAACAAAAACACTTAACAAGTGAAATAGTCTAGTGTGCTTGAGCCTCAATATTTGGGACTAGGTTTGGGGATATCCTCCATACTTAGGTGTGCTTCTTATCCATTCCATTTTGGGATGATGTAAGAAGTACACATCCCATTGAATGAGACTTAGATACATTCTTCTATGCAAATTCCCAAATAAAAAAATCTTCTAAAAAACACTGAACAAATAATAATCGTCTTTCCTTCGGGAATTCACTTCTCATCACCTTCACTCTTAACGAAAGAACTTGCTTCTTCTTGTCTCTTTGCAAGATGTTAAACGCACTCGTGCCACACCAGTCTGCAACACCTGAGCATAGGCATAAGCAGTTCAAGCCATAAAAAGTACAAACTGTTTTCCTCCCTAGTTAGGGGAACTACATCGACTTTGATTCTCACTTCTTGATGAGATACGTAGGCAGTAGGGTAGGGCCTATTCGATCACTCTCTTTATTTTCCCTACATTTTTTCCATACCCTTTTCTTTTCTTTCCAGTTCCAGTAGCAGTTTCTTTTCAGCAATAGTTTATTCTCCACCTTTTGAAATAGTTCTATAAAGCGTGGATCTCGTCGGGTACGGCGGACGATTTGGGATGATGATACCTTCCCAGTTCGTAACCAACTCCCGAACTTAGTCACTTTGGTTCGCAGACCTTGTTCTTTCCTTCTCTTCAGTTTATGCAACATTACCCTTCCTTCGGGATAAAAACACCTGGCTGGAGACTCTTCCTTTTCCGCGCCACTTTCGCGTCTGTACCAGGATGGAAATCCAGGGAACAATATGTAGCTACTTCATAAGAAAATGAAAACAATGAAATGAATGACTCATACATTTTAATGCAACAAACCTAAAATGCAACATTAACAATGGAATGCAACACATAAACAATCAACAAAGAATAAAAACTATGTGAATTGTGCGGTTTAAACAATATGCAACCTTTCCAATTACGTGCACAATCGACCAAAACACGAGTGAATTGAAAATGAAATGCAAAACAGAATTATGAACACCTATTAATGTGCTATTGATGATGCTAAATCATGCAAACAACAATCACAACTAACTATTAACACACATTCAACACTTATGTCAAAAATCGGAATCAAACGAAACACGTGTTGAAAGTTATCGAAACTACACACACCTGCACTAAGTCAGCTCCTAAAAAATCCCTAAAATCATATCCTAAAGATCCATGATGATTGGAGGGGGAATGGATATAAAAAATGCAAGAAAAAGTAAGATTTTTTCATTCTGGTTTAGTGGTAATCGGTTACTACCTATGCAGTAACCGGTTACTCTAAGACCAGAATAAAAAATTTCTGCATTTTCATGCAAAAACCAGTAGCAACTTATTCAAATAAGCTCTATTCTAATGCATATCAACTAAGCACGAAAATTACACCTAGATACAACATTCTAACACCTATTAACACTACGATCACACTACGGTTCTAGCTCCAATAATCAAACCAATCAACGTATCAAAAAGCAAGAATACACAAAGAATGTGTGAGGTGAGATGAAGAGAAATAAGTTAAAACGAGAAGTGATTACAGATTCACCAACCTACAAAGCGGAGGCATGTTTTGGCAATTGTTGCGATGTTGAGCAGTACGCAAAAGTAGAGAAAACCGGAGATCCGAAGCTTCGATCCGCGAATGCACAAAATAAATGCGAATGGTGAGAATTATCCGAAACTGCTTCTGAACGCAACCGTAGCAACTTCCTCGATAATCCGCTGAATTGATGAAAATGGTGGAGGCTTAGCTTCCGATTCTTCAAGTTTCAATGCAAAACTTGAAGAATCTTTATGATGATGAAGCTTTGGTGTGAGTTTGGAAAATGGAGAGAAATGAGATTGTGAGAATGGTGAAATTTATGAAATGTATATAATCTTTTTTTGGCTTGGTGAACAAAGTTTATATAGAGGTTAGCTTTGGAGTTAGGTTTAGGTTAGGTGCGAAGTTTGGACACTAGGCTCGGGTCCTAAGCTAAGGGTTGGTTGAAGTTAGTTGGGAATATTCCTAGAATATTCCATTGGCATATTCTTGGAATATTCCTTTGGCATATTTTAGGAATATTCCTTTGGAAGGGTGTGCAACATTCTAGAATTTGGTGGAAATACAAGGCAAAGTGAAAATGGAAGAGTGATGGGAACAACCAACTGATTTTTGAATTTTTGAAATTCTGCACGAAGTAACCGGTTACTACCTATGAGGCAACCGGTTACCAATAAGTAAACTAGCCTTTTTTCTCCAAATTTCAACAGGTAACCGGTTACTATCCCTGAGGTAACCGGTTACATCAACTAAAATTTGAATTTTTCTTCTTGGGATATTCGGTCTTGGTCATATTTTTTGAGATTATTTTCCTTCCTAGACCCGATGATTGTCGAATAACCCTTGATCACATGCCTGCACCTCACTCAATGATGTATGCTCTCTATGTTATTATGCAATGTATGGACAGATATGCAGGATGACATGGAAACAAAACATAAGCTACTCGGAATCAGTGATAAATAAGAGGGCAAATTTTGGGGTGTTACAACTCCAGTTTAGAAAGGGAAACAAAAGGTTTCAGATGGGAAAAAGCCAAGTGGGGGAGCAAGTTCCATTCCTCCCAAGTGTCATAAGTGTGGTGAATTCGGTCACAAGTCGGATGTGTGTAGTAATCCAGTGGTGCGATGATACAGGTGTGGCAAGAGAGGTCATTGAGTTGGTGATTTTCCGAATGAAGGTCCAACTTGTTTTAATTATGGTGAACAAGGACATATCAACACCCAATGCCAGAAGCCTAAGAAGACTACTACTTATGCTCAGACTAATGGCAAAGTGTTTGCTTTGAGTGGTTTTGAAGCTCCTAAGAAGGATAACCTGATTCGAGGTACATGTTTTATTAATGGTGTTGAGTTGATTGCAATTATTGATACTGGTGCTACACATTCTTTTATTTCTCTTGAATCTGCTAATAAATTGGGTTTGAAGTTGTCTAGTATGAATGGTAGTCTGGTAATAGAAACGCCAGCTAATGGTTTTGTTACTACTACACTTGTGTGTCTAAAGTGTCCTTTGACTATTTTTGAGGATTTCTTGATGGATCTGGTGTGCTTGTCGTTACACCAAATTGATGTCATTCTTGGAATGAACTGACTAGACTTCAATTTTATGCATATCAATTGCTATGCGAAGACTGTTGAGTTTCTAGAAATTGGTGATCATGGTGAATTGATGTTCTTGACGGCTAAACAAGTAGATGAATTATTAGAAGACGAAGCTCAGATGTTTGCACTGTTTTCATAGTTGCAAGTTGAAGGGAAGACTTCGAGTATAGAATTACCGATTGTTCAATAGTTTCTAGATGTGTTTCCAGAGGATATAAGTGATTTACCTCCAGAGCGTGAAGTTGAGTTTGCAGTGGATTTATTACCTGGTACTAGCCTTGTGCCTATGGCTCCGTATCCGATGTCTGTTGTAGAATTGAGTGAGTTGAAGAAGCAACTAGAATAGTTGTTAGAGAAGAAGTTTGTTTGACCTAGTGTTTCTCTGTAGAGTGCTCCAGTTTTGTTGGTTAAGAAGAAAAATGGTAGCATGAGGTTGTGTGTTGATTATCGGCAGTTGAACAGGGTTACTATCAAGAATAAGTATCCATTTCCGAGAATCGACAATTTGATGGATCAGTTGGTGGGAGCTTGTGTATTCAGCAAGATTGATTTAAGGTCTGGTTACCATCAGATTCATGTCAAGTCTAATGATATTTCCAAGACAACTTTCAGGACGAGGTATGGTCATTATGAGTATACGGTGATGTCGTTTAGTGTGTTCAATGCCTTCGGTGTGTTCATGGAGTACATGAATAGAATTTTTCATGAGTACTTGGATAAATTTTTGGTAGTATTTATTGATGATATTTTGATTTATTCCAATATTGTAGAGGAACATGCAGGGCATTTGAGGATTGTGATGCAAGTGTTGCGAGAGAAGAAGTTGTATGTGAAGTTGTCAAAGTGTGAGTTCTGGTTGCAAGAAGTAAGTTTTCTGGAACATGTAATTTCCAGTAGTGGAATTGTTGTAGATCCGTCGAAGATTGATGCAGTGTTGCAGTGGGAGACTCCTAAGTCTTCTGCTGAGATTAGAAGTTTTCTAGGTTTAACAGGTTATTACAGGAAGTATATTGACGGTTTTTCGAAGTTGGCACTACCTTTGACTCAGTTGACTCGAAAGAGCCAAGCTTATGTGTGGGATGTTACATGTGAAAAGAGTTTTGTAGAGTTGAAGAAGAAGTTGACAACTGCTCCGATGTTGATTTTTCCGAATCAGAATGAGTCATTTGTGGTGTATTGTGATGCGTCGAAGATGGGACTAGGAGGAGTTTTGATGCATAATGGTCAAGTGGTTGCTTATGCTTCAAGACAATTGAGAGTTCATGAAAGGAATTATCCTACACATGATTTGGATTTAGCAGCTGTGATATTTGTGTTGGAGATTTTGAGACATTTTCTCTTTGGTTCGAAATTCGAAGTGTTCAGTGATCACAAGAGTTTGAAATATTTGTTTGATCAGAATGAACTGAATATGAGGAAGAGAAGATGGTTAGAATTGTTGAAAGACTTTGATTTTGATTTGAATTAGCATCGTGGTAAGGAAAATGTGGTTGCAAATGCTTTGAGTAGGAAGACATTACATATGTCAATGCTGATGGTGAAAGAACTTGAAATGATTGAATAGTTCCGAGACATAAGTTTGTTGTGTGAAGCTACATCTGAAAGTGTAAAGTTGGGAATGCTTAAGTTGACCAGTGAAATTGTGGAAAGGATCCGTGAAGGATAATAACCTAACTTGAAATTGGTTGATCAGTTGACTTTGATTAACCAAGGTAACAGAGGTGAATTCCGAGTTGACGAGAATGGTGTGATGAGATTCCGGGATAGAGTGTGTATTCTTGATGTTTCAAAAATTAAGAAGAGTATCTTAGAAGAAGGACATTATAGTAGTTTGAGTATCCATCCCGGTGCTACGAAGATGTACCATGATCTACATTAATTGTTTTGGTAGCCCGATACGAGGAAGGATGTTGTTGAATTTGTGTTGCATGCTTGACTTGTTATAAGTCAAAGATTGAACATCAGAAACCGTTAGGTATGATACATCCGTTGAATATTCCATAATGGAAGTGGGATAGCATTTCCATAGATTTTGTGACAGGTTTGCCGAAGACTGCTAAGGGTAATGATTTTATTTGGGTAATTGTAGATAGATTGACTAAGTCGGCCCATTTCTTGCCGATGAAGATTAATCATTCTATGTAGAAGCTAGATGAGTTGTATATTTAAGAGATTGTGAAGTTGCATGTGATACCGTCGAGTATCGTATCAGATAGAGATCCATGGTTTACATCAAGGTTTTGGAAGAGTTAACAAGATGCTTTGGGTACTAAGTTGAGGATGAGCTCTGCTTATCATCCGCAGAGAGATGGTCAGACAAAGATGACTATTTAATCTTTAGAGGATTTACCGATGGCTTGTGTGTTGGATCAAGGAGGATCTTGGGATAGTCATTTGTTGTTGATTGAGTTTACCTACAATAATAGTTATCATGCTAGTATTGGAATGTCAACGTATGAGGCTTTGTTTGGAAGAAGATGTCGTACTCCATTGTGTTGGTATGAGTCAGGTGAGAGTGCAGTACTTGGACTTGAGATTGTGCAAGAGACGATTGAGAAGATTAAGATGATACAAGAAAGAATGAAAGCTTCTCAGAGTCGACAGAAGAGTTATCATGATAAGAGAAGAAAGGCACTTGAGTTCCAATAGGGAGATCATATGTTCTTAAGAGTTACTCTGATGACTGGTGTCAGAAGAGCTTTGAAGTCTAGAAAGCTCACTCTGCATTTTATTGGTTCATATCAGATTTTGCAAAGGATCAAAAAGCTAGTATATCGAATTGCGTTACTGCCATCGCTTGCGAATTTGCATGACATGTTTCATGTGTCGTAGTTGAGGAAGTATGTGAGCGATCCATCACACGTGATTCAGATGAATAACGTTCATGTAAGAGATAATTTGACTGTTGAAGCTTTACCATTGCAGATAGATGGCCGAGAAATGAAACACTTACAAGGAAAAGAGATTGCCTTAGTAAAGGTATTATGGGGTGGACCAACAGGTGAAAGTTGGACTTGGGAATGTGAAAATCAGATAAAGGAGTCGTATCCGACTCTGCTCGTTTCAGGTAACATTTTCGAGGACGAAAATTTCTAAAGTGGGGAAAGTTGTAACACCCAAATTTCATAATTTAATTATTTATGTAATTTTTTATGAATAGTGGCAAATTGGGGGATTTGTGAAATTTTAAGAAGAAGGAAATATTTTATTAAAATAATGATATGATAATAATTGGATATTATTTAAATATTATTATTAAAAATAAAATATTAGAAGTTGGAAGTCTAAGGGGTAGAGTTGTTTTTTGAGTAGTTTATGAGAAAGAGGATACAATCAAAACTTCTCATAATCGTGTTTTTGGCGAAGGTGAAGGTTTACTCTAAACAACAAGGAGACCAAATGAGAATTTGCTCAAGAAGTGAAAGATAAAGCTCATTTGATTAAGGTATGGGGAGTAGTTCTCTTTCAATGTGTATAATATTGGATTGTATTATGAGGAAAAGGGTTTTTTGAGGGGAAACCTTAGGGTTGGGTAATTTGTTGGTAGATTATGATGATTAGTTGTTGTTAGATGTTATAAGTGATGATTATATGATGATAACAAGTTGTTTAGTCGTTTTCTGATATTCTCTGCTGTTATTTGATGTTTTGAGGGTTTTTGGGCGTGGTTGTGATGTGCAGAAAATCGCCTCCCCGCTTAGCGAGCAGGAGCTATCTTAACGAGCAAGTGGGGATTTTGGAAGTTCGCAAACAGAGAGTTGCTCGCTTAGCGAGCTAGCTCCTTGCTTAGCGATACCTCTAGTATTTTGAAAATTATTTTCTTTCGTTGGATGACTTATGATGTTTTGTTTTGTTGTGTTATGTTGTTGTATTATTGCTGTGAGTTATTACCATGCTATATTACGCTAAATGTGTAATAATAATGATGAAATGATGTTATGATGAATATGTTGTAAAATGATGTCATGTAGTATTAGTAATATGAATGAACGAAGCAAATGTATAATGATAAATGTTGATGCAAATGTTGATGTTGATGAAGATTATTATGTTGTTGTTGTTGCATTGTGCATTCATGTCATTCTTATGTTGAATTGAGGCTTCAATCCCATTGTGTGGATTGAGGTGTTGTTGATTATGTTGTGCTCCCTTGTGGAGGGTAGATGGCCAGTGTCCATCACATGTTGATAATCAGTACCATATGTATAACTCCTCGATTTTATAAATCAATTTTTATAAAATAAAAATAGAGAGTATGGTGGGGTATTTGGAATAATAAGTAGAGAAAATATGTTATTTAAATAATGATAATATAATGAGGTGGTTTTATTATTATAATATTATTATTTAATAAATAAAATAATAAGTTGGAGGTTTGAGGGGCAAGGTTGTAAATTGGTTATATTATGAAAAAGGGAGAACACGATACCTTTTCTCATTATCGTGCTTTTGACGAAGAAAAGAGGGCTTTGGAGAAAAGGGAAAATAGAAGGGAGATCAAGGATCGTAAAGCCCCAAGATCAAGACTTTGTAAGGAATTCACCGAATTCGAGGTAAGGGGGGAGAAAGGGTTCTATATTGGTGAT
Source organism: Lathyrus aphaca (assembly GCA_963966055.1). Taxonomy (NCBI): domain Eukaryota; kingdom Viridiplantae; phylum Streptophyta; class Magnoliopsida; order Fabales; family Fabaceae; genus Lathyrus; species Lathyrus aphaca. The sequence goes on from OZ014525.1 coordinate 3,381,345, forward strand.
CTAACATGAAAAGGGTAGTTGAGAGGTCCTTACTCTCTTAAGTATTATATGATATTGTTGTTTGATGAAATTGTGATATGTTGATGATTAATTGTGATTGTGTGAAATTGATGTTGAATTGTATGATTGATTTTGGTAATTGGAATAATGATGTTTTGAATTGTATGATAAGATTGGTATGGAAGTGGTTATAGGGATGATGATGTAAATGGAGAATTGGAAAAAAACCTAGAATTGTTCTTAACTTGATTAGTAATGTTAAGTTGAGGAGATCATGAGGAATTAGAGGCATAAAATTAGTTTAAGAACAACATTTGGACTGTTTTGAGTGATAAAAGTGAGATATAAGCAATAGAATCCGGACTGGTATAAAAGTGGAAAGAAGAAGTGAGTTTTGGGAAAAAGCTGATTTTGGACGCAGGTGCCCTGACACAGGCCGTGTCACACGACACGGGTGGCCGTGTCAGGCTACGAGAAAGTGGGGAGTGATGAAATTTTGTGGAGTTTGGCTCAGAGGGTGTGACACGAGCCGTGTCACACGACACGGGTGGCCGTGTCACCCTTCTGCACTTTGGGAAAAATGGATTTTTGTGATGTTCTATCAGGCCATGTGACACGGGCTGTGTGACACGACACGGGGGGCCGTGTCAGACCTCTGTTTTGAGAAATTTTTCGTATTTTAAGTTGGTTTAACCCCGAGTTCTTGTTCGATACTGGTACCATTAGTTTAAGGCCTCGACGATAGCATCCATGTGTAGCTATATGACCTGACAACCAATAATTAGTGTGTGCGTGTTATATGATTATTGTGGAGGATATAACTTTATTAATAGGTCGACTAGAAGGTGTGGAGGATGGAAATGTTTATTATAAGTCTTGCACAATTATATGAGGTAATGGTTGATAACTGATGAGGATCGTATTAATTGGTAACATTGTTGAATATATGTTTTGCTTGGACCCCATGATGTAAGGGTTGGTAGTGGCGAGGATCAGAAAGATCGTGTTATATTAGAAAATATATAGAAAAAGATTGAGAGTGGAATTAATGTAGAGTTCATAAGATATGATAACTAGTAATTAGTGCGTAAGGATATAGGTGCTTATGTTGGTTGGTATAATTCTTGATGACGGACTATATGAATTGTATTAATAATGTGTGTGAATATTGTCTGATTATTTATGTGACCCATGTGATGGGATGTGTGATAATTTATGATGATCATAAGGATCGTGTTGGCATGATTATATTCATGTGTGTTTGTGATATTGTATGTGTGTAATCGAGTTTTGCATACGCATACATGTTGGTGGAATAATCATGTCTCGGATGGAGCGTAAGTGATTATTCAGATTCATTGGGAATCAATGGGTGGAGGATGATCGTGTCTCAGTAGGAGCATAAGCGATGCATCCGGTCCGAATCGATGGACATTTGATGAAGTTGGTACCGCATTTGCATTGTGTCATTGAGTCACTTTGCGTTGATTGAATTAATGATGTATGATATGTGTTGATGAATTGGGTGAGATGTTTGATTGATTGTATGATATATGAGGTGTATTGATGAATAGAAGTGATACTACCCTGTAAGATGTTATTTGCACCGTTAATATATTGAATTGTTTTCTCACCCCTTTGTTGTTTGGTGGCATCTGTGCTTCTTCAGAAGTACAGATGTTTCAGGTACTTGAGTACGCTCGAAGTACAAGTTTTTGGTCGAGTCCTAGGAGTCACTCTGATACGTAACATGGGAAACATGGATACTTGTTATTTATTTACTCTTGTTAATAATAGTTACGTATCATGTTTTCTTGAAATCTGTAAACTTAGAGTATCGATGAATATTTGTGGATGTTTGGCAATTTGCCGTATATTGAAATAAAAGATATTTTTCCGTTTTTTTATTAAAGAACTATGTAAATCTGATTTCTGTTGAAGGAGTAACATTCCATTTTTGATGAAAACTCTGATTATCTTAATAAAATAGTTATTTTATTTAATTGAGAAAAGTGGGTGTTACAATATGCATTTATGAAGTTGCATTTCATTCTAGGTGGCATATCATGATTGCATTTGTTGTATGATGATGTGAATTGTTGATGTTGTACATGGGTGAGATTTAATGTAAATGACATATGTTTCTATGTTGTCTTATAATTTAGTATTTATATTATTTATATTGAATATGGATTACTCACCCTGCCTGCCTTTCGTGATTGTCTATTATGCCATCCTGCATATTCTCAAGAATAGTTTGGTGATTCGGAAATAGCTTTGAGTGCGTCTCTCGGTGTTTATAGAGTCTAGGTAGTGTCCTGCTCTGAGTCATGTAACACTAGGGAACACTTGGTTTATTTTGTCGTTTATCTTTAACACTTGTTGAGGATGTTTTGGTTTATAGTTGTACCCTTTCTTTTATAATGATTTAAGATGTTGAATAAATGATTCGCTACCATGAATTGAGACTTTGTTTTATTTATGAAATAAGTTGCAACCCGTGTTACGAGATAGGACACATACATGATGTTTATTTGAAGAACATGTTGAAAATGTGATGCCATTTATGTTGAACTCTGATATATTTAAATAATATGTTCGAATTTGTTGTGGGGTAAAAATGGTGTTACATTTTTTATCATTGAAAAGAAGTTCTATGTATAGCTTTGCATTAAATTGTCTATGAGTAATCTCTATTGAACAATTTGTGTTCATTATTGTTCATTTGTGCGCCTTTACGCATATCCAAGCTCTTCAATAGAGGTTTCATTAGACTATTTGATTCAGGTTGTTTCCGTTGTGCCATAAAACTTTTGAATATCTCTTTTTGCAAAACGTTTTAGTTTGAGATCTATTCACCCCTCTAGATCAAAGTCTATCGTCTAATAAATGGTATCACGAGCTCCGGTTAATTTCGTACTTAAGATTTTCTTTTTAGAAGAATGACTACCGAACCTAAGAGAGCGTACAATAGAGCACTAATTTTCACCAATGTAAATTATAGCTATTGGAAAGCTTGTATGCGTATACATGTCAACTCGGTTGATAAGGGTATATGGGACACTATAAAAAAATGGTCTTAATGAAATTATCGTGACCAATGTTGAAGGTGTTAACGTACCTAAACCGGAAGCACAATGGAATGCTAATGATTGGAAACTGTGGTCACATGATTGGAAGGCACAAAATATTCTCACATTCACATTAGATGTTGATGAGTATTATCGTGTTTCTAATTGTGAGACTGCCAAAGCAATGTGGGACACATTAGAAGTTGCACATGAGGATACTAATGAGGTCAAACGAGCTATGATAAATACCTTAAATCAATAGTTTGAACTATTTTGTATGGAGCATGGAAACCATTGTGGACATGCGAAAACGGTTCACACATCTTATCAATCAATTGAATATGCTAGGTAAGCCTATTACCAATGACATTTCTACTAACAAAGTTCTGAGATGTTTAAATAGGGAATGGAAACCCAAGGTCACCGCTATTAAAGAGGTGAATGATCTTAAAGTACTTGATCTCACTACTTTGTTTGGCAAATTGGAGGAACATGAGCAAGAACTAACTTGCTTGGAAAAACACAAAAAGTAGTATGAAAATAAGGTGTAGAAGGATAAAGGTAAAGATAAAGAAGTAGATAATAAGTTCATTTCTCTAAATACTTCAAGTTCAAAGACCTCACAAAATGAGCAAAGTAATTATGAAACTAAAGATGATGAAAAATTCTGGTGAAGAAGATACGAGGTTGCTCATAAAATGGTTTAATAGAAACATGTGGAAGCATGGAGATAAATACTCTGACAAGAACCAGATAAGATATAGAAGTCTATCTAACTCATCTAAAGAAGATGAGAATAAAAAGGGTAAGTCTAGAAGTGCGTGCTATAGTTGTGGCAAACTGGGCCATTATGGGTTGAGTGTCCTAAAGTCAACCAAGATAAAGAGAAATTCCATCATAAGAAATATAGTAAGTCTAGAAGAGTGTATGTCACTTGGGAAAGCGAAAGTGATTCTTCAAGTGATGAAAACTCAAATTCAAGCGCTGAATCGACCAAGATTTTCTACATGGAACACAAAAAGAAGAACAAGGTTGTAAGTTACTATAAACTTAAAACTTCTCACGACTTAGATTTTTCTCAAGTACAAGAATCTTTTGAAAATCTACAAAGACAAGCCATAAATGCTTTCAAGAGATTAACTTCAAACAAAAGAATTATTTCCCACTTAGAGAAACTAAGATTTTGGAAAATTAAAAGAATATGGAAGCTCTAAGGAAGTCTATGCTATATATCTAAAAGATAAAAATGAGGATGTTAAACCTTCATGGTTTGGTTGTGAAACTTGTCACATTTTGAAAAAAAAGTCAAGGACTCTTAAAGCCAAGTTGGATAAGGCTTTGCAACTAAGGTTACTTTTACTATAAATACTTCTAAATATGACATGTATTCTCACAATCCATATAGAAGGTATAATTTTGTTAAAAATGAACCAAATAGAAAAAGCTCATCTTCTCATAATTTATATTGTCATTATTGTAGCAAATAGGGTCACACTGTTGCAAAGTTCAAGTTTATGAAACGTTTTGTTCCTAAAGGTACCTTTCAATGGTTGCCTAAATGCAACAAAGATTTCATTAATCCTCAAGGATCCAATGAAGATTTGGTACCTAACTATTCGTTGATCTTGCAGTAAAAATGTATTGGCTCTATGAAGAGTGTGCGTGATCTCGTTTATGGAAGCTCAAGACATAATAAGGGTGACATCTCATTATTTCTTTGACTATGTGGCAATCAAGGCAGATTGTGTTACCAATAAGGTTAGCCTTTAGTCTTTCGTTAATTGGTAAAAATGTGTTGATTATTGTAATACCTCAAAATTTTCCCTCATATTTATTCCCTCTACTGGTGTATCATTTCGCATTCATCTGCATTTCTCATCAATTCATTAATATCATAATAGTGCATTTCATTGGTTCATAAGGCATAGGATCAAAGTGTTTCCTCGTGATAGGAATTGTGGTATTCAGAGGTGAGTTATCGGGCTGTTAGGGTCGAGGCAAAGGATGAACTCTCGTCTTGGTAAGTGTCTTTTTATCACGGGTCTTGCAGGTTGTCAAATGATCGCGACATTTAGTTCCAATTCAGAATGGTTATGCAACTATAACTCAATTCAGACGGAAGATTGACCTGAACTTGGTCAAGCCATTTTGTGTTTACTTAAGTTACAAGTCATCCACATCAATGGTTTATTTCTCAGGGTTGTAGTTCTTACTTCACATTCTGATTCTTGGGCTTTAAAGATATATGCAATTGTTCATTTGAATTATGGTAAAGACCCGAATTTCTCGAGTGTTCAGGCGGCCAAATTTGAAGGGTTATTAATTCCAAGCACCAATCCATTGTTCAAGATTAACTCGAGATCTTAGATGTTCTAAAAGAAAAATTTGAGAATGGTATAAGAACTTGGGTGGTTTTTGGATCAAAAGGGAATACTTCATCAAGAACCAAAATCTTATATCAGTAAATGAGAGAAGTTCACAACTGAAAAAAATTCTAACGGTTTTTTTTGGAAACTGATATAACAGTTACAAAATTAATAGAAACAGAAAATAACATAAAGAAGAGGGTAACAAAAATTCTGCAAGAAACTTTAACATATTTTACAAGGGATATATATCAGTTCAAGGGTGTTATAACGGAGAGCTCTAACAAACTTTTTCCAATCTGAATCCTTCAACTCAACACTCTGAAATATCACTCCGCGTCACCATCTTCATCATTCATCACACTTCAACAATCTTCTACAACAACCGTCGATCGGTATCAGATACATCTTCATCAATCTCTATCGACTTTTCATCGCAATCTTCTTCAATAAGGTGACAATTCGCATCTGCAAGCATCAAGAGGTCATAGTTAATAACTCAGTTCACACCATGTCAGAAGAATGTTTATGAACCTGAACTTAACAACCAACAACAAAAAAGAGAAACTCAGAAACAGGAAATGTTAATATAATATAAAAAGATTCAGAAGAAAAGGCTAATGAAAGTTGATAACAAAACTACATGACCGAAAAGGAAAAAATAACAAAACGGTTACAAGACTCTCTCTCGAGAATTCTCCATGCTATCTTCAAACTTCAAGTCTTCATCAGTTTCGTCTTCGAGGTTCCGTAATCTAGCAACCTTCAGCATTGATTCCGAATCACCACTTTCGGCATCGTCGATTTCGCATTTCATCAGCACCTGGAGGTATCTGCAAGAACTCATATCAGTTACAGCGCTAACTGATAAGTAAATGCCACAAAGACTTGAAAGGAAGTATAATAACAGACGGTTACGAAATCAGTGGCAAGGATGCCAAACATCGCAACTTCAACAATATTCATCAGTTTACTTGCGGGTCGGTATGTAACAACAACAACCGTACACGTCAGGTTGCTCAGGGGTTTGAAGCGAAAATCGAACTTAACAAAAAAAGAGAGAGAATTGACGGGTATACCTTGTTATGCTCATGCTTCGAATTCGGCCTTACGACATCGATAATGAAGCAGTGGTGAGTAGCAGCAATATACTCTCCTTGCAAAGTTCCGCAAATCTCCTCTGCCTCACTTCTTCTTTGTTTTAGTTTCGAAAAAGGAATCCTGCAAATGTAAGAAGAGAAGTCATCAAAAGTCTTAGCAGCTTGATTGAATTCACCAAGAAAAAGGAGAAAGCTCCTAATGGGAAAGTTACCAGCCTATAATCAAAAACGGAATTCGAGAAAAATTCATAACTGAAAAAATAATCGACTTGCAGCAAGTTCATAACAGAATAACAGAGTTCCCTAACCGAATTTCACAAAAAAAAATCAATAGAACCTGCATAACAGAGTTTTGCCAAATTCAGATCAAAGGCTGAAAAATGAACAGAATTCATAACAGAAGATAACTAACTTCTAACAAACTCTCAACAGAATGTTTCTAGAAAGCTCACCTGAATTTCTTCATCACACACTCTTCAAGCCTCTATAAATCAGAACTTCCTCTCTTCTCACTTCTTCTTCCACAATTTTCCAAACTCTCCACCATTACTCCAATTCTCCCTCTCTTCAACCATTCTCCTCTCCAATTTTTCCTTCAACAATTTTCAATTTCCAAACTCTCTCAATCCTTCATTGTCTTCTTCTTGGATCTCATCTGATTCCTCAACCTCCAGTATTGATCATCAACTCTGCTTCATCTCTTGACCTTTTTTCCATTCTCAGCCTTCTTCCAACCTGTGACCATCACTGTTATTCATAAAACCTTCAATCCTGCCAACGCATATCATCGACTCCGCCACTCAATGTTCAGCTTCATCAATCTCCCTTTTGTGGATTTTCAATCAACAACCTAAAACCGCCACAAGCACTCCCAAAAACCTGCATACAGGATCAAACATCTTCAACAACAGCAAGATAATAATAATTTGATTTTTCATCAGTAATATCACAAACCAGAAGTGAATTTGTTCTTCTCGCCACTAAGCGAAGAAACGGAAATCTTGGAGCATTATCATCAACATCATCAGTTTTGGCAAGGAGGATTCGCAGAAGGAGGAAGGAGATTTCAAAGGCGATACGGAAGCGAATTTCACTGTGAGCTCCTTGTTCGTAACCGCAATTGACAGGTACGCCTCTTCGGCATATTCTTTAGATGATATTTGCTCTGAGCTTGGTTGAGCTTGTTGCTGCTTGTGTCGATTTAGTGAGCAAATTAGGGCTATAGTTGATGGCGGAGTTATGATTAGGAGGAGATTCGATGAATGCCGTTTGCGGATCCGTGCCGGTGGAAGGTTCTTGGTGAGGACTTTTGTTCGTAGTTAAGTTGTTAGAATAGGTTAGAGGAGAGTTTGAGAGAGGATAGGTTAAGCTGAGGCGGAGGAGTTTCGATGATGTTCGAATGTTATTGAGGAAGCAGAGTTGGTGGCGGAAGGCGTGTGACGGAGAGGTTGTAAGGAAGAGGATGAACTGGTGGTGGAGACGCCGTGAATGGACGGAAGTTATGTTCGGGCGAAGAAGAAGAAGGGTAGGTTGAAGGTTTAGGTGGCGGCGAGGGAAGCCATGGCGGAGAAGAAGACAGAAGAAGAGGGAGAGAGACAATGAGATGGAGGCGGCGGCGAAGGGAAGAGATGAAGAGGAACCTAGGGTTTTCGTTGGGCGTGTTCTTGCAGTGGTTGTATTTTTCAATTGTAGTTTTGATTTATTAAGTTAAATTAATAGGGTAATTAAGAGAGATTAAGAGATTGTTATGAAAATAAAAAGAATTTAAGAATAATGAAAATGCATTGAATCCCAATTAAACCCACCGTTTCAAGTTCCATGAAGATAAGATCAGATTTTTTTGTTTTGCGTTTTGCTATTCAAACCCCCTTCTTGAAGCCCATCAAAGAAAAACAATCAAAAACATTGCTTTCTGCACCCTCATTTAAATTCCTGCGAAATGGGCTTTTATCATTTTTTCTATTAACACCTCCCATTATAAGCCCATGATGAAAATGAACTGAAATAATCACTTACTGCACCACCCCCTGAATCCAGTGAATTGGGCCTCATTCTTATTGCTATCTACACTCCCTCTGTTAGGCCCATGTAAAAAATAATAACTAAAAATTTTGCTGAATGCACTTCCCCTCCTATTCTAGCGATTTGGGCTTTCTTTTATTTTGATATTCTCACCCCCATATTGAGCCCAGTTACAAGAGATAACTAGAAAAATAACTAAATCCACCCCCCACTTCATTTCTTTTAGATTTTAAATTCTAGCTAATGTAGTTTAGAAATAAATCCACAAAAAATAGTAAAATCATTAGAAAATTATACAAAAATTTCAGTAGTTAAATAATTCAATTTAGAAATTTGTGACATTTTTGTTTTCTGAATTTTGATTATTTTTCGAGTTAATTTTGATTTTTCTTTTAATTAGCTTTATTTGGATTTCCTTTAATGGTGCTGGATTTTGTTGATTTTATTTTGGTGACTTCCAATAGGATTTTTGAGTCATTCTTTTTACTGTAATTAGAGGACTCATAATAGTGCTTAGGACATTTTTAGTGGATTTTTAAGGACCTTTTATCTTAGGTTTTAATGGTGTAATCCTTAGAAATTAGTGGTTAATTCGTAGGTGAAAATAATCATTTTTTAGGCATAGGAAAAATATGATTTTTTTGAACCCCTTTTAATACAATGTTGTAGATAATATTAGGTCCCTATAGTTTAAGTTTCATATTTTTACAGAACTTTTGATATTTTTTTAGAATATTAGTTCTTAGGATTAGTTATGTGTAATTCCCATTAGTTTAGGCCATTAAAAAATAAAGTACAAAAAATATAGTTTAGATTAGATTTAATCCTAGAATCTAGTATAGACTTAGGTTAGTTTAAATTGAGTTTTAGAATGAAAATATTAGGCTTGATTTAGATTTAGTACTTAGGCTTAAAGTTTCATTATCATTAGGATTAGAATAAATAAAAATAGGACTATTTTTTAGTTCATGCCTTTAAAGGCATTTTTAGAATTTTATTTCTTAATTCAATTTCATTGTTTTTGCCTTATCACTTGATTTTATAACTTGTATAGGCTTCCCCATTGTTCTTAGAATCAACTTAACTTCATTAGGAAGTAAGTTGAATTCTAGTAGTTTCTAGTTTCTCATTAGGAATAGAAAACTTCACAAACCATAGGATCTCTTGTAAATAAATCAATTAACTTAGGATTGAGTCTTAGTTCCCATTAGATTTTTTCCTTTTATCAACTTGAGTCATTCTTTCTCATCTTAAAAAGAAAAGCAATAAAACACTTAATAAAAACCGAACAATCTTGTACGACACGAGACTTTATTGCGGAGTGCTTATACGCGTCCTGTTTCGGGGCGAGGTGTAAGTACTTCCCGCGATGGACAGGTCTTAGTGCAAGACAGTTCACAAACAAATTCAAAACATTTCTCATAAAAGACAAAAACAAATAATAAGCGACTATCCTGCGGGAACTTCTCTTCTCATCTCATTCACTCACAACGCGAACTCGCGACGACTTGTCACACATGCAAGACGGTAAACGCACTCGTACCAGACGAGCCTGCAACACCTGAGCATAGACATACGCAGTTCCAGCTATAAAAACACAAACAAATAGTTCCCGCCTTAGTTAGGCGAACTACGTCGACTCTGATCCTCATTATCCCGATGAGGTACGTAGGCAGCGGGGTAGGGCCCGTTCGAGCACATTCTTTATTTTCCCTACATTTTCCCCTTTTATTTCCATTTGTCAATTCCCTTTCTCATTTCTCATTTCCATTCCAGTTAGCGGTTTTATTCAGCAGCAATTACATTTTTCTCACCCTTTGAAACAAAGCAAGCAAGCGTGGATCCCGTCGGGTACGACGGACGATCTGGGGTGCTAATACCTTCCCAGGTCGTAACCGACTCCCGAATTCAGATCTTTGGTTCGCAGGACCTTGTCCTTTCCTTCTTCCTCAGGTTTGTGCAACATTACCTTTCCCATTCATTCGGGATAAAAATGTCTGGCTGGCGACTCTACCTTTCCGCGCCACTTTCGCGTTTGTACTAGGATGAAAATCCCGGGAGCGACAGCTGGCGACTCTGCTGGGGACTAACCTGATTCTTCCGGTTTCCCTTGTAGAGTCAATCCTAGCGCCTGTTTGGTTTTGCTTCTTTGGGTGTTTGTTTGCTGAGTGCTTTAGTTTAGCTTTACTGTTTTATTTACAGTTTTTACTTTACAGCTTTACTTTACCGCATTTATTTATTGCTTTCAGTATTTTATTTTCCATGCATCATATTATACTGGACTGTCTGGATGTGCTGGTTTTCATTTTTTCTGTGGGATGGGAGTTACTGTGAGATAAGCCAAATACCCGGCTTGAGTGCACCATAGGATTAGCGTGGACAGACATTGTACTCTTATGGTATCTCACCATGATGGGTGGCGATGTGTTCCACACCCAGATTGCGACCGTCTTGGAACTATTCTGTGTGGGGATTACCTCACTTCAGGGTACGACCTTGATAGTTATGTGCATCTGGTGACCGATCTTCGAGGACCTTAATGGGAACACCCCTCTCCAGTGATGACAGTGGCAGACCACATTTGTTGGCAAACCCACTCGCATCCGAGGGTCCATTGGGAACTCGCATAGGATGGCCTGGTTCTCTCATAGGAATTCAGTTAAAGCAAACTGTTCGTATGACGATAGTATTGTACCCTTCGGGATGAATGTACTATTGTTTCTCGATTCAGTGCTTGAAGCTGGAGACTTGTGAGGGATGCTTGTTTTTCCGGACTCAACTGAGACCTCCCTGCGTAGTACATAATACCAAACCGATTCCCTGATTTGGTCATGAGCCATTTCTCGGAGATGGTGAATGTATTATTGCTATTCGGATTTGAGAGTCCGTGATGTTGACCCGAGTAGCATACCCGTGAGATTGGGAGGGGTTTACAGGTTTGCAGGAACCCTGGTACCTTCAGCATACCCACTTTGCCTTTGGTTCAGTTTTGTGATCTGGATTTCTGTTCTTAAGTTATGGATCCCGGATCAGAGGGATGATTATTGTGATATCTGGATTTTGAGACCTTACACCGACACCTGACTATATGATTGGCACATCACAGACACTTCACTGATCACATGCCTTGTCTTGCATAAACATCATATCATCATTAATCATTTGTGTTTCTTTTATTCTCAGGGTCTACATTTATTCCCGGTTCCTGGCCATATTATTGCTTCAGAATGGAAGATGTCAAAAAGAGAACTGTGCACTACAAGTTCTTCGATACCAAGATGGACCTGATCAACCAATTGGTGTCTCTGATTACCCCGGGTCATTTGGGCTACTTCAAGGAAAAGTATGGTGATATTCTGGATCTGGTATTCAACTTGGATAGTTCTCAGAGGAGTGCCATTCACACTTTGTTGCAGTATTATGATCCACGGCTTAGGTGTTTCACATTTCATGACTTTCAGTTGGGTCCTTTGCTGGAAGAATATGCTGAGATTATAGGAGTTTCAATCAAAGATCAGCTTCCTTTTAACTCGGAGATGACAAGGCCAACTCACGATGACATTGCTAAGGCTCTTTATTTGAGCCCATCAGAGGTGTCTTCTAATCTGGTTTCCACCAAAGCAGGAGTACTTGGTTTTCCCTTAGAGGTCCTGGTCAAGAGAGCTGAAGAATGTGCCGTGGAAAAGCAGTGGGATTCGGTTTGTGCCATCTTAGCGTTATCTGTGTATGGGATAGTTCTATTTGCCGATATGGACAAGTTTGTGGACATGAATGCTATTCATTTGTTTGTGTTGAAGAATTCGGTGCCCACCCTCTTAGGTGATTTGTATTATTCTGTGCATTATAAGAATGAGAAGAAGCGAGGAGGTCTTGTTAGATGTTGTGCTCCTTTATTCTACAAATGGGTTAAGAGACACTTGCCTACTACTGAGAGTTTTGCTGATCCTAATTCTACTTGGGCTCAGAAGCTGAGTACTTTGTCTGCTGGAGATATCAGGTGGTTTACTTTGAGGTTGAAAGGAAAGAATTTCATTACCAGTTGTGGTAATTACCCTAATGTGCCTTTGTTAGGAGTATCGGGAGGTATCAACTACAATCCCATCCTCTTAAGAAGACAGTTAGGGTATGCGCTCAAGGAGGTTCCTGATGAGTCTGAATTATTCCAAACCTTCTATTTTCCGGTAAAAGACAATCTTCCTTTGGTCCAAAAAGCTGCAGGGTCCTGGAAGATGATCAAGAGAAAGGGTATAGCATGTCTGGGCAGGAGCAACAATCGAATGTTTCCTGAATTTGAAGCCTGGATAAAGAAGGAGGTTCAAGCGGCTTTAGTCCCTTTTTCTGTGCCAACTCCACCACCTGCTACGGTGCCTTTGGAGGAATATCAGAAGTTAGAAGCCTTGGTTAAGCAACTTAGGGTTGAAAATCAAGAGGCTCTTAATTCTTGTCAAAAGCTGATGATCCAGAACCGCCGATTAGAAGATAGAGCTGTACAAGCCAAGGAAATAGTCCATCTTAAGCAGAAGGACTTTGAAGATAGAGAGCTCTACTTCCGAAAGAAAGGTTTAGCTGAGACTCACAAGACGGCCCAGCGCAGAAGAGAGAAGAAAGATCTTAGTGAAGCCAATGAAGCTGTTACCTTATGGCAGGAGAAATGGGACGACAATTTGAAGAAACAAAAGGAGTTAGACGCCAAGCACAAGCAGGAAATCAAAAGTCTTCAAGATTCTTTGGATGGGCAGAAGGAACTTCTTAGGAAGGCTTATCATCAAGAGAAGGACCGTCTCCAGCGCGTAGCAGAAAGCCAACAGGCACTGAAGGAAGCTCAAAAGGAAATTGAGGACTTGAAGTTGAAAGCTGATGTGAAAAGGTCGAAGGCCGAGTCGAGTCAAAGCAAAGAGAATGAGGCAGCATTTCTACATCAGATCGAGGAGTTACACGCTTCTTCTGATACGAGGGACCTCCTCATCCAGAGGCTTATCCAGGAGCCCGGTCATCCAGATGTAGTTCAGCTGTTCCAGAACGTCAAACGCCTTAGCTGGAGATTGAAAGATATAGAGTTCCCTAGGGTTTAATTTCATGTTATTGTATTCGGATTACCCACAGGCTTGTTGTGGGATTCCCTATATGTGATGTACTTTTGTTGTTATTGTGATTGGCACCCTTCGGGGACGTTGTATTTTCAAACTCCAGTTTATATGATTGATTTGTTCTGGATTTCTTGTTCGTTATTTGCACCGACACGGGGTAACAAGCACCAATTTGCCACAGCTATCATTATATTTGAATATTACTTGGGTCTTCTTCCCAATTCTTATCTTCCTAATGCCAGGACCGGACACGGGAAAAGACTCGAGAATAAAAGGAACACACTGCATTGCATACGCATCATTTGCATTTTGTTTTTGTCTTTGCAGGTTTCCTTCGGGATGTTTAATTTATCTATGTTCAACAGGCAAAGATTGCGAGGGCCGCCAAGACCCGGTACCTTCGACAAGATATCCCTCACTGATACGCGACCCGCAGCAATCAAAGAACAGCAATGGATGCCATGCAGACAGAACTCAATGAAGTCCGTACCAAGATGGCAGAATTTATGACCCTGATGCAAGGGATGGCCCAGGGGCAGCAGGAGCTGAGAAATGCAATTCAAGGGTTAACTCCTCCTAATACTAATGCTCAGGCAACCACTTCCGGCGGGTTAGGGGCTCCTCCCAACACTAACAACGGCTCAGGTGGACCTCATGTTCCAGATCCAGCTATGGCAACGTACGTTCCTGTGCACGACAGGCAGGAAGACCAATTCCAGTACTTCAATAACGATATGGGTTTCGGCGGTGATGGAAATCTTAATGACTTCTTGGTGCTTGCGGAGAAGGTCAAGGCCCTTGAGTGCAAAGACACTTTGGGGATTGACGTGTCAGATATGGGTTTAGTACCTGGGGTGGTCATTCCACACAAGTTCAGACCACCAGCATTTGATAAATACAACGGCAGCTCCTGCCCGAAAACTCACCTACAGGCCTTCTACAGGAAGATTGCGGCCCACACGCGAGACGAGAAACTATGGATGTACTATTTCCAGGATAGCCTCTCCGGAGGATCCTTGGAGTGGTACATGAAGCTGGAGAGGAGCTCTATTAGAAGCTGGAAGGATTTGGGGGAGGCCTTCCTCAGACAATATCAATACAACATTGACATGGCACCTAACCGTACTCAGCTTCAGAGCTTGGCGCAGAAGAGCTCGGAGAGCTTCAAAGATTATGCACAGAGATGGCGTGAGGTAGCCGCCCGAGTGCAACCACCTTTATTGGAGAGAGAGATGGTCGACCTTTTCCTGAATACCCTCCCAGGACATTTCATGGAAAGGTTGGCTGGTTGTTCCTCAAGTGGTTTCTCGGACATTATCTTGACTGGAGAAAGAATTGAAAGCTGGCTCAAACAGGGGAAAATTCAGAATGGAGGCGCTTCGGTGTCTGGTATCAAGAAACCCTTTGTGAAAAGGAGGGAAGGAGAAACAGGTGCAGTATACGCACAGAGGGGAATGATTAACCAAGGATATTATCAGCAAGTGGCTCCTGTCACTATTTCAACTCCACCCGTTCAACAACAGATCCAGCCTCCACAGCCGCAGCGCTCACAAGGGTATCAGCCAAGAGCCCCTCGTCCATAATACCCTCAGAAGTCGAAGGATAGACATTTTGAAGCTCCACCGATGTCTTACTCACAGCTCTTGAAGAATCTCCTACAGCTTCAAATGATTCAGCTCCGGACCTTGCAACCTCCAAAGCCAGGCCAAATTCCTGAAGGTTATGACTTAAATGCTAGATGCGAGTTTCATTCTGGAGCTCCCAGCCATAGTACTGAGAATTGCAAAGCATTGAAGCATGTTGTCCAGGACTTGTTGGATTCTAAAGCGATCAATTTTGCTCCCTCTCCTAATGTGCTGCAAAATCCCATGCCTCCTCACAGGGGCACGGTTGGTGCGATTGATGAAGGGGAGAACTTGAATTTGGTGGATGATGTAGATGACTTGCAGACTTCATTGGTTGCTATCAAGGTTTGCTTGTTGAAGAAAGGTGTCTTCCCTGGATGCGAGGAAGATTGTTCAGAATGTACTGAAGCTACCAACGGTTGTAAACAGTTGAAGGCCGGAATCCAAGGCATGATTGATGAAGGAGTGCTGCAGTTTTACAAGATTGTGAAAGAAAGTGAAGTCTCCACAGTAACTATCTTTTATGATCCATCCCAAGTTCCTTCACGAGCCAGAGCGGCACCAATAACCATTACCACTGCTGGACCCATAATGTACCAAAGTGACAGAGCTGTTCCTTGGAATTATGGTGGTGAAGTGTACTGCAACGGCCAGAGGCAAGAGTTGGCCACGACTAGTATAACCCCAGCTCAAGTAGAAAATGTTGGAGTGGGGGGTTTTACTCGAAGTGGAAGATTGTTTGCGCCGGAAACACTGAGAAACAATGTGATACCACCCAGAGATACTGCCGAAGCCCAAGCTAGAGCCAGAGGGAAGCAACCAGTAGTTGTCAATGATCCAACTCCATCAACTAATCCAGACCTCACCTTTGATAAAGAAGCCGAAGAATTCCTGAGGATCATCAAGAAGAGTGACTACAAGATTGTGGACCATCTGCAGCAGACGCCGTCGAAGATTTCCATCTTGTCCTTGCTCATGTGTTCCGACTCTCACAGAAAAGCTCTCCTAAATATTCTGAACAAGGCATACGTGCCTCAGGATATTTCTGTAAACCAGTTAGAAACGGTGGTGTCCAGCGTTAATGCCAGTCATGGATTGGGTTTCACAGACTTGGATTTGACTTCTGATGGGCGTGCTCACAATCGGGCATTGCATATCTCTCTGGAATGTAAAGGTGCAGTACTCTCCCACGTGTTGGTAGATACTGGATCCTCTTTGAACGTCTTGCCTAAGAAAGCACTGATGAAGTTGGACTATGATGGAGTGGTTCTAAAGCCCAGTGACCTAGTAGTTCGAGCATTTGATGGGTCAAGAAGATCGGTGTTTGGAGAGGTGGAGTTACCTATCAAGGTAGGTCCACAAGTCTTCAACACCACGTTCTACGTGATGGATATACAACCTGCATATAGCTGTTTACTCGGAAGACCTTGGATACATTCGGCAAGTGCGGTGTCGTCTACACTCCATCAGAAGCTAAAGTTTGTATGGGAGGGTCAAATTGTGACTGTCAGCGGGGAAGAAGATATTTTTGTTAGTCATCTAGCCTTATTCAAATATGTGGAGATGGATGGCGAGATAGTCGAGACCCCATGTCAAGCTTTTGAGCCCTTGAAGTCTGAGCAAGCATCCGCAGTAGCAACTTCTCCTGAAGAACCGAAGAAGGGGGTTTCCATAGCCTCTTATAAACAAGCGCTTGAATTGGTAGAATCTGGAATACGAGAAGGCTGGGGCAGTCCGGTAGAAGTGCCAGAAAAGAAAGACATGTTCGGGATTGGCTATCACCCTGGAATATCTTCGTCTGAAACAAGTGCTAAAGGTTGTCAGAGCCCGGTTACTTTCACAAGCACGGGAGTAGTAGACTACGAGAACATCAGTGTTGTGCAGGATGACATTGTCGATAGTGATTGTGACCTAGATGAATGGATCAGGCCTGCCGCTCCAGGAACTCAGCTTAGCAACTGGACATCGGAAAGGCTTATTTCGGTCACCTCTTTCGAAGAGTAATAATGTTTTTGTTTCTGTTTTTCCTGTATTAAAGAACTATGTCTTGCCCGAGGCATAGTGGCTCTTTGTAAGGGTTCATTTGTTCATTAACACAATCATAAATAAAATTGACGTTTCACATTCATTCATGTTGTTCTCTGTCTTTCGTTTTTTACCTTTGTTTTTCAAAAAGAAAGAAAAGTTTTAAGATGGCAATGTTTCTCCTTTTCTCAAGTTGTTGCTAAAGCCTTACATGAATCATCATTCATGCAGGTGCTCGTCACCGGATCTTATCAATGACGACCCTGTTATGGCTAAGTATGACTTCGACAATCCAATTTATCAAGCCGATGAGGAAGGTGAAGAGGATTGCGATTTACCCGAAGAGTTGGCCAGACTGCTTAAACAAGAGGAGAAGATGATTCAGTCGCATGAAGAAGATGTCGAAGTAATAAACCTGGGTACTGAAGAAGACAAGAAAGAAGTCAAGATCGGAGCTGCATTAGAAGAATCTGTCAAGACTCGTTTGATGGCTATGCTTCGAGAATACGTTGACGTCTTCGCATGGTCCTACCAAGATATGCCTGGTTTAGACACTGACATTGTGGTACACAAGCTACCTCTCAGAGAAGGTTGCCCTCCGGTAAAGCAGAAGTTGAGGCGCACGCGTCCAGACATGGCAATTAAAATAAAAGAAGAAGTGCAAAAATAGTTCGATGCTGGCTTCTTGGCTGTGACCAGTTATCCTCCGTGGGTTGCTAACATTGTGCCGGTTCCCAAGAAAGATGGCAAAGTCAGGATGTGTGTGGACTACAGGGATTTGAATAGGGCTAGCCCTAAAGATGATTTCCCTCTACCTCACATAGATGTACTTGTCGATAATACTGCTCAGTTTTCCGTGTTCTCTTTCATGGACGGATTCTCAGGCTATAATCAAATTAAGATGGCCCCCGAGGATATGGAAAAGACAACTTTCATCACTCCTTGGGGCACCTTTTGTTACAAGGTCATGCCATTTGGTTTAAAGAATGCAGGAGCTACTTATCAACGGGCAATGGTGACGTTGTTTCACGACATGATCCATCATGAAATTGAGGTTTATGTTGATGACATGATAGCAAAGTCTCAGACAGAGGAAGAGCACTTGGTCAACCTAGCAAAATTGTTTGACAGGCTTCGGAAGTTCAGACTGAGGTTGAATCCGAATAAGTGTACCTTCGGGGTTCATTCTGGCAAGTTGCTCGGCTTCATTGTTAGTGAACGAGGAATTGAGGTTGATCCAGCCAAGGTGAAAGCTATCCAAGAAATGCCTGAGCCGAAGACTGAAAAGCAAGTGCGTGGCTTCTTAGGGAGACTAAACTACATTGCACGGTTTATTTCTCACCTGACGGCCACGTGCGAGCCCATCTTTAAGCTTCTGAGGAAGAATCAGGCCATTAAATGGAACGAAGACTGTCAGCAGGCCTTTGACCGAATCAAAGAATACTTGCTAGAACCACCAATTCTTATGCCTCCAGTGCCAGGGAGACCTCTGATTATGTATCTTACTGTGCTCGAAGGATCGATGGGATGTGTGTTGGGTCAGCAGGACGAGTCTGGTCGAAAAGAGCACGCCATTTATTACCTTAGCAAAAAGTTTACCGATTGTGAGACACGATACTCACTACTCGAGAAAACTTGTTGCGCTTTGGCATGGGCTGCTCGCCGACTAAGACAGTACATGCTGACTCACACTACTCTTTTAATCTCCAAGATGGATCCTGTGAAATATATCTTTGAGAAGCCGGCTTTGACTGGAAGAGTGGCCCGTTGGCAGATGATACTCACGGAGTATGACATACAATACACTTCACAAAAAGCTATCAAGGGGAGTGTTTTGTCAGAATACTTGGCCCAGCAGCCGATTGATGATTATCAACCCATGAGGTTTGAGTTTCCGGATGAGGACATCATGTTCCTCAAGTCTAAAGACTATGAAGAACCACTTCCGGAGGAGGGGCCCGACCCTGAATCCAGATGGAAGTTGATGTTCGACGGGGCTGTAAACATGAATGGGAGTGGAGTAGGTGCTGTTATTATCTCACCAGAAGGAATTCACACAC
Source organism: Lathyrus aphaca (assembly GCA_963966055.1). Lineage (NCBI taxonomy): Eukaryota > Viridiplantae > Streptophyta > Magnoliopsida > Fabales > Fabaceae > Lathyrus > Lathyrus aphaca. The sequence continues at coordinate 3,400,701 of OZ014525.1, forward strand.
CTCTAGCAGCTCGGTTGACCTTCGAGTGCACTAACAATGAGGCAGAGTATGAAGCTTGTATCATGGGGATCGAAGAGGCAATAGACTTGCGAGTCAAGAACCTTGAGATCTTCGGAGATTCTGCTTTGGTGGTAAATCAAGTCAATGGTAAATGGATGGTTCATCAAGCTCGTTTGATTCCTTACAGAGATTATGTCAGGAGGCTGTTAACTTTCTTTACTAAAGTCAAGTTGAGCTATGTTCCTAGAGACGAAAACCAGTTCGCCGATGCTCTCGCAACTTTGTCGTCTATGATTAAAGTTTGTCGAGAGAATTTCGTGCCTCGAATTTCGATCTCCCGGCTTGAAAGACCTGCTTATGTCTTTGCGGTTGGTGATGGTGAAGATAACAAACCTTGGTACCACGACATCAAACAATTTCTGAAGGCTCAGGAATACCCGACTGGGGCATCTAGTAAGGATAAGAAGACCCTTAGAAGACTGGCAGGAGGTTTCTTCTTGAATCAAGATGGTGTGCTGTACAAACGGAACTTTGACATGGTGTTGCTCAGATGTGTGGACAGACATGAGGCAGACCTGTTAATGCAGGAGGTTCACGAAGGCTCCTTTGGTACCCATGCTGGAGGACATACCATGGCCAAGAAATTATTGAGATCGGGATACTATTGGATTACCATGGAATCTGATTGTTGTAAATACTCCCGTAAATGCCATAAATGTCAAATTTATGCCGACAAGGTCCATGTGCCTCCGAATCCGTTGAGTGTCATGTCTTCACCGTGGCCGTTTGCTATGTGGGGCATCGATATGATTGGCAAGATTGAGCCAACAGCTTCTAATGGGCATCGTTTCATCCTAGTTGCTATTGATTATTTCACGAAGTGGGTTGAAGCGGCATCCTACACCAATGTCACTAAACAAGTGGTCGCTCGATTTATTAAGCGGGACATCATCTGCCAGTATGGAGTTCCTGAAAGGATCATTACTGATAATGGTTCTAACCTCAACAACAAGATGATGGCCGACTTGTGTCAAGACTTCAAAATAGAACACCACAACTCTTCTCCATATCGTCCGAAAATGAATGGAGCCGTCGAGGCGGCTAATAAAAACATCAAGAAGATTGTGCAGAAGATGGTTGTGACGTACAAAGACTGGCACGAGATGTTACCATTCGCGTTGCATGGGTACAGAACATCAGTACGCACTTCAATTGGGGCAACTCCATTCTCATTGGTGTATGGTATGGAGGCAGTTTTACCAATCAAAGTAGAAATCCCCTCGTTGAGGCTGATGATGGATATCAAGCTAGATGAAACTGAGTGGCTCCGATCCAGATATAATCAATTGAGCCTCATTGAAGAGAAGCGTCTAGCAGCTGTATGCCATGGACAGTTGTATCAGCGACGAATGAAGCAGGCTTTTGACAAGAAGGTGCGACCACAGAGGTACACGCCAGGAGACTTAGTGCTGAAAAGGATTCTTCCTCCTCTCAACGATCACAGGGGCAAGTGGACACCCAACTATGAAGGACCGTTCTTGGTTAAAAGGGTTTTCTCAGGCGGAGCCTTAATGCTGACAACCATGGACGGAGAAGACTTTCCATCCCCTGTCAACGCAGATGCAGTAAGAAAATACTTCGTGTAAAAAGGACCCGCTGGATAAAAACAGAATAAAAGATCCAGGCAAAAATGGGCATCCCGGCGAGCCAAAAACAGAATAAAAAGGCTCGGGCAAAAGTTAGGGAAATCTTGAAAAAAAATGTGGGCACCCGCTGAGTTGAAAAGCTACATTGGACAACTCAGGCAAAAAAGGGTATCCCGGTGGATTGAAAACCTAAAAGGGCGATCCACGCAAAAGAGGGATTAACACGAACGACTACGATCTGCGAGATCCATGACCTACCTACAATTGAGGCTATACTAAGGGTTGAAGATCAGTTCATTTACTTTTTCTCAAGAGGCAGAGCGAGCGGAGCGTCTTGAAGACATACGAGTCATAACTGGGTTGAGACTTGACGAGATTCACTTTTCACATTGCCAATAGGATAGTTTGTATTTCTTTTCAGTTGTTCCCTCATTCCAGGGAACTGCTTCCTTTGTATCGCCTATTCAGGGCCTCCTTTCCAAATCAATAAGAATTCAACTTCAGTCAATTGACTATTTTGCTTCTTTGTTTTTACTTTTTCATCTAGCATTGATTGATTGTGAAAACGTCTAGCAAATGGTAACTTGCATTGTGTTATGAACATTTGATTGCTTTCTAACTCGTGCAGGAGAATAGAAACATTTAATACAACTCTGAAAGGGTATCGAGATGCCCAGACAATGATCCATGCTATGAACCTGGGGCAAGCAGGTCCCAAACTAATTCTCTATGTTGCAGGTACTATCGATTGTGTTCGTGCAGGTACAGGTACTGGTGTTGCTAACAGAGCTAAAGACTATTATCCAGGACGGGTATTCCTTTTTGTTTGAACAGAAACAAGTATCTCCCAGGGTGTTTCCAATCATCCCCAGCCATGTGAAAGTTGAAATTTCGCCCAGCAAGGTAGCAGAAGGTGGGTGTCATCCCCAAGCAGGAGTCTCCCTTCAGACAGGGGCAATTCTCAGCAGTATAAGGAGTGATTTGCCTCCCCAGCAGTTGTTTCCTCAGCAGTGTCATGCCTTTGGTTCCCAGCCGAGCCAGGGGGTCCTCATTTCCCCACCAGAGTTCAAGAAGGGTCCATTTCCAGCAGGGTCTTGGCGCTCCAATCTCAAAGTCCAATTTATTTTTGGCAGTGGCGGCTGTCCAGAGCCAGTGAATTATTGACAACTTTCCCCGCAGAGTTTGTTTCCTCCTCATAAGGATTAACTAGATCAATGCAGTGATCATCAGTTCCTCCCAGTCAAGCCATCTGGGATACCTGCAGTCTTCTTGTCAGAAGATCTCTTTGCATGTGCATACGCATAATCATCACTACGTCTGCATCCTCCAAAGCGTAGCATTTCCATTATCATGGAGCATTACGCCATAAATTCAAACATATGCATGCCAGCATGGGCCAGTTTTGAGGTATATTATGAATATCTTCTCAACCTGAAGTACTCCACACGGAGGATACAAATATCATTTTTCTGACATCCTTGTCTTTTCAAGTCAATGTTGGTCATTTATTCTGCATCTTGTTTGGTATAACAGTCGCGTCGCAGGTTCCCGTTTTGTACAACGGTCCTGTTTGCTTGGGCTCTCGTTTATGTAACAACGATCTCGTTCCATCTTGTCCTATTTTCTTTGTTTCTGGTTACCGCCTGCGGCCGGTATACCTTTGCGTCTCCATTCGAGGATGGTTTCATGTTAGATCCGAGGATCTTTTGATTTGTCATTCGAGGATGGCATTTCTTTTCTTCAAGTCCTTCCGAGGTTGGTCTTGTTGTTGTGGCTATTATTCGAGGATAGTAGTTCACTTTTTGAGCTTATTGATTGAGGTCAGTTTGTCTCTTTTGTAAAGTCTGTCTGAAGTCAGCTTTGTGTTTGGTTATCAGTCGAGGCTGGTATACCTTTGCGTCTCCATTCGAGGATGGTTTCGTGTTAGATCCGAGGATCTTTTGATTTGTCATTCGAGGATGGCATTTCTTTTCTTCAAGTCCTTCCGAGGTTGGTCTTGTTGTTGTGGCTATTATTCGAGGATAGTAGTTCACTTTTTGAGCTTATTGATTGAGGTCAGTTTGTCTCTTTTGCAAAGTCTGTCTGAGGTCAGCTTTGTGTTTGGTTATCAGTCGAGGCTGGTATACCTTTGCGTCTCCATTCGAGGATGGTTTCGTGTTAGATCCGAGGATCTTTTGATTTGTCATTCGAGGATGGCATTTCTTTTCTTCAAGTCCTTCCGAGGTTGGTCTTGTTGTTGTGGCTATTATTCGAGGATAGTAGTTCACTTTTTGGAGCTTATTGATTGAGGTCAGTTTGTCTCTTTTGCAAAGTCTGTCTGAGGTCAGCATTGTGTTTGGTTATCAGTTGAGGCTGGTATACCTTTGCGTCTCCATTCGAGGATGGTTTCGTGTTAGATCCGAGGATCTTTTGATTTGTCATTCGAGGATGGCATTTCTTTTCTTCAAGTCCTTCCGAGGTTGGTCTTGTTGTTGTGGCTATTATTCGAGGATAGTAGTTCACTTTTTGAGCTTATTGATTGAGGTCAGTTTGTCTCGTTTGCAAAGTCTGTCTGAGGTCAGCTTTGTGTTTGGTTGTCAGTCGAGGTTGGTATACCTTTGCGTCTCCATTCGAGGATGGTTTCGTGTTAGATCCGAGGATCTTTTGATTTGTCATTCGAGGATGGCATTTCTTTTCTTCAAGTCCTTTTGTGGTTGGTCTTGTTTGTTTTGTGTGGCTATTATTCGAGGATAGTAGTTCACTTTTCGAGCTTATTGATTGAGGTCAGTTTGTCTCTTTTGCAAAGTCTGTCCGAGGTCAGTCTTTGTTGTCGATGGTTATCGCCTGCGGCCGATATACTATCGCGTTTCTATTCAAGGATGGTTTTTAGTATTAGATCTGAGGATCCCTTGTAAGTTGTCGTTCGAGGATGGCATTCTTCCCAGCATATTTCCACCTGGTCTTATGTTCCGCTACCTATTTAGAGGTCAAAATCGGGAAATACATAAATAAATAAATGGGCAGATGGCATTTCTGTTGCCCTCAGTGTGCAAATTTTCAGGTTTTATTCGAGTATTCAATCACTCCATACCTTGAACGTCTAAAAGCTGTTGCAATTATCCGTTCAGGTCTGCAGTTGATTGAATAGGGGCAGCTGTAATACCTCAAAATTTGCCCTCATATTTATTCCCTCTACTGGTGTATCATTTCGCATTCATCTGCATTTCTCATCAGTTCATTAATATCATAATAGTGCATTTCATTGGTTCATAAGGCATAGGATCAAAGTGTTTCCTCGTGATAGGAATTGTGGTATTCAGAGGTGAGTTATCGGGCTGTTAGGGTTGAGGCAAAGGATGAACTCTCGTCTTGGTAAGTGTCTTTTTATCACGGGTCTTGCAGGTTGTCAAATGATCGCGACATTTAGTTCCAATTCAGAATGGTTATGCAACTATAACTCAATTCAGACGGAAGATTGACCTGAACTTGGTCAAGCCATTTTGTGTTTACTTAAGTTACAAGTCATCCACATCAATGGTTTATTTCTCAGGGTTGTAGTTCTTACTTCACATTCTGATTCTTGGGCTTTAAAGATATATGCAATTGTTCATTTGAATTATGGTAAAGACCCGGATTTCTCGAGTGTTCAGGCGGCCAAATTTGAAGGGTTATTAATTCCAAGCACCAATCCATTGTTCAAGATTAACTCGAGATCTTAGATGTTCTAAAAGAAAAATTTGAGAATGGTATAAGAACTTGGGTGGTTTTTGGATCAAAAGGGAATACTTCATCAAGAACCAAAATCTTATATCAGTAAATGAGAGAAGTTCACAACTGAAAAAAATTCTAACGGTTTTTTTTGGAAACTGATATAACAGTTACAAAATTAATAGAAACAGAAAGTAACATAAAGAAGAGGGTAACAAAAATTCTGCAAGAAACTTTAACATATTTTACAAGGGATATATATCAGTTCAAGGGTGTTATAACGGAGAGCTCTAACAAAATTTTTCCAATCTGAATCCTTCAACTCAACACTCTGAAATATCACTCTGCGTCACCATCTTCATCATTCATCACACTTCAACAATCTTCTACAACAACCGTCGATCGGTATCAGATACATCTTCATCAATCTCTATCGACTTTTCATCGCAATCTTCTTCAATAAGGTGACAATTCGCATCTGCAAGCATCAAGAGGTCATAGTTAATAACTCAGTTCACACCATGTCAGAAGAATGTTTATGAACCTGAACTTAACAACCAACAACAAAAAAGAGAAACTCAGAAACAGGAAATGTTAATATAATATAAAAAGATTCAGAAGAAAAGGCTAATGAAAGTTGATAACAAAACTACATGACCGAAAAGGAAAAAATAACAAAACGGTTACAAGACTCTCTCTCGAGAATTCTCCATGCTATCTTCAAACTTCAAGTCTTCATCAGTTTCGTCTTCGAGGTTCCGTAATCTAGCAACCTTCAGCATTGATTCCGAATCACCACTTTCGGCATCGTCGATTTCGCATTTCATCAGCACCTGGAGGTATCTGCAAGAACTCATATCAGTTACAGCGCTAACTGATAAGTAAATGCCACAAAGACTTGAAAGGAAGAATAATAACAGACGGTTACGAAATCAGTGGCAAGGATGCCAAACATCGCAACTTCAACAATATTCATCAGTTTACTTGCGGGTCGGTATGTAACAACAACAACCGTACACGTCAGGTTGCTCAGGGGTTTGAAGCGAAAATCGAACTTAACAAAAAAAGAGAGAGAATTGACGGGTATACCTTGTTATGCTCATGCTTCGAATTCGGCCTTACGACATCGATAATGAAGCAGTGGTGAGTAGCAGCAATATACTCTCCTTGCAAAGTTCCGCAAATCTCCTCTGCCTCACTTCTTCTTTGTTTTAGTTTCGAAAAAGGAATCCTGCAAATGTAAGAAGAGAAGTCATCAAAAGTCTTAGCAGCTTGATTGAATTCACCAAGAAAAAGGAGAAAGCTCCTAATGGGAAAGTTACCAGCCTATAATCAAAAACGGAATTCGAGAAAAATTCATAACTGAAAAAATAATCGACTTGCAGCAAGTTCATAACAGAATAACAGAGTTCCCTAACCGAATTTCACAAAAAAAAATCAATAGAACCTGCATAACAGAGTTTTGCCAAATTCAGATCAAAGGCTGAAAAATGAACAGAATTCATAACAGAAGATAACTAACTTCTAACAAACTCTCAACAGAATGTTTCTAGAAAGCTCACCTGAATTTCTTCATCACACACTCTTCAAGCCTCTATAAATCAGAACTTCCTCTCTTCTCACTTCTTCTTCCACAATTTTCCAAACTCTCCACCATTACTCCAATTCTCCCTCTCTTCAACCATTCTCCTCTCCAATTTTTCCTTCAACAATTTTCAATTTCCAAACTCTCTCAATCCTTCATTGTCTTCTTCTTGGATCTCATCTGATTCCTCAACCTCCAGTATTGATCATCAACTCTGCTTCATCTCTTGACCTTTTTTCCATTCTCAGCCTTCTTCCAACCTGTGACCATCACTGTTATTCATAAAACCTTCAATCCTGCCAACGCATATCATCGACGTCGCCACTCAATGTTCAGCTTCATCAATCTCCCTTTTGTGGATTTTCAATCAACAACCTAAAACCGCCACAAGCACTCCCAAAAACCTGCATACAGGATCAAACATCTTCAACAACAGCAAGATAATAATAATTTGATTTTTCATCAGTAATATCACAAACCAGAAGTGAATTTGTTCTTCTCGCCACTAAGCGAAGAAACGGAAATCTTGGAGCATTATCATCAACATCATCAGTTTTGGCAAGGAGGATTCGCAGAAGGAGGAAGGAGATTTCAAAGGCGATACGGAAGCGAATTTCACTGTGAGCTCCTTGTTCGTAACCGCAATTGACAGGTACGCCTCTTCGGCATATTCTTTAGATGATATTTGCTCTGAGCTTGGTTGAGCTTGTTGCTGCTTGTGTCGATTTAGTGAGCAAATTAGGGCTATAGTTGATGGCGGAGTTATGATTAGGAGGAGATTCGATGAATGCCGTTTGCGGATCCGTGCCGGTGGAAGGTTCTTGGTGAGGACTTTTGTTCGTAGTTAAGTTGTTAGAATAGGTTAGAGGAGAGTTTGAGAGAGGATAGGTTAAGCTGAGGCGGAGGAGTTTCGATGATGTTCGAATGTTATTGAGGAAGCAGAGTTGGTGGCGGAAGGCGTGTGACGGCGAGGTTGTAAGGAAGAGGATGAGCTGGTGGTGGAGACGCCGTGAATGGACGGAAGTTATGTTCGGGCGAAGAAGAAGAAGGGTAGGTTGAAGGTTTAGGTGGCGGCGAGGGAAGCCATGGCGGAGAAGAAGACAGAAGAAGAGGGAGAGAGACGATGAGATGGAGGCGGCGGCAAAGGGAAAAGATGAAGAGGAACCTAGGGTTTTCGTTGGGCGTGTTCTTGCAGTGGTTGTATTTTTCAATTGTAGTTTTTATTTATTAAGTTAAATTAATAGGGTAATTAAGAGAGATTAAGAGATTGTTATGAAAATAAAAAGAATTTAAGAATAATGAAAATGCATTGAATCCCAATTAAACCCACCGTTTCAAGTTCCATGAAGATAAGATCAGATTTTTTTGTTTTGCGTTTTGCTATTCAAACCCGCTTCTTGAAGCCCATCAAAGAAAAACAATCAAAAACATTGCTTTCTGCACCCTCATTTAAATTCCTGCGAAATGGGCTTTTATCATTTTTTCTATTAACACCTCCCATTATAAGCCCATGATGAAAATGAACTGAAATAATCACTTACTGCACCACCCCCTGAATCCAGTGAATTGGGCCTCATTCTTATTGCTATCTACACTCCCTCTGTTAGGCCCATGTAAAAAATAATAACTAAAAATTTTGCTGAATGCACTTCCCCTCCTATTCTAGCGATTTGGGCTTTCTTTTATTTTGATATTCTCACCCCCATATTGAGCCCAGTTACAAGAGATAACTAGAAAAATAACTAAATCCACCCCCCACTTCATTTCTTTTAGATTTTAAATTCTAGCTAATGTAGTTTAGAAATAAATCCACAAAAAATAGTAAAATCATTAGAAAATTATACAAAAATTTCAGTAGTTAAATAATTCAATTTAGAAATTTGTGACATTTTTGTTTTCTGAATTTTGATTATTTTTCGAGTTAATTTTGATTTTTCTTTTAATTAGCTTTATTTGGATTTCCTTTAATGGTGCTGGATTTTGTTGATTTTATTTTGGTGACTTCCAATAGGATTTTTGAGCCATTCTTTTTACTGTAATTAAAGGACTCATAATAGTGCTTAGGACATTTTTAGTGGATTTTTTAGGACCTTTTATCTTAGGTTTTAATGGTGTAATCCTTAGAAATTAGTGGTTAATTCGTAGGTGAAAATAATCATTTTTTAGGCATAGGAAAAATATGATTTTTTTGAACCCCTTTTAATACAATGTTGTAGATAATATTAGGTCCCTATAGTTTAAGTTTCATATTTTTACAGAACTTTTGATATTTTTTTAGAATATTAGTTCTTAGGATTAGTTATGTGTAATTCCCATTAGTTTAGGCCATTAAAAAATAAAGTACAAAAAATATAGTTTAGATTAGATTTAATCCTAGAATCTAGTATAGACTTAGGTTAGTTTAAATTGAGTTTTAGAATGAAAATATTAGGCTTGATTTAGATTTAGTACTTAGGCTTAAAGTTTCATTATCATTAGGATTAGAATAAATAAAAATAGGACTATTTTTTAGTTCATGCCTTTAAAGGCATTTTTAGAATTTTATTTCTTAATTCAATTTCATTGTTTTTGCCTTATCACTTGATTTTATAACTTGTATAGGCTTCCCCATTGTTCTTAGAATCAATTTAACTTCATTAGGAAGTAAGTTGAATTCTAGTAGTTTCTAGTTTCTCATTAGGAATAGAAAACTTCACAAACCATAGGATCTCTTGTAAATAAATCAATTAACTTAGGATTGAGTCTTAGTTCCCATTAGATTTTTTCCTTTTATCAACTTGAGTCATTCTTTCTCATCTTAAAAAGAAAAGCAATAAAACACTTAATAAAAACCGAACAATCTTGTACGACACGAGACTTTATTGCGGAGTGCTTATACGCGTCCTGTTTCGGGGCGAGGTGTAAGTACTTCCCGCGATGGACAGGTCTTAGTGCAAGACAGTTCACAAACAAATTCAAAACATTTCTCATAAAAGACAAAAACAAATAATAAGCGACTATCCTGCGGGAACTTCTCTTCTCATCTCATTCACTCACAACGCGAACTCGCGACGACTTGTCACACATGCAAGACGGTAAACGCACTCGTACCAGACGAGCCTGCAACACCTGAGCATAGACATACGCAGTTCCAGCTATAAAAACACAAACAAATAGTTCCCGCCTTAGTTAGGCGAACTACGTCGACTCTGATCCTCATTATCCCGATGAGGTACGTAGGCAGCGGGGTAGGGCCCGTTCGAGCACATTCTTTATTTTCCCTACATTTTCCCCTTTTATTTCCATTTGTCAATTCCCTTTCTCATTTCTCATTTCCATTCCAGTTAGCGGTTTTATTCAGCAGCAATTACATTTTTCTCACCCTTTGAAACAAAGCAAGCAAGCGTGGATCCCGTCGGGTACGACGGACGATCTGGGGTGCTAATACCTTCCCAGGTCGTAACCGACTCCCGAATTCAGATCTTTGGTTCGCAGGACCTTGTCCTTTCCTTCTTCCTCAGGTTTGTGCAACATTACCTTTCCCATTCATTCGGGATAAAAATGTCTGGCTGGCGACTCTACCTTTCCGCGCCACTTTCGCGTTTGTACTAGGATGAAAATCCCGGGAGCGACAATTATTACTATTGTTTTCTATCTGAGAAGTGTCAGAAATGTATTATGTTTAATGATGTAGGTCTATCTTCAAAAAGATATACTCAAGTTTATCAAATTATGGATTGATAAATCTAAGATGATGAAACATGAGGAGGAGCAAGATAATCATCATGATTGAACAAGAGTGAAAGTCCAACAACAAGGATGATCATCAAGTCAATTACCTTTTTGATACATTATTAATCACACTTTCAAGTATTGTTACAAAGAGAAAAATGGTAAGATCATTTTAGTTTCGTTTGTGTTTGTGGCACGTTTTGCATTCATTTCAATTTTTGTTCGAGAGTTCATCGTGGAATGCAAGTGCATCCTCCACCTGTTGTATGGTGATGTGATATCGTTTCAATCAATTTCTTGTATTGTAAGTAAGTATTTCTTTTATTTGTTTATTTCTTGAAGGTATATGATGTATTATGTGTTTGATATTTGTTATATGATTTCACTTCTAAGAGAAAAGTGGTAAGACCGTTTTGGTTTCGTTTGATATTTATTAAATGTGGTCATTGTGTGTTTGCATTTTACATGGTTTGTGAAGAGCTCTAACGCCGATATAACCTTCCAAATCTTTGGATTCCAAAAATATTCTAAGTTATTGACATTTTTTGAATGCTTCGATTTCGACATGGTGTTGAATGATAAACTAAATCTATTCTTGAGATTATACCAAACCATGTTAAACACGTTAGTCAAAACACTCAAGTTGACGTGTTTGTTCCCGTCGAAGTTTGTCAATAAATGCTAACACTTAGTATTTCCTAACGTAGTTGTCATACCCTAATTTTTCCCCCTAAGATATTCCATATTTTCATATTCATTTTTGCATACAAACAAAATTACGCACTGGTTCGTCTATCCTTTTTGCTTACAAGTTTATACCTCACAGGAGATCAACAATGTTTTTGTTTGTTTCTTTTATTTGTTTATGTTTACTAACCTTTATTCAAAATCAAAAAAAAAATTGTTTTCTTTTATTAACTTTTTTAGGAGAAGAACAGGTAAAAATACCAAAAATAGCAGTTCCCCAGCTCGAACGAATTTCATCTGAACAAAGTCGAAGTTGATCTGCAAACAATTCAAATTTATTTGATCAAGGATTTCCCAAGTCTTAATTGACTTATTCGAGGATTTCCAAGATTCATGTGTTTATTTCCATGCCTTCTTCGACGCGCAAGAAAATCGAGCAGAAATAACCAAGCAATCAAAAGAGAATAAATAATTCAAATTTTGAATTGGTTAACCGGTTAACCAATGTGTTTATCGATTAACCAGTGCAAAATTTGAACAATTTTAGCAGATCCTAGCCCTTGATCTCATTTGAAATATTCTAGATCCACTCCACTTTTATTCTTCTACATCACTTTGATCATTTCCCACCATATACCTTCACTAATCACCACTCATTTATGAATTTTCCTCCAAATTTGAATTCCAAGCCTATTTTTGATTTTCCAAAGCAAGCTTCATTCCACCAAATTTTCATACCTAAAATCTTTAAATATAGGCCCTTTCTCATTCATTTCTCAAGCTTTTGATAGCAAAAAAAATCCATTGCAAAATATCTTCCCAAACCACAAAATTCACCAAAGCTCATTTTCCCTCTTTTGAAAGTTATCAAGAATTCACATTGAATTCTTGATTAACTTTGAGCTAAATCTTCATCCTTTTCATTTTTATTCATCAATTTCAGTAGATCAAGCTTGATATTGGATCAATTTGAAGTTTGTTCTTGGTAATTCATCTTCCTCCATTGTTACACCTTCATCACCATCATTCAAAATGTAAATCTTTGGTGCTATTGGTTGTTGATCCTTTGGATCATAAATTATTGTTTGATCCAATTCAGTTCATGATCATATGATGTTTGAAATTTGTTTTAAAATGGGATCATGCTAAATTTTGGCCAATTGTTTGCTACTGTACAGGCGTTAACCGATTAACCATTTTCAACACAAAATGGTTAACCGATTAACTAGTGTAAATTTGCGCCAGAATTGAAAATTTTCATGTGCTAACCGGTTAACCAATTGGTTAAATGATTAACACAGCTCCAGTAGCTGATTTTGGCTGGCGACTCTACCTTTCCGCGCCACTTTCGCGTTTGTACTAGGATGAAAATCCCGGGAGCGATAGTTGGAGACTCTGCTGGGGACTAACCTGATTCTTCCGGTTTCCCTTGTAGAGTCAATCCTAGCGCCTGTTTGGTTTTGCTTCTTTGGGTGTTTGTTTGCTGAGTGCTTTAGTTTAGCTTTACTGTTTTATTTACAGTTTTTACTTTACAGCTTTACTTTACCGCATTTATTTATTGCTTTCAGTATTTTATTTTCCATGCATCATATTATACTGGACTGTCTGGATGTGCTGGTTTTCATTTTTTCTGTGGGATGGGAGTTACTGTGAGATAAGCCAAATACCCCACTTGAGTGCACCATAGGATTAGCGTGGACAGACATTGTACTCTTATGGTATCTCACCATGATGGGTGGCGATGTGTTCCACACCCAGATTGCGACCGTCTTGGAACTATTCTGTGTGGGGATTACCTCACTTCAGGGTACGACCTTGATAGTTATGTGCATCTGGTGACCGATCTTCGAGGACCTTAATGGGAACACCCCTCTCCAGTGATGACAGTGGCAGACCACATTTGTTGGCAAACCCACTCGCATCCGAGGGTCCATTGGGAACTCGCATAGGATGGCCTGGTTCTCTCATAGGAATTCAGTTAAAGCAAACTGTTCGTATGACGATAGTATTGTACCCTTCGGGATGAATGTACTATTGTTTCTCGATTCAGTGCTTGAAGCTGGAGACTTGTGAGGGATGCTTGTTTTTCCGGACTCAACTGAGACCTCCCTGCGTAGTACATAATACCAAACCGATTCCCTGATTTGGTCATGAGCCATTTCTCGGAGATGGTGAACGTATTATTGCTATTCGGCTTTGAGAGTCCGTGATGTTGACCCGAGTAGCATACCCGTGAGATTGGGAGGGGTTTACAGGTTTGCAGGAACCCTGGTACCTTCAGCATACCCACTTTGCCTTTGGTTCAGTTTTGTGATCTGGATTTCTGTTCTTAAGTTATGGATCCCGGATCAGAGGGATGATTATTGTGATATCTGGATTTTGAGACCTTACACCGACACCTGACTATATGATTGGCACATCACAGACACTTCACTGATCACATGCCTTGTCTTGCATAAACATCATATCATCATTAATCATTTGTGTTTCTTTTATTCTCAGGGTCTACATTTATTCCCGGTTCCTGGCCATATTATTGCTTCAGAATGGAAGATGTCAAAAAGAGAACTGTGCACTACAAGTTCTTCGATACCAAGATGGACCTGATCAACCAATTGGTGTCTCTGATTACCCCGGGTCATTTGGGCTACTTCAAGGAAAAGTATGGTGATATTCTGGATCTGGTATTCAACTTGGATAGTTCTCAGAGGAGTGCCATTCACACTTTGTTGCAGTATTATGATCCACGGCTTAGGTGTTTCACATTTCATGACTTTCAGTTGGGTCCTTTGCTGGAAGAATATGCTGAGATTATAGGAGTTTCAATCAAAGATCAGCTTCCTTTTAACTCGGAGATGACAAGGCCAACTCACGATGACATTGCTAAGGCTCTTTATTTGAGCCCATCAGAGGTGTCTTCTAATCTGGTTTCCACCAAAGCAGGAGTACTTGGTTTTCCCTTAGAGGTCCTGGTCAAGAGAGCTGAAGAATGTGCCGTGGAAAAGCAGTGGGATTCGGTTTGTGCCATCTTAGCGTTATCTGTGTATGGGATAGTTCTATTTGCCGATATGGACAAGTTTGTGGACATGAATGCTATTCATTTGTTTGTGTTGAAGAATTCGGTGCCCACCCTCTTAGGTGATTTGTATTATTCTGTGCATTATAAGAATGAGAAGAAGCGAGGAGGTCTTGTTAGATGTTGTGCTCCTTTATTCTACAAATGGGTTAAGAGACACTTGCCTACTACTGAGAGTTTTGCTGATCCTAATTCTACTTGGGCTCAGAAGCTGAGTACTTTGTCTGCTGGAGATATCAGGTGGTTTACTTTGAGGTTGAAAGGAAAGAATTTCATTACCAGTTGTGGTAATTACCCTAATGTGCCTTTGTTAGGAGTATCGGGAGGTATCAACTACAATCCCATCCTCTTAAGAAGACAGTTAGGGTATGCGCTCAAGGAGGTTCCTGATGAGTCTGAATTATTCCAAACCTTCTATTTTCCGGTAAAAGACAATCTTCCTTTGGTCCAAAAAGCTGCAGGGTCCTGGAAGATGATCAAGAGAAAGGGTATAGCATGTCTGGGCAGGAGCAACAATCGAATGTTTCCTGAATTTGAAGCCTGGATAAAGAAGGAGGTTCAAGCGGCTTTAGTCCCTTTTTCTGTGCCAACTCCACCACCTGCTACGGTGCCTTTGGAGGAATATCAGAAGTTAGAAGCCTTGGTTAAGCAACTTAGGGTTGAAAATCAAGAGGCTCTTAATTCTTGTCAAAAGCTGATGATCCAGAACCGCCGATTAGAAGATAGAGCTGTACAAGCCGAGGAAATAGTCCATCTTAAGCAGAAGGACTTTGAAGATAGAGAGCTCTACTTCCGAAAGAAAGGTTTAGCTGAGACTCACAAGACGGCCCAGCGCAGAAGAGAGAAGAAAGATCTTAGTGAAGCCAATGAAGCTGTTACCTTATGGCAGGAGAAATGGGACGACAATTTGAAGAAACAAAAGGAGTTAGACGCCAAGCACAAGCAGGAAATCAAAAGTCTTCAAGATTCTTTGGATGGGCAGAAGGAACTTCTTAGGAAGGCTTATCATCAAGAGAAGGACCGTCTCCAGCGCGTAGCAGAAAGCCAACAGGCACTGAAGGAAGCTCAAAAGGAAATTGAGGACTTGAAGTTGAAAGCTGATGTGAAAAGGTCGAAGGCCGAGTCGAGTCAAAGCAAAGAGAATGAGGCAGCATTTCTACAGCAGATCGAGGAGTTACATGCTTCTTCTGATACGAGGGACCTCCTCATCCAGAGGCTTATCCAGGAGCCCGGTCATCCAGATGTAGTTCAGCTGTTCCAGAACGTCAAACGCCTTAGCTGGAGATTGAAAGATATAGAGTTCCCTAGGGTTTAATTTCATGTTATTGTATTCGGATTACCCACAGGCTTGTTGTGGGATTCCCTATATGTGATGTACTTTTGTTGTTATTGTGATTGGCACCCTTCGGGGACGTTGTATTTTCAAACTCCAGTTTATATGATTGATTTGTTCTGGATTTCTTGTTCGTTATTTGCACCGACACGGGGTAACAAGCACCAATTTGCCACAGCTATCATTATATTTGAATATTACTTGGGTCTTCTTCCCAATTCTTATCTTCCTAATGCCAGGACCGGACACGGGAAAAGACTCGAGAATAAAAGGAACACACTGCATTGCATACGCATCATTTGCATTTTGTTTTTGTCTTTGCAGGTTTCCTTCGGGATGTTTAATTTATCTATGTTCAACAGGCAAAGATTGCGAGGGCCGCCAAGACCCGGTACCTTCGACAAGATATCCCTCACCGATACGCGACCCGCAGCAATCAAAGAACAGCAATGGACGCCATGCAGACAGAACTCAATGAAGTCCGTACCAAGATGGCAGAATTTATGACCCTGATGCAAGGGATGGCCCAGGGGCAGCAGGAGCTGAGAAATGCAATTCAAGGGTTAACTCCTCCTAATACTAATGCTCAGGCAACCACTTCCGGCAGGTTAGGGGCTCCTCCCAACACTAACAAGGGCTCAGGTGGACCTCATGTTCCAGATCCAGCTATGGCAACGTACGTTCCTGTGCACGACAGGCAGGAAAACCAATTCCAGTACTTCAATAACGATATGGGTTTCGGCGGTGATGGAAATCTTAATGACTTCTTGGTGCTTGCGGAGAAGGTCAAGGCCCTTGAGTGCAAAGACACTTTGGGGATTGACGTGTCAGATATGGGTTTAGTACCTGGGGTGGTCATTCCACACAAGTTCAGACCACCAGCATTTGATAAATACAACGGCAGCTCCTGCCCGAAAACACACCTACAGGCCTTCTACAGGAAGATTGCGGCCCACACGCGAGACGAGAAACTATGGATGTACTATTTCCAGGATAGCCTCTCCGGAGGATCCTTGGAGTGGTACATGAAGCTGGAGAGGAGCTCTATTAGAAGCTGGAAGGATTTGGGGGAGGCCTTCCTCAGACAATATCAATACAACATTGACATGGCACCTAACCGTACTCAGCTTCAGAGCTTGGCGCAGAAGAGCTCGGAGAGCTTCAAAGATTATGCACAGAGATGGCGTGAGGTAGCCGCCCGAGTGCAACCACCTTTATTGGAGAGAGAGATGGTCGACCTTTTCCTGAATAACCTCCCAGGGCATTTCATGGAAAGGTTGGCTGGTTGTTCCTCAAGTGGTTTCTCGGACATTATCTTGACTGGAGAAAGAATTGAAAGCTGGCTCAAACAGGGGAAAATTCAGAATGGAGGCGCTTCGGTGTCTGGTATCAAGAAACCCTTTGTGAAAAGGAGGGAAGGAGAAACAGGTGCAGTATACGCACAGAGGGGAATGATTAACCAAGGATATTATCAGCAAGTGGCTCCTGTCACTATTTCAACTCCACCCGTTCAACAACAGATCCAGCCTCCACAGCCGCAGTGCTCACAAGGGTATCAGCCAAGAACCCCTCGTCCATAATACCCTCAGAAGTCGAAGGATAGACATTTTGAAGCTCCACCGATGTCTTACTCACAGCTCTTGAAGAATCTCCTACAGCTTCAAATGATTCAGCTCCGGACCTTGCAACCTCCGAAGCCAGGCCAAATTCCTGAAGGTTATGACTTAAATGCTAGATGCGAGTTTCATTCTGGAGCTCCCGGCCATAGTACTGAGAATTGCAAAGCATTGAAGCATGTTGTCCAGGACTTGTTGGATTCTAAAGCGATCAATTTTGCTCCCTCTCCTAATGTGCTGCAAAATCCCATGCCTCCTCACAGGGGCACGGTTGGTGCGATTGATGAAGGGGAGAACTTGAATTTGGTGGATGATGTAGATGACTTGCAGACTTCATTGGTTGCTATCAAGGTTTGCTTGTTGAAGAAAGGTGTCTTCCCTGGATGCGAGGAAGATTGTTCAGAATGTACTAAAGCTACCAACGGTTGTAAACAGTTGAAGGCCGGAATCCAAGGCATGATTGATGAAGGAGTGCTGCAGTTTTACAAGATTGTGAAAGAAAGTGAAGTCTCCACAGTAACTATCTTTTATGATCCATCCCAAGTTCCTTCACGAGCCAGAGCGGCACCAATAACCATTACCACTGCTGGACCCATAATGTACCAAAGTGACAGAGCTGTTCCTTGGAATTATGGTGGTGAAGTGTACTGCAACGGCCAGAGGCAAGAGTTGGCCACGACTAGTATAACCCCAGCTCAAGTAGAAAATGTTGGAGTAGGGGGTTTTACTCGAAGTGGAAGATTGTTTGCGCCGGAAACACTGAGAAACAATGTGATACCACCCAGAGATACTGCCGAAGCCCAAGCTAGAGCCAGAGGGAAGCAACCAGTAGTTGTCAATGATCCAACTCCATCAACTGATCCAGACCTCACCTTTGATAAAGAAGCCGAAGAATTCCTGAGGATCATCAAGAAGAGTGACTACAAGATTGTGGACCATCTACAGCAGACGCCGTCGAAGATTTCCATCTTGTCCTTGCTCATGTGTTCCGACTCTCACAGAAAAGCTCTCCTAAATATTCTGAACAAGGCATACGTGCCTCAGGATATTTCTGTAAACCAGTTAGAAACGGTGGTGTCCAGCGTTAATGCCAGTCATGGATTGGGTTTCACAGACTTGGATTTGACTTCTGATGGGCGTGCTCACAATCGGGCATTGCATATCTCTCTGGAATGTAAAGGTGCAGTACTCTCCCACGTGTTGGTAGATACTGGATCCTCTTTGAACGTCTTGCCTAAGAAAGCACTGATGAAGTTGGACTATGATGGAGTGGTTCTAAAGCCCAGTGACCTAGTAGTTCGAGCATTTGATGGGTCAAGAAGATCGGTGTTTGGAGAGGTGGAGTTACCTATCAAGGTAGGTCCACAAGTCTTCAACACCACGTTCTACGTGATGGATATACAACCTGCATATAGCTGTTTACTCGGAAGACCTTGGATACATTCGGCAAGTGCGGTGTCGTCTACACTCCATCAGAAGCTAAAGTTTGTATGGGAGGGTCAAATTGTGACTGTCAGCGGGGAAGAAGATATTTTTGTTAGTCATCTAGCCTTATTCAAATATGTGGAGATGGATGGCGAGATAGTCGAGACCCCATGTCAAGCTTTTGAGCCCTTGAAGTCTGAGCAAGCATCCGCAGTAGCAACTTCTCCTGAAGAACCGAAGAAGGGGGTTTCCATAGCCTCTTATAAACAAGCGCTTGAATTGGTAGAATCTGGAATACGAGAAGGCTGGGGCAGTCCGGTAGAAGTGCCAGAAAAGAAAGACATGTTCGGGATTGGCTATCACCCTGGAAGATCTTCGTCTGAAACAAGTGCTAAAGGTTGTCAGAGCCCGGTTACTTTCACAAGCACGGGAGTAGTAGACTACGAGAACATCAGTGCTGTGCAGGATGACATTGTCGATAGTGATTGTGACCTAGATGAATGGATCAGGCCTGCCGCTCCAGGAACTCAGCTTAGCAACTGGACATCGGAAAGGCTTATTTCGGTCACCTCTTTCGAAGAGTAATAATGTTTTTGTTTCTGTTTTTCCTGTATTAAAGAACTATGTCTTGCCCGAGGCATAGTGGCTCTTTGTAAGGGTTCATTTGTTCATTAACACAATCATAAATAAAATTGACGTTTCACATTCATTCATGTTGTTCTCTGTCTTTCGTTTTTTACCTTTGTTTTTCAAAAAGAAAGAAAAGTTTTAAGATGGCAATGTTTCTCCTTTTCTCAAGTTGTTGCTAAAGCCTTACATGAATCATCATTCATGCAGGTGCTCGTCACCGGATCTTATCAATGACGACCCTGTTATGGCTAAGTATGACTTCGACAATCCAATTTATCAAGCCGATGAGGAAGGTGAAGAGGATTGCGATTTACCCGAAGAGTTGGCCAGACTGCTTAAACAAGAGGAGAAGATGATTCAGCCGCATGAAGAAGATGTCGAAGTAATAAACCTGGGTACTGAAGAAGACAAGAAAGAAGTCAAGATCGGAGCTGCATTAGAAGAATCTGTCAAGACTCGTTTGATGGCTATGCTTCGAGAATACGTTGACGTCTTCGCATGGTCCTACCAAGATATGCCTGGTTTAGACACTGACATTGTGGTACACAAGCTACCTCTCAGAGAAGGTTTCCCTCCGGTAAAGCAGAAGTTGAGGCGCACGCGTCCAGACATGGCAATTAAAATAAAAGAAGAAGTGCAAAAATAGTTCGATGCTGGCTTCTTGGCTGTGACCAGTTATCCTCCGTGGGTTGCTAACATTGTGCCGGTTCCCAAGAAAGATGGCAAAGTCAGGATGTGTGTGGACTACAGGGATTTGAATAGGGCTAGCCCTAAAGATGATTTCCCTCTACCTCACATAGATGTACTTGTCGATAATATTGCTCAGTTTTCCGTGTTCTCTTTCATGGACGGATTCTCAGGCTATAATCAAATTAAGATGGCCCCCGAGGATATGGAAAAGACAACTTTCATCACTCCTTGGGGCACCTTTTGTTACAAGGTCATGCCATTTGGTTTAAAGAATGCAGGAGCTACTTATCAACGGGCAATGGTGACGTTGTTTCACGACATGATCCATCATGAAATTGAGGTTTATGTTGATGACATGATAGCAAAGTCTCAGACAGAGGAAGAGCACTTGGTCAACCTAGCAAAATTGTTTGACAGGCTTCGGAAGTTCAGACTGAGGTTGAATCCGAATAAGTGTACCTTCGGGGTTCGTTCTGGCAAGTTGCTCGGCTTCATTGTTAGTGAACGAGGAATTGAGGTTGATCCAGCCAAGGTGAAAGCTATCCAAGAAATGCCTGAGCCGAAGACTGAAAAGCAAGTGCGTGGCTTCTTAGGGAGACTAAACTACATTGCACGGTTTATTTCTCACCTGACGGCCACGTGCGAGCCCATCTTTAAGCTTCTGAGGAAGAATCAGGCCATTAAATGGAACGAAGACTGTCAGCAGGCCTTTGACCGAATCAAAGAATACTTGCTAGAACCACCAATTCTTATGCCTCCAGTGCCAGGGAGACCTCTGATTATGTATCTTACTGTGCTCGAAGGATCGATGGGATGTGTGTTGGGTCAGCAGGACGAGTCTGGTCGAAAAGAGCACGCCATTTATTACCTTAGCAAAAAGTTTACCGATTGTGAGACACGATACTCACTACTCGAGAAAACTTGTTGCGCTTTGGCATGGGCTGCTCGCCGACTAAGACAGTACATGCTGACTCACACTACTCTTTTAATCTCCAAGATGGATCCTGTGAAATATATCTTTGAGAAGCCGGCTTTGACTGGAAGAGTGGCCCGTTGGCAGATGATACTCACGGAGTATGACATACAATACACTTCACAAAAAGCTATCAAGGGGAGTGTTTTGTCAGAATACTTGGCCCAGCAGCCGATTGATGATTATCAACCCATGAGGTTTGAGTTTCCGGATGAGGACATCATGTTCCTCAAGTCTAAAGACTATGAAGAACCACTTCCGGAGGAGGGGCCCGACCCTGAATCCAGATGGAAGTTGATGTTCGACGGGGCTGTAAACATGAATGGGAGTGGAGTAGGTGTTGTTATTATCTCACCAGAAGGAATTCACACACCTCTAGCAGCTCGGTTGACCTTCGAGTGCACTAACAATGAGGCAGAGTATGAAGCTTGTATCATGGGGATCGAAGAGGCAATAGACTTGCGAGTCAAGAACCTTGAGATCTTCGGAGATTCTGCTTTGGTGGTAAATCAAGTCAATGGTAAATGGCTGGTTCATCAAGCTCGTTTGATTCCTTACAGAGATTATGTCAGGAGGCTGTTAACTTTCTTTACTAAAGTCAAGTTGAGCTATGTTCCTAGAGACGAAAACCAGTTTGCCGATGCTCTCGCAACTTTGTCGTCTATGATTAAAGTTTGTCGAGAGAATTTCGTGCCTCGAATTTCGATCTCCCGGCTTGAAAGACCTGTTTATGTCTTTGCGGTTGGTGATGGTGAAGATAACAAACCTTGGTACCACGACATCAAACAATTCCTGAAGGCTCAGGAATACCCGACTGGGGCATCTAGTAAGGATAAGAAGACCCTTAGAAGACTGGCAGGAGGTTTCTTCTTGAATCAAGATGGTGTGCTGTACAAACGGAACTTTGACATGGTGTTGCTCAGATGTGTGGACAGACATGAGGCAGACCTGTTAATGCAGGAGGTTCACGAAGGCTCCTTTGGTACCCATGCTGGAGGACATGCCATGGCCAAGAAATTATTGAGATCGGGATACTATTGGATTACCATGGAATCTGATTGTTGTAAATACTCCCGTAAATGCCATAAATGTCAAATTTATGCCGACAAGGTCCATGTGCCTCCGAATCCGTTGAGTGTCATGTCTTCACCGTGGTCGTTCGCTATGTGGGGCATCGATATGATTGGCAAGATTGAGCCAACAGCTTCTAATGGGCATCGTTTCATCCTAGTTGCTATTGATTATTTCACGAAGTGGGTTGAAGCGGCATCCTACACCAATGTCACTAAACAAGTGGTCGCTCGATTTATTAAGCGGGACATCATCTGCCGGTATGGAGTTCCTGAAAGGATCATTACTGATAATGGTTCTAACCTCAACAACAAGATGATGGCCGACTTGTGTCAAGACTTCAAAATAGAACACCACAACTCTTCTCCATATCGTTCGAAAATGAATGGCGCCGTCGAGGCGGCTAATAAAAACATCAAGAAGATTGTGCAGAAGATGGTTGTGACGTACAAAGACTGGCACGAGATGTTACCATTCGCGTTGCATGGGTACAGAACATCAATACGCACTTCAACTGGGGCAACTCCATTCTCATTGGTGTATGGTATGGAGGCAGTTTTACCAATCGAAGTAGAAATCCCCTCGTTGAGGCTGATGATGGATATCAAGCTAGATGAAGCTGAGTGGCTCCGATCCAGATATAATCAATTGAGCCTCATTGAAGAGAAGCGTCTAGCAGCTGTATGCCATGGACAGTTGTATCAGCGACGAATGAAGCAGGCTTTTGACAAGAAGGTGCGACCACAGAGGTACACGCCAGGAGACTTAGTGCTGAAAAGGATTCTTCCTCCTCTCAACGATCACAGGGGCAAGTGGACACCCAACTATGAAGGACCGTTCTTGGTTAAAAGGGTTTTCTCAGGCGGAGCCTTAATGCTGACAACCATGGACGGAGAAGACTTTCCATCCCCTGTCAACGCAGATGCAGTAAGAAAATACTTCGTGTAAAAAGGACCCGCTGGATAAAAACAGAATAAAAGATCCAGGCAAAAATGGGCATCCCGGCGAGCCAAAAACAGAATAAAAAGGCTCGGGCAAAAGTTAGGGAAATCTTGAAAAAAAATGTGGGCACCCGCTAAGTTGAAAAGCCACATTGGACAACTCAGGCAAAAAAGGGTATCCCGGTGGATTGAAAACCTGAAAGGGCGATCCACGCAAAAGAGGGATTAACACGAACGACTGCGATCTGCGAGATCCATGACCTACCTACAGTTGAGGCTATACTAAGGGTTGAAGATCAGTTCATTTACTTTTTCTCAAGAGGCAGAGCGAGCGGAGCGTCTTGAAGACATACGAGTCATAACTGGGTTGAGACTTGACGAGATTCACTTTTCACATTGCCAATAGGATAGTTTGTATTTCTTTTCAGTTGTTCCCTCATTCCAGGGAACTGCTTCCTTTGTATCGCCTATTCAGGGCCTCCTTTCCAAATCAATAAGAATTCAACTTCAGTCAATTGACTATTTTGCTTCTTTGTTTTTACTTTTTCATCTAGCATTGATTGATTGTGAAAACGTCTAGCAAATGGTAACTTGCATTGTGTTATGAACATTTGATTGCTTTCTAACTCGTGCAGGAGAATAGAAACATTTAATACAACTCTGAAAGGGTATCGAGATGCCCAGACAATGATCCATGCTATGAACCTGGGGCAAGCAGGTCCCAAACTAATTCTCTATGTTGCAGGTACTATCGATTGTGTTCGTGCAGGTACAGGTACTGGTGTTGCTAACAGAGCTAAAGACTATTATCCAGGACGGGTATTCCTTTTTGTTTGAACAGAAACAAGTATCTCCCAGGATGTTTACAATCATCCCCAGCCATGTGAAAGTTGAAATTTCGCCCAGCAAGGTAGCAGAAGGTGGGTGTCATCCCCAAGCAGGAGTCTCCCTTCAGACAGGGGCAATTCTCAGCAGTATAAGGAGTGATTTGCCTCCCCAGCAGTTGTTTCCTCAGCAGTGTCATGCCTTTGGTTCCCAGCCGAGCCAGGGGGTCCTCATTTCCCCACCAGAGTTCAAGAAGGGTCCATTTCCAGCAGGGTCTTGGCGCTCCAATCTCAAATTCCAATTTATTTTTGGCAGTGGCGGCTGTCCAGAGCCAGTGAATTATTGACAACTTTCCCCGCAGAGTTTGTTTCCTCCTCATAAGGATTAACTAGATCAATGCAGTGATCATCAGTTCCTCCCAGTCAAGCCATCTGGGATACCTGCAGTCTTCTTGTCAGAAGATCTCTTTGCATGTGCATACGCATAATCATCACTACGTCTGCATCCTCCAAAGCGTAGCATTTCCATTATCATGGAGCATTACGCCATAAATTCAAACATATGCATGCCAGCATGGGCCAGTTTTGAGGTATATTATGAATATCTTCTCAACCTGAAGTACTCCACACGGAGGATACCAACATCATTTTTCTGACATCCTTGTCTTTTCAAGTCAATGTTGGTCATTTATTCTGCATCTTGTTTGGTATAACAGTCGCGTCGCAGGTTCCCGTTTTGTACAACGGTCCTGTTTGCTTGGGCTCTCGTTTATGTAACAACGATCTCGTTCCATCTTGTCCTATTTTCTTTGTTTCTGGTTACCGCCTGCGGCCGGTATACCTTTGCGTCTCCATTCGAGGATGGTTTCATGTTAGATCCGAGGATCTTTTGATTTGTCATTCGAGGATGGCATTTCTTTTCTTCAAGTCCTTCTGAGGTTGGTCTTGTTGTTGTGGCTATTATTCGAGGATAGTAGTTCACTTTTTGAGCTTATTGATTGAGGTCAGTTTGTCTCTTTTGCAAAGTCTGTCTGAAGTCAGCTTTGTGTTTGGTTATCAGTCGAGGCTGGTATACCTTTGCGTCTCCATTCGAGGATGGTTTCGTGTTAGATCCGAGGATCTTTTGATTTGTCATTCGAGGATGGCATTTCTTTTCTTCAAGTCCTTCCGAGGTTGGTCTTGTTGTTGTGGCTATTATTCGAGGATAGTAGTTCACTTTTTGAGCTTATTGATTGAGGTCAGTTTGTCTCTTTTGCAAAGTCTGTCTGAGGTCAGCTTTGTGTTTGGTTATCAGTCGACGCTGGTATACCTTTGCGTCTCCATTCGAGGATGGTTTCGTGTTAGATCCGAGGATCTTTTGATTTGTCATTCGAGGATGGCATTTCTTTTCTTCAAGTCCTTCCGAGGTTGGTCTTGTTGTTGTGGCTATTATTCGAGGATAGTAGTTCACTTTTTGGAGCTTATTGATTGAGGTCAGTTTGTCTCTTTTGCAAAGTCTGTCTGAGGTCAGCATTGTGTTTGGTTATCAGTTGAGGCTGGTATACCTTTGCGTCTCCATTCGAGGATGGTTTCGTGTTAGATCCGAGGATCTTTTGATTTGTCATTCGAGGATGGCATTTCTTTTCTTCAAGTCCTTCCGAGGTTGGTCTTGTTGTTGTGGCTATTATTCGAGGATAGTAGTTCACTTTTTGAGCTTATTGATTGAGGTCAGTTTGTCTCGTTTGCAAAGTCTGTCTGAGGTCAGCTTTGTGTTTGGTTGTCAGTCGAGGTTGGTATACCTTTGCGTCTCCATTCGAGGATGGTTTCGTGTTAGATCCGAGGATCTTTTGATTTGTCATTCGAGGATGGCATTTCTTTTCTTCAAGTCCTTCTGCGGTTGGTCTTGTTTGTTTTGTGTGGCTATTATTCGAGGATAGTAGTTCACTTTTCGAGCTTATTGATTGAGGTCAGTTTGTCTCTTTTGCAAAGTCTGTCCGAGGTCAGTCTTTGTTGTCGATGGTTATCGCCTGCGGCCGATATACTATCGCGTTTCTATTCAAGGATGGTTTTTAGTATTGGATCTGAGGATCCCTTGTAAGTTGTCGTTCGAGGATGGCATTCTTCCCAGCATATTTCCACCTGGTCTTATGTTCCGCTACCTATTCAGAGGTCAAAATCGGGAAATACATAAATAAATAAATGGGCAGATGGCATTTCTGTTGCCCTCAGTGTGCAAATTTTCAGGTTTTATTCGAGTATTCAATCACTCCATACCTTGAACGTCTAAAAGCTGTTGCAATTATCCGTTCAGGTCTGCAGTTGATTGAATAGGGGCAGCTGTAATACCTCAAAATTTGCCCTCATATTTATTCCCTCTACTGGTGTATCATTTCGCATTCATCTGCATTTCTCATCAGTTCATTAATATCATAATAGTGCATTTCATTGGTTCATAAGGCATAGGATCAAAGTGTTTCCTCGTGATAGGAATTGTGGTATTCAGAGGTGAGTTATCGGGCTGTTAGGGTCGAGGCAAAGGATGAACTCTCGTCTTGGTAAGTGTCTTTTTATCACGGGTCTTGCAGGTTGTCAAATGATCGCGACATTTAGTTCCAATTCAGAATGGTTATGCAACTATAACTCAATTCAGACGGAAGATTGACCTGAACTTGGTCAAGCCATTTTGTGTTTACTTAAGTTACAAGTCATCCACATCAATGGTTTATTTCTCAGGGTTGTAGTTCTTACTTCACATTCTGATTCTTGGGCTTTAAAGATATATGCAATTGTTCATTTGAATTATGGTAAAGACCCGGATTTCTCGAGTGTTCAGGCGGCCAAATTTGAAGGGTTATTAATTCCAAGCACCAATCCATTGTTCAAGATTAACTCGAGATCTTAGATGTTCTAAAAGAAAAATTTGAGAATGGTATAAGAACTTGGGTGGTTTTTGGATCAAAAGGGAATACTTCATCAAGAACCAAAATCTTATATCAGTAAATGAGAGAAGTTCACAACTGAAAAAAATTCTAACGGTTTTTTTTGGAAACTGATATAACAGTTACAAAATTAATAGAAACAGAAAGTAACATAAAGAAGAGGGTAACAAAAATTCTGCAAGAAACTTTAACATATTTTACAAGGGATATATATCAGTTCAAGGGTGTTATAACGGAGAGCTCTAACAAAATTTTTCCAATCTGAATCCTTCAACTCAACACTCTGAAATATCACTCCGCGTCACCATCTTCATCATTCATCACACTTCAACAATCTTCTACAACAACCGTCGATCGGTATCAGATACCTCTTCATCAATCACTATCGACTTTTCATCACAATCTTCTTCAATAAGGTGACAATTCGCATCTGCAAGCATCAAGAGGTCATAGTTAATAACTCAGTTCACACCATGTCAGAAGAATGTTTATGAACCTGAACTTAACAACCAACAACAAAAAAGAGAAACTCAGAAACAGGAAATGTTAATATAATATAAAAAGATTCAGAAGAAAAGGCTAATGAAAGTTGATAACAAAACTACATGACCGAAAAGGAAAAAATAACAAAACGGTTACAAGACTCTCTCTCGAGAATTCTCCATGCTATCTTCAAACTTCAAGTCTTCATCAGTTTCGTCTTCGAGGTTCCGTAATCTAGCAACCTTCAGCATTGATTCTGAATCACCACTTTCGGCATCGTCGATTTCGCATTTCATCAGCACCTGGAGGTATCTGCAAGAACTCATATCAGTTACAGCGCTAACTGATAAGTAAATGCCACAAAGACTTGAAAGGAAGTATAATAACAGACGGTTACGAAATCAGTGGCAAGGATGCCAAACATCGCAACTTCAACAATATTCATCAGTTTACTTGCGGGTCGGTATGTAACAACAACAACCGTACACGTCAGGTTGCTCAGGGGTTTGAAGCGAAAAATCGAACTTAACAAAAAAAGAGAGAGAATTGACGGGTATACCTTGTTATGCTCATGCTTCGAATTCGGCCTTACGACATCGATAATGAAGCAGTAGTGAGTAGCAGCAATATACTCTCCTTGCAAAGTTCCGCAAATCTCCTCTGCCTCACTTCTTCTTTGTTTTAGTTTCGAAAAAGGAATCCTGCAAATGTAAGAAGAGAAGTCATCAAAAGTCTTAGCAGCTTGATTGAATTCACCAAGAAAAAGGAGAAAGCTCCTAATGGGAAAGTTACCAGCCTATAATCAAAAACGGAATTCGAGAAAAATTCATAACTGAAAAAATAATCGACTTGCAGCAAGTTCATAACAGAATAACAGAGTTCCCTAACCGAATTTCACAAAAAAAAATCAATAGAACCTGCATAACAGAGTTTTGCCAAATTCAGATCAAAGGCTGAAAAATGAACAGAATTCATAACAGAAGATAACTAACTTCTAACAAACTCTCAACAGAATGTTTCTAGAAAGCTCACCTGAATTTCTTCATCACACACTCTTCAAGCCTCTATAAATCAGAACTTCCTCTCTTCTCACTTCTTCTTCCACAATTTTCCAAACTCTCCACCATTACTCCAATTCTCCCTCTCTTCAACCATTCTCCTCTCCAATTTTTCCTTCAACAATTTTCAATTTCCAAACTCTCTCAATCCTTCATTGTCTTCTTCTTGGATCTCATCTGATTCCTCAACCTCCAGTATTGATCATCAACTCTGCTTCATCTCTTGACCTTTTTTCCATTCTCAGCCTTCTTCCAACCTGTGACCATCACTGTTATTCATAAAACCTTCAATCCTGCCAACGCATATCATCGACGTCGCCACTCAATGTTCAGCTTCATCAATCTCCCTTTTGTGGATTTTCAATCAACAACCTAAAACCGCCACAAGCACTCCCAAAAACCTGCATACAGGATCAAACATCTTCAACAACAGCAAGATAATAATAATTTGATTTTTCATCAGTAATATCACAAACCAGAAGTGAATTTGTTCTTCTCGCCACTAAGCGAAGAAACGGAAATCTTGGAGCATTATCATCAACATCATCAGTTTTGGCAAGGAGGATTTGCAGAAGGAGGAAGGAGATTTCAAAGGCGATACGGAAGCGAATTTCACTGTGAGCTCCTTGTTCGTAACCGCAATTGACAGGTACGCCTCTTCGGCATATTCTTTAGATGATATTTGCTCTGAGCTTGGTTGAGCTTGTTGCTGCTTGTGTCGATTTAGTGAGCAAATTAGGGCTATAGTTGATGGCGGAGTTATGATTAGGAGGAGATTCGATGAATGCCGTTTGCGGATCCGTGCCGGTGGAAGGTTCTTGGTGAGGACTTTTGTTCGTAGTTAAGTTGTTAGAATAGGTTAGAGGAGAGTTTGAGAGAGGATAGGTTAAGCTGAGGCGGAGGAGTTTCGATGATGTTCGAATGTTATTGAGGAAGCAGAGTTGGTGGCGGAAGGCGTGTGACGGCGAGGTTGTAAGGAAGAGGATGAGCTGGTGGTGGAGACGCCGTGAATGGACGGAAGTTATGTTCGGGCGAAGAAGAAGAAGGGTAGGTTGAAGGTTTAGGTGGCGGCGAGGGAAGCCATGGTGGAGAAGAAGACAGAAGAAGAGGGAGAGAGACGATGAGATGGAGGCGGCGGCAAAGGGAAAAGATGAAGAGGAACCTAGGGTTTTCGTTGGGCGTGTTCTTGCAGTGGTTGTATTTTTCAATTGTAGTTTTTATTTATTAAGTTAAATTAATAGGGTAATTAAGAGAGATTAAGAGATTGTTATGAAAATAAAAAGAATTTAAGAATAATGAAAATGCATTGAATCCCAATTAAACCCACCGTTTCAAGTTCCATGAAGATAAGATCAGATTTTTTTGTTTTGCGTTTTGCTATTCAAACCCGCTTCTTGAAGCCCATCAAAGAAAAACAATCAAAAACATTGCTTTCTGCACCCTCATTTAAATTCCTGCGAAATGGGCTTTTATCATTTTTTCTATTAACACCTCCCATTATAAGCCCATGATGAAAATGAACTGAAATAATCACTTACTGCACCACCCCCTGAATCCAGTGAATTGGGCCTCATTCTTATTGCTATCTACACTCCCTCTGTTAGGCCCATGTAAAAAATAATAACTAAAAATTTTGCTGAATGCACTTCCCCTCCTATTCTAGCGATTTGGGCTTTCTTTTATTTTGATATTCTCACCCCCATATTGAGCCCAGTTACAAGAGATAACTAGAAAAATAACTAAATCCACCCCCCACTTCATTTCTTTTAGATTTTAAATTCTAGCTAATGTAGTTTAGAAATAAATCCACAAAAAATAGTAAAATCATTAGAAAATTATACAAAAATTTCAGTAGTTAAATAATTCAATTTAGAAATTTGTGACATTTTTGTTTTCTGAATTTTGATTATTTTTCGAGTTAATTTTGATTTTTCTTTTAATTAGCTTTATTTGGATTTCCTTTAATGGTGCTGGATTTTGTTGATTTTATTTTGGTGACTTCCAATAGGATTTTTGAGCCATTCTTTTTACTGTAATTAAAGGACTCATAATAGTGCTTAGGACATTTTTAGTGGATTTTTTAGGACCTTTTATCTTAGGTTTTAATGGTGTAATCCTTAGAAATTAGTGGTTAATTCGTAGGTGAAAATAATCATTTTTTAGGCATAGGAAAAATATGATTTTTTTGAACCCCTTTTAATACAATGTTGTAGATAATATTAGGTCCCTATAGTTTAAGTTTCATATTTTTACAGAACTTTTGATATTTTTTTAGAATATTAGTTCTTAGGATTAGTTATGTGTAATTCCCATTAGTTTAGGCCATTAAAAAATAAAGTACAAAAAATATAGTTTAGATTAGATTTAATCCTAGAATCTAGTATAGACTTAGGTTAGTTTAAATTGAGTTTTAGAATGAAAATATTAGGCTTGATTTAGATTTAGTACTTAGGCTTAAAGTTTCATTATCATTAGGATTAGAATAAATAAAAATAGGACTATTTTTTAGTTCATGCCTTTAAAGGCATTTTTAGAATTTTATTTCTTAATTCAATTTCATTGTTTTTGCCTTATCACTTGATTTTATAACTTGTATAGGCTTCCCCATTGTTCTTAGAATCAACTTAACTTCATTAGGAAGTAAGTTGAATTCTAGTAGTTTCTAGTTTCTCATTAGGAATAGAAAACTTCACAAACCATAGGATCTCTTGTAAATAAATCAATTAACTTAGGATTGAGTCTTAGTTCCCATTAGATTTTTTCCTTTTATCAACTTGAGTCATTATTTCTCATCTTAAAAAGAAAAGCAATAAAACACTTAATAAAAACCGAACAATCTTGTACGACACGAGACTTTATTGCGGAGTGCTTATACGCGTCCTGTTTCGGGGCGAGGTGTAAGTACTTCCCGCGATGGACAGGTCTTAGTGCAAGATAGTTCACAAACAAATTCAAAACATTTCTCATAAAAGACAAAAACAAATAATAAGCGACTATCCTGCGGGAACTTCTCTTCTCATCTCATTCACTCACAACGCGAACTCGCGACGACTTGTCACACATGCAAGACGGTAAACGCACTCGTACCAGACGAGCCTGCAACACCTGAGCATAGACATACGCAGTTCCAGCTATAAAAACACAAACAAATAGTTCCCGCCTTAGTTAGGCGAACTACGTCGACTCTGATCCTCATTATCCCGATGAGGTACGTAGGCAGCGGGGTAGGGCCCGTTCGAGCACATTCTTTATTTTCCCTACATTTTCCCCTTTTATTTCCATTTGTCAATTCCCTTTCTCATTTCTCATTTCCATTCCAGTTAGCGGTTTTATTCAGCAGCAATTACATTTTTCTCACCCTTTGAAACAAAGCAAGCAAGCGTGGATCCCGTCGGGTACGACGGACGATCTGGGGTGCTAATACCTTCCCAGGTCGTAACCGACTCCCGAATTCAGATCTTTGGTTCGCAGGACCTTGTCCTTTCCTTCTTCCTCAGGTTTGTGCAACATTACCTTTCCCATTCATTCGGGATAAAAATGTCTGGCTGGCGACTCTACCTTTCTGCGCCACTTTCGCGTTTGTACTAGGATGAAAATCCCGGGAGCGACAATTATTACTATTGTTTTCTATCTGAGAAGTGTCAGAAATGTATTATGTTTAATGATGTAGGTCTATCTTCAAAAAGATATACTCAAGTTTATCAAATTATGGATTGATAAATCTAAGATGATGAAACATGAGGAGGAGCAAGATAATCATCATGATTGAACAAGAGTGAAAGTCCAACAACAAGGATGATCATCAAGTCAATTACCTTTTTGATACATTATTAATCACACTTTCAAGTATTGTTACAAAGAGAAAAATGGTAAGATCATTTTAGTTTCGTTTGTGTTTGTGGCACGTTTTGCATTCATTTCAATTTTTGTTCGAGAGTTCATCGTGGAATGCAAGTGCATCCTCCACCTGTTGTATGGTGATGTGATATCGTTTCAATCAATTTCTTGTATTGTAAGTAAGTATTTCTTTTATTTGTTTATTTCTTGAAGGTATATGATGTATTATGTGTTTGATATTTGTTATATGATTTCACTTCTAAGAGAAAAGTGGTAAGACCGTTTTGGTTTCGTTTGATATTTATTAAATGTGGTCATTGTGTGTTTGCATTTTACATGGTTTGTGAAGAGCTCTAACGCCGATATAACCTTCCAAATCTTTGGATTCCAAAAATATTCTAAGTTATTGACATTTTTTGAATGCTTCGATTTCGACATGGTGTTGAATGATAAACTAAATCTATTCTTGAGATTATACCAAACCATGTTAAACACGTTAGTCAAAACACTCAAGTTGACGTGTTTGTTCCCGTCGAAGTTTGTCAATAAATGCTAACACTTAGTATTTCCTAACGTAGTTGTCATACCCTAATTTTTCCCCCTAAGATATTCCATATTTTCATATTCATTTTTGCATACAAACAAAATTACGCACTGGTTTGTCTATCCTTTTTGCTTACAAGTTTATACCTCACAGGAGATCAACAATGTTTTTGTTTGTTTCTTTTATTTGTTTATGTTTACTAACCTTTATTCAAAATCAAAAAAAAAATTGTTTTCTTTTATTAACTTTTTTAGGAGAAGAACAGGTAAAAATACCAAAAATAGCAGTTCCCCAGCTCGAACGAATTTCATCTGAACAAAGTCGAAGTTGATCTGCAAACAATTCAAATTTATTTGATCAAGGATTTCCCAAGTCTTAATTGACTTATTCGAGGATTTCCAAGATTCATGTGTTTATTTCCATGCCTTCTTCGACGCGCAAGAAAATCGAGCAGAAATAACCAAGCAATCAAAAGAGAATAAATAATTCAAATTTTGAATTGGTTAACCGGTTAACCAATGTGTTTATCGATTAACCAGTGCAAAATTTGAACAATTTTAGCAGATCCTAGCCCTTGATCTCATTTGAAATATTCTAGATCCACTCCACTTTTATTCTTCTACATCACTTTGATCATTTCCCACCATATACCTTCACTAATCACCACTCATTTATGAATTTTCCTCCAAATTTGAATTCCAAGCCTATTTTTGATTTTCCAAAGCAAGCTTCATTCCACCAAATTTTCATACCTAAAATCTTTAAATATAGGCCCTTTCTCATTCATTTCTCAAGCTTTTGATAGCAAAAAAAATCCATTGCAAAATATCTTCCCAAACCACAAAATTCACCAAAGCTCATTTTCCCTCTTTTGAAAGTTATCAAGAATTCACATTGAATTCTTGATTAACTTTGAGCTAAATCTTCATCCTTTTCATTTTTATTCATCAATTTCAGTAGATCAAGCTTGATATTGGATCAATTTGAAGTTTGTTCTTGGTAATTCATCTTCCTCCATTGTTACACCTTCATCACCATCATTCAAAATGTAAATCTTTGGTGCTATTGGTTGTTGATCCTTTGGATCATAAATTATTGTTTGATCCAATTCAGTTCATGATCATATGATGTTTGAAATTTGTTTTAAAATGGGATCATGCTAAATTTTGGCCAATTGTTTGCTACTGTACAGGCGTTAACCGATTAACCATTTTCAGCACAAAATGGTTAACCGATTAACTAGTGTAAATTTGCGCCAGAATTGAAAATTTTCATGTGCTAACCGGTTAACCAATTGGTTAAATGATTAACACAGCTCCAGTAGCTGATTTTGGTTTGTTTTTGACTTGTTTTTGGTTTCTTTTGCTTTTTCTTCTCCATTCTTCTTATTTTTACCTTGGGAGACATTTTTGGGACTGATTTCTCTTTAAATTCAATGAACTTTGAGTGTACATTAGAGTGGTTAATATTCATTAGTTAAAATCTACCTCTAAGTGAATTATTTAATTCACTTTAGGTACTTTGCATTAGTGAGATATTTTCATACTTGAATCCACCAAAATGAGTGATTGAACTTAAAGATGAAAGAATACCATAAGTGTAACTCAATTTGGTATTCATCTTTATTTTCGTGCGGCATTGCATTCAGATGGAGATTTACATTCCGTTTATCTTGCATGTATTAACACTAACATCATTAACCTTAATTGTTTTTGGTTGACCTCATTTGTAGGGTAATTACTTTGTAAATTACTCGGCGTTTGCTTAACATAGACCTAAATGTGTCCCTACTTCAGAATAAAAATCCAATTGTATACTTTCACTTTCGTGGACTGAACCTCGTGTTGGTTGCGTAATCCCAAAGTGGTTATTCATTTGCGTTAGATCCACGACTTTTGAAGCTTGACGCGTAGTTCTTTAGGTATCCCAATCTTCTTTCAAGTTTCACTAAATTTGGGTCTAATCGCATTGATTAATCACTATAGTGTAAGATACTAAGTGGACCCAATTGCCTTTTTCGGTTTTGGCATTAAATGCCTTGTTCCTCTTTTGGTCGTGGATGATTAAGTTCACCATATCATTATTTTGTACATATTATTACTACTATTGCTATACTAACATTTTAATTTCCTCTTGCACCTTATCCTCTTTATTTTCTCCTTTATCTCCATTACTTTTATTATGTTTTTATTATACTTTATCATCCATTATCATGTTTATGTTTATGTTTATATATCCTTGTGTTTTTTCCTTTGTCCACTTGGACACAAAAATATCAATAAAGGATTAAACCTCTAAAAAACTTGTGATCTTGATCTTGGATTATTGGTTACTATCCTTTGCATTGGAATTGGAGTTTTGCACTTAGATTCTAGGACACTTTTCCTTTGCTTTGATCATCATGGAATTGGTACTTTAGCCTTTATTTGGCCATTTTCTAGCTTATGCTTTTAAGGATGGAACTCTTGTGCTTATGCTTGGAAGTATCATCAAGTTTGGTTAGATCTTTCCTCCCTTATCTCTTTTATTTTCTTTTAGGATAGCCTATTCATCTTCCCCCTTGTTCAATTTTCAAAACTTCCCTCTATTTTCAAAAACTTCTTTGTTTTCAAACTCTCACTACTTTCCTAATTCAAACCTTGATTTGGTCAGACGATTTTACCTTTTCTTTCATTTCTTAATAAATGCTAAACTACATAAGCATATTGACACCTTTTTCAAAAGACTTTAAAAAATGAAAAAACTCAGTCAATCATTTTTTGTGCCCTCGTGCACTTTTCCTTTTAATCATTTTCATATGTTTAGACATGATTCATTCTTTCTAGCGGAATTATCCGCTAAAGAATGACGACTTGTCTTTACATTTTAAAATCAATCTAGTACATCAATTTTCACTATTTGTACAACGAACTACGGGGTTTTGATCTTACATTGCACATTATTTGTATGTATGTAGGCATGAGACGAACGTCTCGTCAAACATAAAAATCTTTAAAAACATTTCTCTTCTCATCTTTTCAATCTCATTTAAAAAACAATTTTCAAACCAAAAGCAATAAATTTTTCAAAAATACCACAAACATTTTGGGTGCTTAAAACCTTCCCATTTTGTAACCAATCCTCCCCTTACCCATTCACTGCTTGATTCTTTTAGCTTTTTGCTTTTAGATTCATTAGGATTTGTTCGCTCTTTTTTCCTTTTCCTTTTGGAATAAAACAAAAGCGCGGTGACGACTCTGTTTACTTTGAGTTAAGTTAACCAATAGTTTACACTCATGATTTTATCGCTACAGTAGTCTTCCTTTTTGACTTTTTTTTCAACTTGAAATTCCAGACCAACACCAAATCAATAAAAATTAAGTGTAAGTCTTGTTGGTCTATCTGATACTATTCCATCACCTGTCTTAATAAATAAATCACTTCCATAATCAACCTTCTGAACATAAAACCAAATTGATTCTTAGTGACTTGAATTTCTTTTCTTAGTCTCCGCTCAATCATTCTTTCTCATAACTTCACAATATTACGATATTATTGATAAGTTTATATTTATAATTTGAAAAAAATTAATATCTCAGTGGCCTAGGAAATCAAAATAGAAAAGTTTAAAGTAAAACAATACAACTTTTTTTACTATAATTTGTTTTTTTTTTATTTAAAAAATAAAAGTAAAAATCGTTTTGTTAAAATTTAATAAGTAAACTCAAATATAAAAGACAAATAGACAATCCAAGTAGATAAGGACTAAGGAAAATGATTGATGTTGTTATAAATAAATAACAATATAAAGCTTTAGAAAATCACAAAACGGAAAAGAAAAAAAAAAGTTGACTGCAGATCGAACCATAAGCCATCTTCGATGGCGCAACAAGAGTTACAAGATGAAGAAAGTTTCTCTTACGCCGTTCAGCTCAGCAACTCCGTCGTTCTTTCCATGGCACTTCATTCCGCCATTGAACTCGGTGTTTTCCAAGCCTTACAAAATTCCGGTTCCGATTCTCCACTCTCCGCCGACGATATTGCTTCTCGTCTTTCATGCACTAATCCCGAAGCTCCCAAAATGTTAGATCGAATTCTCGCTCTTCTTGCTTCTCACTCTATTCTTAACTGCTCCGTTGTTCCTGATCAGAAAAACCTTGGATTGTTTCATAGACTCTATGCTATCACTCCTGTTGCCAAATTCTTTGCTCCCAATTCCGATGGTGTTTCGTTAGCTCCTTTGATTGCATTGCATCAGGATAAGATCTTCTTACAAAGCTGGTAATTCACTGCTATTCATGCATTTTGAAGTATTTCAAATTGGATTCATGTGATTGTGATTTGTTTCTCTATAAACTGGATCTCTTCTAGGTTTTCAAAACTGATTCTATTCCTTTTACTCTAATTGTGTACATATAGTGTGGGTGTATATACATATTTTTAGAGATTTTGTTCAACAACACTGACTTAATTCCTTAACTAGTGACTTGCTTTCTTAGTAAATTACACAGTTTTCAGTTTGAATGATTTCAGAGTTCTGTAGAAGCAAACATGTATGGTTAGTACAAAGTGATATAGTGAGAATTGTTTACGCAATTCAAACTTGTTTGCTTAGTTTTTTTCTTCTTCTTTTTATGTTGAGTGCGTTTGGTTTTGCGGTGAAAAAAATTGATTATGACTAAAAGTGAGTTGAAGGTAAAGTGATCTATGTTTGGATAAATTCTTGCAAAAGTAGTTGAACAGTAAATTCAATGTAAAAATCACGTTTAGACTCAAAAGCTACAAATTCT
Source organism: Lathyrus aphaca (assembly GCA_963966055.1). Lineage (NCBI taxonomy): Eukaryota > Viridiplantae > Streptophyta > Magnoliopsida > Fabales > Fabaceae > Lathyrus > Lathyrus aphaca. The sequence goes on from OZ014525.1 coordinate 3,438,205, forward strand.
AGATTCAAATAGAATCAATTCTACTCGAGAGCAACCAAACATGTCAAAATCAATTCTACTCGAGAGCAACCAAACATATCAAAGTCAATCCTACACATCCAGAATCAATTCTAAGTGTTTCAACAGGGAAACCAAACACACACTAGAATCTAATTTATGAAGGTATAGTCTAGTTAAATAGTAGTTATACAGCGACTTAAAGCTACATTATGTTTAGAGACATTACAATGTAAACATTTATGTAGTCAATTTTCATTCCAGAGTTCAGTGCTTTCATTTCCCATCTAACTAATCATACACTCTTATATTAGCGAGAAGTGAGTTCAAATTCATTGTGTGAAAATGAATTAGTTTTTTGATGTTTGTTAATTTCTTATGAAATAAAAATAAGTTTAATACTTTAAGTAAAAGCTACTCAATCATTGCAGCAACAGATGGTCTTGTAGATCAGTCTTTCAATTGAGACTTTTTTAATTAAGTAGTTTCTTTTATTTAGGAGGGCAAGATATATAACTGTTTATTAATTTGTAGGTCCCAGCTTAAAGATTCAATTCGGGAAGGGGGTATTCCATTTAACAGGGTTCATGGTATACATGCCTTTGAGTATCCCAGCTTGGACTCGAGGTTCAATCAAGTTTTCAATACAGCGATGATCAATCACTCTACTATAATAATGAAGAAGGTTCTAGAATGCTACAAAGGATTTGAGGAAGTAAAAAGGCTTGTGGATGTTGGTGGTGGTCTTGGGATTAGCATTAACTTGATCACTTCAAAATACCCTCATATAAAGGGTATCAATTTCGACTTGCCTCATGTCATTGAACATGCCCCTTCCTATCCAGGTATGATCTTTTAGAAGTTCTAATCCTGTTGAAAGATAAAAAAAATCTAGTTTATACGTTAGGCATATAATATATATCAATTATGTTAAAACCACCTTATGTTGGCAGGAGTTGAACACGTTGGCGGAGATATGTTTGAAAGTGTGCCTAAAGCAGATGCCATATTTATGAAGGTGAGTGGATGTTTGTGTTTTCTTTTAGGTGACCAATCTCCTTAAATTTCCTATGACAAATTAATGGCAATGATGAATAAGGGGTAATATTTACTTTGAATGAAAATAATGTTCGTGTCAAGTTCCTTATGTGATGAACTTGACAAAAAGAGGACATTCTTCTCTTGGAAGGTAGTAGAGTAACACTGCTGAATCATTTGTTGACACATAACTGGCCTATGTTATGCAAATATTGTTCATGTCAAGTTCCTTATGTGATGATCCTGACAAAAAGAAGACATTCTTCTCTTGGAAGGTAGTCTTCTTGTTAGAGCCTTAGAGGAATGTTCACTTAGGTTTTGTTTGGGAATTTGGAGGGGAAGGGAGGGGAGGACTTTGAAAAAAGGGAAGAATTGAGTGAAAAGAATAGAAGGATTTAGATGGAGAGGGTTTTGGGGGATTTATTTTTATTCAAACACCAAAACCTTCCTAATTTGGGAAACTAAAAAGTTGTATTGGAGGAAGGGCTTGGAGGGCTTAGACAAATTGTTCAAATATAATCTATGTTTTTATAATATTCCGAAAATTACAAATATGTTAATGATAAACACTCTTTTATCATTATATCCAAAATCATTTTTTCAAAAAATGTTAGATTTCTCTATATTTTTTAAGAAATTCTTTTTTGGAAGCCCTCCCGTCCCCTCCAAACTCTCAAACAAAATCTTAGTTGACTGGAACATAGACTATCAGCTGAAGGAGAAAAGAGGTTCACGGCAAGCTCAACAAATGAACTCGGCTAGCAGGATGAAAATCATACACCAAAATGAGGATTTGTGGGTCAAAGTGCTTCAATAAAAATAAAAATGGGGATAAGATGTACCACGGGCAGGAGGGGAAGGCAAGGTATGTATATGTGAAGAGTGGTTAAAGATACAAGAGAATATCATTTAGAGGCTTGGAGATAGTTCTAAAATGAAATTCTGTATCCATATATGGAATCATTATTGGTCCCGTAGTTGATAGGTTATTTGATCTATTCCCCCATACAGTTTATAATCATTAGTGACAGTTCTTGAAACTGAATGGCAGTTTAGCACTCAGAGAATCAACATAGTTGTTATTGGTATAGATTTTCACAATTATTATGATAGGAACCAGAATTTACAGGTAACTAAGTGTATGATCAATAGCAAATGGTTGAGCTTAAAGCTCTTGCATTGTTGGACATGCAGAAAAAAGAAAAATAAACCAGTTATAAGAACTGCTAATCCAGACCTATGATCATAATCCAGAGAGAAATCTCTCCTAACTGTTTTCTAACAATATTTCTGAATGCATTTTCCACTATCCTACATTCTCTTTTATAACAGAAAATCCCTTAGAATCAGGGAATATTCCAACCGACTCTTATTCTCACTGCTTCTAGAAGCTGTGCTGATGTGGATTGAGCCCGATGATTTGGTCATCACACATATGAGAATTCTGTATCCAATCAGATTATTAGTGTGACTCTTCCGTCCTAGATAAATTTTACTGATAATATGACTTGGAGGATCTAAAGACTAGTTTCTCTCTTAGATTTACTTCAGCTGATACTTTAGGTGAAGGTTAAGAGCGTATAATGTAAGTTTTCAAGAAAGTTTGTATACAAATTTGTCCTTATAGATTCTGTACCTTGGCAAGGGTTGTTCAGAGAATAATTTCATATAAATAAAACGATTGGAGTTTGATGTTTAGGGCTGCAGCATCCACTATCAGGAATTATAGACACTAACATGTATTTTTAGAAGGCTACTCTGCCTACTGGGATCATGATTAATGATATACAAACACATAGGTATGCTCTAAGGGTCGTATTTGTTTCGCACTAACCCTTGGTGTAGGACATTGATGGATTTTTCTCTTAACTAAGACAAAGTAGTAGTTGGTTGAGGAGTTGTAAGAGAAGACCGTCAGGGGTCCTTAATTACCTTCTTTTGGGTATAATCTTGGTTTCTTGCACAATCATGTAGACAAAGTTGTGGGGGCATATAAAAGAGATAAAAGAATATAGTGAAATTTTTTCGTACACATAATTTTCATGATTTATCGTATATAATTGTAGAGAGTAAATAAAATAGAAATGAAAAATAAAAGCATAAAGCAAATATGCTTAGTGTTTCTATAATTCCAGAAGAAATCCTATCAGCAGATGAGGACTTTTGTTTCAGGTTTACTATAGCCCAGAATTGTGAATTGCTTTGTAAATATAAAATAATGCATTTTTGGATGAGTTTTATGCAGTGTTAGGCTCATATTTTATAGAGCTTACCCGAGCCTGATATGTTATTGTATAAATAAAAATGCTGAAAATTTGTGCAGTGGATACTTCATGACTGGAGTGATGAGCAGTGCTTGAAGCTTTTGAAGAATTGCTATGGTGCTATTCCTGATGATGGAAAGGTGATTGTTTTGGAGACACTTATGTCTATTATACCAGAAAACAATGCTGCATGGAAATTTGCGGCCCAATCGGATGTTCTGATGATGACTCAAAATCCAGGTGGGAAAGAGCGAACTGAGCAAGAATTCATGGATTTAGCAAATGGAGCTGGATTTCGTGGCATTAGATATGAATGTTATGTTAATACTTTTTGGGTTATGGAGTTCTTCAAGTAGATACCATTCGCAACCGCGTTCTGCTCGTAGCGATTTTTGTTTATGTTCATTAGATTTTTGTTGCAAAATTGACAAAACAATTGAAGTGTGTATTACAACTATTTTTATTTCAGTTTATGATTATTACCATAATTGTGTGAATGCTGGCCAATGATAATGAAAAGGTAACATAAGAACTTTGATATTTTTCTTCTCCTTTTCCTCTGTTTTATCAATACTTTTCATTATCTTAATTCTTTTATTAATTCAATATGATGTTTTTGTTTTAGGTTTTGCCTAACGTGTGTTAACAAAATAATCTGGATTTGTCACAAATTTTCGAAGCAAAATTTTTAATGAATTAGCTAAATGTGATTTTTCTTTTTATTCAGGGTTCACTGATTTGAATTTCCTGAGTTGATTTTTAACCGACTTAGTGAAATTTGATTGAAATATCAAATAATTGTTTTAAAATCGCTTAGTGAATATATGCTTGCTAAGAGAATTTTGTTTCACCATAGCTAGTTTTACATTGCTGTTCAAATTTGACCTAATTTTGCAAGATAATACATGAAATTTAGTTTCATCATGTTAAGTTGTTTAATTTCATACAGTTACATTTTATTGCAAATATGGATTGACAACATGACGTGCATATCTAGAAATGACATGGTTTTGAAAAGAAAAAAAATGATCTCTCGACACAATTATTATTATTATTATTATTATTATTATTATTATTATTATTATTATATAAAATGATCATCTATTAATTAGGGGTGCTATTTCCACCTTTATGCGATCTCTCCCACCGTCATAAAAAGTTTCAAATATTTTTAGTGTTCTGATATGCATCTTCGGACGTATCTTTTTCATTTCAAATAAAATAATTAAAAAAAACTCTTATTCTGTTAAATTTTAGTCCAAAGATGCATCTCGGTATGCTTTAAAGGTTAATCCGAAAATACATCTCTATAACATCCTTTATTTCAATATTCAGTGAGTTTTTTCAGAAATGTCTATCCAGAATATGCTCTGTTAGGTCAAACCAGAAACAATGACAAAATAATTGAACAACATTAATTAACTTTAAAATAAACATTACGTAGATAAAAGTTAATAACATAAATTTAACATTACATTTAATTATAAACTGGTAGTTCAGGACGTTGCAACATCCTTAAAATATCTTCACTCGATCTTACAATCGTTGTATCCACTTTAATCAGACCCTTTGTCGACTAATGGTAAAAAGTACTCCACATAACTTTTAAATCATCACCCGTCTTCAGTTCAAGCATGGTGAATCGTATCTTTCCTTCATTGTCAATCGAGGGTAAATGGTACTTGAGCTTGACAACTCTCCGATCTTCTGATATCGTAGGATAATGTTCATTTTGGATTTCAGATCGACGAGAAGTATGTCATCGGAGATCCTAAACTAAATTCAGGGATTTGCACCATTGAAATACATAAATGTAAGATGAGATATGGATTCATTATAGTTTTTGTAAAGAAAATGGAATGAGAGACTGATAAGTGCATATTAGTGTTATTATTTAGTTGATTTTTGGCACTTTTCAAGGGTTATTTTGATCTCTTGTGCTTTTTCCCCTTTGCTTCTTATACTTAGTCATAGTTTAATTTTAGTCTTTCTAAGCTTTATTTGTTTAACTTCAGTTTGTGTAATTTTAGGTTACAATGAAGAAATATGAAGCAAATTCCATCTTGGCTGTCTTTGAGAAGTTTTGGAAGAATTTGAAGGAATTTTGCTCGCTGCAACCTCGCTCAGCGAGCTCCAAGCGAGCTTTCCAGGACCATTTTCGCTCAGCGAGCCCTTTGGTCGCTCAGCGAGCTGGTGCTTTTAATGAAGAGTCGCTCAGCAAGCATACCTCGCTCAGCGAGGCCTGCGAATTTCAGCCCCTTTATAAACATTTGTTTCACTATTTCTTGGGAGATAACTTTTGACACTTGACCTAATATTCCTTAAAACACTTTTTCTCTTGGTTCTAAGAAGATTGGGTGCATTTAAAGTCAAGACATTGTTATTAATGCATCATCTTTTTCATTTTCATCTTTTGTTGGAAGCTTCCATGGAAATGGAAAGCTAAACTCATAGTATGTCAAGGTTAGAAGGTAAATAGGTTCTATTTTTGTATGTATAGACCTTGATCCTCTTGTATAAACTCTTGATGATGAATATATGATGAAAGCTTTGATTTTTATGACAAACCCTTGTGTTGTTTCATGATCGAGAGATATGGCCAACATTTGACCTATGTTTTCATCACCCAAATACCATAAGCTAGATATAGTTATGGGCTTTGGTGTTCACTTGTATTGAACTTAAATGTTACCATTTTGATAGATTGAGTGAGACATCATTAATGGATCAAAATGGTAAATCTCACATTTTGTGTTAGAAATAAACTTTATGAGAGGATATTGTGAATGTGTTCATTTTTGAAATGAGTTTATCATTTGGTCAAGACTATATATGCAAAGTAAATCTATTAAACCCTAACTTTGACATATGCTTTTAAGACTCTTTTACAAATCAATACTTTTACTTCTTAGAAATTATTTGAATGCAAAAGTCCATTTTAGATACAAACACTAAAACATTTTTGTTACCTTAAAGTCTAAACTTTAGCAATTGTAGAACGACATAAATATCATAAAACAATCTCTGTGGATCGACAAACAAAACCCTTACTCATTTGTGCTATCAACAAATTGGCGCCGTTGCCGGGGATTGTTATTTGATATTTAAAGCATAACAATAGTTGCTAGTTTTGACTTGTTTTATTTGTTAATTTGTTACTATCACTCCTGTGTTTCACTTGGTTTGTTAGTTTTGTAGATTCTAGTGTATGCGTGACAAGGCTACCGAGGAGCAATTTCAATTCGACCCTGAAATTGAAAGAACACTTCAGAGGCTCAATAGCAAAACACGAAGAAGGAAGAAACTAGCCGAAGAGAGGAGCCGGAGAGAAGAAGAAGCTACCTCTTCACTTATTCACATTGAAGAAGTGAGGGTAGAAACTTTTGAAGGAAACTTGGAGGACGGAGCCCGTACAGAGATGTCCGCTAATAGTCCTAGACGGACTGCTCAATTTTCTCGTGGAGGAAGAAACACGGAGATGAAGACCGGAATCCTCCAACTCCTTTATGCTAATCCATTCACCGGAATGGACCATGAAGATCCTTATACCCATCTCACCAAATTCTATGAGATTGCAGGTTCTACGGGAATAGCGGAAGCAGACGAAGAAGGTTTATTCAAAAGAATGTTCCCACACTCCTTAGTGTGAAAAGCAAAAGAGTGGTACCTAGACCAAGCTCCGAGGGTGATGACGGATTGGAATTTATTGGAAGAGAAATTTCTTGAAAGGTATTTTCCTCAATCTCGATTTATGGGAGCGAAGACGAAAATTGCGGTCTTCAATCAAGGAAGCAACGAGTCTTTGAATGAGGCTTGGGAGAGGTACAAATCAATGTTGATAAAATGCAAAGACCATGGGTTTGATGATCTTACTCAAATCCACATTTTTCTCAATGGGCTTCAATCTCAACACAAGACACTTTTGGATGCTACCGCGGGTGGTTCTCTCATGTCAAAGATGGCGAATGAGGCTATAGTCATTATTGACCGTATGTCTCTCAATGATCTTCAAAGTCAACATGATCGTAGTCATTCACAATGGAAGCCGAGAGTTCTTCAAAGTCAACAATCTCGGTAGAAGTTTTCGATTGTTGGGGCATTGATTTCGTTGGCCCATTTCCACCATCCTTTACTAATGAGTACATTTTGGTTTGTGTGGACTATGTTTTAAAGTGGGTGGAAGCCATTGCTTTACTGAAGGCCGATGGCAAAACGGTGATCAAGTTTTTAAAGAAAAATATTTTCTCCCGTTTTGGAACACCTCGTGTTTTGATTAGCGATGAAGGGTTGCACTTTTGTAATGCACCGTTGGAAAATGTTTTAAAACATTACGATGTATTGCACAAAGTAGCAACTCCCTACCACCCACAATCTAACGGTCAAGCCGAAGTCTCAAACCGTGAAGTGAAAAGGATTCTTGAAAAAACTGTTTCAGGATCACGTAAGCATTGGTCTCAAAAGTTGGATGAAGCTTTATGGGTGTATCGCACCGCATACAAAGCTATGATTGGCTTAACTCCATTCCAAATGGTTTATGGCAAAACATGCCATTTACCGGTTGAAATGGAGCACAAAGCTCTTTGGGATTTGAAGTTTCTTAATTTTGACCCTACGGATGCTGGAACAAAAAGAAAATTTGAATTGAGTGCCTTGGAAGAAATGAGGGAAGCGGCCTACCACTCAAGTTGGCTCTATAAAGAAAAGACAAAGAAATACCATGATAAAAAGATCAAGTTTAAAGAGTTTGAAGAGGGCAAACCTGTATTGCTTTTAAATTCCCGGTTGAAACTTTTTTCTGGAAAATTGAAAAGCAAGTGGTCGGGACTGTTCCGTGTGAAGGAGGTAAAATAATACAGAGCAATAGTGATCGAGGATCTTGAAAATAAGGATAGTTGGACCGTTAACGACCAACACCTTAAAATCTACCTCGGAGGTAGTTTCGTCTGAGAGAGTAAATCCGTCGCCTTCGATGATCGTTGATCGTCGTGGACCGTCGAGCTTATCCGATGTTAAACAAGCGCTCGTTGGGAGGCACCCCAATTTTGTAAGTTTTTACTGCTTTTATATGTTAAAATGTGTTGTAGGAGTGTTTTTTAAAGTTGTCTGTGAAGTGACATTGTTGCTGGAAGTGTGCTCAGTTTCCTGCACTCGCTGAGCGACCCTGTGCAGGTAGAAGCTCGCTGAGTGAGCTACAACTTGCTGAGTGAATGGTGTGTTTTAAAAAAAAAATGGGACTGAACTGGGCCCATTAAGGGAACCCGGTCCAGTCAAGTTTAAGTTAGAGTGGGAGTGATTAGGGTTGCCTATTTGCTCCCTTTTCACAAAATGTTTTCATAGAAGTTTCAAAGAGGATTCTCTTTTGTCTTCTTGCAAACTCTTGCTTTACTCCATTTTTGTGCTTCCAAGTTCAGATTTTTGCATTCTCCATCACTAAGGTAACAATGTTCTTCACTTTTATCTTTTAATTTTTCGTAATTTTGAGTTGAGTAACTTCAATTACTCTTAGAAATCTTTTTCCATAGGAATTTCTTACTCCAATATCACTTTTATGGATAAGTTCTTAAGAATATTTGTGGATTAAATTGAAATTGGGGGTTTTGGTTCAAGAAATTTTGTTTAGGGAAAAGATTTTGAATTTTGAGTAATTGTTGTGAAATTAGTGGATTAAATTAGGTTTTTGTGGTTGTGAAACTTCTGTTATGTGGTAATTGGCTGGTTGTGTAAATTTTGTTATGAAGGAATGGACCCTGTTATTGAGGGAGAGTTTCTGTATTTTCGCAGAGCTCGCTCAGCGAGCCATTGCTCGCTCAGCAAGAGTTCCAGGCAGGTTTTCGGTCAGCAAGCTCCCAGCTCGCTGAGCGACCACTTCTCTCGAGATTTTTTTCAAACTTAGGGGGTCTGTCCCTTATGAATTATCATTAATTTAGGTGAATTTTGTTTTTGTTTTTGTTGGCTGATTTGATCGGAATACTTGTGTTACGATCTTTTGGTTTGTTTTTGTTTTGTGCAGATGTCGAACCGTTCAAAGCGTTGACGTACCGGAAGCTCAGCTGCTAGGCCACCCCCTGCTCAGGCCTTTGATCGTAACACATTTCTTACACCCACTCATCATGAGCACTATCTGGTTCTTGAAAGAAGAAATGTGTGGCCGGATAAGCTTGTGGAGTTAAACCCGAAGGGGGAATACAAGTATGTTCAGGGCATCATGGATGAGGGGAACTATGTGAAGCTTTGTCAGCCACATCCTGAGTACCATTTAGAGATTGTTAGGGAGTTTTTTGCAAACGCCTTTCCGATAGGACCTGAGGGTACTGCGCCTGAGTACAAAACCTGGGTTCGTGGCAAGGAGATTAATTTCTCTCAGGCTAACATTAATGCGTATTTGGGCAACCACTTTCGGCTACAACCGGGCGTTCTTTGTTAGTTTGAGAAGATGAAGAAAAGGAGAACTTGGGATGTTGAGCTAATGAGGGAACACATCTATACTAGTGATCATACCTATGAGGTGAGTTCTTATGGAGTCGCTTTTCGTTTCAAGAGGAGTTCTTTGAACAGTAGAGAGAGGGTGATTATGTCGATAGTGCTGCACAACCTTATCCCTAGGAGCCATGTGTCTGATGTTACACTTGAGGTGACAACTTTGATTTTCTGCATTTTGACAGGCAAGGTGGTGAACCTTGCCTGGATTATTACGCAGGAGCTTCTGCGAGTCGCTACCAGTGGGACTGTGCATGGTTCCCGTGCTTCCTGTGCCATCTCTCATCCCGGTTTGGTCATGGCCTTGTGTAGAAGAGCTGGTGTGGTTCTTCCATCTCATGGAAATGTGAGGTTAAAGAAGATAGACGATGAGTATTTCCGTACTTTCTGCGAGCCTCCACTTCATCCACCTCCCGTTGCTTCTGCGCCCCGCGTAGCTTGGGTTATGATGCTGCCGCCAACATGGCGATGCACGCTTCTCATCATCGCTCCTTGGACTTTATATATGAGAGTATGCTTCAGCTTCAGTTGATGATTAGAGAGCCTCAGGCGGGGCATTCTTTGAGGAGCATGGATGACTACAAAGCTTATTCTGCATGGCCTGGGGACATGCCATCGTCCTCGAAGGGAGCAGGTATTGGTGTTGATATGGATGTTAGTGCTGATGTTGATGGTGACGATGATGATAGTTCGAGTTCTTTCGAGTGACATCTTCTGGACGGTTTGATGGGCCGGTTTTATGTTGTTTTTAGTGTTTTCCTTTATTTATGTTATTTCCCTTTTTGTTGAGATATTGAGATATTGTGTTTTTACTTTTTAGTTCGAATATTTGACCATCCGGGCGGATGTGTCTTATTTTAATGTTGTTTTGAATTGTTTCCCATCCGGGCGGATGTTGCATTTTTTTTATGTTGAATTAATGAACATCCTGGCGGATGCTTTATTTTTTATTACTTGTTGTACAAATCTTTGTGTTTGTCTTATCTTTAAGGTGGAATTTTGATGGAAGCGAGTGCGATTTTTGTGATCTAAACTTGTAGCTTCACCTTTTTGGATGGTGATGATAAAATTCCGTAAGTTGCGCGATAAAGGTACTCCGTTTTGCACCTTTTAGAAAATAACATGTTTATGAACTAGTTGCTTTTCACAAATTTATAGTTTACCTCACTTTTCATAAATGTTCATTTGAGAATCAATTAGTACAAAACCACATAGTGAGCGACTTCCATTGTTCATAAATTTTAGTGTGATTGCAATTTTCGCAAACTCGTTCAATTCATGCTCGTATCGTTATTCTTTGGTTAAATTTTGGAAACTTAGAAATGATTTAGGCATTGCTTTAATTTGAGAAAAACCATCCATTCCTTTAGGCTTTAGTCACCGGTGAGTAGTGTGAGAATTTTTAGCCGACTTTGAGCCTTCACACAACTAGAATGAATCAATATTGTCGGTAAAATTGCCGAATTATCATCTTTTGGTAATCATTGGTGTGATATTGAAAAGAGAAAAGAAAATTCATTGCGATTCATTCTAGCTTGTGTATTATTTTTGTTTACACTTTGACACCCTTACTTTAACACTTTTTGAGAAGAACATTGTCCAATTCTATAGTGTCTTTTAAAGTTAGGGAGAATAAAAGTATGGATGATTTTGGGTGCCTCTTGTGAAAATTTAAAAAAAAATTGTTGAATGAATGAATTAAGAATTGCATCGCTCTCATTGTTTGAGTTGCGTGAAAAAGGAAGAAGTATTCATTCGTTTATGAGGAAAACTCTCGAATAGGGGCACCACAAAAGAAATATATATATATATATATATATATATATATATATATATATATATATATATATATATATATATATATATATGAAAAAGAATGTGGATATTTGGTGGGAATCAATAATTGTTGGTTGACATAATTTTGGCGTGTTCTTCGTTTTTCTAAAACCTTTGAACCCATTTTTGAATCATTGACCTTAGAAAATTTTCCCATTTCTTGTTACCCTTGCCTCATTATAACATTGAAAAGCCCTTTTGATCTTGGTTTCCTTTATGTTGCCTCTTGAATTTGAAGATACTTGCATGAATTGTTCCAGATGTTAGCATTATTACAAACGAGAGTGAATTGTCCCTTTTTGATATTGATGCTTGATTTAGTCAAGTATTTAGGTGATTCTCTTATGAACATTCCTTTGCATTTGTTGGTAGCTTGTCATTTGTGTTTAGAAATTAGTTCATGATTATGTTGTTGCTCTTTGAGAAGCCGGTTGTACTCGTAAGCAAGATCTTCAGTTTGAACCATTTTATTTGGTGTGTTTCACTTGTTTAGTTTGTGCTCGTTTATTTTAAAAAAAAAAGAATTCACCTTTGTTTGAGGACAAACACAAAAACAAGTTGGGGAGAGTTGATAAGTGCATATTAGAGTTATTATTTAGTTGATTTTTGGCACTTTTCAAGGGTTATTTTGATCTCTTATGCTTTTTCCCCTTTGCTTCTTATACTTATTGATAGTTTAATTTTAGTCTTTCTACGCATTATTTGTTTAACTTTAGTTTGTGTAATTTTAGGTTACAATGAAGAAATATGAAGCAAATTCCATCTTGGTTGTCTTTGAGAAGTTTTGGAAGAATTTGAAGGAATTTTGTTCGCTGCAAGCTCGCTCAGCGAGCTTTCCAGGGCCCTTTTCGCTCAGCGAGCCCTTTGGTCGCTCAATAAGCCGGTGCTTTTAATGAAGAGTCGCTCAGTGAGGCCTGCGGATATCAGCCCCTTTATAAACATTTGTTTCACTATTTCTTGGGAGGTAACTTTTGACACTTGACCTAATATTCCTTAAAACACTTTTTATCTTGGTTCTAAGAAGATTGGGTGCATTTAAAGTCAAGACATTGTTCTTAATGCATCATCTTCTTCATTTTCATCTTTTGTTGGAAGCTTCCATAGAAATGGAAAGCTAAACTCATAGTATGTCAAGGTTAGAAGTTAGATAGGTTCTATTTTTGTATGTATAGACCTTGATCCTCTTGTATAAACTCTTGATGATGAATATATGATGAAAGCTTTGATTTTTATGACAAACCCTTTTGTGTTGTTTCATGATTGAGAGATATAGCCAACATTTGACCTAGGTTTTCATCACCCAAATACTATAAACTAGAGATAGTTATGGCCTTTGGTGTTCACTTATATTGAACTTAAATGTTACCATTTTGATAGATTGAGTGAGACATCATTAATGGATCAAAATGGTAAATCTCACATTTTGTGTTAGAAATAAACTTTATGAGAGGATATTGTGAATGTGTTCATTGTTGAAATAAGTTTATCATTTGGTCAAGACTATATATGTAAAGTAAATCTATCAAACCCTAACTTTGACATATGCTTTTAAGACTCTCTTACAAATCAATACTTTTACTTCTTAGAAATTATTTGAATGCAAAAGTCCATTTTAGATACAAACACTAAAACATTTTTGTTACCTTAAAGTCTAAACTTTAGCAATTGTAGAACGGCATACATATCATAAAACAATCTCTGTGGATCGACAAACAAAACTCTTAATCATTTGTGCTATCAACAGAGACCCTATTTATATAAATTGTAGATAAATAAGGATCTTACAAACCCTATCATATAATCAGGACAAAATTCAGAGATGTATATATGGACCCGCCTTTAAAAAAAGAATATCTAGAGATGCATATCTGGATAGTCTCATGTTTTATTTATTTTTAATAATTAAAATTTATGTCCGGAGATGCATCTCCAGAACCACACAAAAATTACGCAGTCTAGAACCAATGTACTATGGAGTGTAAAGTTTAAAACACAAAAATTGTCAAAAAATTACCACCCAATTTTATAACATTATGCAGTTCGTTACATATAAAAAAACATGTTACATTGTTAGATTACATCTGAACTGCATCAAAACATACATCACTACCTAAATTATTGGTGGTTTATTCTTCAACCTTACCTTATTTGCTTATCTTTCAATGTCGCTCAACTTGGTGAACTCTTCCATCCTTTCTAGAAAGTGATCCGACCAAGTTTTAGAATATTCTATGAAATGTGTCGTGTAACGTCCCGATTTATTTATTTAATTATTTAATTTAAATAATTGGAAATTATTGTGTTGTTTGAACTGTGAAGTTGGTGGTGTGTTGAGGGAAATGATGATGTTATTTTAATTTATATGAGTTTAAATAATTTATATTATATTGAAATAAATAGTGGAATATGAAGTGAAATGGTAGGTTGGTAATTAGACGAGGGAATAATGAGGACAATATAAGGATTTCTTATTAGGGGTCTAAGGTTTATGTTGGGAATTTGGAGAAAAGAAAAGTCAGTTCGTAGAAACTAATCAGGAAATGAGAAAAGTTTGAGCAGAGGGAGAAAGAAGGAGCTAAGGCAAGAATTAGAATAGGAGAATTCCGACAAGGGAGAGAAATCTTCCGTCGAATTAAGGTAAGGATGAGATTTCTTTCATCTCCTAAGGGTATTATAATACGATTATTGAGCATAGAATTGTTAAGTGAGAATCCATGAGGATGGAGAAAATTTTGATGAAAAGTATGATAGAACAATTAGGAATGGTTGAAATTGTTGAAACCCTTTGACTTAGACGATTAATTGTAGGAGGAATGGATCATATGGATGATTTTATGTGTTTTTATGGAATCAGGAAGGGTTTTGGTGAAGAAAAATCGTAACAGAATTGGGCTGAATTCGCAGAGGAATTATGCAGAATTCGCAGTCCTCGCTTAGCGAGCCTTTGAGAATTTTTGACCCTTCCAGGTAGAAGCTTGCACGCTTAGCGAACGGAGAGGTCGTTTAGCGAGACCTGGAGTGAAAATAAATTATTTTTATTATGAAAATTTTCATAAAACCCTATATTTCATACACTAGTGGATTTGGATTGACGTAGTGACATTAGGGGCATGTATTGAGAGGTTACATGCTTGTTTTACAGGATGTTGAAAATAACATTGTAGAAACATGAGTTAACATGTATATATGTACATTGATGTTGTTATACATTGTTGTTACATGTTGTTGTTGTTGTTATTATTATTTGTTGTTGTAGTTGTTGTTGATGTTGTTGTATGAGGCCGTTGTTGTAAAAATTGCATATTGTCATTGATGGTGCATGGCATTTGCATTGTCGTGGATGGTGTACCAATGTAGGGTAACAATATCCATCTGAATTCCAAAGGGAATCGTTGTTGGTGCGGTCATGAAATATGGATTGTACGTGACCATGAAACAGGGGTCGTGGGTGTGATCATGAAATAAGGATCATACTGGACCATGAAATAGGGGTCGAGAGTTCCGACGGGAACTGGATCATGAAACAGAGATTGTTAAATGGTACCACATGCATTGAGTCTGGTGGGGTCTCATTTACATTTATTGTTGTTTGCATGAATAGTATTGTTAGGTGTTTTGTGAGTGTTTAATTTGTTGATTGATGAGAAACGGTGAACACTGGATGATACTTAGCTTTTATTTGTATTATTTTTATCTTTTGTTGGTGTAAGTATCTCACCCATTCTGTTTGAATGTTACCCTATGTTGGTAACATGCAGGTGACCAGGAATAGTAGAGTCCATTGTCGGTGAAGTCAGTGCACTTCACGTTAGAGGAGTCAGCTCTGATACATACTTTGAGGTGTCGGGAACGATGATTGATATTTTATTGTTTATTTTTTTAAGAAAGATATGTTGTTATTGAACCTTTATTGTTATGTTTTCCTTTGAGATTACCGCTGCAAGTATACTATTTGTATTATGTATTAGTTGAGCCGTATTTTGGAAGTGAATGTACACTCGAATGTCATTTTATATTTTAACTACTCTGATTTTAAACTAAAATTTTGTGGGAAAAAATTTGGGTGTTATATGTCGTCCAATCCATTGATGTCTTTAGTATAGGACATCCCGATTTCAAATAAACCCGAACAAAATGTTGTTTTTTGATAGCCATATAATATACATGATGTGTTCTGGTGGATTTTAAGGTGGCTTACTTAGAAGTGGAAAGAATGTTTCTGAGAAACCATATCAAGTTTAATCAAGATACACCATATCATAAGCACTTGCTATAAGATGTCCCATTTCTGGGAAGCACAACATTTTTAAAATGGAGTCAAGTCAGTAAGACAAGGAACTAGAGCATTGAGAATTGCATCATAATTTACTTTGTTCCCATATTGCTTTGTGTATGATTCCCTATGCGTATTCATCTCTTGTATAAGATGACGAGGAAATATTGGTAGTCGTCTTATACCCTATCGAGCAAACCCGAACAACTCAAAAACTATATTTGATATCACCTTTAACATCTACAATAAGCTTAATGTATTTGTGCATAAAAAACAACATCTCTTCACTATGTTTGATTTTGGTATCAATGGTAGATAAGAGAGTTTGCTAGCGTGAGCACCCATGAAAACACTTTTTTTTGGGATTTTGGAGTCGGGGAATCCAAAAAATGTGAGTCAACATGTTCAACACTTTTTTGGAATTTTGGAATTTTGGTATTTTGGCTCCGGCGTACATCCACTTTCTACTACCATATTTTAGGGGGTTACTTTGTCCACTATAAGCCCCACACCTATGAATACCCAAAATTTTCCTTAATGCGTTCATAGATGTATCTCCGAACGCACACAAAATCACACAAATTTTTGTCTTTATGATATTCACCCATTTTGAACAGAAATATTATTTGAATATGCATCTGTTATCCCTAAATTTTGACGCTAGCAATTAATGAGGTTATTTTGGCTTAATAAATGGATTATTATATTATGAGCTGAAATGAGGTTTTTGACCTTACTTAAAGGATGAGAGTCGAAGGGACCCACCTACTATTTCATACTTAGTGAAATTCTAAGTTTGAATTAATTTCTAAGTGTTGAGAGGATTCGACCAAAGGCATGTTCGACAGAGATGGCAGTTATCAAAGGTCTTCACATGTTCAAACATGGAAGGGAAAATGGGTGATCTTCAATTTAAATACAGAGACAAGTGGCACAAGATGAAGCTTCTCCAACAAGTATTGGGACAAACGTCACCATCTTAGCATAGTTTTAGGAAGAAACCGTCGAAAGCGGTTACTTTGTAATGTATATAAATAGCTACGTTTAGTATGTGAATAATTGTGTGGAAATCATATGTACTAGTAACTCCGTAGACTCAAAGTATCTGCGTGTAGAGAAACGAGTGTAGTGAGAAGGTACGTGATTGAAGCACCACCAAATTTACCTTTATGTTAATTTTATCTTCAATGTCAAATTTATTTTAAAGTATTTTACTTTCAAGTCTTTTACCTTTGAAGTCATTTATCTTATGCAAACTTTTACATTTAAAACCTTTTACATTTCAAAGCCATTTACATTTCCAAGCAAATTTACTTTTCATGCACTTTACTGCGTTCCTTTACAATTCAAGCATCTTTATATTTTTGCCTTTACTTTTCATTTAACTTTCAAGTCTTGTCTTTACTTTCATTTAAATTTCAAGTCTTGCCTTTATTTACATTCCTTTATTTTTTAAAAGTCTTTGTCTTTTATTTTGTTTTCTTGGTCAAAACAAATTTTTGTCTTGTCATAAAGATTCATAGACACTTTCCCAAAAACATCGCGATTATGCAAGCAATCAAAATCTAGCACATGTCATAGGATCAACCTGGTTGATCCTACGAGTAACCAAGGGTATTTTAGGTTTCTTTGGAGGACCAGCATTTGTTTTACCATTTTTGGGGGTAAACAAATTGGCACACCCGGTGGGACGGTGCTATTTTTTTTGTAACTTCCATGTGTTGTAACTTCCTCTACGTGGGTACATCAGTCAAAAAGACGGTTATTTTCCGTGCATGCATTTGAGAAGCGGGAAAGTAGCCAACACAGACGACTATATACCAAGAAGAAGAAGAAACACAAGAGAGATGGCGTCTATCCAGGGAAATACAAGTGATTCAGTCTGTCGCTCCCTGGATTTCCATCCTGGTACAAACGCGAAAGTGGCGCGGAAAAGAGGTAGAGTCGCCAACCAGACATTTTTATCCCGAAGGAATGGGAATGGTAATGTTGCACAAACCAGAAGAAAGAAAAAGGAAGGACACAGGTCCTGCGAACCAAAGAGACTGAGTTCGGGAGTCGGTTACGACCTGGGAAGGTATTAGCACCCCAGATCGTCTGTTGTACCCGACAGGATCCACGCTTGCAAAGAAAATGTTTCAAAGGGTGAAGAAATGAAAGCTGCTGCAAAGAAAAGGAAACTGAACTGGATAAGAAAAGAAAAGAAAGGGGAAAATGTAGGGAAAATAAAAGAGTGTGCTCGAACGGGCCCTACCCCGCTGCCTACGTACCTCATCTGGACAATGAGGATCAGAGTCGCCGTAGTTCCCCTAACTAGGGGTGGAAAAAAATGCTTGTGTCTTAAGGCTTGAACTGCCTATGTCAATGCTCAGGTGTTGCAGGCTCGGACGACGAGTGCGTTACTGTCTTGCAAAATGACAAGTAGGAGCAAGTTCGTACGATGAGAGTGAGTGAGATGAGAATAGAAGTCCTGAAGGAGAGACACTTATTCTTTGTTCCAGTCTTTTAAAGAAATGTTTTTGTTGTTTTTGTTTTAGGTATTTATTAAGTGTTTTTTAGGTTTTTGTATGAAGATGAGAAGAGAAGAACCAAAAGGATCTAAAAGGTAAAAAAGTCTAACGGGGGACTAACAAATCCTAAATGTTATCATGCATTGATGAGTCTAAGTTAGTATGGTTTGAACTCTATCCTAAAGAAGAGAAGGAAAGATGAAAGAAGAAGAAGAAGATGAGGAGAAGAAGCTAGACAAAAGATGGCCTAAGCACATCTCACACAATATAAGAAAGCATAAAAAGAAAAGGAGGAAGAAGTTGAGATGAAAAAGAAATAAGTAAGGAGAGGAGAATGCAATATGGAGTAATCGAACAATGCATAAACAGAGCCTACACCAGTAGGTCTTCCAGATGCAGCATCATGCTCCTAACATAGCATTAGGACTAGAATGAGGCGCGAAAAATAATAATTTCAGTGGTACCTAACGGAGAAGGTCCGTTGCCTCTTCAATACGCGCAAGAGAAACTTAAGAATAAAAATCAAGTCCAAAGCGGATTCAACAGTCAAGCACAATTTTCAATTATCAGGGTATCATACATATCAGAATATCAGCTACAAACAAAGAGAATCAAAATTAGCAACAAGAATTGGTCCAGACGATACCAGCGACTAAATGTAACCTGCATCAAGAGATCTCATCAGTCCTAACAAAGTTAAGAGAAGAATTAATTACACATTCTAAAATCAAAAGTAATTATAAATCTAAAATCTTTAAATGAAATTCTATTCTAATTAATAAAAGTTTTAACCAAAAATCTATATAGAAAATTAATTAATGATTAATCACAATTAAACAAAATTTACAAAACTCTAATAAAAGATTAAAATTCTAAACTAAACAATTACAAATGTTAGTCCATAATCTAAATTAACTATAAAAGAAATTAAAAAAAAAACAAAGCAAACAAAGAAAGAATAAGTTACTGCTCTGCCACACTTCTCAAAATTAAAATCCAAAATACCCTCATTTCCAGCAATAATACCAATATGCCATACTTTTGATTTTGTTTTGTTCATTGCCGCCCATTGAATGGGCGGGAGAGTGTAAAAATTTCTTCAACCGCCCTTTGAATGGGCGGCACAGTGTAAACGTGTTTTTTTTTTCTTTTTTATTTGTTTTGCATTTTAAATATAAAAATGGATTATTTAATAATTTAAAATATTAATATAAAATAATAATAATAATATTAATATTATTAATATAAAATAATAATAATATTATTAATATTAAATAATAATACTATTATTAATATAAAATAATAATAATAATATTAATATAAAATAATAATAATATTATTAATATAAAATAATAATAATAATATTAATATAAAATAATAATAATATAAATAATTTTGAATAATAATAATATTAATAAAAATGTTAAAGTACAATAATATTAATATAAATAATAATAATAATGAAAAAAAAATAATACATTAATTTTTTCTATTCCCTATTCGGACCCGGACGACGATGTCGCTGATGAGTTCCACAGCCGGGAGGACGTCCTATTCGGTTAGTCCTTCTTAAACCAGGTTGTTCAACGTTTGTTGGTTGAGTAGAAGGTCCTGCTTCACCCGAAGGATTAATAAAATTCGCTAGCACATCATCACTAAAGTCGTCATGTATTGCCGCCGCACTGCCATAATCTAGACGTGTTCCCACATTACTCCAACTTGGTTGGTTAGTAGGTGGCATTGAGGAATTCATGTAGGGGATGTATGGATGTTGGTCTTGGGATGAATTAAAGGTGAAAGTTTGTGGTGGATAAAATGACATTTGTGGTTGGGGTGTTTGGTAATTGTGTTCTTGTGGGGTATGTTGTGAGAATGAATGTTGTTGTGTGTATGATGGGGAGGGGCTAAAATTGAGGTTTTGTTGGGTGTTGTAGGGGGTTGGGTTAAATGATGGGTTTGATTGATTGTAAGGGTGTTGGCTTGGGGTATAAGGTTGTTGTGTGGGTTGTTGGTTGATATTAAATGTTTGTTGGGAGGAAAATCGGTGTGGTTGGTTGGGGTTAAATGTTTGTTGGTTGACATTCAATGCGGGTTGGATACGAGGGTCAAATAAATCTCTGTTGACCGATAGGTACAAATTGGTAACAGATCTATACCAATTCATGTATTCTCTATTTGGTTTACATTCAGTATCCATTACATTTCTGTGTATGACGGCGCGATGACGGTTTATCCATTCCTGGCGTTCTTCTCTGTTGTGGTCTTTCCAATCTTCGTAA
Organism: Lathyrus aphaca; assembly: GCA_963966055.1. Classification (NCBI taxonomy): domain Eukaryota; kingdom Viridiplantae; phylum Streptophyta; class Magnoliopsida; order Fabales; family Fabaceae; genus Lathyrus; species Lathyrus aphaca. The sequence goes on from OZ014525.1 coordinate 3,458,879, forward strand.
GCCCATTGTTGATTTACCTTGCTGTTATGATATTTTTTCATGCATCTCGGTGGACCAGGAATTTCTTTTTGTATCCCAAATTGAAGCTTAACCCGATCCGATTGGTGCATTTCAACATAAGTGAAACAAAAGATATATGTTGTTGCAGTCCAAATATGACTTTCGGTTGGGTCCTCATCCTCGAGTCCAAGATATGGTCTCCATATAAACTGCGAAGATGTTGAAAAAATGGATTAGAGCAATAAAAATATTAAATAAAGATGGTAAAAATATTTCAATATTAAAACGTATAATTCTAAAAGATATTACATCATTGGGCTCAAAATGATCGAAGAAAGCCCGATATCCAACCGCACAATGATGGGGGGTTTTGTCATAATTCATTCCATAAGCAGACCACCTAAAAATATTAAATATAAAAATAAATAGAGTTTAATAATTAGATAAATAAATATATTAAGTAGAAAAATAAATAGAGTTTAAATAAACATACTTTGTTGCATAGGGAAAATGGAATGGATTTTCGTTGATCGGTGCCAGTCTAGGCATTTTGGACCAACCCCAAGCCTGAAGTAAGACTGCACATCCGGCAAAATTGTGAGCGTCCTTCAAAGCGCATCGACACAAGTTTCGGTATAGATGTGCTAAAGTTGCTGCGCCCCAACTATAGCTATTTATTTGGTCGAAATCTTCGAGTAACGGTAAAAATTGAAGGTGTATGGTGTTACCGTTAGTATCAGGAAACAAAAAACAAGCAAAAAGTAACATAATATATACTCTTGCTTTCATTATTTTTAGTTCCTCGGGGGAGTCTTCGCTTAACTGGATAGAATTGTATTTGTCCCGTAGTACCACTATTCTCAAAGATTGTCCCCGTCTCTCCGAAGGATCCATCGTAATCCCCAATAGTTCTTCAACAAGTTGGTATGACACTGATGTGCAACCAACAACGGCTGAGCCATTCACACGCAACCCTAATAGCATGTGGACATCCTCCAAAGTCGGGGCACATTCACCGGTTGGAAAATGAAACGTGTGAGTTTCTGGTCTCCATCTCTCGCATAGGGTGAGACAGAATTTTCGATCAACTCCATACGAATCAATAGTGATGACGTGACCGAAACCAGCTTGAATCAAATATGGACGGATATGTTCATCGACTGTAATGTACTTGTGTGTACGCGGTTTGAATTTTTTTTCATCCTACAAATAAAACATACATAATATATAATGTAACATATAAATAATATAACATATATAATATATAATGAAAAATATATAATGTATAATGTAAAATATAGCATATATAATGTAAAAAGTTATAATATATAATGTAAAAATTTACAATAAATAATTTATAAAATATAACATATATAATGTAAAAATTTATAATATAACATGTAATATAATGTAACATATAATATAACATAAATAAAAAAGTATAACATAAAATGTAATAAAATAAAATTTTAGAAGACTTACATATTCTGCAATATTTGAAAGTGTGCCTCGATGTTTCTCTCCGAGTGTTAGCAGAGGCACGGGCAGAGACATTGTTAAGAATATCAGGTGAGGAAGAGTGATAAAAATGAAATTGTAGTAGAAATGTGTTATAAGATATGAATTTGAAATAGAGAGTTGATGGAATTTATAGAATGTGTAAGTGATATATGTAATAAATATTTTGGTATAGGTGGTTGAATGTGATTAAAATGATATAATGTAGGTGGTTGAAAATTTTGAAAATGTATTGCATGCATGGCTTGTACGTGTTGACTGCAGACAAATTAATTTCGTTGACCACCGCCCATCCAATGGGCGGCAGAGTGCAAATGTATTAAATGCGTGTCTGGCAAATGGCAGTCTGCCTCCCATTCAATGGGCGGCAATGTTGAAACGTGTCTGGCAAATGGCAGACTGCCTCCCATTCAATGGGCGGCAATGTTGAAACGTGTCTGGCAATTTGCAGACTGCCTCCCATTCAATGGGCGGCAATGTTATATCCCTCATCAGTTTATTTTATTTAATATTTGTACCAACTAAAACATTCATATTATACACCAACGAATTTTCTATAAATCTATCATATTATACACCAACTAAAACATTCAAAAAATTCATCACATTCTAAAATGCCTCAAAGAGAAAATTATGTTATCTGTGCACATTACAATGGTGGTGTGGTTGTAACTGATGAGCTCGGATATAGCTTCGAAAATACAGAAATATGTCGTTTCAATATTAATAGAAGATCAACATTTCAACATTTCAAAGAACGACTGATTATGAAGATGGGAGCAGGTGATATTTCTCAAATTACCTACAGAAATGTTGTTCATTTTGGGAATAATAATTTTAAATTTGTTCCACTGAAAGTTCGTGACGATGAAGATGTGGAATCCATGTTTTCCAATCATGAATGTTATGTATTTCCATCGATTGAGTTATATATCAAATTTGATCAATATCAACTAACCCAACAGTCTCAAGTTATCAATGCACCTGAAGGAGATGAACTAGCAATAATACCATACGAAAATGTAGAGGAAGAAGATGTTGAATAAGAGACCGAAGCACAGGTGGATGACTTGTACACAATAATATTTGAAGAAGGAGTCAATGTTCAGGAGGACACCGATGACCAACACATTCCAGTTGGAAATGTTTTTTCACCACCTGCCCACATGACAAACATATCCTCGGATGCAGATCAAACATCAGATGATTGGCCGTACATGCCTCGTCTTCCGGTGGAAGGAGACATAACAGTAGGTAATCAATTCAAAACTAAATATGATTGTGTGCTTGCAATAAAACAATATCACATGAAACACGGTGTAGATTTTAGGGTGAAGGATTCAGATAAAAAGAGATATATCATTTGTTGTAGACACGATACGTGCAAGTTTCATATGGTAGCGTCGTATCGTAAAAGAAGTGATTTGTGGGAGATAGGCATTATGAACCCCCTTCACAGTTGTTCAACAGCCATGTTTGACCAGGATCATCGACAACTTAGCTCGCAATTAATGTCTCAAGTTTTAATGACTTTTGTAGACAATGATCCATCTATCAAGGTGAGCATTTGCATTGCAAAGATTGTTCATGAGTACAAGTTCACGCCGTCGTACAGGAAAACATGGATTGCAAGGAATAAAGCTATTGAACAGGTTTACGGTAACTGGGAGAAGTCATACAACGAACTTCCACATTTCCTTATGGCACTGAAAAAATTTGTTCCGGGGACAGTGATGGAAATGGAAACATTACCCATGTACACTGATGAAGGAACACTTGTTGAAGGGAAGCAGATATTTCACCGGCTATTCTGGGCATTCCAACCATGCATTAGAGGTTTTTCATATTGCAAGCCTATTTTGCAAATGGATGGAACCTGGTTATATGGTAAGTATAAAGGGACACTGCTTATGGCTGTTGCACAAGATGGCAACAGTAATATTTTTCCAGTTGCTTTTGCACTTGTTGAGGGTGAGACTGCTGAAGGTTGGTTTTTTTTTTTACGAAACTTGAGAAAACATGTTGCTCCGCAACCAGATCTATGTTTGATTTCAGATAGACATGCATCCATTGAAAGTGCATACAATAATCCGGAAAATGGTTGGCAAGATCCCCCATCTGTACATGTCTATTGTATCCGACATATTGCTCAAAATTTCATGAAAGAGATTAAGGACAGGAACCTCCGGAAAAAGGTCATTAACATGGGTAATAATTTTTTCCATCCTCTCTAACATTATATCTTTGTCAATTCTGTTATTAACTTAAACAATTTTTTTATATATAGGATATGCATTAAACCAACCAACGTTTCAGTACTACCAGAATGAAATAGCTATGGCAAATGGTGATGCTTTGAGGTGGCTAAATAATATTCCTGTTGAAAAATGGACAAGAGCATTTGACGGGGGTCAACGTTGGGGACACATGACAACCAACCTTGTTGAGTCACTGAATGGAGTATTCAAAGGCACACGTAATTTACCGATTACAGCATTGGTTAGTGCTACATATTATAGATTGGCTACACAATTTGCTGAGAGAGGTGCAAAATGGAGTGCAGTATTAAATTCAGGCCAAATATTTACAGACAACTGCGTAAAGGTTATGAAAGAAGAAACCGTGAAATCCAGCACACATCAAGTCAGCATTTTTGACTACAATAACAATACTTTTAGTGTGCGGGAAACAATGGATCACGGTGAAGGGAAACCTATGGGTCGTTACAGGGTGAACCTAATAGAAGGGTGGTGTGATTGCGGAAAGTTTCAGGCATATCGTGTCCCTTGTTCACATGTTATCGCTGCATGTTCAAGTGCTCGCAACGACGCATACGGACTTTTGTCGGGCGTTTACAGGGTTTCAAACCTATTTGGAGTATACAACACAAGTTTTCCGGTGCTCCCATACAGTGACTATTGGCCAGTGTACGAGGGAGATCAAATTTGCCATAATCCAAGAATGCGAAGGAACAAGAAAGGACGCCCAGTCAGCACACGCATTAGAACAAAAATGGATATCGTTGACAAGCTGGAGAGAAAATGTTCCAGGTGTCGTCAAACTGGTCACAACCGAACTAAGTGTCCAAATGTTGGAACTAGTAACAGTTAGTGTTTTATGTTGTTATCATGTATCACTTTCATATTCCATTCAAGTATCTCGATTTTCTTCATCATTAGTCATTTAGATTTAAATATATTTAACCACAAAAAAGTTACAAAACATTATTTTTAAAATTATTAATAAAACATTATTAATAATTTAATAAAATTATTTATTAACTAAACTTAACATTAAATATTATTTTTAAATATTAATTTTATTATTATTTATTATTATTTAATAATTTTAACAATTACTAAATACAAATTATCATTATTTTATCAATTATTAATATTATTATTATTTTATATTAATATTATTATTATTATTATTTTATATTAATATTATTATTATTAATTTTAATTAATCATTTTTTATATTATAAAAACATAACAAATGAAAAAAATGAAAAAAGAAAATTCGAAACACACTGCCTCCCATTGAATGGGCGGCACACTTATTTTTTCCACACTCCCGCCCATTGAATGGGCGGCAAAGGCAAAATGATTTTTGAAAAGATGGCATATTGGAAAATAATTTGAAAAAAATGGTATATTGGATATTATATTATTAAATTGGGGCAGAACAGTAAAAGATTCACAAAGAAAAGGGGTATATGAAAAAAAATGGTGATGTTAGGCCCAATCACCAAGAGTCCGACGAGTTTGTTATTGCCAAGACAAAACAGGTTCAAAAGAAATACAATAAGACAGGCCTTGGGAAGTCAAACAGATCCAAATATTCAACCTAAAAAACAGGTTATTGCTTATTTCTGTAAAAATATTCAGCCAAAAACACAATCGAGAAAAGAAACAGTTCCTCTTATTTATGAAAGCCAAAGCCAACACTGTTTCGGCTTCCTCTTCACCGTGAATAACACCGGATTCTCATCAACAATAATTCGTCATCAGCCACTTCAAACCTTTCATCGGACCGTCTTGTCGAAAACAAAATCGACGGAACAAGAACGCCGACGACCAATCTTCGCCATCCGTCTCAAACGAAAATCACCGGCCTCCTCTCTCAAATCAACGACGACGAAGCTCACCGCGTCGGACACTCTGCCAAAGACTTGCTTCTTCTTAAGTCTCGGATCTCGCACAGATCGTCCCGGCTTCAACTTTTTGGCAGTTTACGCGGTTCTCCCTGACTCGGTTTCATCATCTCAGATCTTGATGGGTTAAAGAAAAAATGAAGGTTCGAAGCTTTATCTCTCCATCTCTTGTAGGAGTCGCATCGGATTTTGGCTTGGTGATTTCAGATTTGTTCACACGGTTTGTCTTAGATTCTCACTCTTCTTCTTTTCGGTTCAGATTCAATTCTCTTCCTCTATTTCATCTCTTTTCTTCTCAATGTATTTTTTTACCGTTGGTTTGGGTTCTATTAATGTTGTTTGAGGGTAAGGATGGATGTATGTGGTATTTTTTATGTGTGTATGGAGGAAAAAAGGTTGGAACAAGGGAGTTGAGAGAGTGATATGAAATTTACTGTAACGAAAAAATGATTTGGAGACGGGTCTGTGTTTGGTGATATTTGAAGTTGTAGTGAAAATGTAGAGGGTCTGAGAATGTTATGAAGAAGGTGGTTCACAATTGTTGAAGATGAAGGGAAGCAGAGGAAATGAAGAGTGATGGAATTATGTGATGAAATGAGTGTGTGGCGAAATCGTTGTTGTGTAGGTAGTGTACGGTGCGTTAGTTATGAGTTGTTAAGACTGGAAAAATGTGTGTGAATGAGTGTACGAATTTATTGCGGTAACCGTAGCATATGCTTTTGTTGGTGGAAACAAATGTGTGGGGTCAGCTTGTGATTCAAATTGTTGGAGTGAGGTCACGTTGTTAGCTGACAAGTTGTGTGGAAGAATTGTGTGCAAGTTGTGTTTCCATCGTTTTGTAAGAAATGGGTTTCTTTTTATTCTTTGCTGTAAAAAAATTCACGGGCTTATATATTTTTTGGTCAATTGTTGTAAAGAAAAGAATAATGGGTAAAAAATTGATTTATGGATTTAGATTGAAATGAATAAAATGGTGATAACTTGGACATAAATAGATAGAAAGATGGTTTATTTTAATTTGGGTAATGAAGTTGGGTTGAAATTGAATTGTGGATATTAGGACTTGAAAAATGGTTATTGATTTAAGAATTGGATGAAAAATGGTTAATAATAATGGATTTAGGAAATTGGATAATAATAAAAAATAAAATGGACTAATAGATAATTGGATCTAGTAAATGGTCTAAAAATGAATTTACAAAAGAAATGGGATATGAGAAACGGTTATCGAATAAAAATTCGGAATGAAGTCAAATGATCCCTCCATTACTCTTTCCACTTATACACCTTGACGGAATTGAATCCAAAGATCATACTCAAAACTCCTTAAATTTGTCCGATTTAATTTCTTGGAAAATAAACCTACAGAGTAAAAACAATCTAAACTGACGACCTCTGATCATGATAAACCTGATTTTTGAAATAAAGCTCACACGAACCACTGCTTTATAACTTGAAAAACTCCACACACAACAAACTGACTTTAGACGCATACTAACTTGCAATTGAAGAATTCTCCTGAGATGCTGAGAAAAGTAGAATAGCCTTGAGACATGATGAAGAAGAGAACATCCTGATGATGGGCCTGATGCGCCAATGAATAAACCTTGCATACATAAAATCCTTGGATAACAGTAACCAGGGAAATAAACCCTAATTCCTCAGATGACCGATCCCATGCCTTATGCACATGATATGAACTAATGTGTTCTAATGATGATGCATATGAATGCAAAACGAAAGGCTTAAGAAGCTAGAAAACCAAAGGGCAAAATTGTGGTGTTACAGCTGCCCCTATTCAAGCAATTGTTAATCTGAAAAGGACAATAACACGGCTATCGACTGTTCAAGATAAACTGTGGTTGAATACTAAGAAGACCTGAAATTTGCACTCTGCTGGAGAAATAAAAGAAATGGGAAATAAACCTAACCAAAGAGAACAAATGCTTGGATACCCTGATGTGGTGAAAAGTAACTCAGAAGATATCCAATATCTTGCGTAGATACGAGACAAACAGAGAAGACGAACTCCCTCCAAACAAAACTTGTTACGCCAGGTGAATAATAACTAGGACGGACGAGCCCTCTTCATATATCTTACGAAAATACATGACTTGAGACAGACGAACCTCCTTCGGATAACCCGTTACGCCAGGACCGGTGATGCACTTAAGTCTGTGGGATAGACATGCATAATCAGGATAAACGAACCTTCCTCATATATCTTACGTAGATATATGGTCTAAGACAAACAAGTCTTCTTCAGATAACCTGTTACGCCAGGCGTGACATTAGGATTGGACGAACCCTCTTCACAAATCTTGCGTAGATAAGTGGTGCTTGAGACAGACGAACCTCCTTCGGATAACCCGTTACACCAGGACCGGTAACCATTTTGACGTTTAATCCCACCGTCAGGACTTCAAACCTCTTCAACACAGACAAGTATTGGATGATCATCAAGAGAAACACATACGAGTGCCATAAGTCAATGATACAAACAAATATCAGACGATGATCTAACATACACAGACGAATGCTTCGGGCGATGATACAGACAAATATTAACTACTGATACAGACGAATACCAGAAATCAAACACAGACGAGCATTTGGAGTAGCAATACAGATGAGTACCAGAGTAACTATCAAATCAACACATATGGATATAAACCAACACAGACGAGTGCGGAGGATGATATAGACGAGTATCCAAACAATGCAAACGAGCTTCAAATAGATAACAAACACAGATGAATGCTGGGGAATGAAGACGAGCATCAAACAACTATCAAACGCAGACGAGTGTTGGAGAGTGCATACGAGCAAAAACAACTATCAAACACATACGAGCGCTGGGGAGTGCATACGAGCATCAAACAAATGCCTGGTTGGAAACAAGAATCACAGTTCTGCAGGGGAGAACCAGGTCAAGAGGCTTTGACGATGCTTAACTCTGGCTGGGGAATGAACAACTGTCTGCATTGACTTGTCACACTGGCCAAAAATAAATTGGCGACTTCCTGGGGAATATTTCAATGATGGACAACTTCCAAACATGAAACTTTGTGGAGAATAACCATCTTCATACTTGGCTGGGGAAGATGCTTGGTTAAATAACCCTTGCTGGGAGAAAAATTCTGACATTCTGAACTCTGTGGGGAAGCAAGGCCTTCAGCTTCCTGCTGGGAATACTTCATTGTGGAAAGATAACTTCGCTTGGGGATGAGAAATGCTCAATTAGCCTTGAAGTTCTGCTGGGGATACCATTTGCTCTAACTCAGCTGGGGAAACGTCAACCCTCTGACTTAGCTGAGAAAAAGATTTTGCAATGCTCTACTGAGGAGAGACTTTGCTGGGGAGACTTTTGCTGGAGAATGCTGATCAAAATAAGCCAAATCATGCCCCAAATATAATATGATGACCGTGTTGGGAAGATATGCCAATGAAAATTGAACTATGACTGAATGAGAATAAACCAACTCCTCATGAGGAAACCTTGTCGGCTGAAGGAAAATTTTATGCTCGGGGAAGAAATAAACTTCCAATGCCCTGCTGAGAAAAGAAATACCAGACATTCCCTAAGATTTGATTCAGTGCTTCAAGCTTTTGAGCTCAACAGTTGCATACTGATTTCCATGAGTGAACAAGCATCCATTACTCCTGAAATTGTGCTATACTGCATCATCTATGAAAAGATCGTCTCTAGAGGATTTTACAGAAGACATGGCATCCAGAATTGCCCCAGTGTCTTCAAACTTTCGCAGAAATTCATCAGATCTCGAGATAATCTCCCCAGACTGCATCTTGAAACGATTCTTGTCCCACACCAGGGAGAAAACATAAACCATGCGGTATGAAGATGCAATGAGAATGATGCCAGATGTATATGATATGCTCAGGATGCTAAGGATATGAAGACATGCAAGCGGAAGATGATGCAAGGATGGTTGGGCGTTAGGGCCAGGTGTAATACCTCAAAATTTGCCCTCTCATTTTCATGCCATTTAGCATATCCTTTCATACATTGCATCGCATTTAGATCACAATTGCATCATAAACATACATGAACATACATCTCCATTTGAGCTTTCACAGGTTGCGACTGACCTTTATTTTTTCATGCGGCACGTGCACAATAATCTCAGAAGAAGCCAAAAGTTCTCAGTTGATTCAGAGGAGTTTAAGCTGAATATCAGTTTTATGCTGCAGTTTGCAAAAGTTGTAACTTATGCTCGGAAACTCATTTTGGCTTGAAACTCAATAGTTTAGACCGTTTCATTATTCTCTACAACTTTTATGTTCGGCTCGGAGGTCAATTCATCAAGGAAAATGGCGGGATTTATTTGTTTCTGAAATTTCGGTTTCGCCGATTAACTGTGCTAGCGGTATTCAAGAGTTTGTAACTTCTTATTGGGTCAACATGTCTGAGAGATTCATATGCCAAAAGTTCCGTCTTGATATCCTTTCCAACTTTTGGGTTTTGGCCGAGAACTAATTCTTTGAAGAAGATCTCAGAATGTGCGAGTCTTTAGAGTCGACATAGTGAAAAACAGTGCTGAACCGGTGAGTTTTGAACACTAAAAAATTCATAACTCTTGGATCGTTTATCGAATTGATGTCGTTTCGGTGCCTAAAATTCCGTTTAGATGTTATCTTCATTATGTGAATTCAGTTTTGGTTCGGTCCAAGCGGAAGGATCTCGAAAATGCGAATTACCAATAAGGTTCTTTGATGCACTGCATTGTCTGTCAGATTTTATAAAATTCATAACTCGGTCAATTTTCATCGGATTGCACCCGTTCTTGAAGCGTTGGTTCAAAAATTTTATCCTCTTCAAGTTCAAAGACAAATGTGAGTTTGAACGGTGCTCCAAATATTATCGTTTTGGTTTATTTCACAAAATTGAAGTGTTGAACCGAAGAAAAAGGCTGAAAGTGGTTTCACGAGAAAATTCATATCTCCCTCGTCGTTTGTCCGGTTGAGCTTAGATTTTAACACCAGGTCACTGACTCATAGATCTACAACTTTGCTGACAAAGTCGAGTCGAGATTATGCTCCGAAGAGGTTGAACTCGTCACATTTTCGAGTAGCGGACACCAAATAAGCCGAAAAAACAACTTATTCAGTGACGTCTTGCAGCTTAAACGTATCGACCGCACTCGATTTTGATCGTATGACGTTCGTTATTTTTGCATTGCAACCGTGATTCAGAGGCGGACGATGTTGTGGAAGGTTCAGAGTTGAAATTTCTTGCCGAAGATATTGTTATTTTCACTTAAGCCGAAATTCTACCTTTTGCCTTTCATTTTACACTCCACTATATATTCTTTTGACCCACAATTTGTCTCATAACTTCAATCATAATTTACAAACACCAAAAAACTCTCACAAACTCTCTCTAAAGGATCAAAGTTCATTCTCACAATTCTTTCTCAAGAACACAATAACAACTTCATCAAGAACTCAAGAACACAACAATTCCGATCAAGCTTCCGGTAGCCGAGCCGCCACGAACCACCACCTCCGGTCAACTTCACCACCGTAAGACCACCATCTTCCGCCACCGGCAGCCGCGCGGCCTCTCCTCCTCTCCTCCGTTCATGATCGCGTCTCACTTCCTTCGGATTCGCAATTTATTCGTCGATTCTTTATTCGGTAAGCTTCTTAAACTTTAATTCATGAATAATTGTTGAATTGTTTCTTGAATTGAATTTTGAAGTTGAATTAATCTTGTGGAGATTATGTGCATTGATTCATGATTTTATTATTGATTGATTCTTGATTAATTTATCCTAATAATTGTTGTGGTGCATGATTGAAAAGGCTTGGTAAAGTTGACATAGAATAATCGGTGAATGTTAGGTGTTTGACAAAATTCCTAAGAGAGCTAATTATTATGACTTGATATTGATTGAAGTGCTTGACTTTTAAATTCATGTTTGTTTCAATGTGAAAATTTGAAATAGGATAGGTTGAGGCTTAATTGTTGATGTTGTTCATGTGTCGCGTGTCGAGAATATGTTTTGGTCATAACTTCCTAACCGTAGCGCGTTTTCGCGAATGTGAATAGTGTAAATTGACTTTGTTGATTATTCCGGAGCCATTGGTGAACTTTTTAGTCGATTTTGGACAATTTTTTCCAACTATTTCACTACTGCCAGCCGACGAAATCGGGCAAAAAGTATCACTTCCGAGCGGAATTTTCAAAATCCGATTGCATATTTGAATTCGTTAGCACGTTTGCAAGTTACCATGCGATTTTCGTTCAATTCCGAGTCGGTGATTTTTGACGCGTTTTTCCGTTTCAAGGCTTTTTATGTTCGGTTTGGTGCGGTTTTGATGCATTGGTCTTGTTTTGACTTGTACTTATGTTTGTTGATCATTTTCCATTCATTGCATGTAAATTTGTTCGATTCCGGTTTGAGTTTGCATGTTGTTTATATTAGTGCATAAGTGCTGCCCCGTTTTGAAACGTAAATTTCAATGCATGTCCATGACTCGTATATTCATATTTCTACTTGATTTTGAGTTGTGAGGCATAGGTGCAACTTCCGGTTGCACCTCTTTTTGGTTTCTAATGCGTTTGTTGAGTTCATGCAAGGTTCTCGCAAAGATCTTAACGACGGTCGTTTGGTTGGTATTCCACTTTATTTGTGGGATACCTTTGGATTCAAATGATATTTTGTGTCGTTGTTTTTATTTCGATTATGGGGGATCTTCACAAAGCAAATATGGATGATAAGCATTTATTTTGCTTATGAGAGACTACAATACCTTGCTTGGGGATTTTTTTTCCGGATTTCTTTTATGTGAAGAATCGACATTCCATCCAAGTAAGTAGTTTCGACAATCCACTTTTAAGCATCAATTTAGTTGTATGTGGCTTAGGATCATATAATTTAAGGTGCATACTGAGCCCTCCCACCTGAGGCATTGAATATATATGTGATTTTTGTTGATATGTTTCGATTTCGGAGCTTAGGGATTAGGTTACGAACCATTAGGATCGCTTCCTTTCACTTCCCCTTAAAATCCACTTTTTTGCCTGTTTCGTCGCAATTATTAAAAATAGTTTTAGGTGAGATAAAATTCTGGAAAAATTCATGAGTGATCCTCATCCTCTTAATTAATTTGTCATATTTTTTGTTTCCATATTTGGGTGGTTTTAATAATTAATTTGGATTTTAGATCATAAGCTGTCCCCAAAAGGAATATTTTGGCATAAGGGACAAAAAACAATTTTTCCCCATAGGTGTGAAACCTATTTTTTGTGTGTGATTAATCACTGTAATTTGTGACATTTTGATGCTCCTTAGGCATTTTTTTTCATATTTTTTAGTGCCCTTTTTGATCCACTTTGTGGAGTTGTTTTTCGATAATCATGCTTTGTTACCTTGCTAGTCAAGGATTTTTTTTGGCACCTTGGTGCATAATTTTATGGAATCCTTTTGGACAATGTGAGATAATGACTTTATTATTCCAGGGATTTAATTTCATAATTTTTAAAGGTTTTTTGGTATTTTTCCATGTCACCTAGATCCTAGGTTGATTCATGTGTGTATTTGTGTCGCATAACTTAAATGATAAGAAGGCATCCATGCCATTTGATTGAGGAACTTTTTGGTAGCTTTTAGGAGTTTATTATAGGTCATTTTTATGTCTTTAATTCCAGTCATAGGTCATTTTTTGGACCATACTCATTTGGTTTGTTTTGGTGCTTTAAAGTGCATACTTATGTGAATTAACTTTAACCTAAAATAGATTCTCATCTCCTCTAAATAATAACTTGAATTATGTGGGAATCATTAATGCCTATCCATGCATTATAATTGCATATCATACCTTGTATGCTACTGACCCATAATCATTTCATGCATATTCACATGCCATTCTTCCTTAGTTTGCATCATTTGCGATCTTATGCGATTTTTGTTCGTTTCTTCTCATATCTTCTTCTCATTGCTCCATATGCCTAATCCATTGCATCCATGATTGTATATTCACTCATCCATCTTCATAAGAATTCACTACTGACTTTAATGTTCATTTCATGTATTAATTCATGCTTGTAAGCCATACGCATTCATACTTCATCCATAAACCCTAACTTGCATTTAGGTGAACCTATGTGAACTTTTTGTACATAGTTTGACATAGTTTGATCTTGTGAGGTATCCTAGCATACTTAGGGACATATATCATGTAGCTACTGACTTTAGAAGTCATGTAACCTTTAGGTACCTTCACCTTTAGACTTAGGTCTTATTTTGAACCCTAGTTCCATTCTAGGACGTTTATGGTACTTAATCGCTTTCATGCTTTGATTTTATTTTCAATATGCATTGTCATGCTAACTTTTGTTTTGTAGGGGGGAAGATGGAGGTAAGTATTACTTCATTCTTATCTCTTATACATTTTAATTGTATTTGCCTTAGCACTTTGTGCTTTGTTCATAGGTTTCCCTTTTGTTCTTTAGAAACAACTTACCTTCCTTAGGAAGTAAGTTAGCTTCTAACTCTCTTTTCTTCTTTTCCTTTTCTTTCTTAGGATTAGAATACCTCATTAACCATAGGATCTCCCTTGTAAATAAATCAATAAAAATTAGGGTGTGTCTTAGTTCCCATTAGATTTTTTCCTTTTCCAACTTGAGTCTTTCTTTCTCACCTCATAAAGAAAAGCAATAAAACACTTAACAAAAACCGAGCAATCTTGTACGACACGAGACTTTGTTGCGGAGTGTTTATACACGTCCTGTTTCGGGGCGAGGTATAAATGCTCACCGCGATGGATAGGTCTTAGTACAAGACCGTTCACAAATAAATTCAAAAAAACACTTCTCATAAAAGACAAAAAAACAAATAACAAGCGACTATCCTGCGGGAACTTCTTTTCTCATCTCATTCACTCACAACGCGAACTCGCGACGACTTGTCACACATGCAAGACGGTAAACGCACTCGTACCAGACGAGCCTGCAACACCTGAGCATATACATAGGCAGTTCCAGCTGTAAAAAACACAAACAAATAGTTCCCGCCTTAGTTAGGCGAACTACGTCGACTCTGATCCTCATTATCCCGATGAGGTACGTAGGCAGCGGGGTAGGGCCCGTTCGAGCACATTCTTTATTTTCCCTACATTTCCCCCTTTTTATTCCCATTTTCTTATTTCAGTTATTTTCTTATTTCCATTCCATTTCCAGTCAGCGGTTTTATTCAGCAGTAGTTATTCTTCTCACCCTTTGAAACAAAGTAAGCAAGCGTGGATCCCGTCGGGTACGACGGACGATCTGGGGTGCTAATACCTTCCCAGGTCGTAACCGACTCCCGAACTCAGATCTTTGGTTCGCAGGACCTTGTCTTTTCCTTCTTCCTCAGGTTTGTGCAACATTACCTTTCCCATTCATTCGGGATAAAAATGTCTGGCTGGCGACTCTACCTTTTCCGCGCCACTTTCGCGTTTGTACTAGGATGAAAATCCCGGGAGCGACACCAGGTTGATAAAGATTTTTTTTTGCTGGTTGCCAAACATCTGGACTTTGAAAGTGGATTACCAGACGAGAACCGGTTTATTAAAGGTAGGCCAACAGACGAGAACTGATGGGCAAATAATAAGTTGTCAGACGAGAACTGACTCCTTGGGTTCATTGTCAAATGAGAATTGACTCTGAAAAAGAATGACTACCAGACGAGAACTGGCGTTCAACAGGCTAAATGAAAAGGTGACCCGACGAGAACTGGACTTTGGATTGGTATTCCAGACGAAAACTGGACTTTGGATTGGTTTGCTAGACGAGAACTGGACTTTGGATTGGTTTTCCAGACAAGAACTGGACTTTGAACTGTTGAGTGATGTTGGGTTACAAGGTCTTGTGATGTGAGATTGATGATTGCGAGGTTATGCCTGATGCATATGATGCGTATGCTCTATATGCTCGCGCAAAGCGACATGAATGATGTATACAAATGATTTATGCAATGATCATGAAAGACTAGAAAATCCGGGAAGAAGGTCTTATGTGACAAGGATTCTTGTTGAGAAGGCTGACAAAGGCGAGGGTGGGTAGCATGATTTCCCGACACTCGTCTTGAACTCAGAGATCGCTGATACGACTTGCTTTGTGTAGCTAAAGTTGCCCCTGTCTGGTGAGCGTTTGAACAAACGGCCCCCGATTATCCAATTCTTGGAATGTCATACTTGGATGTTCTCTCTAGGAGAATTTCATTTAATGAGCTCTGAAAGTGTTTTGCCCCAGTATGAGCGTGGAAGCGACTTGATTCATTCTGACTGAGCATTGGAAGAATTCAACCTTGGTCAACAGAAACTTCGGGTGGTCTGCCCCTGTTTGGTAGATTCAGCTCTGGTCAACTGACCCTTGAATGACGTCCCTCAATCAACTAATGCTTGGGAACTTGCTTTACCCTGACAGATTCCTTGGTCGACAAAACCACTAGATAACATGCCTCTGATTCATAGGCCTACAAGATGCTCTTGACTTTGGTCATCATTGTTGAATGATCAAGTTCCCTCATGATTGCCTTTTGTAGGAACTTCCCTGATGTCACATATTAACTTGCAATTAGAATTGTTCATTCACAAATGGTAATTTTAATGCGATGCTCATGCAGGTTTTGAAAATTTAATTATTTGAATGTTGTGACAGTGTGTGACGAATGGACCATTAGTCCAAACGTGGTGCTGAATTAGCAAATCTTTAGGAGTCAGTTTACGCAACCTTGTCGTAGTATACTCTCAGAATTGACCCTGCTTCAATTAGAACTTTCAAGGGTTATGACGTGGTCTGGTTCACGGTTTTAGAAAGAAGGATTTATGGCTCAAAATGTATCTGTGCCCACCCATTCTCCTTGATGTTCTCCAGTCCTATGTTAAGCTAATTTTCCCTAAGCGCTCACCTCTCAAAAGGGTTTTGTGATGGTTGAGGAACCAATGACATTGACGGTTTAAGCACCAAGAGGTTTTTTGGAGTAACTGTCAACCCTTTTGTCTTTGTGTCTGGTCACACGACTTTGTTCTTATGGAAGTTTTTCTTTCTGATATTTCTTATTCCTAAAATTTTGCCTGTACCGATTCTTTTTTTTATTGATTTTTTTTCCGATTTTGAAGTCCAGTGGGATGCCCTAAATTTTGCCTAAGTCACTTGTTTTCATTTGTTTTTTTCGACTTAACGGGCTTTATTTCTTTAATTTTTTTCGTTTTGATTTTTGTTGAACAAATCGTGTGACACTAGTTTGTCTGACTTGCGTAAAAGGGTTGTAACTGCCCCATTCCTTTGTTGGTGAGGGGTAACCATTGTGGTTTCACATCTCTTGACCTCTTGAGGTGTATTGAATAAAAGTTAATGGATCCTCGGATGCACAATCCTTTGTAAATTTGAACGCTCGGTCAAACTAACTGATAACTACCTTGCCCCGGGTTGGATGTGAGGGTTTTTTCGTTTAGAAAAGAAACTCATACTTCAAGGCTCAAAGGGGTTGATGAAGGTCTATTTCCCTTATATCTCCGGTGTTTGGGAATTGAAGCAATGCATGTACATCGCCAACATGTTCTACTCTGAAAGCATACCTTCAACAATTATGGGTATTCAGTTGTCATCATCCTCCCTCAAACCTGCTAAACAATAGTAAAATAAATGGGAGGTATATGGATGCATTTTATTGTTTTTTTTTGTTTTTTTAATGCAAGTAAAGAAAAAATGAGCGAATGCGACATAATTGATTCAAAAAGTGCATGATCACTTCATTAACATTACCATTCAAAACAACAATGCTTAAAAGACAAGTAGCTACTAACAAGAAAGAAACTACAATGCAAATGATAGAAAGGATACAATGATCTCCAATTCTGATGAAATCTTCTTGTCTGAGCCACTGGAATTAGGAGACGCTCCTTCGAAGTCCTTGAACTCAATCAGGTGAGAGGTTGACGTGCACAACCAAGCTTCCTTCTGGAAAGGATATGTACCCTTTGTCGATGAACTGTTGTACTTTGGCCTGAGAAGCTTTGCAATCTTCAGTTGAATGCCCCATTGATCCACCATGATACCCACACTGCTCATGAGGGTTGTACTCTGGAGGGTACGGCTCTGGCAACGGCTTGAGAAGCTTAGGAAACACCAATGAGCTCTGAATTAGATATGGCAAAAGTTCACTGTACGCCATGGGGACCGGATGAAGAGGAGCATTCCTTCTTTCCATATTTTTGTGAGGTCTATGTTGGATCTGAAGTTGATTCTGAAGTCTTCGGTCGGGAGCTTGCAGATTTGGACGAGGAGGAGTCCATGGTTTCTGATGTGGTGCTCTGAGCATTGCTGAATGCCCGTAAGAATAGCTAGACACAGGAAAAGATGATCTATGAGAAGATGTTGGTCCATAATATCCAATGTTGGCCATGATTGCATTGACCTCATACCCCTCTTCCCCCTGGGAGTTACCAACAAATTCACCTTCACTAGTTGGGATGTTCGAAGAGTCTTGGATCTTTCCACTTTTGAGCAGGCTCTCAATGCGCACTCCAACTATTATCAAATCAGAGAAGTTTGATGTCCCAATGCTACTCATTCTTTCCTGGTACAGACCTTGCAAAGTGACTACAAATCAGTCAACTAAATCTATGTCTGAAAGTGGTGGTTGCACTTAGGCTGTCAATTCTCTCCACCGCTGTGCATATTCTCTGAAAGATTCATCGGTTCTCTCTGAGCTAGGCTTTGCAGGTGCGTGCGACTGAGCGCCATGTTCATATTGTACTGGTATTGATTTACGAAAGCTCTAGATAAATCAATTCAAGATCGGATACGACTACTTTCCAAATCCATATACCAACTTAAGGATGCACCACTTAAACTGTCCTGAAAACAGTGAATCATCAGCTTATCATTGCGGGCATAATAAGTCATTTTTCTGCAGAACATCACCAAATGACGCTTCAGGAAAGTGACACCAGTGTATTTCTCGAACTTCAGAGTTCTGAAATCTGGAGGAATAACAAGACCAGGCACCAAAAACAGGTTTAGAGCATCAAAACCAATGGCATCAGGATCTGCTAAGGCTTTGAGTTGCTCATCCAACACACGAAACCTTTCAACAGGATCAATAGTTGGTGGATCCTTGGTTTTCACAAGAGGGATTGCCCCTTGGAAGTTTGGCATAGGGAAAGCAAAACTCTGATAATTTGTAGCATCAGAAGAAGATGAAGGTCCACCTCAGACAACAGATGGTTCAGGTACACTCTGATTCACGATCGAGATCTGCACAGGCTGAGCTCGAGTAAGATTGTTCACTTGCGGAAGATCATCGTCAGGAGTAAAACCATACAAAGGATTGGTCATTGAAGTGAAACCAGGTGGAGACTCAACATGATGAAGATTGTTCTTTGACATAGCTACCAACAACTTCCGATCTGACCTTTTACCTCTTGACACTGCTCAGTCTAGCTCCACACACTCTTTCATCTTCCAACGGTTACCACTTGTTCAAACTGAGTACCGGGAAATCAGCTGGCTGGTCATGGACAAAAGGAGGAATGAGCTTTCTGGAAAAAGAAAATGCAATGCTGATGCAAATGCAAAATGCAATATGATGCTAGAGATGCAAAAACACGGGATCAACATCTGGAAACTATCTGGAATATGTCTGGAACTATATGATCTCTGAAGAATAACCCCGAATAGTATCTCAGAACCAAAGATCAAGAACTCCATAATCATAGTGACCGGATCAAAACATAGAACACATTGATAACCAGGATATGTTGAGGTCAAGGGTTCCTGCAAACCTGTAATCCCCTCCCAATATCACGGGTGGGCTCCAGGTCAAACATCACAGACTCTCAAAGCCGAATAACAATAATACGTTCACCATTTCTGAGAAATGGCTCATGACCAAATCAGGGAATTGGTTAAGCATTATGTACTACTCAGGGAGGTCTCAGCGTGAGTCTAGGAAAAACAAGCATCCCTTATAAGTCCCCAGCTTCAAGCGCTGAAATCGAGAAACAATAGTACATTTATCCTGTAGTATACAATACTATCATCATATGACCAGATGCTTTAACTGAGTTCCTATAAGAGAACCATGCCATCCTATGCGAGTTCCAGGTGGGCCCTCGGGTGCGAATGGGTTTGCCACAAAATGTGGTCTGCCACTGTCACCACTAGAGAGGGATGTTTCCACAAAGGTCCTCAATGATCGGTCCCCAGCTGCACATAACTATCGAGGTCGTGAAATGAGAAGGGAAGATCCCTAAATCAAGACATTTCTAAGACGGTCGCAAATCTGGGCGTGGAACTCACTACTACCCCCAGGACAAGATCTCATGAGGCCAAAGTAAAACCACTCTAAGTCCTAAGGTGCACTTGAGCCTTGGTAAGGAGCTGATCTCACAGTAACAGTATCACCCAAGTCCCTCCACACAGAAAAATCCAGTCCAGAAAGTCCAGTATATATATATATATATATATGATGCATGAAAATAAATACTGAAAATTGTAAATAAATGTCGCTCCCCCGAAAAGACACCTGGTCAGATAGGGTACAGACGCGAACGGTCGACGAAAAGAGAAATGAAAATGAACTGAATAGAGTCGCCAGCTAGGCATTTTTATCCCGAAGGAAAGGTAATGCTGCATAAACCTGGGAAAGATGGATAAGACGATTGCGAACCAGAGAAACTGAGAAAGGGGGTTGGTTACAACCTGGGAAGGTATTAGCACCCAGATTTTCCGTCGTACTCGACGGGATCCACGCTTAAAAGATTGTGTTTTAAAGGGGTAGGTGTATGTGTTATCTGTGTGCAAAAGATGGAAAAGAAGTTTACAAGTGTCAGTGCAAAAGGGTGAATTGCTCAAGAACTGAGGCTTAAAAGAATGCTGAAAGAGGGGGAAGACAAAGAGACTTTTGTTCGATAACAGTTAAGTTATGCCTATGTATCCTCTCATGCAATGAGGAAGTTAGAACACCTTAGTTTGACTCAAAGAGACTGAGAGATAAATTGACTGTGAACTGCTTGCTTGCCTATGCTCAAGTGTATGACTCGTCTGGCTCGTGTGCTAACTGTCTTGCATTAGACGGAAGAAGCAAGTTCTCGTTTATGAATGAGGATGGGAAAGGTGTGATAAACGTTGTTTTCTCCATGTCTTCGGGTGACATTCTGATCTGATTATACCCCGAAAATCCATCCATGAAGGAAAATACTGAGAACTGAGATGTGTTGTCGACCAATACATCAATGTGAGGTAATGGGAAATCATCCTTCGGGCTAGCTCTGTTCAGATCCCGGTAATCCACACACATCCGTACTTTGCCATCCTTCTTAGGTACTGGTACAATATTAGCGACCCACGGTGGGTAACTAGTTACAGCAAGGAAACCGGCGTCCCACTGTTTTTGTACTTCTTCTTTAATCTTCATGGCCATATCCAGACGAGTACGACGTAGCTTTTGCTTCACTGGAGGGCAATCTTCTTTCAAAGGCAGCTTGTGCATAACAATATCAGTATCCAGACCCGGCATGTCCTGATAGGACCAAGCAAAGACGTCGACGTATTCTCGAAGCCTGTTGATAAGCTGTTCTTTTACTAAAGCTTGCAGACCGGCCCCAATTTTCACTTCTTTCAAATCCTCCTCGGTACCAAGATTAACTGTCTCAACTTCCTCCTGATGAGGAGTGATCACTTTCTCTTCTTGCCTCAACAACCTGGCTAACTCTTCTGGTAACTCATAGTCTTCTTCAACCCCTTCATCAGCTTGATTAATTGGATTGTCGAAGTCATACAAGGTCATAGCAATGCCGTTGCCGGAGCAATCTGGAGGATAATCTCTGCAAGGTTTGAGATTGGTTTGTTTTAGTGATCAGTTTTAATTTTGTTTAGAAAAAGTGAAAATGAAGTTATTTATTTTGAAAACATTATCATTTTATTGTTTTGTACAAAAGTGAAAAATGAAAAGACAGTGAGCAAAAAAGAGACTCGTTTGCAAAAGATGTCCGATATTGATTGATAATTCATTTGCACAAAATTACAATATGGCCCTATTACAAAATGAGTCCTGACACCTTGGGCAAGACGCAGGACTTGATGCATGCTAAAAAAGACAGGAAATAATAATTACTCTGCAGGAGTAACCCTTATGGGAAGACCAGTTAAGGACTTGGTTCCCCGAGATCCTTGGACGTATCCAGCTCTCCAGGTTGCGGTCGCTTTCCGCCTCGTCTTCCAGGTTGTTAACATCATCTGTGGTGAGCATCCCCCCACTGATGAACTTGGGCTCTTTTGCAGCCTCTGATTGATCTTGTCGGAATGGCCTGTAACCCAAACCGAATCTGTCCTCCTTCTTCTCCACTGGCAGCAGCTTGCCCCAGCCTTGGGCATTACCATCTTCAACAACCTTCCGAGCTTGCTGATAGGAGACAATTGAAGTACCCATCCTATCTTCCTGGGATGCAGCAAATACTTCAATCATCGCCTCATTGACATTCAGGGCCTCGAACCCTTGGCTCATAGTTTCATGGATTTCACCATCCATCTCAATATACTTGTATGTAGCCAGATGGCTAACAAATATGTCCTCCTCACCACAGATGGTGATAATCTGTCCTTCCCACTCATATTTCAATTTCTGGTGAAGGGTCGACATTACTGCGCCTGCAGCGTGAATCCATGGTCGTCCCAACAAACAGCTGTAGGCCGGCTGAATGTCCATCACATAGAAAGTGGTCTTAAAGACCTGCAGACCGATTATCACTAGTAGCTTCACCTCTCCAAGAACAGATCTTTTGGAACCATCAAAAGCCCTGACCACAAGGTTGCTTGGTCGGAGAGCTATTCCATCGTATTCGAGCTTGACAAGAGCTTTCTTGGGTAAGACATTAAGGGAGGACCCAGTGTCCACAAGAACATGAGATAATACAGCTCCTTTGCACTCCAGGGTTATGTGAAAAGCTTTGTTGTGGTGACGTCCTCCTGTGGTCAAATCAACATTAGTGAAACCTAGCCCATGGCTAGTATTGACATTTGACACCACTGTTTTCAGCTGATTTACTGTGATCTCTTCTGGCACGTAGGCAGCGTGCAGAACTTTTAGTAACGCATCCCGATGGGCTTCAGAACACAACAACAGGGATAATATAGAGATCTTAGAAGGGGTCTGGTGGAGCTGATCCACAACTTTATAGTTACTTCTTTTAATTATCCTCATAAACTCATCCACATCCTGATCAAAGGATGATTTATGAGTCTCTTTTGATGCAGATTCTTCAGGTGCTACATTCTTCCCTTTGGCTTTGGCAGCAGCTTCTGCCTCAATATTATTTCTGGGAGCTTGTGATGCGAAGAGACGTCCGCTTCGGGTGAAGCCTTCGCCTCCCCCGACATTATCCACTTGGGGAGTGTGAATAGAAGAATCAAGAAGGACTTTTTCTCCGTTGCAGTAGAGGTCAGCACCATAATGCCATGGTACATCACTGTCTTTATCATATGGAATTGGCCCGGGCACCGTGATGGTGACTGGGCTTACTGCAGCAGAAGTTGGAATCATTATTGTCTGTGGATCATAGAAGATAGTGATAGGACTTCTGGTAGATGTTGGTGGTGATGAACTGAAGCTTGATTGTTGCTGAAACTGTTGCTGAGGTTGTTGAAAGTTGCTGGAATTTGGGACCGTTGTATGGTCATAATAAATAGTAACCGTGGAGACATCATTGCTAGTGGTTGCTGAAGTTGTAGAAGGAGATGAAATGGAATTGTTGTTTGCTGAAGTGATGGAAGAAGTGGTTGCTGAAGTTGTAGACGAGTCAGTAGAAACAATTGTTGTTGCAGTTGTAGAAGAATCACTTGTTGTTGACAAAGGAGTTGCTGGTGTTGTAGAAGCTGTTGTTGTAATTTGCAGAATGCCCTCTTTGATCAAGCCATTAATGCCATTCCTCAAGCTTGCACACCCATTCTTGGAAATTTTGCATGATTCACAACAGGCCATACAACCTGGAAACACTTGGCATTTCAAAAGTTAGGCTTTAACCTCTGCCAGAGGTGTCTGAATACTTGCAATATATTCTATTAAACTCATGGGTGATCCTTCCTCTATAGCATTAATCCTTGGCCCACTGTGGCTTGGCATAGGATTTTTCATGACATTGGGAGGTGGTGCAAAGTTCAGGGCTTTTGAATCTACCAGATCCTGGACCTTCATATGCAAAGCCCTGCATTTTTCCGTAGAGTGACCAGGTGCATTAGAATGAAAAGCACACCTAGCATTGACATCATAATTTCTCGGAAGGTTCTGAGGATCAGGTGGAGCCAATGTCCTCAACTCAACAAGATTGAGCTTTAGGAGTTGTGGCAACAGTGTAGCATATGGCATTGGAATAGGGTCAATCACCCTGTTGATCTGAGATGGTCGCTGTTGAAAAGGGCGTTGTTGTTGATTGTTGTTATTGTTGTTATAAGATCTCTGTTGAGGAAATTGTTGTTGTTGCGGAAAGTGTTGTGGTTGTTGAGTATACTGAGGAGGTGGAGCAGGGATAGTGACAACAACAACTGGTCTGGGCAGATATTGGGGTCTCCCTCTTCCCATGTGTACAAAATTTGTTTCACCAGATCTACGGGGCCCAGCAAATGGCTTCCTTGCACTGCTTGAACTGGCACCGTTGTCGGAGATCTTCCTCATCTTCAGTAGGCTCTCTATTCTTTCCCCAGCTATCACCACATCTGCAAAGCTGGTGGAAGAAAATGCAGCCAATCTGTCGATATAGGTACCCTGGAGAGTATTCATGAACATGTCTGCCATCTCCCTTTCTGAGATCGGGGGTTGAACGGCAGCCGCTAATTGCCTCCACCTTTGGGCATATTCTCTAAAGCTTTCACGGGAAGACTGTGACATTCCCATCAGAAGGATTCTGTTTGGAGCCATGTTCAGATTATACTGATACTGACGGATGAAAGCTTCTGCCAAGTCTTTCCAATTCCTTACTGTGGCTCTAGTCAAATGGGAATACCATTCTCGGGATGCCCCTGTCAAGCTATCCTCGAAATAAAACATCCACAGCTTCTCATCCATGGTGTAGGATTTCAATCTCCCCAGGAAAGACTGAAGGTGGGTACATGGGCAGGATGTGCCATTATATCTTTCAAAACAAGGGGGTTTGAACTTGTGAGGAATTCTCACCCCTTCCACCAATCCCATGTCCATGACATCAAAACCTAGAGAGTTTTGGGATTCAAGAGACCTCAGCTTCTCTGCAATTTCATCCAACCAACGGTCGTAAACTTCGTCTCCAGCCCCTACCACAGTAAACTGCTCTTCTTGAGGATCTTCCTGCAAGATCCTTCCTCCAGCAGTGTTACCCTGGGTATTTCTTATGGCATTGATATCTGGGTTCAGATGAGGTCCAAACTCTGGTGGATCAGTGCGAGGCTGCACGTGATCGCTGTTACTGGTACCTCTTGTACCTGGATGGTGTTCCTCGGGAGTTTGTCGCTTAACTAACTCCCTTAGTCTTTCCTGGCTCTGAGCTAGACCAGTTATCACTGTCATGAACTGAGTCATTTGATTCCTCATCTCAACCCTTTCATTGGCCATCTGGGCCCTCACTTCATTCAGGTTTTGCTGAACTTGATCCATCTGTAGTCCCGGAAGGTTGTTTCTTGTCGGGTACCGGTGTATTCTGTTGACAGGGAACACTCTTCTGCGAGCAATGTTTCCTGAAACCACAACAAAGTGAGAAACAACAATAAAACAAAAACCTACAAAACAAAAAATATTAGTATGCAATGCATGATGCCTATTTATTTTCCAAGGGTATCCGGTTTGGTTCTTTGGTTTTGACCTTTCCAGACCTCGAGGAAATGCTGATGATGTTGCAGAGAGATAAAGCCCACCAAAAAATAGTACAAACCATATATATATTACAAAGAGTGAAGATACATTGTTTGATTACAATAACATTCCCATTGCGTGTCAAAATACATCAACAAAAAGAAAATACAATCAAAATGAAGTACAAACAAACAAGAGTCAAACATCCAATCCAAAGTCATCTTCTCTGACTTCCTTCAGGAGGGCCTCAGTCACTGGACCTACTGGGTGCTCTGTGATAGTCCTGATGAGGAGGTTTCTGGTAGCAATGGCACTGGTCAACTTCTTCTGCTTATCCTGATCCTTTGACCTCTTTAACCCCGCCCGGAGTTTTAATTCAGATATCTCCTTCTCTGCTGCTAATAATGCCTCCTGATTCTTCTTCTCACTAACCATGAAGGCTATGAAAATGCTCTTGAATTTTAGGGCATGGCATAAGTTTCAAGCATCCTCCAAGTGCAAAACTTCATGAAACTTATTTTTAAGTGATATTATGAACCAAATGAGGTCACATACTTACAAAGCATTGCCAAGAGTTCATTTTGCTCCAAAAATATTGCCAAATTCGTGCATGAGAAGAAGAATATTTCATGAGGTGCAAAAATGCATGAACATGAGAAATGCATGACCCTCACATCCAAGGGCCAAGATGACTTCTGTTTTGAATCAAGGGCAGGATTGTGATCACACATGTGCAAAGAGAGAGGGAAATGCACGAGCAAATCACCTCATCAAATCTTGCAAGTTTTGCAATTTGATCCTCACACTCTCCTCTCACGTGCAATTCCATTCATTCTTTCAGCATTGCATATTGGGTTGATATAAAAGAAAACTAGGGTTTCATTTCACCCTAGATCCATCACATTTGTTCATTCTAGAGTTTTTGCACCAAGAGCATTTCTCTTCGAATCTCCTTATTCCCTCACTCTCTTCACAAACTCTTTGCATATTCTGAATCCTTGAAGCATAAGGATCATTAATCCACCACTCATTCAAGCTGAAAGTGAAAGATTGGAGAGGTGCCATTCAAGGGCAGGTTATTCGAAGCTTTAGATTCAAGCTCTCTCAAGCTTCCTCTTGCATTTATTTTGCAAGAGGAGATCAAAAGGAGTAGAACTGCAGCATCTGGAGCATTATCTTGGTGATTTTGAAGTGGTTCCATCTCAGGTATGCTCTAAAATCCATGGATCTAGAAATGGTTTTTGATGTATGCATTATGATCTGTGTGATATGCTGATGATTCTGTGATGTTTGGTTTTGAAAATGGATGAGTATTGAAGTTGTATTGATGATTTGAAGTTTTATGGTTAAATCTGTTTTGCTTCGATCCGTTTGATTCATTGATCCATTGTAAATTTCATGATCATTTTTGGATTCAACATAGTTTAATTAGTTGATCTGGACAGTTTGAGCCATTTATATTGTGATTTGTTCATAGTTTGTGTTTGCCGGTGCCGGAGCCCTAGCTCCGGTCACCGGATTCTGGGTTTGCCTTGCCTGAGTTTTGTTGGAGAAGATGACTCCAGGACCATTGGATTTGTGATCTGGACGGCCCTTAGCGTGACACCACATAAATGATCCACCCTCTCCCTCACGTGTTTTTATGTTTTGAAAATTAATCTGAATTAATCATTGTGTTGCGCACCTCACCATAATGCCATGTTCTTTCACCCCTGACCAATTAAAGTGTTGACTTGGTTTAATGAATTGAATAATCCCGCGCATTCACCTAATCCAGTGGTTCACGTTTTTCTGATTTAATTGATTATCCACCCCAATTACTATGACCTGCGCTGACTTTGACTTGGGTCTGGATTGCTATTGCCCCCCCTGCGTGGAAGCCCAATTGTATTAACTGGAAATGCTTGCTGAATGCACCCCCTGGCTCATCCTTTTATTTTTATTTCTTTTTGTTTTCATTTTAATTTCAGTTTGGTTTTTAATTTTTAAAAATAGTTTTAGGTCTCCAAAAATTATAAAAAAATTCATGAATGATTGTTTGAGTTTTCTCTAATTTTTGATATTTTTATTTTCCATTTATTTTTAATTGTCACGTGGAAATTAATTGTTCCTTTTAATTAATTCATTTTTATTTCATTTTGAACCATGCTGACTTGTCCATTTTCTATCTTGATCATTATTTGGAATTTTTGGATGATTCTTTTTGCTCTGGATTCATGATGAAGTGTATTTTATTGATGATTTTTTTCTTCTGATTTTTAGAATTTTGGTTAATTGATTGTGGTCTCTAACTTATGAGTGAAGCCATCTAACCCTAATCCATGTTTGACCTCTCATTTGACTTGTTTAGCTTATGAATTTCATTCCCTCCTTTTGGCAGGTTGTTATAGTTTGATTGAAGGTCATTTGTCCAAAGTTGTGGAATTTTTGAATACTCATTTGATTTGTTTTGAATTTTTGTTCTTGACTTGTCCCACTTTGTCTCTTTTGGATCATTTGTTCTCTCCTTAGCCTAGAAGGGCACTTGTGCCAATTTCTTCAACTTGTTTATAGCCTTATTAGGATGTTGATACCTCTATGATCTTGGGTTGTGGCTTGTGTCATACCCTAAATTTTGACCAGAAATTTTTAAATTTTTGTTCATTTAGACATGTTATCGCCGGTTTATCGAAAATCAATCATTTTGCATTTTTAAGTTAAAACATTTCTTTAATCATACATTTCACCATCCCAATTGTCATCTTTTATTTATTTTGTAGAATTTGTTTAAATGAGAATGTTTATTCGTATTTTAATCATTTTTGTATAGATCTTTTAGAATTTGATCCATTCTCAAATTTTAGTTAGAATATTTTGTCACGCTTTGTAATTTATTTATGTTTGATTTTATTTTCATTTAAATATTTATTTTAGATTATTTTTAGAGTTTAATTTATTTTAATTTTAATTTAAATCTAATTTCAAAGTTAATTTAATAGGAGTTTAGTTTATATTAGATTGCTTAGAACTAGTTTTCAATTTAATTTTAATTTAGGTTAATTTCAGTTTAGTTAATTAATTTAATTTAAATATTTTTTAATTTAGCTCAATTGCAATTTATTTTAGAGATTAGTTTTTTTATTATTAGTTAATTTTCAATTGATTATTTTTCTCTAATTTATATTTAGTTTAATTTATTTAAAAAAATGGAATATAGTTATGTAACTAGTCTTTAGATTTAGTTTGATTCAAATTTTGTGACTCCCCATGCTTTCTCCATCAATCTTAATCCTACTACTTTTACAAGCAAAAGTGCACAGATAGCCTGCTCCAAGCATCATAACATCATAGCATCATAGAGCCTCCCCTTTCCCATTTGGATTTAACCTTTGACCAAAAGGTTTATGCATATCAATACAAAAAATAACATCAATAGAGACCTGTTCAAAAGCTGGCAGAAGAAGAAGAAAAGGAAGCAAAGTTTCCGCATGTTGTCTTCATCAAAAAAGTGTTAATTTATTTCCTGTTTCTATGATAGGATTGCTTTTGGGTTTTTCTAATGTGCTTTTGTTTAGTTTATTTTTATGAAAATCGCTTTTAATATTTGACAGTTGTAAAGCAGCATTGTTCTGCTATAGTACATGCAAATGTGCAAATGTTGATGGTGTGTAGTCTTCAACCTGCTTCTTTTGCAGGGGTTGTAAGACATTATATATATTATATTAATATAAATTACTATAAGATTTTTATAATAAAATAAAAAAACAACGACCCTGCACTTGACAAAAAAGGAGGACTCTCACTTGAAAAAAAAGGACTTCAAACCCTCACTGCTCATAACACCCTTCCTTTTTCATTTTCCACTGACGAATAACAATATAACCCCCACCAATCCACCATCAAACGGATTTGACCACATACCTTCACCATTTGAACCATCCCAACCTTTTATGTCCAAACAAAGAAAAAAAGGCAACCTGCACAATCACGAAAGATCTCTCAAACTCATTAACTTAAAACCAACAACAAAAAACAACAAGAGAATGCTCTGATTCTTTCCCTCCTTCAAGACATCAACAACACCAACGTAAAAAAGGCTCATCCTCCCATCACCCAGCCAGAAACCACACAGCACCTCAATCAACAACCATAACCACAAATTGGTGAGGGGACCTAAAATTTTCGAAGGGATACTCTTACCATAACAAGACAGATAACAACACAGGACATGAAACCAGCAAAGGGATCTGCTCGTCTGGGGGAGCTGTGAGCTGAGACCACCCTCATCGCAAACCCTCCAAAATCTCTCCTTCAGTTTACCAAAACTCAACAACACTGAATAACCAATCTTCATCCATCAACAACCAACAACCCTTCCTGCAAAACAAAACAGAGGGAAAGTTTTTGAGAACGGGGAAGCAACACCAAACCTGTAAAAAGAAAAACCCGCTGAATGCTCCCAAGTCCCTCAACCTTCAATTCGTCACACTACCATCCCACTTTCACCTGCTCCTTCGCCACCCTCCATCACTACACCAACAACCAACCTTGGCCGTGACCCTCATCATCCAACCGCTTACCTTTCCAACCTCACAGCAACAGACACATTAACCCGCCATTAACAACCATCGACACCATCCACAAACCCTTTACAAACTTCAACCCAACCGGACCTCAAACCTTCATCTTCTCAG
Source organism: Lathyrus aphaca (assembly GCA_963966055.1). Taxonomy (NCBI): domain Eukaryota; kingdom Viridiplantae; phylum Streptophyta; class Magnoliopsida; order Fabales; family Fabaceae; genus Lathyrus; species Lathyrus aphaca. The sequence continues at coordinate 3,489,055 of OZ014525.1, forward strand.
CCCCTTTACAAAATCGGCAAAAACAACAAAATCGCAAAAACGAAACCTCCTGGACGAACCTTCAAAAATCGCGATCTGAACACACAGTTGAACCGCAGAGCGGCTTGTGACGAGAACGAAAACCATCCAAACCTTCACACCGAACGCCGTCACCGCCGAAAACATCGCCGAAATCCACCCCTTGAATCTCACCGCGCCGCTGCCGGCGGAAAACCCCTCATCGTCGCCGCGTGACCGTCCAAACACCTTCACCAACCGCTAAACCCTCCGACGCGAAGCCGACCAAGGACGCAGGAAACTAGAGACGAAACGAGTGAGAAGAGGTTGTTAAGTTTCTGCGGTGTTTCTTTTCGAAAGAACTGTGTGAGATCTGAGACGAATTCGAGAGAGTCGCGGCGAGACAGAGAGAAGCGAGAGGGACGTTTGGTTCTTTTCTTTCGAATCTGAGGTGGGTCTTCGTTACCAGAACCACTTATTGTCCACTTTTATTTATTTGTTTATCGTTTTGTTTTTGCTAATATCCTTTTATATTTTCAAAATCTCACTCTTATTTTCTCAATAATAAAAAAAAACCTGCTGAGTTTATTTTTTCTTTTTTGTTTGTTTAATCATGTTATCTTTTCCTTGGCAAATCGGGCCTAGCCCATGGATATGTCCTGCTAAAACACAGACCCAGCGCATACCCCCTCTCGTTTTTATTTATTTATTTGGGTCAGTTTTTTTTTTTTTTTTTGTTTTGTTTTGTTGTTTAAGTTTTATTTATTAATTTTCCTTTAGTTAGATTTTTATTGGGTAAGTGGTGATTTGGTGTAGGTCCTTTATATTTGGTTTCTTTTAGATTTTATTTATATTGCATCTCTTTTTGGGCCGATGATATAATAATGTCACGATAAATCGTTTCCGATTAATCATGACTAATATGAGGCCATTTGTTTATTTTATTATCATTTAATTTAATCTATTTTATTTCACAATTTATTTTATTTCACAATTTGTTTTTTTACAATTTATTTCATTGTGTTAGTTTATTTATTTATTTTGTTTACGTCTCACACTTTTGTACAAAATCAAATTCTAACGGTTCGGTTAAATCATACACTGCACACACGCTTTCTCTTGGGCAAATTACAACGAGACCCTTTATTTAATCGCAATCCCTTGTAAATTATCATGTATCCCTCTCCAATTTATTTTGTATGCAATTTATCTTTCCGCCTTTATTTTACCAGTTTTATTGCTTGGAATACCCATAAGAACTAGAAATCAATTCACATAATCAATTAAAATGATTCATATGCCCACATCTGCACACACGTAAGTCGATTACCAAGTGATCGTCGTCTGCACGACTTATCATTCATCTTAATTAATTTACGAAAAAAGGAACCCCGGAGTCTAGCATTCCGCACGTTCTGGATTGAACCGCAAATAGGCTAGCCTCACGCGTTGGTTCAATCACCATTCGTATAAAAACAATTCAATTCATCTTAATTAATTTACGAAAAAAAGGAACCCCGGAGTCTAGCATTCCGCACGTTCTGGATTGAACCGCAAATGGGCTAGCCTCACGCGTTGGTTCAATCACCATTCGTATAAAAACAATTCAATTCTTATTAATTAATTACGAAAACGGAACCCCGGAGTCTAGCATTCCGCACGTTCTGGATTGGACCGCAATTGGGCTAGCCCCACGCGATGGTTAAATCACCATTCGTATTCAAAACAATTCAACAATCTTAAAGGATCAGACATGATTCATCTCCATAGGAAAGTTGTTCCTCCTATCCCCACAAACACAAACAAAAATCTTACAAACAATTACTTTCAAAGGAAGAACGTGGCATTGCTTGTCGATCTTATATCCAAGTTTAAAGCTTCTTCCGATTTTATTTATTTTCAAAGAAAGAATGTGACATTGCTTGTCGATCTTATATCCAAGTTTAAAGCTTTCTTTCGATTTCTCATTTCTCAAACGTTTGTGGTGGAATAGGTGAGATACTTCTCTTAAAGATGACGACTTGTCTCTTTCTTTCAAATACAAATTAAAACTTACCAACCAATTCAAATCATTTTCATAATTAATTAGCGAGTAACTGAACTCCGGAGTCTCGCACTCCGCACGTTCTTGAATGCAACCGCAACATGGGCTAGCCCCACGCGTGGTTCATTCGCCCTCTCGTTTTAAAACATCTTTAACAAAGATCAAACATCTTTTCTCAATACGAATATTGTTTAAATCATTCTATCTCGCAAACAAGCTAGCGCTTCGGCCTCTTATCACGAGCAGATAAGCCCACGCTTAGCAGATTAGAAAGCATTTTCAAACAATCATTCAATAAAAATCACAAATCGTAATCGCACGAACTACGAAGCTCTGACTTTCCCATTGCACAGGGGAATATGTAGGCACGGGGATTTTAATCCTTCGCGAGCACAATAATAAAAAAACTTAACCTTTCTCTGTAATAAATAAAAAATTTCATTTCCCTTTAATAAGCAATTTTAATAACTTTAATCATAAAGAAGACAATAATAACAAGTTAACATTTAAAGCGCAAACTAGACTAAGAGGTTCCCGTTGAGTACAACGGACGCGAGGGGTGCCTAACACCTTCCCCTTGCGTAACTGACTCCCGAACTTAGATTAGTGGTTTCGTTGACCATTCTTATCCTTTATTTAGGTTATGTCTATATCTCCCTTTTCTCTCGTAGAATAAATAGAATTAGGTGGCGACTCTGTTGTTTATTTTAGGATCGTATTTTTCGAGGTGCGACAGCTTGTGTCTTAGGAATTTTGTGTTTGGTTATTCTTGAAGTTCATTCACTTGTATGTATATCCACTTCATTTCCTTTGCTTCTTCCTTCTCATAATGTAATTGCTTGGCTATGTGCCCTCCTTCTCTTCATCTCCCATGCTTCTTAGGCAATTTTCTAACATGATTAGGGTTCTGGTCTTGCACCTTGAGTTTGTAATTTGTTTATTTTGCTTTGCATCTTCTCATGTTTGCTTTGTTTTACCATGGTAGTTCATGTTTCTTCAAGTGGGTTGTGTGGTTCTCTTCTCATTCTTGTGACATGTATTTGCATTGGATGTTTATGTGTATGACTCCACTTCTGGTTGTGTAGCTTTGGTATGGCATTTTTTTCATCTTATATTGCCTTTATATTTGTGTCACTAACCATTTCAGGGGCTTTGGTAAGTGAGAGGTGTGGATGTGATTCCCACATCTCCAAATCTTATCTCTTCCCTTCTTCTTATTATTTGTTCTAACCTTGTGTTTGTTGGGCTTAGGCCTTACTTCCTCCCTCTTCTATTCTTCTTCTCTTCTTCTTTCTTCCTTCTTTAGGATAGTAAACCTCACTAACCTAGGATTACCATTGTATGACAACAATTAGGATTCATTAGTCCCCTATTAGACTTTTACCTTTGTGATCCTTTTGTTTCTCTTCTCTTCTCATCTCAAAACTCTAAAGAAGACACTTAATAAAGATTGAAGTGATATCTTGAACAATAGCCTTATCCCATGAGACACTTGTAGTCTTCCCATCTTGGGATAGTACAAGATTGTCTTGTGATGCACAAGTCTGATCAAGATATCATCTTCACCAAGAAAATCATAAAACACACTTCTTCATTGTAAATACCAAAAACACTTAATAAGTTAATGAGTTAGTGAGCTTAAGCCCTAATCTCTGGGTTCAAGTTTTGGGGATCTTCTCCTTACTTGAGTATGCTTGTTCTATTATTCCATCTTGGAATGTAGTGACAAGTGCACATTCCATAGAAAAGAGCTTGAGTTCACTTCCTTGTGACACACTCTCATAAAAGCTTCATAAAAAAACACAAACAAACAATAAGCGTCTTTCCTTCAGGAATTATTTTCTCATCTCCTTCGCTCCGTCCGCGAACTTGCTCCTACTTGTCAATTTGCAAGACGGTGACGCACTCGTCGTCCGAGCCTGCAACACCTGAGCATTGACATAGGCAGTTAAAACCTTAATACACGAGCAATCTTTTCCACCCCTAGTTAGGGGAACTACGGCGACTCTGATCCTCATTTTCCCGATGAGGTACGTAGGCAGCGGGGTAGGGCCCGTTCGAGCACACTCTTTTATTTTCCCTACATTTTCCCCCTTTCTTTTCTTTCTTATCCAGTTTCAGTTTCAGTTTTGCAGCAGCTTTTATTTCTTCACCCTTTGAAACAGTTTCTTTGCAAGCGTGGATCCCGTCGGGTACGGCGGACGATCTGGGGTGCTAATACCTTCCCAGGTCGTAACCTACTCCCGAACTCAGTCTCTTTGGTTCGCAGGACCCGTGTCCTTCCTCTTCTTTCTTCTGGTTTGTGCAGCATTACCATTCCCGTTCCTTTGGGATAAAAATGCCTGGCTGGCGACTCTACCTCTTTCCGCGCCACTTTCGCATTTGTACCAGGATGGAAATCTGGGGAGTGACAGCTGGCGACTCTGCTGGGGAGAATGTGACGCCATCCTGCAACCTGCAACAACAGAAAACACATATGTGCCCCGGGGACTTGCATGGTATGATCTGTTCATCCACCGTCACCCGACACTCAAAGAAGATCTCAAATGTTTCCCTACAATGTCGTTTTTCTTTTATAAAACAATCACCATGTTTTAGATGCAATGCTATTATTTTTTGCCAAAAATTCAGGACATTTTTGCAAACAAAAGATAAACACAACACAACTTTTTGACTGAATATTCTTTTTATTGAAAGGCCTCTGAATAGGCAAAGTTTTTACATCAGGAAGTAACTACCTGGAAAGAGGTAGCCACCATAAAATTGAGAAAATAAACTATCCTAATGGCAACGGACACGACATCCCAATGAGTTTCCTTCTTGATATGACCAACATGTCTTCAGAACTCTCCATTCTTACCTTTGCTTTCTGAGAAGATGAGGGGACTGATTCCTATCCTTCTGATATTGTCAGGATGTACGAAACGATGATTTGGTTCAGATTACTCGGATTGCAGTTGTTCGCCTATTCCTTTGTTTTCCGTGGATCGCCCTTTCGGGTTTTCAATCCACCGGGATACCCTTTTTTGCCTGAGCTGTCCGATGTGGCTTTTCAACTCAGTGGGTGTACCTTTTTTTCATTTATTTTCCCTAACTTTTTCCCGAGCTTTTTATTCTGTTTTTAGCTCGCTGGGATGCCCTTTTCTTGCCTGGACTTTAATTCTGTTTTTGTGTCCAACGGGTCTTTTTATGCGAAGTATTTTTTAACTGCGTCCGAGTTAACAGGGGATTGGAATCTTCTCCATCCATAGTGGTGAGAATCAGTGCTCCGCTTGAGAAAACTTTCTTCACTATGAACGGTCCTTCGTAGTTTGGGGTCCACTTGCCCCTATGATCTGAACCTGGAGGAATGATTCTCTTGAGCACAAGCTCTCCGACTTGATACTCCCGAGTACGTACTCGTTGGTCGAATGCTCGTTTCATTCTCCTCTGATAAAGCTGACCATGACAGATAGCCGCTAATCTCTTTTCCTCAATTAGACATAGCTGATTATATCGAGCACGCACCCATTCAGCCTCATCAAGCTTCACATCCATCATCACACGCAATGAAGGAATTTCTACCTCGACAGACAAGACTACCTCCATACCATATACCAATGAGAAGGGAGTTGCCCCAGTTGACGTCCTGACTGACGTTCGGTACCCATGCAACGCGAATGGTAACATCTCATGCCAATCTTTGTAGGTGACAACCATCTTTTTCACAATCTTCTTGATATTCTTATTCGCCGCCTCTACCGCCCCATTCATCTTTGGTCGATAAGGAGAAGAATTGTGATGCTGAATCTGGAAGTCTCGACACAATTCTGCCATCATCTTGTTGTTTAAGTTAGAACCATTGTCAATGATGATTCTTTCGGGCACTCCGTATCTGCAAATAATGTCTCTCTTCAAAAATCGGGCTACCACTTGACGAGTGACATTGGCATAAAATGCCGCTTCAACCCACTTAGTGAAGTAATTGATCGCAACCAAGATGAAACGATGACCATTTGAAGTAGTAGGATCTATTTTCCCGATCATATCAATGCCCCACATAGAAAAGGGCCAAGGAGATGACATGACGTTGAGCGGGCTTGGAGGAACATGCACTTTGTCTGCATAAATCTGGCACTTGTGGCACTTACGGGCGTATGAACAACAATCTGCATCCATTGTCATCCAATAGTATCCCGACCTCAACAATTTCTTAGCCATAGCATGCCCTCCTGCATGAGTACCGAAAGATCCCTCGTGGACTTCCTGCATTAACAAGCTTGCTTCGTGTCTATCCACGCATCTGAGCAAGACCATGTCAAAGTTCCTCTTATACAAAACCCCGTATGTATTCAAGAAGAAACTAGCAGCAAGTCGCCTTAAGGTCTTTTTGTCATTGGATGATGCCCCAGCTGGGTATTCTTGCTTTTCCAGGAATAGCTTGATATCAAAGTACCAAGGTTTCTCATCAGAAACTGCGTCTACAGAGAAGGCATGAGCTGGTGCGTCAAGCCTGGAAATGTCAATCCAGGGCACATAATTCCAACACAAGACCTTGATAGACGAAGAAAGAGTAGCCAGTGCATCGGAAAATTGATTCTCATCTCGTGGTATGTACTGCAGCTTAACCGTTGTGAAGAACGTCAACAATTTTCTAGCATAATCCCTGTAAGGAATTAGATGTTCTTGATGTGCATACCATTTTCCGGTAATCTGATTAATAACGAGGGCTGAATCTCCGAATATATCGAGGGTCTTAATCCGAAGATTAATAGCCTCCTCTATTCCCATTATGCATGCCTCGTATTCCGCTTCATTGTTGGTGCAGCCAAAAGTAATTCTGGAAGCGAAGGGAAAGTGAACACCTTCAGGAGTGATAAGAACAACACCAACTCCATGTCCGTTGATATTTGTAACACGGTGGGAGAACTGACTTTATGTTGCGGATAGCAAGAGTCGCCACCGACTTTTATTTTATCCAAAGGAAAGGCATAAAAGAACAGGAAAGACCTTTTAAAAGATTTTTGGGTCCGGGGGGTAGGTTATGTAAAGGGAAGGTGTTAGCACCCTTTACATCCATGGTTATCCATGGGCTCTTAGTTACTTAGCTCACTTTAAAATGTTTTTTTGAAAATGTGAAGTGTGTGGATAAAAATTTTCATAAGAGTTTGATAATGATCCATGTACGGATGCGTAAAAAACTTGTGTTTGAAAATTGTTTGAGATTTGTGAAGTATTTGAAATTTGTTTTGAAATGGTGAGCAAGTAACTATGAGGAACCTACCCTAAAGTTTAAGTCTTTCTGTTCTTTATCCTTTAAATGGTAAGACTATCCCTATTATTAAGGAATAGGTAGTCATTACCTTGGATGTGAGGGACATATGAAAGGGACATCTGTTTAATGAAGGCAACTGTAGGGTGTATTAAGCATTTAGGAGGGACTGTCATCATTATTCGAATGGGACAAGATCATATTGAAAGGCAACCATTAAGGGACCTGATCTTTAATTATGAAGGGACTAGATGACTTTATTTTTAAGGGGCCTTTTGCTTTATACACCCTACTTGACCTTTTGATTAGGCAACAACGAGAGGCAACCCTAGAAAGTGAGATGGCGATCAAAGATCGACTTACGTGTGTGAGTGTTTGATTTTATATTTATCTTTTAATTTAAATGACCTAAATTCAATTTTTTAAATACATGTTTACACTCCCTATTTTACTAACCATAGCATGACAATTAAATAATTTAAATATTACAAAAAAATTACACCAAGGAGCATTTACATAATAATAAAGCAATTTAAATAAATAGCAAAAATAAATAAATAAGCAAAATATCAATAATAAATAAATAAGCAATAATAATTATAATAGGGGTTAGTAATAATAATTAAAAATAAATAAGGTTAATGAAATAATAATAATAAGCATAATAAAAAATAAATGGATTAGTAATAACCATGATTAGTAATAATAAACAAAACAAAATTTTAATGGTTAACAGAAAAATGAGAACAATTATATTAATTAATCATAAAATTTAAAATTATAAACAAATTAAATAAATTATGAACATATTATGAGAAATTATTAAGTTTGCAATTTTTTTTAGAAATTATTTACATATATAATTAGTTATAAACAATTAAAAAATATTTTCATATTATAAATAAATTGGACATTTTAATTTCTACGTATATTTATATACAAAATTTTAAATTTATGAACAATTTATTAAATCAAATATTTTAATTAAATTATGAATACAAATAATATAAACAAAGAAAAGATAATTAGGGTTTAGTTATATAATTAGGGTTTGGAAAAAAATAAGGTTTAATGTATATAAAAAATATTAAGACTTAATTTACCATAATAATTTATTGATTAAATAAATATACATATACGTATAAAAAAAAATATAAAGAAAAAAATATTAACTTTGATTTTGAGAAAATAATATATATATGTTTTAAAAATTTATTGAAATTTATTTATGAAAATAATATAATAAATAATATAAGAAAATAAAATTAAGAGAAAAATAAGAATAAAAAAAAAAACAGGACCTGGGATTTGAACCCAGGTCCTTTACCTGGATGATGAGAAGCCTAACCACTGGGCTGCGCTGCACATGCTGCAAGAAGGATGAGTCCCATTTGCTTTTGTTCCTTCAAACCAACAATCAGGAAAATAATGAAAAAAACAAAAGGCATGGGGGGATTCGAACCCAGGACCTTATACACAAACACACAAGTACATGACCAATCCTGCTGGGTGAGCGCATCTGTTTACAATCTCACTACAAATCATAATATATTAATAATGCTAATTATATATAAAACCAAGAAAAAGGATGAAGTCAGGATTCGAACCCCTGACCATAGGCAATATATGCGCACATCACACCACTGGGCCAAGCAACCTGTTGTGAAACAAAACCATAACTAATTCATAAAATATTATGTACAATATTCAAATTCTGGAAAACGCGCGCAGCTTCTTCTTCTTCTTCCTTTTACCTGCGAAATCACCTGCACAATTTCTTACACAATTTCCTGCGAATTTTTTCAAAACATAAACCTACGAAATTTGGAATACCATCAAAACAGTGAAATTTCTCAAAATTAATTTGTGTATAATGATTCCCAGAGGTCACACGATTGTGCTGTGTTCTTAGAATTTATTTATTTTAGGTTTATCATGGATGCCTAAAAGCTTGGCCGAAACCCTAGCAATGGTGATTCCTTCATCTTGAACCTAAAACCAAATTAATTTATCCAGAAAGCATCCAAACATCATCATAAACACAAACCAATAGTTAGTTTTCATCAACAATATGTAAATCATTCAAATAGAAAATTTTCAAAACATGAGCAAAGTGCATTCGGTTTTCACGATTTAGAGTATGAATGCATGGTGTTATGATTCAAAATCAATCACTGAACTTCAAGGAATCAATTGCCACCTTTGGTTTGTCTTGAAAAGGGCTACAAGTGCCAAACCGAATTGGAATTTTTTGGTTGAATTTTGAAATATGAAACTTACTCTTGAGGCTGTGAAAATTCGTGGCTTGTGATTGTAATGTGTTAAGTACTTATAGGAGAATGAATTTAGGTTAAAAAATCAAGTCATTGTGTGGAAAATTTGATATGAAAAGATTCAAAATGATCATGCCTTAAAAATCAAATATTCTTGTATGAACACTTGCTATTTTTGGCTAATCCTCATGATTTTCTTTCCACTTCAATTCTAATCAAATTTATGATTTTCTAGAAGCTTGATCCAATTCACTCTTACATTTTCATATTTTATTTTTATTTAAAATGATTTTTAATGAATTAAATCAAAATAAATAAAAATAAAATAATAAAAAATCTGATTTTTATTGACTTGGGTCGTGCATGAAGTTATTGTATGGATTGGGTCATCATTTGGCAAGCCCATTTGGAAGAAATTGGTTTTAGACCTCCATTTTCATTATAAACCAACCCAAAATTTCCCAACTTTGCAAGGGCACATATCCTTCAATTTTAATGCTATGAGGGTGTTCTTGGACATTTTGGAAAGCTTGAAGAGTCCTCTAAACAACCCCACTGGTTTCATGTCCATATCATTTACCAATCTCAAGTTATGCCCTTTTGAAGTTGTTGACTTTTTGTTGACTTTCAAAAGGACCTATAATGTCTTAGCTCATACCTTCCAAATGAAGCATTTTTGGGTTTGGCTTGTGAGACACAAAGTTGTAGAGAATTCAATTTCCTTCAAAAATGAGCTTTGAGTGGAGACTTGGTGATGAAGTATGTGAAAGTTATGTCTGGTCAAAGTTCAGTTGACTTTTACTAAGGAAACCCTAATTTAGAAACTCCTGATTCTTGATGATCTGAAATCTCCTTGATGAATCATGATCAACCCTTGATCAAATGATGAATTTTACTTCATATACTTGATGTTGGCAAAAAATCATGAAGTTTGACTTTGGTTTGACCACAGTTGACCTCAGTTTGACTTTTTAACTGCTTTGACTGATTTTGACTTATCTGATCATCTGACTGAGCAAACTTTTGAGAAAAGTCTTGAAACTTGTCATGGGGGTTCTTACACACACATAAGATGTTATGAAGCTCATTTGAAGTCTTGAAAGTCCATTTAGCTTGATTAAAGTCAAAACCCTAGTTTTGGATGCACTGCTTAGGAGGTGCATTGTCTGAGGGAATTGTCAACTCTTCTGACCAATTGTGAACTTTGTGAACCTTGTGAACCGTCATAAAATGTCTTGTGGATCTTATGGGAGGTATTGTGAACCTTGTGAACCTTGTGAACCTCATAAAGTATCTTGTAGACTTCATGAACCTCATGAAAGGTCTTGTAAGTATTGTGAATCTTGTGAACCTTGTGAACCTCATAAAGTGACTTGTAGACTTCATGAACCTCATGAAAGGTCTTGTAAACATTGTGAATCTTGTGAACCTTGTGAACCTCATAAAGTGACTTGTAGACTTCATGAACCTCATGAAAGGTCTTGAAAACATTGTGAAGCTTGTGAACCTTGTGAACCTTTTTAGCACACAAAGTCTTGTATTGTGAGGGAAAATTTTGGGGTGCAACAGCTGCCCCTGTTCTATTTTCTGAAACCTGAGGGGTTAGATTGGTATATTTGCCAGTCGTGACTTGGAAGGTTGAAGGGGATTGAACACAAAAGCCCAAAAATTTGCACTCACCAGTGCATAGAGTGATACAGATAGCTAGTTGAATATGCTTGAGTGGGCTTAGAGATGCCACTTGGAGAAAAATTCTTCAGATACATTTCTTGGAAGATAAAGCAGTCCAAAATATGAAGGTATAATGATAGTTTTCAGGAGGATAAAGCAGTCCTGAGATATTGATAATAGCTATCAGGAGGATGAAGCAACCCTGAGGTGATGATGAGCTGTCAGGAGGATAAAGCAATCCTGAGGTATAAGAAGCTGTCAGGAGGATAAAGCAATCCTGAGGAAATAATCTTTCAGGAGGATGAAGCAATCCTGAGATAATGGGAAGCTGTCAGGAGGATAAAGCAATCCTGAGGTAATAATCTTTCAGGAGGATGAAGCAATCCTGAGATAATGATGGGCTATCAGGAGGATAAAGCAATCCTGAGGTGATAGTATGCTTTCAGGAGGATAGAGCAATCCTGATGAGATAATAAGCTTTCAGGAGGATGAAGCAGTCCTGATGTAGTGATGCTTTCAGGAGGATGAAGCAATCCTGATGTACTAGAAGTTTTCAGGAGGATAAAGCAATCCTGAGGGATGATAACTTTCAGGAGGATAAAACAGTCCTGATAATCACAAGTTTGTTTGCTGGAGAATTAACCTGAAAACAAGGTAGCATTCTGTATGATAATATTAGTTCATGCATTATGTATGCATGTATGTTATGATGCACCTGAGTAATGTATTATGTATTTATGGATATGTATGTTATGGTATGATGTAAATGATGTATGTATGATATGATACTGCCAGAAGCGCTTGGATATCTTCGTATAACCACTGCTGGCCAGGGAAAATAAATCCCGATTCGTTGCTGAAGAATACGAGGAATTCGTTCCCGTTTTGTTTGATAATAAGGCATATATAACCTCCCGTATGCTGGGGATAGCAAGGTATATATAACCTCCCGTCTGCTGGGGATAGCAAGGTATATATAACCTTTGTCTTCGTTTGATAGTAGGATAGATATGGCCTCCCGTCTTTGTTCGTCGTACCCTTATTGGAAAGTAAATTCCCGAATATCCGTATGAGGATAAAAGAGATGGATATAAATTCCAGGGGAGATGTGACTTTATGAAGATGGATTCGTCCTACTAAGAGTTTGTAGCTGTTTTGTAGAGATGAACCGGCGAAGCTTCGTTGGAATCCTTCCCTCGTTCGTCCTTAGTAAATACTATTACTGCATTTTTATGCATTTCTGGTAAACATCAATCATATTAAGCATACATGCATTTCTGGTAAACATCAATCATATTCAAAAGCATACATACATTCAAACACAACCAACTGACGTTTCGCTCAGGAAAAAATGGATTTTTATTTATATCAAAGAGTGACCCATACATGGGTGAGTTTGTACAAGGAGACCTAAACCCTAGTAAGAGGATTTTGTCGTAAAGTTTTTTACAAAACAAAGAAAATCAGCTATGTGGGAAATAATCCTATTGAGCTTCAATTCTACTATTGCCATTATCTTCAAGTATCTCATCTTCTGCTGTTGAGACGGAAATGATTGGATTGAGCTTTATCTGTTCGAACTTGAGTAAGTATCACAACTGGTTGCAGTTTCATGGGTGATCCAAACGAGACATAGTCATACGCTTTAATCCCTAACTTTTGCCTGGATTGCCCTCTCAGGTTTTCAATCCACCGAGATACCCTTTTTTGCCCAAGCCGCCTTTTCAGGTTTTCGACTTGCCGGGTGTACATCTTTTTATATATATCCCTAATTTTTGCCCAAACCCTTTTGGTTTGCCGGGATGCCCTTATTTTTGCCTAGGCCTGTCAACCTAGCGGGTCTCTTTTTATGCGTAGTATTTTTTAACTATGTCTGCGTTTACAGGTTGCGGGAAGTCCTCACCATCCATTGTAGTGAGTATCATAGCACCTCCTGAAAATACTGTCTTGACTACAAATGGTCCTTCATATGTAGGAGTCCACTTGCCCCTAGGATCACCCCGTGGCAATATGATACGCTTGATTACCAAGTCACCAACCTAATATACCTTTGGCTTAACCTTCTTGTTAAAAGCTTTGATCATTCGTTTCTGGTACATCTGGCCATGACAAACTGCTGCTAACCTCTTCTCATCAATCAAATTTATCTGGTCAAGTCGAGTCTGAATCCACTCATCTTCATCCAAGCCTGCATCCTTCATAATTCTTAAGGAGGGGATCTGAACTTCAATGGGCAGAACTGCTTCCATACCATAAACCAAGGAGAATGGGGTTGCCCCTGTTGAAGTACGTATTGTGGTACGATAACCATGAAGAGCAAATGGTAACATCTCATGCCAATCCTTGTAAGTAACAGTCATCTTCTGTACAATCTTCTTAATGTTCTTATTAGCAGCTTCAACTGCCCCATTCATCTTTGGACGATACGGAGAAGAGTTGTGATGCTTAATCTTGAACTGCATGCAGAGATCAGTAATCATAGTGTTGTTCAGATTAGAGCCATTGTCAGTAATAATCCTTTCGGGGATGCCATACCTACATATGAGATTATTCTTAATGAACCGAGCCACAACATTCTTGGTAACAGATGCAAATGAAGCTGCCTCTACCCACTTCGTGAAGTAATCAATAGCAACCAGGATGAAACGATGCCCATTAGAAGCAGTAGGCTTGATCTCACCAATCATATCAATGCCCCACATGGCAAAAGGCCAAGGAGCAGTCAACACATTCAAAGGTGATGGAGGTACATGGACTTTATCAGCATAAATTTGACACTTGTGACATGTTCTGGAGTGTTGATAGCAATCAGCTTCCATGGTAGACCAATAGTAACCTGCTCTCAGTATCTTCTTTGCCATGGTATGACCACTAGAATGAATGCCAAAGGTCCCATCATGTATATCTTCCATAATCTCAGTTGCTTCCTTCTTATCCACACAACGAAGCAAAGTTGAATCATGATTGTGCTTGTACAAAATGCCATTACTCAAAAAGAACTTAGCAGAGAACCTTCTCAGAAATTTCCTATCTTTGACAGATGCCCCTTCAGGGAACTCCTGAGCTTCAAGATATCTTTTCACTTCATAGAACCAAGGCTTTTCTTCTGCTTCTTCAGTACCAATCTCATTGCAATATGCAGGCTTTTCAAATCTATCAATAGTAATCTTGGGAGCTTCATCATCCCAACTGATCTCAAACATGGATGCCATGGTGGCCAAAGCATCTGCCAACTGATTCTCTCTTCGTGGAATATGTTCAAAGGTAATCTCTTTGAAATGTGGGATCAAAGACAAAACATGCTCTCTGTAAGGAATGAGATTATCATGCTTGGTATCCCAATCTCCTTTGATCTGACTAACTACCAGGGCTGAATCTCCATACACGTCAAGGAACTGAATCTTCATATCAATGGCAGCTTTAATACCCAGGATACATGCCTCATACTCAGCCATGTTATTGGTACAATAGAAACAAAGTCTGGCAGTAATCGGGGTATGACAACCTTCAGGGGAACTAATCACAACACCAACACCATTACCAAGTGCATTAGAGGCACCATCAAAAACCATAGTCCATCGGGATCCTTGTTCAGGTCCGTCATATTGTCCAGGTTCTTTGGTAATAATCATAATGTCTTCATCAGGGAACTCAAAACTCATTGACTGGTAATCATCTACTGCTTGATGAGCCAAATGATCAGCAACAACACTTCCTTTGATGGCCTTCTGAGTAGTGTACTGTATGTCATATTCTGTCAAGATCATTTGCCATCTTGCAATTCTTCCAGAGAGAGCAGGTTTCTCAAATATGTACTTGATTGGATCCATCTTTGAAATCAACAAGGTAGTATGGGTCAACATATACTGTCTTAGTCGGCGAGCAGCCCATGCCAAAGCGCAGCAAGTTTTCTCGAGCAGTGAGTATCTTGTTTCACAGTCGGTAAACTTTTTGCTAAGGTAGTATATTGCCTGCTCTTTTCGACCAGACTCGTCATGTTGCCCCAAGACACACCCCATTGAGTTGTCTAATACTGTTAAGTACATAATCAAGGGTCTTCCATCAACTGGTGGCATCAAAATTGGAGGTTCTAACAGATATCTCTTGATTTCATCAAAGGCAGTTTGGCACTCATCATTCCATTCCATCACCTGATCTTTCTTCAACAACTTGAAGATTGGCTCGCAGATGGCAGTTAATTGGGAAATAAATCTTGCAATGTAATTCAATCGTCCCAAGAAACCTCTAACCTCCTTCTCAGTACGGGGAGCTGGCATCTCTCGTATAGCTTTCACTTTTGCAGGATCCACTTCAATACCTTTTCCACTGACTATAAAACCCAGGAGCTTACCAGACCTAACTCCAAAAGTACACTTGTTTGGGTTCAATCTCAACTTGTACTTCTTCAACCTCTCAAACAATTTATGCAAATGATCAAGATGTTGTTCTTCATTTTGAGACCTGGCTATCATATCATCCACATACACCTCTATCTCATGATGAATCATATCATGAAACAAAGCCACCATAGCACGTTGATATGTTGCCCCTGCATTCTTCAAACCAAATGGCATCACCTTATAACAAAAAGTGCCCCACTGTGTAACAAAGGTTGTCTTCTCCATATCTTCGGGTGCCATCTTGATTTGATTGTAACCAGAGAAACCATCCATAAAAGAGAATACCTTATGCTGAGCAGTGTTGTCAACTAAAACATCAATATGAGGAAGTGGAAAGTCATCTTTAGGGTTGGCCTTGTTCAAATCCCTGTAGTCTACACACATACGTACCTTACCATCTTTCTTAGGCACTGGTACCACATTTGCAACCCACTGTGGATAAGAAGTCACAGCTAAGAACCCTGCATCAAACTGTTTCATTACCTCTGCTTTGATCTTTTCTGACATCTCAGGGCGCATACGACGAACCTTCTGCTTCTTTGGACGACAATCTTCTTTCACTGGTAAACGGTGAACCACAATGTCTGTATCCAACCCTGGCATATCTTCATAGGACCAAGCAAAGATCTCCACATAGTCACGTAGCATCTGAATCAATCTGTTCTTGACACTATCCTCTAATTCAGCCCCTATCTTGACCTCTTTCCTGTTTTCTTCAGTTCCCAGATTCACAACTTCGACTGGCTCTTCATGTGGCTGTATAGCTTTCTCTTCTTGTTGTAACAACCTAGCAAGCTCTACAGGTACTTCACAATCGTCCTCATTTCCTTCTTCAGTTTGATAGATCGGATTCTCGAAATTATAATTGGCAATAGTAGAACTGTTATCAACAGGATCCAGAGTGGATGAGGATCTGCATTTTAGTGATGTGGGTATGTGTAAGAACACATAGCTGATAAAACAAAAATAAAAGAAAAGAAAAACAAGGAACACAATATTTACGAAAACGAAACGTCCACTGATTTTATTGAATGAAGTATGCAAATGAAATGACAGCCCGTGACAAGCACACCATTGTGCCCCGGGTAAGGCACAAGGTTTGAAAGTTTTAATTGTTCAAGAAATTACAAATTTAAAAGCAACAACACAGTAATATTATTTACTCCTGACTAAAGGAGATAGGGATAACATCTTCAGCTTTCCAATTATTGAGTCCAGCACCCACAGTAGGAAAAATCCAAGCATCCAGATTGTAGTCTTCATCATAGTCTCCCACAACATTGATCTGATCTTTCATAACCCCTTGATTGGTGATACGAACAGCACGAGCATGACGGACGGCCTTCTGGGACTCTGCAGTGAAACCCAAACCAAATTTGTCAGACTTGTACGGAATATCAGGAAGCTGACCCCAAATAGTACAACCACCTTCATCCACCACAGCTCTAGCATCATTGAGGGAAGCCATTGCCATTGTTGGAGGTTTTCTGGTGACCACAGGAACTTTCTTGGCAACCGGAGGAGCTACATAATTATTAACAACCCAAGGAACCACTTCAAATGTCTGACACGGAGTTTCAATATATTCACCTTCCATTTCCAGATACTTGAAAGTGTTTACATGGCTGACAAAGTATTCTTCTTCTCCATAGACAGTAACAACCTTTCCTTCCACCGGATATCTCAACTTTTGGTGCAATGTAGAGGTTACAGCACCTGCCCCATGGATCCAGGGACGACCAAGCAAACAAGAGTACGAAGGACGAATATCCATCACAAAAAATGTAGCAGTAAAAACCTGAGAGCCAACTTTGATTGGAAGATCAATTTCCCCATGCACTACTCTTCTAGAACCATCAAAAGCCTTCACCACAATATTGCTGGGCTTCAGCACAGCATCTTCAGGACTCAGCTTATTCAGGACTTCCTTGGGCAACACATTCAGAGAGGAACCATTGTCTATCAATACGTGTGACAGGGTAGTGCCCCTGCATTCAATTGAGATATGCAAGGCCCTGTTATGATCCCTCTTGGCAGGGGTCAAATCAGCATCAGAAAATCCTAACCCATTATCATAGGTCAGGTGAGCAACACAATTCTCAAACTGGTCAACAGAAATGGCATTGGGTACATGAGCAGTCTTCAGAAACTTGATCAAGGCCTTGGCATGAGCCTCAGAACATAATAACAAGGACAACATAGAAATCTTTGAGGGAGTATGCCCCAACTGATCAACAATGTCATAATCACTCTTGCGAATGATTTTCAATACTTCTTCCATCTGCTTAGAGAGATCATCAGCAGCTGGCACATTAGTAGATACAGGTTCAATAACAGGACCTTTGCCCCGAGCCTTAGTGGTGGAAGTAACAGCCGGAGTAGCTGCATTCTTGGAAGTAACTGGAGGTGAGAAGATTCTTCCACTACGTGTGATCTTACTAGATCCAGCAATATTGTCAACATCAACAGGCACATTAGCTAAGGGTTCTTGTTTAACACCATGGATATAAACATCAGATCCATAATGCCAAGGCACAGCTTTATCAGACGTATACGGAATAGGACCAGGAGTGGTAATGACCATAGGAGCCACTCTGGCTTCAGCAACAACTCTTACAGGACCTTCAGCAGTAATCTTGATTGGACCCTGATGAGTGATTTTAATAGGACCTTTGGAAGTGATTCTTACCGGCACTTTGTCAACCATATCAACCTCTTCAGTCTTCTTACCTCTAGTAATATGCTCTACCATACTTTCTACAGACGATGGGGTCCTCTCAAACACTATAGTATACTTATCCATGAGACGCTGAATTCCATCTCTCAATCTCCAGCAACTATCCGGCTTATAGGTACAGTACAAACAATCTTCACGACAACCTGGAAAGAACCCAACTTGTACTAACTTCTTCTTGATAACAGACAATGGTGTGGTCAACTCTGCAACTGAATAGATATGTAGATCTTCATCAATGGCATTGACAGTCTTCTCGTGATTTGGCATTGGGGCAGTAATCACGTTTGGAGTACCCGGAGGGTCAAACTCAATCTATCCAGCATCAATCATATCTTGAATTTTGTTCTTCAAGATCCAGCAGTTATTAGTATCATGTCCCTGACAGTTTGAATGGTATGCACACCGTGCATTGGGATTGTACCTGGGAGAGGTAACATTAGGATTCTGAGGAGCCTCTTTCAAAGTAATAAGTTCAGCCTTCAACAAGTGTTGCAATGCCTGAGCCATTGACATGTTGATCTTAGTGAACTGTCTTCTAGCCCTCTGTTGGTTGCCCTGTGGCTGCTCTGTTGTTGCAGGAGTTGGATTTGAAATATGAACTGCACTAACAGACTGATGCCTTCTGTTACAATCAGGATGACCATAAACAGCATTGGATTCTTTCTTCCCAGTGGGAGGCTTCTTTGAAGTACCTGATGAAGAAGTACCCACTTGGATCTTGCCATTCTTTATACCATTTTCCACTCGTTCTCCTGTCATTATCAACTCAGTGAAGCTAGATGATGAGCTTCCAATGAGATGACTGTAAAACGGACCATTCAGCGTACACATGAACATATCAACCAATTCCCTGTCAGTTAAAGGGGGTTGAACTCTTCCAGCTAGGTCTCTCCACTTCTGAGCATACTCCTTAAAACTTTCTTTGGCACCCATAGACATGCTTTGCAGCTGCATGCGAGTGGGAGCTAAGTCAGCATTGTATTGATATTGTTTATAGAAAGCCTCAGCAAGATCATTCCAATCCCTGATGTTGACACTCTCCAATTGATAATACCACTCCAATTGAGCTCCAGATAAGCTCTCTTGGAAAAAGTGGATCCACAACTTTTTATCAGCAGTGTGGGGTTGAATTCTTCTGACATAAGACCTCAGATGCAGCTTGGGACAAGAGACCCCATCATAAACAACAAAGGTAGGAACCTTGAAACCAATGGGTATGACTACCCCAAATATCAAACTCAAATCCTCAAAATCCAGCCCAGATGACTTCTGCAACTCCATAGCATCCATCCTATCCACCAGCATCTTGAATTTGTCTTCATTAGGCTCATGATAGTAATTAGCCTCAGAATCAGAGTCCCCCATAGTGTTGTGGAGGCTGCCTCCCTCTTTTTCAGATTCTTCAGATTCATAGTCTTCAACTGGTTCTTTGGTCTTAGCAAGACCTTTGAACCTTCTTCCCATGTTGATCAGGCCACCTGACCTTCTAGTCTTCTTAGTCTTCTTGGCCAGCAGTGCCTTCAATTCATCCTGCCCCTTGGACAGGTTCAGGATCAGCTCTTGGAACTGTGCATTTTGTGCCTGGAGATCCTTAACTGATTGTTCAAGAGCCATTGCTGAAATAAACAGCGAGAAGATGAGAAACCTGTGCACAATTATAAACCTGTGATGTAATGAGATGATATGTGAATGCATGTGCAATGTTTTCAAGGACCGCAGGATTTAAATTTGCTTAAACAGACAAGAAGGTAAACTTTTATTAGTAATAAATTTGTTTTGCCTCTTGGGCTTACAAAAAATGAAATGAAATAAGTACAAAAGATGGGGTTTTAAGTCTCCCATGGACGTTTCCTCTTTGTGTTGAGGTATGAGTTGAGGTTCCGTTCTTCATGAAATTGCTTTGTTAGTTCTAAGATTCTTTCTTGGCTTGCTTTGTAATGAGCCTCGAAAGTATCCCTTTGCTCCTTCAGTTGGATCCATGATCTCTGCAAGTCTTCCATATCAGTAGGCATGTCTGGGTGAAGGATGGTATAAGCTGTGTCTCCTTCAGCAACAAGTTCCATGGTAACTGGTAGGACGGCAGGATATGGCATCATGAGAGTCTGAGCACGAGATCGTACCCATCTGAGATAAGCTTCCATAGGAATAGTGTACTTAGGCTCCAGTGTCTTGCTGTCAACCCTGTTTACTTTTCCCCATGCTCGTATGAATCTCTGACGGTACCCTTGAAGATCGTTGTCATAATCAAACACAATGCCCTGAATCAACATGTCATGTGGACCATCACTCCGAGCGTAACCAAACTGTCGTAAAGCTAGAGAGGGGTTGTAGGTGATGCCTCCTCTTATGCCTAGAAGTTTAGAGAACTCTTCCATTGTAGGAACCAGCTGATAGTCAGGGAATGTAAAGCAGTGGTGCTTAGGGTCAAAGAACTAGAACAAAACACTCATCATGTCTTCATTGAACCCGGAAGTGACTAAATCCAATAGGCGACCATGTCTTTTGATGAACTGGGAATGATCAGACACGTGAGAAACCAACTCTTTAAGCTTAGCAGGTATGCCCACAAAGTTGATCCTGATGGTGTTTCTACGAGCAGAAGCCATGACCTGCAACCAAAGAACAAAGATAAATCCTTTGGTCCTTGAAATGGTTAGTGAAAATGCTATGCTTATGATGCATGATGATGATGTTATGTTCAATCACAAACATGTGGCACACACAAACAAGTCACACCATAGCCCTAGGTTTAAAGGCTTGCATGAGGTTTAAGGTAAGTACCCTCCCCTGAAGTTAGATGGTTCATCCTGTTCTACAAAAGTAACCAGGTTCTAAGGGATCTCAATATCATTGATCCCTCACAAGGGTGGTTGTTCAGTAGGCAACTTACTTGCCAACCAAAACCCTCCAAGTCCAGAATCTCAATGAGCGTAGTATCGAGTATCAACCAACTTCAGTCTGCACCAAAGCCGGTTATCTCACTACTTTTCTAAAGGCCAAGATGGGATAACTAGGGTTCTAAAAGTCAGTTAGTGTATTGACAACATATGGCAGCCTCATATTATCCTCAACTTGACTTAAGGAACATAAGCACCAACCAAGAAGTCACACTAACTATGGCCACCAGATCAACCATATCGGTATACGCCGTACAGTTTCCTTGGTCTATTGCCATTTACCTAAGGTACACTAGATCCAGGTTAGGATCTTTCACACATAAGAGTACCCAACAAGTAAATATAAAGCAAACAAAACAAACAAGTTTAAAGTGATCTAATTCCTAAGGGTACCCCTCTTTTATTAAGTCCCCAGCAGAGTCGCCAGTTCTGTAACACGGTGGGAGAACTGACTTTATGTTGCGGATAGCAAGAGTCGCCACCGACTTTTATTTTATCCAAAGGAAAGGCATAAAAGAACAGGAAAGACCTTTTAAAAGATTTTTGGGTCCGGGGGGTAGGTTATGTAAAGGGAAGGTGTTAGCACCCTTTACATCCATGGTTATCCATGGGCTCTTAGTTACTTAACTCACTTTAAAATGTTTTTTGAAAATGTGAAGTGTGTGGATAAAGATTTTCATAAGAGTTTGATAATGATCCATGTACGGATGCGTAAAAAACTTGTGTTTGAAAATTGTTTGAGATTTGTGAAGTATTTGAAATTTGTTTTGAAATGGTGAGCAAGTAACTATGAGGAACCTACCCTAAAGTTTAAGTCTTTTTGTTCTTTATCCTTTAAATGGTAAGACTATCCCTATTATTAAGGAATAGGTAGTCATTACCTTGGATGTGAGGGACATATGAAAGGGACATCTGTTTAATGAAGGCAACTGTAGGGTGTATTAAGCATTTAGGAGGGACTGTCATCATTATTCGAATGGGACAAGATCATATTGAAAGGCAACCATTAAGGGACCTGATCTTTAATTATGAAGGGACTAGATGACTTTATTTTTAAGGGGCCTTTTTCTTTATACACCCTACTTGACCTTTTGATTAGGCAACAATGAGAGGCAACCCTAGAAAGTGAGATGGCGATCAAAGATCGACTTACGTGTGTGAGTGTTTGATTTTATATTTATCTTTTAATTTAAATGACCTAAATTCAATTTTTTAAATACATGTTTACACTCCCTATTTTACTAACCATAGCATGACAATTAAATAATTTAAATATTACAAAAAAATTACACCAAGGAGCATTTACATAATAATAAAGCAATTTAAATAAATAGCAAAAATAAATAAATAAGCAAAATATCAATAATAAATAAATAAGCAATAATAATTATAATAGGGGTTAGTAATAATAATTAAAAATAAATAAGGTTAATGAAATAATAATAATAAGCATAATAAAAAATAAATGGATTAGTAATAACCATGATTAGTAATAATAAACAAAACAAAATTTTAATGGTTAACAGAAAAATGAGAACAATTATATTAATTAATCATAAAATTTAAAATTATAAACAAATTAAATAAATTATGAACATATTATGAGAAATTATTAAGTTTGCAATTTTTTTTAGAAATTATTTACATATATAATTAGTTATAAACAATTAAAAAATATTTTCATATTATAAATAAATTGGACATTTTAATTTCTACGTATATTTATATACAAAATTTTAAATTTATGAACAATTTATTAAATCAAATATTTTAATTAAATTATGAATACAAATAATATAAACAAAGAAAAGATAATTAGGGTTTAGTTATATAATTAGGGTTTGGAAAAAAATAAGGTTTAATGTATATAAAAAATATTAAGACTTAATTTACCATAATAATTTATTGATTAAATAAATATACATATACGTATAAAAAAAAATATAAAGAAAAAAATATTAACTTTGATTTTGAGAAAATAATATATATATGTTTTAAAAATTTATTGAAATTTATTTATGAAAATAATATAATAAATAATATAAGAAAATAAAATTAAGAGAAAAATAAGAATAAAAAAAAAACAGGACCTGGGATTTGAACCCAGGTCCTTTACCTGGATGATGAGAAGCCTAACCACTGGGCTGCGCTGCACATGCTGCAAGAAGGATGAGTCCCATTTGCTTTTGTTCCTTCAAACCAACAATCAGGAAAATAATGAAAAAAACAAAAGGCCTGGGGGGATTCGAACCCAGGACCTTATACACAAACACACAAGTACATGACCAATCCTGCTGGGTGAGCGCTGTAAACACCCCAAATTTGCCCTCACCCATTCACACCATGGCTTGTGATCATTTCATATGCATAAACTCAATCATAGCATCTCATATCACAGTTTTGATTCACTGCATAGATTCAAAGTCATCTGCATCTAGGGTTTGTGATCTGAACAATCCAAGAGCCTCTTGAGCCACTCCAAGGGTCATCAATCACTTCAAGGGGGTCCATGTGTGTTCAAGCATCATATTATATCCTCTCAAAGTCAAGAATGTCAAAGAATCACAAGAACTGGAAATGGTGTGGATGCAGAGCCAGGTTTAACTGCACAGATGACCTAAAATTAGGGTTTTGGTTTCAGAGGCCATAACTCCAAATTTTTTGGTCATTTTTGTTTCTATTGGTCTCTATTTGGTATAGGGAGTATGCATATCAATTTTTATGAAGAAATTCCATGGGGAAGTCATCTGATCAAGAGTTGACTTTTCAAACAAGTCAGTGCAAAATCAGGGCATCTGAGGCCCCCAATGACCCAACCAAGGGGTGATCTTCATCATTTTGAGTGTATATGATCTTTATTTGATCATGGAAGAGGTTGAAAGTTCACAAAATTGAAGAATTTGAAGCTTTTGCAAAGTTGACTTTTTTGGGCAAGTTTGACTTTTAATGAAAAGGTCATTTTATGCAACTTTTTCAACCCTTACTTTTTGATTCAAAAATGCTTCAAATGGAAAAACTTTGGTCATGAAAGTTGTAGAATAGATCTTTCCCTTTTCAAAAAGTACAAGAACATGACCTAATTCATTTTGGATCAAAAGTTATGGTGCATCAAAGTTGGCAAAAATCACTAAAATTCAAGTTATGCACCAAAGAGGAAACTTGCAAAATCATGTATCAAGGCAATTTGTGATCTCTAATTGTTGTCAAACCATTACACAAACATGATACAAGTCCTAAAAATCAGAATGGGCCAAAGAGATCACATGTTTTATGGCTTGTGAAGCAAGATATTTTCATGAAGATCAAAAGCAAGCAAGTTGCAAAAGTCATGATAGTTTCTCATCCACTTGCTAGCTACATTGCTGAACCATCCTAGCCTTTCCCTCACACCATGCTGCGCAAGACAAGCCCTTGTACCAAGCTAGCAAAGTAGCCCATGCCCTTCTTACACAAAGTTGACATTTTGGCAAAAGCAACCATACCTATCACAAAAGGACATGTCATGTCATCTGACCAATAGGATTAGTTTATACAAACAAAATGCAAGCTGAACATCACAACACACAAGCCTGAAACCAGCAAGAACTCAACTCTCTCATTTTTCACCCTTGAAGCAAAAGCATTCGAAACCCTTGATACAAGCCACAAACACTTAAACAAACTTCACAGACCTTCTCAACTCATCATCCTGAACACAAAGAACCCCTCACCATTGCCTGAAACTGCCTGAATCCAAAACACGATTCCCACCTGAGCTTGAACAGAACTTGTTCAAACTCTCAAACCAGCCAACATAAACTCTTTCTAAGCATTCAGACATCATCAAGGGACCAAGAGGAGTGGATTGCATCAAGAGGAGAGGTCAGAAAGTTGCAAAGTTGAGAGCTTCAAAACTCAGGTAGCTCAAGAACTTTTTTTCCAGAAATGATTTTTAAAGTTCCTAGGTTGTTCTTTGTAGTTCACTGATCACTCTGATGCCTTTGGTTTTGAAAATGGTGGAGAGATGAGAGTTTAATTTGTTTCTGAAACTTTTTGCCCTAGAGCTAGATTGATTCGATTCAGCCAGTTTAGGAATGATAAATTTGTTTTGATTGAGGGTTCTGATTCGTTTTTGGATGGGGATCATTTCTGTTTAATTAGAATTCGTTTTAGATGCGTGTAGAGGGAGTTTGTGATTTTGGGTGATCGGAGAAGATGACCGGAACACTGTTCCGGTCACCTGAGAGTCATTAACGGTGAGATTAGGGCTAATTAATTAGGGTTAGTGAGTTTGAATGCTGGCCGTGGGATCTGGCGCCAAGTCAATGCGCGCGTATGGGAGTTTGAATCTGGGCCTTCAGATTGGATTACTTTTCTTTTTCAGTTTAAAAATTCATTTTATTTTCATATTATTTCATTTGTTTTCTATAATTTATTAAAAATAGCAAAAACACTTTAAAAATTCTGAAATTTTTTATACAAGTTATTATTTAATTTCAGAACACAAAAATATTTTTATTTTCATTTTTAGCATTAAAAAAGTATTTTTAAATATTTAAAAGTTTCTTTTTAATTAATTAATGAGAATTAATTGATTAAAAATACTTTTAGGTATTTAATAATCACCAAAAAATTCATGAAACATTTAAAAACATTTAGAAACATTGTCCAACCCTCAAACCAAATTTATTTTTTGATCTTGATGCATTTTGAGAATTTTTCATGGAATTAAAATCATTTTGATGCATTATTTTGATCCAAACTTCCAAAAATCATTTCTGCCTAACCCTAAAGAGTTGGACCTTGATTCTTTTTGCATTGCATTGTGTTTAGCATGTAGTTTGTGAGATTAAATGGCCATGATTTGATCTTTCATTTTCAATTTGTTTGGTAATTTTCTTGTTAAGGAACCCTAAAACCCTAGAAAACTTAGGAAAATCATAACTTGAATTAGGTTAAGAGTTGGAACTTCTCCTTTGGGCAGTGAGTTAGTATAGGATTAGGGGTCCTTTGAGTGCATTTTCAATTTTTTGTATTGATGTTTGCTTCTGATTTTGGTTTGTGTTTGATGCTTTGATCATGAACCCTAATTTGGACTTCCATATGCATCCACCTTGCATTTGCTTTCATACCTTAACTTGCCATGACATTTTATGCATCCATGTGATTCATTTGACATCATAAGACATATTGAAAGCATGTTTGATCATTGCATCTTGCATTTACCATGTTGTATGCCATTTGCATTTCATAACTTTTCATGTGTGTTTATGCTCCTTAACTTGTTTCATTTGCATCCATAAGCTTGTATGATCATCCCCATGTGTTGTTTCATGTTTGTGACATCTCATAGCATCATTAGCATCATGTATGTGCTTCTGGTTTTGTCTCTCATCATGCCATTCCATCCCATTTTGCATTGCATTGCATTTCTTTTCTAACTTTTCAGGTGGTAAGTGGCTTTGAGAAGTGAATTTGCCTTCACTTCTCACAATTTCTTTTCATCTCTCTTATGCATCCTTGCTGCATTTTGTTTTGTGTTTGAGATTGAGCTTGCTCTTTCTTCTTCTTCTTACTTTCTTTCTTCAAGTGACTTGTTTTCTTAAATGAAGCAAGTTACTTTGCTTCTCTTTGATCCTTTCATCTGCTTCCTGGTGGTTTCTCTGAAGATCTCTCTTGTAAACCTCACAAACCTTAGGAACAACCAAGCATGACAATGATTAGGGTTTTGATTAGTCTCCCCTCTTAGTTTTACCTTTGTGTCTCTTTTGAGTCTTCTCTTCTCATCTCATAATCAGGGACTAAACCCTAAAGGCTTTAAGGCTTTGTGATTAAGCTTATGCCTGCATCCTTCTATTAGGATGGAGTGTATAACTTTAATCCTAAGTGTTAAACCCTTAATGTGTTTAAATCCTTTAATCAATTCACCTAATAATCATCAAGACATCATACTTGTAACTTGGGCCTTGCATTAGGGTTCTAATTCTTCCTTAATTGGTTAAGAAGGACTAACCCTAGTGTTAATGGACAAGTCCCCCTCAAGTTGTCTTACAAATCATAAAAATCACTTCATCATCATATCATTAACTAAAATCCATCTAATAAAGGCTTTGTTTTGTCATGAGTTTAATCCCTAATCATGGATTAAGTTGAGGAGCTTTCCTCAGCTTAAACGCTCTCATCTATTATCCTTCTATTAGGATGGTGTAATGAGTCTGTTTAATCCCTGATTATGGCTTAATCTCATTACTTAACACTAAACAAAAACAACAAAAACATCTAAATAATCACAAGTAGGTTAATGATCTTAATCCTACACCAAAGGTGTTTAAGTGTGAGAAGCTGACTTCACACTTAAGGTATTCTCATTACCCCTAATAAGAGGGAAGATGTGATGAGTTTACTAAATCCATTGGTTTAGACTTAAGCTCATTAACTTATGACAAATTCTCAAAAGCAATAAAAGACTGAAAA
Organism: Lathyrus aphaca; assembly: GCA_963966055.1. Classification (NCBI taxonomy): domain Eukaryota; kingdom Viridiplantae; phylum Streptophyta; class Magnoliopsida; order Fabales; family Fabaceae; genus Lathyrus; species Lathyrus aphaca. The sequence continues at coordinate 3,516,778 of OZ014525.1, forward strand.
CCCAAAAAAAACAAACAATAATCGTCTCCTTCGGGATTCTTTTCTCATCTCATTCACTCACAAACGAGAACTCGCTTCTTCCGTCTAATGCAAGACAGTTTGCACCTGAGCCAGACAGGTCATACACTTGAGCATAGACAAGTAAGCAGTTCACAGGTCAAGTCACCTTTCAGTCTCTTTGGGTCGAACTACGGTGTTCTGACTTCCTCATTGCACGAGAGGATACGTAGGCATAACTTAACAGTTATCGAACAAAAGTCTCTGTATATTCCCCCTCTTTCTAGCCTCATTCTTTTAGCCTCATGATCTTGAGCATTTCACTCCTGTTCTTACACTGACACTTCACTTATATACTTCACTTTTCTCTTACACTGACACCTGTACATTTTGTTTTCCAGCTCTTTTACACACAAATTGCACTGAAACTACCCCTTTAAAACACAAATCTTTCAAGCGTGGATCCCGTCGAGTACGGCGGACAATCTGGGTGCTAATACCTTCCCAGGTTGTAACCAACCCCCTTTCTCAGTCTCTCTGGTTCGCAACCGTCTTATCCATGTCTTTCTAGGTCTATGCAGCATTGCCTTTCCTCCGGGATAAAAATGCCTAGCTGGCGACTCTATTCATTCCCTGTGAGTTCACTCCTGTGTGTCCTCGCATCCCCCTTTCGCCGACCGTTCGCGTCTGTACCCCATTTGACCCGACTTCATTTGGTGGGAGCGACAGCTTGGCGACTCTGCTGGGGACCCTTATACTGCAACCAGGGCTTCTGGTTCCTTTTGTGGGTTCCTCCTAGCGCTTGATTGATTTGTGTTTACTGGGGTATTATGTGCTATCTGTGTTCGTATATTTGTATTTATTTTTGCTTTATGTACAGTTGCTTTACTGCTTTCTTTATTGCTTTGCATATATCATATTGTCATACTGTGCTGCTGGTTGGATCTGTTTGTTTGCTTTGGCGGGTGGGTGTTTTATTGAGAGTTGAGGTCCTATACCTGGGACCTGAGTGACACCTAGGCTAGAGTGGTTCATATTCTTTCCCATTCCATCTCGGTCTGGTGCGGGAATATGAAACACGGTTCAGATATGGGTTTCTTCTTGAGAACTCTGTGTTGCAGATTTCCTGCAATGCTAGGGCTATCTGGGAAGCCTGCTAAGTCTGGATGACCCTTTAGTATTGACCTTCAGAAACTGAGGTGAATTAGAGGAGGAACTTTTATGGTTATTGTAAACACTGTACCTCCGGGTTAGAAGTGTTTACACTTCTCATAACTGATCCAAGTCTGAGGATCCTTGTTTTAGAACACCACCTGTGAGGGGGTTGGGCTGTTTACAGGTTTGCAGGTGCCTTTGGCCTCAACATACCCTGTTGCTTCGTTTGATTAAGAATACTCCATGTTGGAACAGTTCTTGTGATTCTAAACCCTGGACATGTGACTCTTTATTTGAGTCCCCCACCTTGGTTACTGGACTTATAGACCTCCATCTGGATTTCTTGAACATACCTGGACCTATATCAGAGCATTTGATCAGATCCAGCTCAGTCACAAACCCTTGCATATCATTTGCATACATAATCATTGCATCATTTTGACATTTGCTTATTTGTGTTTCAGGGTATCCATCTTCATTTTTGGCTTGGTTTTGACCCCATCATCAGTATAGACCTATCTTCATCAGCATCTGCTTCAGTTATCAGCTACCTGCTTCAATCACCTGCACCAGCCAGTCAGTGGCCCATTTTCAGTGTTATCATCAGCACCTGTCTCAACTCTTCCTCAACATCATGGCACCTAAAAAGAGTAACATCTCCTACCACTTCTTCCAGCCTGAGCTAGCTGACATCAGGAGGATTCAGACCCTGATCACTCCAGACCATATACCATTGTTCAGGGAACACTATGGAGACATACTTGATGTGGTTATGGATTTGGACCCTTCACAGAGGAGCCTGATTCATACTTGCCTTCAGTTTTATGATCCCCCACTGAGGTGTTTCACTTTTCAAGACTTTCAGTTGGGCCCTTTATTGGAAGAGTACTCATCATTGGTTGGTATACCTATCAGGGGTGGAGTCCCTTTCAACCCTGAGATGGTCTTTCCTGGTAATGAAGAGGTAGCAAAGGCTTTGCATCTGGAACCAGTTCTGATTGGGCAGCATATGACTACTAAGGCTGGAATCTCTGGCCTGCATCTGGATTTCTTGATCTCTCAAGCTACCCTGAAAGCTTCTTTGGGAGAGTGGAAAGCAGTCTGTGCTTTATTGGCCCTGAGCATATATGGGATCATATTATTTGCAGATGAGCCTAGATTCATTAGCAAGAATGCAATCCATCTTTTCATCCTGAGGAACCCAGTGCCCACTTTATTGGGGGATTTTTACTACTCAGTGCATCAGAGGAATGAAAAACAGAGGGGAAGATTAGTGAGGTGCTGTGCTCCTTTGTTCCATACTTGGCTTCTCAAGCATTTGCCCAAAACGGATGCATTTTCGAATCCTCATCAGCAGAGAAACTGGGCTAGAAGACTCACTGCTCTGACTTCAGCTGATATCAGGTGGTGCACTCAAAGCACCAAAGGCAGGGATATCATTACCAGTTGTGGGCAGTTTCCCAATGTACCCCTGATAGGAGTGAAGGGTTGCATCAATTACAACCCTCTGCTGTTCAAAAGACAACTGGGCTATGCATTGGTCCACACTCCTAAGGCACAAGACTTGGCTGAGACTCTTTACTGTGAGAACAAGCCTAATCTGGCTATTGTTAGGCAGGCAGCCTGGGCCTGGGACAATGTTCAAACTAAAGGAGTAACCATTCTGGGGAAGTGCAACAATGTGGCATCAGCACAATACTATGAGTGGTCCCATGCCAGGGCTCAATTTTCTGGGATGCCCTTTACCATGGGGGATATGCCTGGATCATCCTCAGCACCACCTCCTGCCACAGTTAGCTTAGAGGAGTTTGAGAGTTTGAAAGAGAGAAATGAGAAGTTGACTCGGGCTTTGCAGAAGACCCTCTGGGAGAGGAGCGATGGTAGGTTGGACATTGAAAGGTTGGAAAAGCTAAAGATGGAGCATCTGGCTAAAATTGAGAAGTCAGAGGATTACATCAAGAAGTCTAGGGCTGGAGAACAGATTCTGAAGAATGCTTGCAAGGAAGCCCAGTTCCAGAAAGCCAGGACAGACTTGTATCTGAAGGAGAGTCAAGCTAGGTGGGTCAGGATCACCGAAGCTCGTACTCTGGAAGATAAGAGGACTCAGGACAAAATTGAACAGCTGGAAGCTAGTGCAAAAGAGCAGCAGGAAGCCCTGGCAGCAGCCCAGAGGGAAATATCGGAGCTGAAGATCAGAGCTGGAGTGAAGAGGTCAAAGGACCAAAGTCAACACAAGAAGCTAACTGCAGCTGTTACTACCCGGAATCTCCTTATCAGGAATCTCACGGAGCGTCCAGCTGATCCTATGACTGAAGCACTTCTCAAGGAAGTTCAGGAGGATGAGTTTGGTCTGGGTGTTTGACTTTTTGCTTGTTGTTGTTTTCATTTTATGTATTATTATTTTCTTGTGATGTATTTTGACCCCTCAGAGGGCATGTTTTGTAAAAGAACAAACTACGTACCATTTGCCTTTTGTAATATATGTATCAGTTTGTTCCATCCGAGTTTACTTCAAAAGCAACATCAACAGCATCTTCAAAGGTCTGGAAGGGTCAAAACTGAATGCCAAGCCGGATACCTTGAAAACAAATAAGCATACTGCATTGCATGCTAACCTTTTGTTTTGTTTTGCAGGCTTTTGTTTTATTGTTTCTAACTCTGTTGTGATACTCAGGAATTATTGCTCGACGACGGGTATTTCCACTCAACCGTCCACACCGATATCTAACCCGTAACAACCTTCCGGGCATACAAATGGATCAGGTACAACAGGACCTTGCAGAGGTCAGAAACCAAATGGCCAACGAAAGATTGGAGATGAGAACTCAGATGACGCAGTTTATGGAAGTGATGAACAACATGGCTCAGAGCCAAGAAAGATTGAGAGCAATGGTGGAAAGGCAGAATCAGGAAGATCCCCATATAGGGACTGCTGGCACAAGCAACAATGAGAGGGTCCAACCTCATGTCAACCCCCCTGTATTTGGACCTCACCTTCATCCAGAGGTCAACATTCCTGCTAATGTTCAAGGGACTGCCACTGCAGGTAGAGTGCTGCAAGAAGACCCCCAGGAGGATCAGTTCACAGTAATGGGTGCTGGGGAGGAAGCTTATGACAGAAGGCTTGATGAGATAGCTGAGAAATTAAGATCCTTGGAGTCTCAAAACTCTTTGGGTTTTGATGTTATGGACATGGGCTTAGTGGACGGGGTGAGGATTCCCCATAAGTTTAAGCCTCCTTGTTTTGAGAAGTATAACGGGACTTCCTGCCCACGGACCCACTTGCAATCCTTTTTGGGAAGGTTGAAAGCCTATACCATGGACGAGAAGCTATGGATGTTTTATTTTGAGGATAGCTTAACTGGAGCGTCAAGGGAATGGTACTCCCATCTGACTAGAGCAACCATCAGGTGTTGGAAAGATTTGGCAGAAGCCTTCATCAGACAATACCAGTACAATTTGGATATGGCACCCAACAGGACCCTCCTGATGGGAATGTCACAATCATCCAGAGAAAGTTTCCGAGAGTATGCCCAGAGATGGAGGCAATTGGCTGCTGCTGTTCAGCCACCTATGTCAGAGAGGGAGATGGCAGATATGTTTATGAACACCCTCCAAGGAACATACATTGACAGGCTGGCTGCTTTCTCTTCTACCAGCTTTGCAGATGTCGTTATAGCTGGAGAGAGAATTGAGAGCCTGTTAAAGATGGGCAAGATTTCTGACAACGGTGCCAGCTCATCCAGCAACACAAGGAAGCCTTTTGCGGGCCCAAGAAGAGCTGGTGAGACCAATGCCATCCATACCAGCAGGGGCAGACCCCAATATGTTCATAGGTCTGTGGCAGCAGTCACCATTCCCGCTCCAATTCGTCCACAACCAGCTTATCAACCACAGCAACAACCTCAGTACCAGCAACAAACTCAGTATCCTCCGAGAAACTACAACAACACCAACAACAACAATCAGCAAAGACCGTTCCAACAGAGACCTTCTCAGGCCAATAGGGTGATCGATCCGATCCCTATGCCATATGCTACATTACTGTCACAACTCCTGAAACTCAACCTGGTTGAGCTAAGAACGTTGACACCTCCGGATCCTACCAGCCTACCCAGAAATTATGACTCCAACGCCAGATGTGCTTTTCACTCAAATGCGCCTGGCCATAGTACAGAAAAGTGCAGAGCTTTGCACATGAAGGTACAAGACTTGGTGGACTCTAAGGCTCTGAATTTTGCACCACCACCAAATGTTAACAAGAACCCTATGCCAAACCACGGAGGTCCCAGAATCAATGCTATTGAAGAAGACAAGCCGTCTTACTTGATAACCAGTGTGGGTCAGATTCGGACGCCGTTGGTAGAGATCAAAGCTCAACTCCTTGAATGTCGAATGTTCCCGGGATGTGAGCTAGGGTGTGCTTATTGCAACATTTCAGTGAATGGTTGCGATAACTTGAGAGATGGCATAGATGGTCTCATCCAGAGTGGCCAGCTTCAAATCACCACATCATTTCCTACCAATCCAGCAATCTCCTTAACAGCAATTCCCGAGTCTTCTACAACTACAACAACCATTGTTCCAAACAACTCTTCAATCTCATCAACAAATGCTTCATCTATTACTTCAACGAACCAGATATCAGCAAGCATTCCTTCTACAACTTCAGCACCACTTCATTCAGAAACTCCTACAACAACAACACCCATCCTTCCAATAATGTCTCCTACAACTTCAGCAGCAAATGTCTCCACAGTTACGATTTATTATGATCCTGAAAATGATTCTGCCTACAACTCACAAAGTGCTACTCCCATCAGAGCACCGGTCACAATATACTACGATCCACAGACTATCACAGTCCCTTCTGCAGCTACCATCAGCCCGGTCACCATCACGGTGCCTGGGCCAGTACCTTATGAAAGCAGTAATGCTATCCCCTGGCATTACGGCTCTGATCTATACTGCGAAGGACAGAGAATCACTTTTGAATCATCAACCCCTGCACCACAAGTAGACAATGTGGGAGGAGGCGGAGGCTTCACTCGAAGCGGACGTCTCTTTGCTCCACAAATTCAAAGACCCACTGCCGAAGCAGAAGCTGCTGCCAAGGCAAAAGGGAAGAGCTTGGTGCAGGAAGAGCAGATTGTTAAGGAAGCTTTGAAAACACCCTTTGATCAAGAAGTTGATGATTTCATGAGAATCATCAAGAAAAGTGATTACAAAATAGTGGATCAGCTTCACCAGACGCCTTCCAAGATCTCAATCCTATCATTGCTTATGTGCTCCGAGGCTCATCGGAATGCATTACTAAAAGTCTTGCACGCAGCTTATGTGCCTGAAGAGATCACCGTCAATCAGTTGGAAGCTGTGGTTGGAAATGTTAATGCTAGTCATGGACTAGGGTTCACCAACACTGATTTGACTACGGAAGGCCGCAATCATAACAAGGCTTTGCACATTACCATGGAATGTAAAGGTGCAGTTCTTTCCCATGTGCTGGTAGACACAGGATCATCCCTCAATGTCTTACCTAAAAAAGCCCTTGTGAAGCTAGAGTATGACGGATTGGCATTACGTCCCAGCAACCTGGTAGTGAGAGCCTTTGACAGTTCTAAGAGATCAGTTCTGGGGGAAATTGAGTTGCCTATAACGATTGGCCCACAAACTTTCAAAACGACCTTCTACGTGATGGATATACAGCCCGCCTACAGCTGTCTATTGGGTAGGCCATGGATTCACGCCGCTGGCGCCGTGACCTCCACCCTTCACCAGAAGTTAAAATTCGAGTGGGAGGGTCAAGTCGTTACTATCTGTGGAGAGGAAGATATTTTTGTTAGCCACCTGGCTACCTACAAATACATTGAAATGGATGGGGAGATCCATGAAACAATGAGTCAAGGGTTTGAGGCCTTGAACGTAAATGAAACATCTGCTGTATCTGGAACCTCAATGACATCATATCAACAAGCCCGGAAGGTTGTTGAGGAAGGAACTGCCCAAGGCTGGGGCAAACTGTTACCGGTGGAGAAGAAAGAGGATAGATTTGGGTTGGGTTACAAACCAACTCAACAAGATCAAGCAGAGGCTGCCAAGGAGCCCAACTTTGTTAGTGGGGGGATGCTCACCCCCGATGCTGTCAACAATTTGGAAGACGAGGATGAAAGCGACCGCAACCTGGAGAGTTGGATCCGTCCAAAGGTCCCGGGGAGCAGTATCTCAAACTGGTCTTCCCAGGAAATTATAAGAGTTACTCATGCAGAGTAATTATTATTTCCTGTATTTTATAGCATGCATCAAAGTCTTGCATCTTGCCCAAGATGACAAGACTCATTTTGTAATCGGGCCATCTGTACTTTTTGTGCAACAAGATTAATCAATGAAATATCAGACATCTTTTTGCAAATGAGTCTTTTTTTTCCCGCTCACTGTTTTTCCATTTTTCTTTTTGTACAAAAAAAAATAAATGGCAATGTTTTCAAAATGACAGTTTTATTTCACTTTTCTAAACAAGATTAAAATCAAATCACTAAAATGAACAAACTGAACCCTTGCAGAGTGTGCCTTCCAGACAGCACCGACAACAGCACGACTATGACTTCGTATGACTTTGACAATCCGATCAATCAAGCTGATGAAGGGGTTGAAGAAGAATATGAGCTTCCTGAAGAGCTAGCCAGGTTGTTAAGACAAGAGGAAAAGATTATTACTCCTCACCAGGAGGAGGTTGAAGCGATCAATCTTGGTACAGATGAAGACGTGAAAGAAGTTAAAATCGGGGCCTGCTTACAAGACTCAGTGAAGAGACAACTGATTGACCTGCTGCAAGAGTATGTGGACGTGTTTGCTTGGTCTTATCAAGATATGCCAGGGTTGGACACCGACATTGTGGTACACAAGCTGCCCTTAAGAGAGGAATGCCCACCGGTTAAACAGAAACTGCGCCGTACTCGCCCAGACATGGCAATGAAAATCAAGGAAGAGGTACAAAAGCAATGGGACGCCGGGTTCCTTGCTGTAACTAGCTACCCGCCGTGGGTTGCTAATATAGTACCTGTGCCTAAGAAAGACGGCAAAGTAAGGATGTGCGTTGACTACCGGGATCTGAACAGAGCTAGCCCGAAAGATGATTTCCCCTTACCTCACATTGATGTATTGGTGGATAATACGGCTCAGTTCTCGGTATTCTCCTTCATGGATGGATTTTCAGGATACAATCAGATCAAGATGTCACCTGAAGACATGGAGAAGACAACCTTCATCACACCCTGGGGCACGTTCTGCTACAAGGTAATGCCATATGGACTCAAGAATGCCGGTGCGACATATCAACGGGCTATGGTAACATTATTCCACGACTTGATCCATAAAGAAATCGAGTGTTATGTGGATGACATGATTGCCAAGTCCCTTACTGAAGAAGACCACCTGGTGAATCTGCTGAAGTTGTTCAAGCGTCTGAGGAAGTACCAATTGAAGTTGAACCCCAACAAGTGCACATTTGGGGTGCGATCGGGTAAGCTGCTGGGATTTATTGTAAGCGAGAAAGGGATTGAAGTTGACCCTGATAAGGTCAAAGCTATTCAAGAGATGCCTGCACCGAAGACAGAGAAGGAGGTTCGAGGGTTCTTAGGTCGATTGAACTACATTTCACGGTTCATATCTCACCTTACAGCAACCTGTGAACCCTTGTTCAAGTTGTTGAGAAAAGAACAAACGGTCAGGTGGAACGAAGACTGTCAGAAGGCTTTTGACAAGATCAAAGAATACTTACAAGAGCCTCCAATCCTTATGCCTCCAGTTGAAGGAAGACCTCTGATAATGTACTTGACAGTATTAGAAGAGTCAATGGGGTGTGTGCTGGGCCAGCATGACGAGTCTGGTCGAAAAGAGTATGCAATATACTACCTAAGCAAAAAGTTTACCGACTGTGAACAACGTTATTCACTGCTCGAGAAAACTTGCTGTGCTTTAGCGTGGGCTGCTCGCCGACTAAGGCAGTATATGTTGACCCACACTACCTTGTTGATCTCGAAAATGGACCCAGTTAAGTACATATTTGAGAAGCCAGCACTTACCGGACGGGTTGCAAGATGGCAAATGATCCTCACAGAATATGACATCCAGTACACTTCTCAGAAAGCCATCAAGGGCAGTGTATTGTCTGAATACCTTGCTGAGCAACCTATTGATGATTACCAGCCTATGAGATTTGACTTCCCTGATGAAGACATCATGTTCATAAAAGCAAAAGATCATGAAGAGCCTATTCACACTGAAGGGCCCAACCCGGAAGAAGAATGGACTATGATGTTTGATGGGGCTGTTAATATGAATGGTCGTGGTGTTGGTGCAGTACTCATTACACCTAAAGGAGTTCACATGCCTTTCTCGGCAAAACTCACTTTCAACTGCACTAACAACGAAGCTGAATACGAAGCTTGCATTATGGGTCTTGAGGAGGCCATCGACCTCAGGATCAAGACATTGACTGTATTCGGAGATTCAGCTCTGGTAATCAATCAGACCAATGGCAAATGGTACACCCACCAAGATCATCTGATACCTTACAGGGATTATACAAGGAGGTTATTGACTTTCTTTACAACAGTCAAGCTTGAGTATATCCCTCGGGACGAGAATCAGTTTGCAGATGCTCTGGCTACCATTTCATCTATGATCAAAGTTCAAGCTGCCAACTTCGTACCTCAGATTTCAGTGTCCAGACTCGACAGACCAGCATATGTGTTCGCAGCAGATGTTGTTAAAGATGATAAGCCTTGGTTCCATGACATTAAGTGTTTCTTGGAGGATCAGACATACCCACCTGGGGCATCTTCCAATGATAAGAAGACTTTGAGAAGGCTTGCTGGTAGTTTCTTCCTGAACACTGATGGTTCCCTGTATAAGAGAAACTTTGATATGGTACTCCTCAGATGCGTTGATAGAACAGAAGCAGACTTGTTAATGCATGAAGTGCACGAAGGATCTTTTGGTACCCATGCGGGAGGGCATGCCATGGCTAAAAAGTTGTTAAGGTCAGGTTATTACTGGATCACAATGGATGCAGACTGTTGTGCCTATGCCAGGAAATGCCATAAATGCCAGATTTATGCAGATAAAGTGCATGTGCCTCCCAATCCTTTGAATGTGATGTCTTCACCCTGTCCCTTTGCTATGTGGGGCATTGACATGATTGGTAAGATTGAGCCAACTGCTTCGAATGGCCACAGGTTCATCCTGGTTGCCATTGACTATTTCACCAAGTGGGTCGAAGCAGCTTCCTATGCCAATGTTACAAGACAAGTGGTAACCAGATTTCTGAAGAGAGATATCATCTGTCGATACGGAGTTCCCGAACGGATCATTACTGATAATGGTTCCAACTTAAACAACAAAATGATGGCAGAGCTGTGCCGGGACTTCAAAATTCAACATCACAATTCTTCTCCTTACAGGCCAAAGATGAATGGCGCTGTTGAGGCAGCAAACAAAAATATCAAGAAGATTGTGCAGAAGATGGTAGTCACATACAAAGACTGGCACGAAATGCTACCGTTTGCCTTGCATGGGTACCGCACGTCGATCAGAACATCCACTGGGGCAACACCGTATCAGCTCGTATATGGTATGGAAGCAGTCCTACCTGTCGAAGTCGAATTACCCTCCCTACGGGTATTGATGGATGTTAAGCTGAACGAAGCAGAATGGGTCAGGTCCCGATATGAACAACTGAGTCTGATTGAAGAGAAAAGATTGGCTGCAATCTGTCATGGGCAGTTGTATCAGAAGAGAATGAAGAGAGCCTTCGATCAGAAAGTCAGGCACCGAGAATACCAAGTAGGAGATCTTGTGCTAAAAAGAATCCTCCCTCCTCATACAGACCACAGGGGCAAATGGACTCCAAATTATGAAGGACCATTCGTGGTAAAGAAAGTTTTCTCTGGCGGAGCACTGATGCTCAGCACCATGGATGGTGAAGATTTCCCGTCCCCTGTGAATTCAGATGCAGTTAAAAAATACTTCGCATAAAAATGACCCGCTGGACACAAAAACAGAATGTAAGTCCAGGCAAAAATAGGGCATCCCGGCGAGTCAAAAACAGAATAAAAGACTCGGGCAAAAATAAGGGAAAATGAACAAAAAAATGTACACCCGCTGAGTTGAAAAGCCACATTGGACAGCTCAGGCAAAAATGGGTATCCCGATGGATTGAAAACCCGAAAGGGCGATCCATGCAAAATAAGGGAATAAGCGAACGACTGCATTTTGAATTCGTCTGTATCGTTTACAACTTGGTAAGCTTCGAAAGGATCAAGCTTCAATCAGAATCAATATTCTTCAGAAAGCAAGATGAGAAGAACGTCGGAAGTCATATGAGTCATGGTAAAGAGGAAGCTCCTTAAAGCGTCATCAACATTGCCAGCATTTTGTTTCTCAATTTGTAACAATCTCCTCATTTCAGGGGATATGTTTCTTTGATTGTATCTCGCCAATTCAGGGCGTATGAATTAACAAAATCAGATTTTCAGTCATGTCTCGTCTTGTACATTTTTTATTTGCAAAAAAATGTCTGATGTCTTAAAAAAAAAAAACTGATTGCATGAATACAAATGCTTATCTTCAAAAATATAATAAAAACACGTGCTTGCAGGAAATATACTTACTCTCAGAAGTGTCCAAACTCCTATGACGGAATCCAGTAAGGGATACCTCGGGATTACTTGTGCGTTTCCCTATCTTTGCAGGATTGCAGGTATCCAGAACGCAACTTGGGGCATGTAAGCTTCATCCCAGCAAGCTGACAGATCAATCAACGCTCAGTCTTAACACTCAAAGTGTTTTCTCCCCAGCCGAGTTGCCATTTCATCCTCAGCCAAAATACAAAAGTCAAGGAACCATCTCCCCACAGAGCTCCAGCCTCTATCCAGAAGAGCAGCGCACGAAGGAACCACAACAGAGTAAAGAAAGCTGCTACAAACCCCAGCTGGATCCCTCATTACTGAGACAGGTCTATCAGTGACCTGAATCCCCAGGCAAATGCTTCTCATCAGATCTACAAATGACCTTATCCCCAGCTGGGATGTCCATTTCAAACAGATCGATCAGAGATCTTCAACGGGATCCAAATCCCGGTTTGGTATCTTTGCATAATCATGGCATGTGCATCATATTCACCCACAGAGCGTAGCATTCCGTCTAACACGGAGCATTACGGCAAAAATCAAACATATAGCATAATCATAAGCCATGTTTTGAATCAACACTTGTGAATAATGACAATCCGTCAATATACAGAATACTTCCCCCAAATCCCCAGCGGAGATTCCCCAGCAAAATCAGTTGCCTCACATTCACAAACACCAGTATATACTCCTTTAGACACCCGTCTGTGTCATCACTCCCCAGTAAAGTCACCCGAACACTCTGTGCAAACAATACCACTCGTATTACAGATACTTTTTGACACCCGTCTGTGTCATAACCCCAGCAGAAAGCCAAAGACATCCTCTTTGCACTCACATATACTTACATATGACAAACCTTTGACACCCGTCTGTGTCATGTCCCCAGCGCAGTCGCCTACACTTTGTACACCAGATACTTGTTCATATCACACTCTTCTCTTTTGACACTCGGCTGTGTCACTCTCCCCCAACAGTTAAAACACTCATCTATACACCACTCATACTTATACAGGTACTCGTCCGTATCTTGTATACACCATTTATATCCTCACAGATTCAACACTAGTCCTTGTTCTTCGTTAACTCGTTGGTACTCGCCCGTACCATCATCTCAGAACATGCGTCAAGGGTTTTGTTTCTACCCGATACTCGTCCGTATCGTAGTCTTAAGGATGCTCGTCCGCGTCTTTAAATCCATACACTGTGTCAAACACTTTTGTCTTCTTGAATATAGACACTCGTCTGTGTCTACCATTCCCCAGAAGAGTCCCTTCAGATTCAACACTCGTCCGTGTTCTCTTTTAACCAGTTGATACTCGTCCGTATCATCCTCTCTGAACACGTGTCAGTATTTGTTTCTACCCGATACTCGTCTGTATCGTAGTCTTAAGGATGCTCGTCCGCATCTTTAATCTATACACAAACATCTAAACACTTACCCTTTTATTTCTTGGATGTAAACACTCGTCCGTGTTTACTACTCCCCAGGAGATCGCCAACAAAGCAATTTTCTTTTTATCTGACATTCGTCCTGTGTCACGATAAACCCTGAGAGCAGCCGTACCCTGCTAGGTGGTCGTCCTCCACCTCTTGATGGTCGTCCTCCGTCATGCTCATCCGATGGCCGTCCCCATCGTTGATATTTAGCAGCCGTACCCTGCTAGGTGGTCGTCCTCCACCTCTTGATGGTCGTCCTCTGTCATGCTCATCCGATGGCCGTCCCCATCGTTGATATTTAGCAGCCGTCCCCTGCTAGGTGGTCGTCCTCCACCTCTTGATGATCGTCCTTCATCATTTTATCCAATGGCCGTCCCCATTGTTGATTTTGGTTATCTGGCATTCGTCCTGTGTCATGATAAACCTTGAGAGCAGCCGTCCCCTGCTAGGTGGTCGTCCTCCACCTCTTGATGGTCGTCCTCCATCATGCTCATCCGATGGCCGTCCCCATCGTTAACTTTTTATCCGGCATTCGTCCTATGTCGCGATATTTTCGGCAGCCGTACCCTGCCAGGTGGTCGTCCTCCACCTTAGATGACCGTCCCTCATCTTATCCCCAACAGAGCAGCCGTCCCCTGCTAGGTGATCGTCCTTCACCTTTGATGACCGTACCTCATCATCTATTTATTTCATTTATTCTTTAACCCGATGGCCGTCCCCGTCGTGGTCCCTTTTTCTTTTTCCTGATGATCGTCCTTCATCAGTTTAGCCCGATGGCCGTCCCCATCGTTGGTTACTTTACTTTATGAACTTGATGGCCGTCCCCGTCATGTTTCATTAATCCCCAGAGAATTTTACAGCTTTACTTGATGGCCGTCTCCATCATAATTCTTTTTATCCCCAGCATGTCGGCCGTCCCCGTCATCGCTTCATTTCCCGCACTTTTCCCAGCATGTCGGCCGTCCCCGTCATTGCTCTTTACCCAGCAGTCGTCCTCTGCTCGACGGTCGTCCTCCGTCGCCCACACTTTACAATATACTTTATTTTCCTTTACAATCTATATCCCTTTTCTTCTTCATTCTGTGAGTGCAAATTTTGGACTGTCTTTGGTATTCAACCACAAGTTATCTCGCTTGCCTGTTAAGCCGTTGCTTACATCCTGCACAGCTAACTCATGTTTGAATAGGGGCAGCTGTAAACACCCCAAATTTGCCCTCACCCATTCACACCATGGCTTGTGATCATTTCATATGCATAAACTCAATCATAGCATCTCATATCACAGTTTTGATTCACTGCATAGATTCAAAGTCATCTGCATCTAGGGTTTGTGATCTGAACAATCCAAGAGCCTCTTGAGCCACTCCAAGGGTCATCAATCACTTCAAGGGGGTCCATGTGTGTTCAAGCATCATATTATATACTCTCAAAGTCAAGAATGTCAAAGAATCACAAGAACTGGAAATGGTGTGGATGTAGAGCCAGGTTTAACTGCACAGATGACCTAAAATTAGGGTTTTGGTTTCAGAGGCCATAACTCCAAATTTTTTGGTCATTTTTGTTTCTATTGGTCTCTATTTGGTATAGGGAGTATGCATATCAATTTTTATGAAGAAATTCCATGGGGAAGTCATCTGATCAAGAGTTGACTTTTCAAACAAGTCAGTGCAAAATCAGGGCATCTGAGGCCCCCAATGACCCAACCAAGGGGTGATCTTCATCATTTTGAGTGTATATGATCTTTATTTGATCATGGAAGAGGTTGAAAGTTCACAAAATTGAAGAATTTGAAGCTTTTGCAAAGTTGACTTTTTTGGGCAAGTTTGACTTTTAATGAAAAGGTCATTTTATGCAACTTTTTCAACCCTTACTTTTTGATTCAAAAATGCTTCAAATGGAAAAACTTTGGTCATGAAAGTTGTAGAATAGATCTTTCCCTTTTCAAAAAGTACAAGAACATGACCTAATTCATTTTGGATCAAAAGTTATGGTGCATCAAAGTTGGCAAAAATCACTAAAATTCAAGTTATGCACCAAAGAGGAAACTTGCAAAATCATGTATCAAGGCAATTTGTGATCTCTAATTGTTGTCAAACCATTACACAAACATGATACAAGTCCTAAAAATCAGAATGGGCCAAAGAGATCACATGTTTTATGGCTTGTGAAGCAAGATATTTTCATGAAGATCAAAAGCAAGCAAGTTGCAAAAGTCATGATAGTTTCTCATCCACTTGCTAGCTACATTGCTGAACCATCCTAGCCTTTCCCTCACACCA
Source organism: Lathyrus aphaca (assembly GCA_963966055.1). NCBI lineage: Eukaryota > Viridiplantae > Streptophyta > Magnoliopsida > Fabales > Fabaceae > Lathyrus > Lathyrus aphaca. The sequence continues at coordinate 3,532,337 of OZ014525.1, forward strand.
TGCTGCGCAAGACAAGCCCTTGTACCAAGCTAGCAAAGTAGCCCATGCCCTTCTTACACAAAGTTGACATTTTGGCAAAAGCAACCATACCTATCACAAAAGGACATGTCATGTCATCTGACCAATAGGATTAGTTTATACAAACAAAATGCAAGCTGAACATCACAACACACAAGCCTGAAACCAGCAAGAACTCAACTCTCTCATTTTTCACCCTTGAAGCAAAAGCATTCGAAACCCTTGATACAAGCCACAAACACTTAAACAAACTTCACAGACCTTCTCAACTCATCATCCTGAACACAAAGAACCCCTCACCATTGCCTGAAACTGCCTGAATCCAAAACACGATTCCCACCTGAGCTTGAACAGAACTTGTTCAAACTCTCAAACCAGCCAACATAAACTCTTTCTAAGCATTCAGACATCATCAAGGGACCAAGAGGAGTGGATTGCATCAAGAGGAGAGGTCAGAAAGTTGCAAAGTTGAGAGCTTCAAAACTCAGGTAGCTCAAGAACTTTTTTTCCAGAAATGATTTTTAAAGTTCCTAGGTTGTTCTTTGTAGTTCACTGATCACTCTGATGCCTTTGGTTTTGAAAATGGTGGAGAGATGAGAGTTTAATTTGTTTCTGAAACTTTTTGCCCTAGAGCTAGATTGATTCGATTCAGCCAGTTTAGGAATGATAAATTTGTTTTGATTGAGGGTTCTGATTCGTTTTTGGATGGGGATCATTTCTGTTTAATTAGAATTCGTTTTAGATGCGTGTAGAGGGAGTTTGTGATTTTGGGTGATCGGAGAAGATGACCGGAACACTGTTCCGGTCACCTGAGAGTCATTAACGGTGAGATTAGGGCTAATTAATTAGGGTTAGTGAGTTTGAATGCTGGCCGTGGGATCTGGCGCCAAGTCAATGCGCGCGTATGGGAGTTTGAATCTGGGCCTTCAGATTGGATTACTTTTCTTTTTCAGTTTAAAAATTCATTTTATTTTCATATTATTTCATTTGTTTTCTATAATTTATTAAAAATAGCAAAAACACTTTAAAAATTCTGAAATTTTTTATACAAGTTATTATTTAATTTCAGAACACAAAAATATTTTTATTTTCATTTTTAGCATTAAAAAAGTATTTTTAAATATTTAAAAGTTTCTTTTTAATTAATTAATGAGAATTAATTGATTAAAAATACTTTTAGGTATTTAAAAATCACCAAAAAATTCATGAAACATTTAAAAACATTTAGAAACATTGTCCAACCCTCAAACCAAATTTATTTTTTGATCTTGATGCATTTTGAGAATTTTTCATGGAATTAAAATCATTTTGATGCATTATTTTGATCCAAACTTCCAAAAATCATTTCTGCCTAACCCTAAAGAGTTGGACCTTGATTCTTTTTGCATTGCATTGTGTTTAGCATGTAGTTTGTGAGATTAAATGGCCATGATTTGATCTTTCATTTTCAATTTGTTTGGTAATTTTCTTGTTAAGGAACCCTAAAACCCTAGAAAACTTAGGAAAATCATAACTTGAATTAGGTTAAGAGTTGGAACTTCTCCTTTGGGCAGTGAGTTAGTATAGGATTAGGGGTCCTTTGAGTGCATTTTCAATTTTTTGTATTGATGTTTGCTTCTGATTTTGGTTTGTGTTTGATGCTTTGATCATGAACCCTAATTTGGACTTCCATATGCATCCACCTTGCATTTGCTTTCATACCTTAACTTGCCATGACATTTTATGCATCCATGTGATTCATTTGACATCATAAGACATATTGAAAGCATGTTTGATCATTGCATCTTGCATTTACCATGTTGTATGCCATTTGCATTTCATAACTTTTCATGTGTGTTTATGCTCCTTAACTTGTTTCATTTGCATCCATAAGCTTGTATGATCATCCCCATGTGTTGTTTCATGTTTGTGACATCTCATAGCATCATTAGCATCATGTATGTGCTTCTGGTTTTGTCTCTCATCATGCCATTCCATCCCATTTTGCATTGCATTGCATTTCTTTTCTAACTTTTCAGGTGGTAAGTGGCTTTGAGAAGTGAATTTGCCTTCACTTCTCACAATTTCTTTTCATCTCTCTTATGCATCCTTGCTGCATTTTGTTTTGTGTTTGAGATTGAGCTTGCTCTTTCTTCTTCTTCTTACTTTCTTTCTTCAAGTGACTTGTTTTCTTAAATGAAGCAAGTTACTTTGCTTCTCTTTGATCCTTTCATCTGCTTCCTGGTGGTTTCTCTGAAGATCTCTCTTGTAAACCTCACAAACCTTAGGAACAACCAAGCATGACAATGATTAGGGTTTTGATTAGTCTCCCCTCTTAGTTTTACCTTTGTGTCTCTTTTGAGTCTTCTCTTCTCATCTCATAATCAGGGACTAAACCCTAAAGGCTTTAAGGCTTTGTGATTAAGCTTATGCCTGCATCCTTCTATTAGGATGGAGTGTATAACTTTAATCCTAAGTGTTAAACCCTTAATGTGTTTAAATCCTTTAATCAATTCACCTAATAATCATCAAGACATCATACTTGTAACTTGGGCCTTGCATTAGGGTTCTAATTCTTCCTTAATTGGTTAAGAAGGACTAACCCTAGTGTTAATGGACAAGTCCCCCTCAAGTTGTCTTACAAATCATAAAAATCACTTCATCATCATATCATTAACTAAAATCCATCTAATAAAGGCTTTGTTTTGTCATGAGTTTAATCCCTAATCATGGATTAAGTTGAGGAGCTTTCCTCAGCTTAAACGCTCTCATCTATTATCCTTCTATTAGGATGGTGTAATGAGTCTGTTTAATCCCTGATTATGGCTTAATCTCATTACTTAACACTAAACAAAAACAACAAAAACATCTAAATAATCACAAGTAGGTTAATGATCTTAATCCTACACCAAAGGTGTTTAAGTGTGAGAAGCTGACTTCACACTTAAGGTATTCTCATTACCCCTAATCAGAGGGAAGATGTGATGAGTTTACTAAATCCATTGGTTTAGACTTAAGCTCATTAACTTATGACAAATTCTCAAAAGCAATAAAAGACTGAAAACCCAAAAAAAACAAACAATAATCGTCTCCTTCGGGATTCTTTTCTCATCTCATTCACTCACAAACGAGAACTCGCTTCTTCCGTCTAATGCAAGACAGTTTGCACCTGAGCCAGACAGGTCATACACTTGAGCATAGACAAGTAAGCAGTTCACAGGTCAAGTCACCTTTCAGTCTCTTTGGGTCGAACTACGGTGTTCTGACTTCCTCATTGCACGAGAGGATACGTAGGCATAACTTAACAGTTATCGAACACAAGTCTCTGTATATTCCCCCTCTTTCTAGCCTCATTCTTTTAGCCTCATGATCTTGAGCATTTCACTCCTGTTCTTACACTGACACTTCACTTATATACTTCACTTTTCTCTTACACTGACACCTGTACATTTTGTTTTCCAGCTCTTTTACACACAAATTGCACTGACACTACCCCTTTAAAACACAAATCTTTCAAGCGTGGATCCCGTCGAGTACGGCGGACAATCTGGGTGCTAATACCTTCCCAGGTTGTAACCAACCCCCTTTCTCAGTCTCTCTGGTTCGCAACCGTCTTATCCATGTCTTTCTAGGTCTATGCAGCATTGCCTTTCCTCCGGGATAAAAATGCCTAGCTGGCGACTCTATTCATTCCCTGTGAGTTCACTCCTGTGTGTCCTCGCATCCCCCTTTCGCCGACCGTTCGCGTCTGTACCCCATTTGACCCGGCTTCATTTGGTGGGAGCGACAAGCGCATCTGTTTACAATCTCACTACAAATCATAATATATTAATAATGCTAATTATATATAAAACCAAGAAAAAGGATGAAGTCAGGATTCGAACCCCTGACCATAGGCAGTATATGCGCACATCACACCACTGGGCCAAGCAACCTGTTGTGAAACAAAACCATAACTAATTCATAAAATATTATGTACAATATTCAAATTCTGGAAAACGCGCGCAGCTTCTTCTTCTTCTTCCTTTTACCTGCGAAATCACCTGCACAATTTCTTACACAATTTCCTGCGAATTTTTTCAAAACATAAACCTACGAAATTTGGAATACCATCAAAACAGTGAAATTTCTCAAAATTAATTTGTGTATAATGATTCCCAGAGGTCACACGATTGTGCTGTGTTCTTAGAATTTATTTATTTTATGTTTATCATGGATCCCTAAAAGCTTGGCCGAAACCCTAGCAATGGTGATTCCTTCATCTTGAACCTAAAACCAAATTAATTTATCCAGAAAGCATCCAAACATCATCATAAACACAAACCAATAGTCAGTTTTCATCAACAATATGTAAATCATTCAAATCGAAAATTTTCAAAACATGAGCAAAGTGCATTCGGTTTTCACGATTTAGAGTATGAATGCATGGTGTTATGATTCAAAATCAATCACTGAACTTCAAGGAATCAATTGCCACCTTTGGTTTGTCTTGAAAAGGGCTACAAGTGCCAAACCGAATTGGAATTTTTTGGTTGAATTTTGAAATATGAAACTTACTCTTGAGGCTGTGAAAATTCGTGGCTTGTGATTGTAATGTGTTAAGTACTTATAGGAGAATGAATTTAGGTTAAAAAATCAAGTCATTGTGTGGAAAATTTGATATGAAAAGATTCAAAATGATCATGCCTTAAAAATCAAATATTCTTGTATGAACACTTGCTATTTTTGGCTAATCCTCATGATTTTCTTTCCACTTCAATTCTAATCAAATTTATGATTTTCTAGAAGCTTGATCCAATTCAACTCTTACATTTTCATATTTTATTTTTATTTAAAATGATTTTTAATGAATTAAATCAAAATAAATCAAAATAAAATAATAAAAAATCTGATTTTTATTGACTTGGGTCGTGCATGAAGTTATTGTATGGATTGGGTCATCATTTGGCAAGCCCATTTGGAAGAAATTGGTTTTAGACCTCCATTTTCATTATAAACCAACCCAAAATTTCCCAACTTTGCAAGGGCACATATCCTTCAATTTTAATGCTATGAGGGTGTTCTTGGACATTTTGGAAAGCTTGAAGAGTTCTCTAAACAACCCCACTGGTTTCATGTCCATATCATTTACCAATCTCAAGTTATGCCCTTTTGAAGTTGTTGACTTTTTGTTGACTTTCAAAAGGACCTATAATGTCTTAGCTCATACCTTCCAAATGAAGCATTTTTGGGTTTGGCTTGTGAGACACAAAGTTGTAGAGAATTCAATTTCCTTCAAAATGAGATTTGAGTGGAGACTTGGTGATGAAGTATGTGAAAGTTATGGCTGGTCAAAGTTCAGTTGACTTTTACTGAGGAAACCCTAATTTAGAAACTCCTGATTCTTGATGATCTGAAATCTCCTTGATGAATCATGATCAACACTTGATCAAATGATGAATTTTACTTCATATACTTGATGTTGGCAAAAAATCATGAAGTTTGACTTTGGTTTGACCACAGTTGACCTCAGTTTGACTTTTTAACTGCTTTGACTGATTTTGACTTATCTGATCATCTGACTGAGCAAACTTTTGAGAAAAGTCTTGAAACTTGTCATGGGGGTTCTTACACACACATAAGATGTTATGAAGCTCATTTGAAGTCTTGAAAGTCCATTTAGCTTGATTAAAGTCAAAACCCTAGTTTTGGATGCACTGCTTAGGAGGTGCATTGTCTGAGGGAATTGTCAACTCTTCTGACCAATTGTGAACTTTGTGAACCTTGTGAACCGTCATAAAATGTCTTGTGAATCTTATGGGAGGTATTGTGAACCTTGTGAACCTCATAAAGTATCTTGTAGACTTCATGAACCTCATGAAAGGTCTTGTAAGTATTGTGAATCTTGTGAACCTTGTGAACCTCATAAAGTGACTTGTAGACTTCATGAACCTCATGAAAGGTCTTGTAAACATTGTGAATCTTGTGAACCTTGTGAACCTCATAAAGTGACTTGTAGACTTCATGAACCTCATGAAAGGTCTTGAAAACATTGTGAAGCTTGTGAACCTTGTGAACCTTCTTAGCACACAGAGTCTTGTATTGTGAGGGCAAATTTTGGGGTGCAACAATATTGACTGCCCCATCAAACATCAACTTCCATTTGGATTCAGGGTCTGTCCCCTCTTCCGGAAGTTGTTCCTCGCAATCGTTTGCTTTGAGGTACATGATGTCCTCATCAGGGAAATCAAACTTCATTGACTGATAGTCATCTTCAAGAGGTTGCTGTGCAAGGTAATCTGACAATACACTTCCTTTGATGGCTTTCTGAGAAGTATATTGTATGTCATATTCTGTTAAGATCATTTGCCACCTAGCAACCCTTCCGGTTAACGCTGGTTTCTCAAAGATATACTTGACAGGATCCATTTTTGAGATTAGTAGTGTGGTATGGGTTAACATGTACTGTCTCAGTCGGCGAGCATCCCATACCAAAGCGCAACAAGTTTTCTCGAGCAGTGAGTAACGGGATTCACAGTCGGTAAACATTTTGCTAAGGTAATAAATAGCGTACTCGTTTCGACCAGACTCATCATGTTGGCCTAGAACACACCCCATTGACCCTTCTAGCACAGTCAAGTACATGATAAGCGGCCGTCCTGGAACTGGAGGCATTAGAATCGGAGGTGTCTGCAAATATTCTTTTATCTTATCGAAGGCTCTTTGACAGTCCTCATTCCACCTGACCGTTTGCTCTTTTCTTAGCAATTTGAATATTGGCTCACACGTGGCAGTTAGATGAGATATGAACTGCGAAATGTAGTTCAACCTCCCTAAAAACCCGCGCACTTCTTGTTCTGTTTTCGGTACAGGCATATCTTGTATTGCTTTTACTTTTGCAGGATCCACCTCAATTCCTTTCTGACTAACAATGAAACCCAGCAGTTTTCCGGAACGCACTCCGAAAGTGCACTTGTTTGGATTGAATCTCAACTTATACTTTATCAGTCTATCAAACAACTTCTTGAGATTGACCAGATGCTCTTCTTCGTCTCGGGACTTAGCAATCATATCGTCCACATAGCACTCTATCTCCTTGTGTATCATATCATGGAACAATGTGACCATAGCCCGCTGATATGTTGCCCCGGCGTTCTTCAAACTAAAAGGCATCACCTTGTAGCAGAATGTACCCCACGGGGTAATGAACGTTGTTTTCTCCATGTCTTCCGGCGCCATCTTAATCTGATTATACCCGGAGAAGCCATCCATGAAGGAAAATACCGAGAATTGAGCGGTGTTATCTACCAGCACATCAATGTGAGGTAATGGAAAGTCATCTTTTGGGCTCGCTCTGTTTAGATCCCGGTAATCAATGAACATCCGTACTTTGCCGTCCTTCTTTGGTACATGTACAATGTTAGCTACCCAAGGTGGGTAACTAGTTACGGAAAGGAATCCGGCATCCCACTGTTTCTGAACTTCCTCCTTGATCTTCATCGCCATGTCAGGACGAGTTCTTCTCAGCTTCTGTTTCATAGGAGGACAATCTTCTCTCAATGGTAGCTTATGCACAATAATGTCGGTATCTAGCCCTGTCATATCTTGATACGACCAGGCGAAGATATCCACATATTCACGCAGCATACCAATTAATTCTTTCTTTACCTTGGCCTGCAGACTGGCCCCAATCTTGATCTCTTTCTTCACATCTTCAGTGCCGATGTTGATGATCTCTATTTCTTCCTGATGAGGCTGAATGACCCTTTCCTCTTGTTTCAACAACCTGACCAATTCTTCAGGGAGTTCACAGTCTTCCTCAACCCCTTCATCAGCTTGGTAGATAGGATTGTCAAAGTCATGCGTGGTCATAGCAGGAACGTTATCACTAGAATCCGGATGATCAACACTGCACAGACGATGTGCTTATTTCAGAATCTGTTTATTTTTCAAAAGAGACGCAAACACACAAACAAGAAAAAACACATTGCCATTTTATTATTATTTTTTTTGTGAAAAATTTAAAACGAAAGAAAGAGAACACAATTTTGTCTGAAAAATGTCCTTTATTTCATGGTAAAATAAATGCATACAAAGCATGGTGGCCCTACAATGGATCCTTGCACTTTGGGAAGAGTGCGGGATTTGACAATGCAGCATGATAAGAAAAGGAAACAAATAAATTACTCTGATTGCCAGGTAACTTGGACAATGTCTTCAGCAGACCAGTTCTTGAGCTCCTCTCCGGGCGCACACGGATGAATCCAGTTTTCCCAGTCACCATCACTGTCTCCATCTTCATTTGTTGCACAAATATGGTTGCGGTCGAGCATCCCAGCGCTTGTAAAAGTAATAGCTTTACCACTTGGAGACCAATTAGACCCATCAGGTTGATAACCCAAACCAAACTTGTCGTCTTTCTTCTCTAATTCCAGCAACTTGCCCCAGCCCTGGGCGCTTCCTGACTGAACCACTTCCTTAGCCTGCTTGTAGGAGTGAATGGAAGTACCTTCTTTCTCATTGCTCCTCTCTACTGGAGTCAAAATGCTGATGTTAACTGCTTCGAAGGCCTGACACAGCGTCTCATGGATCTCTCCGTCCATCTCCACATATTTGAAAGTTGATAAGTGGCTCACAAAGATGTCTTCCTCTCTGCACACAGTGATTACTTGGCCATCAACCACGTACTTTAGTTTTTGATGCAGAGTGGAAGTTACTGCTCCAGCAGCATGAATCCAAGGACGTCCCAGTAAGCAACTATACGCGGGATGAATGTCCATGACGTAGAAGGTGCTCTTGAATACTTGACACCCTATTTTCACAGGTAACTCAACTTCTCCGAACACTGACCTTCTGGACCCATCAAAAGCTTTAACTATCAAATCACTGGGTCGTAGAACGATACCATCAACATTCAACTTCATTAATGCTTTCTTCAGGAGTACATTAAGAGAAGAGCCTGTGTCCACCAGGACATGCGATAAAACATCACCCTTACACTCCATAGTAATATGCAGTGCTTTGTTATGGTTGCGGCCCTCTGACGTAAGGTCTCTATCTGTAAAGCCCAACTCGTGGCTTGCATTCACACTGCCCACTATAGCTTCCAGTTGATTAACAATTATCTCTTGAGGAACGTATGCCATTTGCAATACTTTCAGCAAGGCTTCTCTATGTGCTGGAGAGCACATCCGCAAAGACAGGATCGATATTTTGGACGGCGTCTGGTTCAACTGTTCGACCACCTTATAATCACTCTTCTTAATTATTCGCATAAATTCCTCCACTTCTTTCTCAAAGGTACCCTGTCCAGCAGCAGGAGTTATCGTTTCTTCAGTCGCTGTTTTCTTTCCTTTAGCTTTTGCCGAAGCCTCAGCTTCAGGATCTCCTCTCAGAACTGGGGGAGCAAAAAGACGACCACTTCTCGTAAAACCTCCAACTCCTCCGACGTTCACTACAGTCGGGTCAATAGCTACTGACTTACTCTCAACCTTTTGTCCTTCCACGTACACATCTGAGCTATAATGCCATGGAATGGCTTTATCATCTGTGTAAGGAACAGGCCCAGGAACAGTGATAGCAACAGGACTGACTTCATGAGTATAAATAGTCACAGGTTCTCTTCTAGCAGGAATCTCAGCTGGATCATAAAAGATGGTTATAGTGGACATACAATCACTTTCATTATCAACTTTATCAAACTTCAATGACCCTTCATCAATCAAATTTTGCAACCCCACCTTCAGGTCTTCACAACCGTTCACTGAATTCAAACACTTCTCACAATCAGAACCGCATCCCGGAAACACTTGTCCTCTTAACAGCCTCTCTTTCACTACCAACAACAGAGTCTTCACTTCTTCTATGCTCAGAACCAGACTTAACTTCTCACCACTATCAACAACATTTATTCTAGCCCCTCCATGGTTCAAAATAGGGTTTGAAGTAACATTGGGCGGTGGTGCGAAGTTAATCGCCTTGGAGTCGATCAAATCTTGAACTTTGTGCTGTAGCGCCCTGCACTTCTCAGTTGAGTGCCCGGGTGCCCCTGAATGGAAAGCGCATCTAGCATTTGCATCGTACCCCACTAGAAGCTCTCCAGGTGGTGGTGGCGCCAATGTTCTCAGCTGTATCAAATTCAGGTCTAGCAATCTCTGCAGCAATGCAATATATGTCATGGGAATTACTTCAAGCACCCTATTAGCCGGACGAGCTTGTCTTGGTTGATAAGGTCTTTGTTGATAATTGTTACATTGTGGCTGTTGTTGTTGCTGTTGTTGTTGAGTCTGTACCTGGTGCAAAGGACTAGAAGGGATAGTGACAACTGCCACTTGCTCATATGATCTTCTATATCCTCGGCCCCGTCCTCGGCCAAACACAACATTGGTCTCACCTTCCCTTTTTCTTGGGGATCCGTTGAAAGCTTTTCTTACTCCACTCGAGCTGCTCGCACTGGTATCCTGAATCTTTCCCATCTTTAACAAAGTCTCGACCCTCTCACCTGCAATTACTATATCATTGAACTTGGTAGCCGAACAAGACGCCAATCTTTCGATAAACACACCTTGCAATGTCCCTATGAACCTATCAGCCATCTCATTCTCCAGCAATGGTGGTTGCACTCTGGCAGCGAGCTGACGCCACCTTTGAGCATACTCTTTAAACCCCTCCTTAGCAGTTTGAGACATGTTCTGCAGTTGAGTGCGATTTGGAGCCATGTCCAAATTATACTGGTATTGCTTCACGAACGCCTCTGCCAGTCCTTCCAGCTTTTAATGTTGACCCTACTTAGCTTCATATACCATTCCAAGGAGGCCCCAACCAGGCTGTCCTGGAAATAGTACATCCATAGCTTCTCATCTTCAGTATGGGCAACAATCCTTCCTATAAAGGACTGGAGGTGAGTCTTTGGACACGCTGTTCCATTGTACTTCTCGAAAGTCAGGACCTTGAACTTATAAGGGATTCTAACCCCTGGAACCAAGCCCAAGTCAGTAATGTCGAACCCCAGAGAGTTCTGAGATTGAATGACCCTGATCTGTTCAGCCATCTCCTCAAATTTTCTGTTCATTTCAGCCCCTTGGCCTTTAGTTTCGTCCAGCAGAGTAAACTGTTCGTCTTGACCGTCCATCTGTACATTGTTCAGCCCATCATTGATAATGGTGACCCCTGGCTGTGCTACAGGGATTTCAACCTGACGGGCGCCCGCACCATTACGATTAACTCCATCAGCAGTACCGTTGTTCCTGGCTTGATTATTTTCTACCAACTCACGCAGACAGTCCTGATTCTGACCCATTCCTGCCATAAGGGTCATAAAATTATCTATCCTCAGTCTCAAGTCAGCTAAATCGGCCTGCATTTGATCCATGACTCTTTCTCTGTTGACTCTTGTGGGATATCTGTGTATGATCGGTTGTTCTCAAACCTTCCTGGGAGCTATAGTGCCTGAAAGGACATAAACGTTAGAAACTAAAGCACTACCTGCAAAACAAACAAACACGTTATATGCATGCAATGTAACAGCTCATGTTTCCAAGTTTTAGGCATTTATATGCCCCAGTTCTGGTATTTGCTCCAGACAACCACTTTGAGTATTAGTTTTCAATCTTTCCCTTTGAAGAGTGTTCAGATCTTAGCAGTATCAGACAAACAAGTCTTGCATATTCATAAATGGTAATTTGCATATTAACACTGTATATCATGGACAACCCACTACCGGCCAAAAGTTAGAGCACCAACAAAAATATTCCCCGAAGGGTTACAAGCCATTACAAAAGACAAAAGAATAAAGCAAGACTCCTACAACAAGTCTGTAGGTAGTCTGAACAAAAATAAATAAACTAAACTAAAGGCCCAGGTTCTTCTGTAGCCACCTCTGCTCAGTTCTTCTTCACACCTGCTCTCAGCTTGAGCTCTTCAATCTCCTTCAGTGCCTCCTCCAAGGCCACCTGGATTTGTGCCAACTGCTGAGTCTTCTCCCTTCATATGTTGTGGACTTGCTCCACCTCTTCCTTCTTGAAGGCCATTTGTACCTCGAAAAACTCTTCTTTTCCTTTAAACTTCTTCTGCTCTTCCTCCCTTTGGCCTTGCAACCAAACAATGGACTGGCGAGCTTCCTTGAGATTCTTCAAAGTCTTTTTGCGTTCCGCTCCTCTTTTTTCCTCCATCAGACCCAATCTTTGAAAGTGAGCTTCTCTTCCAGCAAAGTCTTTCTCTTTATCTTCCAAGGAGACTTGCATCTTCTGCAGCTTTCTCTCTGCTTCATTTTTGGCCCGGTTGGCAAGATGGTAGAGGTTAACCATTTCAACATTCTCCACTCGGACTTCGTGCAACTGAGCTTCCAACTTCTTATAATCTTCAAGGGAGACAGTACTCTGGCTTGGCACTTCTTTAGGATATAATGGAGCTTCTACTGAGAATGGCATGAGAACCTCTTCTACATGTTTTTGCAACCATGTAGCAAAAGGAGGATAGGTCTAGGGATCTACTCTGCCAAAGTCTTTCTTACCCTTCCTCATCCTGTGAGCCCAAGCCTGAGATGCTTGCATAACTAATTCTTTGTTTCCCTCCACAGGAAAATACAAAGACTCAACAAACTCTTCCATCTGTGGTGGATCTCTCAAAGGATAACCAAATTGCTTCCTGGCTAATGTTGGATGACAACTGATCACACCCTTCCTTCCCAGCAAAGGCACTCCAGCAAATCTTCCACAACTGACCAGCAATTCTTTTCCCAGCAGATCTCTGTCATATCCCCAAGCTATGTCCTCAGAAGTTAGCCCCATCAGCCTTCTAGACCATCTCCACTCATCTCTCATCTCCTTGAAAGCACCTGATTTTGGCAATTTCCTGGCAAACCACTCAGCAAACAATGAAGCACAACAGCCCACTGGTCCGCCTCTACCTTTCTCATTCCGGTAGTGAACGCTGTAGTAGAAATCTCCCAACAGAGTTGGCACATGATTGCCTTTAGCAAAGATAGAGATCACTTCCAAGCTCATAAACTCTTTCTCTCCCGGGAACAAGCTAGACCCATACACCATCAAAGCCAACACAACACCAAAATTCCCCCATTTACCCTCTTTGGCATATTCCTCAGCCTCTGGTATAAGCACACTCCAAGGGAGTCCTCTGCCTTCACTGTCCTTCAGAGCCTTCTTGACTGTAGTAACTGGTAAACGACGGACTTTGGCTATGTCTTCTTCCTTAAGAACCACCTCAGACCCATAGAACGGCAAGGTATCTCTGACTGGAACACCCTAAATGCTGGAAATCTCCTACAAGGTAGGAGCCAAGATGTAATCTAGAAACACGAAACACCGCAGCAGGGGATCATAAAACTGAAGCAAGGTGTGCAAGCTGTCCCTCTGGTCTGCAGTAGGTTTGTCCATGTACTTCAATATCTGGCCATACCTCTTTCTGAAATTTCCCAAGACTTGGTCATTCATCAAACCGGCCAATTTCTGAACACTCCTGACTTCAGGTTGAAGAAAAGTATAGTGAACATTCTTTTTCCCTGTAATTCTTTTGACTTCTGCCATCTGGAGATAAGATTACCAGAACTGGGTGCTAACTGTGAATAATAACCTGAAAAATGGAAACATAAACAGTTAATTCAAGAATGATGCAATGCAAATGCAATGCAGGCATATGATCAATCTGGGACCATCTGGATACTGGACACTGAACATAAGGACCCTCTGATCAACTGCAAACCAAGATCCTCTGAGTCACAACCCTCTGATAGAAATTCTCAAAACCATAGTACCAAGAAAACCAGAACACCAGAACCATAGGACCAAATCTCAACAAGGACCACTGATAATGAGGGTATGTAGAGGCCAAGGGTTCCTGCAAACCTGTAAACCCCTCCCAACCTCACTGGTATGCTCCAAGTCAGACATCACATACTCTCAAAGCCGAATAGAAATAATTCTTTCACCATTTCCGAGAAATGGCTCACGACCAGATCAGGGAATCGGTTTGGCATTATATACTACGCAGGGAGGCCTCAGTTGAGTCCGGGAAACAAGGTCATCCTATGTAAGTCCTAGGTGGGCCCTCGGATGCGAATGGGTTTGCCACAAAATGTGGTCTGCCATTGTCATCACTAGAGAGGGATGTTTCCACAAGGTTCTCAGTGATCAGTCCCCAGCTGCACATAACTGTCAGGGTTATGAAATGAAAGAGGAAGATCCCCAAATCAAGACATTTCCAAGATGGTCGCAAATCTGGGCGTGGAACTCACTACTACCCCCATGACAAGATCTCATGAGGCCAAAGTGGAACCACTCTAAGTCCTAAGGTGCACTCGAGCCGTGGTAATGAGCTCATCTCTCAGAAACAGTAACACCCAAACCCACCAAACAGAAGATCCAGTCCAGACAGTCCAGTATATAATATGATGCAGAAAATAAACACTGAAAACTATAAATAAAGCTGTAAATAAACTGTAAATAAACAACAGTAAAAAAAAAACACACAACAACAAGCATTCACCACCCAAAGAAACAGAAACACGCAAGCGCTAGGAGAGACTCTCAAGGGAACTAGAGATTCTGGGTTCGATCCCCAGCAGAGTCGCCAGCTGTCGCTCCCCGGATTTCCATCCTGGTACAAACGCGAAAGTGGCGCGGAAAGAGGTGGAGTCGCCAGCCAAGCATTTTTATCCCAAAGGAACGGGAATGGTAATGCTGCACAAACCAGAAGAAAGAAGAGGAAGGACACGGGTCTTGCGAACCAAAGAGACTGAGTTCGGGAGTCGGTTACGACCTGGGAAGGTATTAGCACCCCAGATCGTCCGCCGTACCCGACGAGATCCACGCTTGCAAAGAAACTGTTTCAAAGGGTGAAGAAATAAAAGCTGCTGCAAAACTGAAACTGAAACTGGATAAGAAAGAAAAGAAAGGGGGAAAATGTAGGGAAAATAAAAGAGTGTGCTCGAACGGGCCCTACCCCGATGCCTACGTACCTCATCGGGAAAATGAGGATCAGAGTCGCCGTAGTTCCCCTAACTAGGGATGGAAAATATTGCTTGTGTATTAAGGCTTGAACTGCCTATGCCAATGCTCAGGTGTTGCAGGCTCGGACGACGAGTACGTAACCGTCTTGCAAAATGACAAGTAGGAGCAAATTCGCGGACGGAACGAAGGAGATGAGAAAAGAATTCCCGAAGGAAAGACGCTTATTGTTTGTTTGTGTTTTTTTATGAAACTTTTATGAGAGTTTGTCACAAGGAAGTGAACTCAAGCTCTTTTCTATGGAATGTGCACTTGTCACTACATTCTAAGATGGAATAATAGAACAAGCATACTCAAGTAAGGAGAAGATCCCCAAAACTTGAACCCAGAGATTAGGGCTTAAGCTCACTAACGCATTAACTTATTAAGTGTTTTTGGTATTTACAATGAAGAAGTGTGTTTTATGATTTTCTTGGTGAAGATGATATCCTGATCAGACTTGTGCATCACAAGACAAGCTTGTACTATCCCAAGATGGGAAGACTACAAGTGTCTCATGGGATAAGGCTATTGTTCAAGATATCACTTCAATCTTTATTAAGTGTCTTCTTTAGAGTTTTGATATGAGAAGAGAAGAGAAACAAAAGGATCACAAAGGTAAAAGTCTAATAGGGGACTAATGAATCCTAATTGTTGTCATGCAATGGTAATCCTAGGTTAGTGAGGTTTACTATCCTAAAGAAGGAAGAAAGAAGAAGAGAAGAAGAATAGAAGAGGGAGAAAGTAAGGCCTAAGCCCAACAAACACAAGGTTAGAACAAATAATAAGAAGAAGAGAAGAGATAAGATTTGGAGATGTGGGAATCACATCCACATCTCTCACTTACCAAAGCCCCTGAAATGGTTAGTGACACAAATATAAAGGCAATATAAGATGAACAAAATGCCATACCAAAGCTACACAACCAGAAGTGGAGTCATACACATAAACATCCAATGCAAATACATGTCACAAGAATGAGAAGAGAACCACACAACCCACTTGAAGCAACATGAACTACCATGGTAAAACAAAACAAACATGAGAATATGCAAAGCAAAATAAACAAATTACAAACTCAAGGTGCAAGACCAGAACCCTAATCATGTTAGAAAAGTGCCTAAGAAGCATGGGAGATGAAGAGAAGGAGGGCACATAGCCAAGCAATTACATTATGAGAAGGAAGAAGCAAAGGAAATGAAGTGGATATACATACAAGTGAATGAACTTCAAGAATAACCAAACACAAAATTCCTAAGACACAAGCCACAACCCAAGATCATAGAGGTATCAACATCCTAATAAGGCTATAAACAAGTTGAAGAAGTTGGCACAAGTTCCCTTCTAGGCTAAGGAGAGAACAAATGATCCAAAAGAGACAAAGTGAGACAAGTCAAGAACAAAAATTCAAAACAAATCAAATGAGCATTCAAAAATTCCACAACTTTGCACAAATGACCTTCAATCAAACCATAATAACATGCCAAAAGGAGGGAATGAAATTCAGAAGCTAAACAAGTCAAATGAGAGGTCAAACATGGATTAGGGTTAGATGGCTTCACTCATAAGTTAGAGACCACAATCAATTAACCAAAATTCAAAAAATCAGAACAAAAATCATCAATAAAATACACTTCATCATGAATCCAGAGCAAAAAGAATCATCCAAAAATTCCAAATAATGATCAAGATAGAAAATGGACAAGTCAGCATGGTTCAAAATGAAATAAAAATGAATTAATTAAAAGGAACAATTAATTTCCACGTGACAATTAAAAATAAATGGAAAATAAAAATATCAAAAATTAGAGAAAACTCAAACAATCATTCATGAATTATTTTATAATTTTTAGAGACCTAAAACTATTTTTAAAAATTAAAAACCAAACTGAAATTAAAATGAAAACAAAAAGAAATAAAAATAAAAGGATGAGCCAGGGGGTGCATTCAGCAAGCATTTCCAGTTAATACAATTGGGCTTCCACGCAGGGGGGGGGGGCAATAGCAATCCAGGCCCAAGTCAAAGTCAGCGCAGGTCATAGTAATTAGGGTGGATAATCAATTAAATCAGAAAAAACGTGAACCACTGGATTAGGTGAATGCGCAGGATTATTCAATTCATTAAACCAAGTCAACACTTTAATTGGTCAGGGGTGAGAGAACATGGCATTATGGTGAGGTGCGCAACACAATGATTAATTCAGATTAATTTTCAAAACATAAAAACACGTGAGGGAGAGGGTGGATCATTTATGTGGTGACACGCTGAGGGCCGTCCAGATCACAAATCCAATGTTCCTGGAGTCATCTTCTCCAACAAAACTCAGGCAAGGAAAACCCAGAATCCGGTGACCGGAGCTAGGGCTCCGGCACCAGCAAACACAAACTATGAACAAATCATAATATAAATGGCTCAAACTGTCCAGATCAACTAATTAAACTATGCTGAATCCAAAAATGATCATGAAATTTACAATGGATCAATGAATCAAACGGATCGAAGCAAAACAGATTTAACCATAAAACTTCAAATCATCAATACAACTTCAATACTGATCCATTTTCAAAACCAAACATCACAGAATCATCAGCATATCACACAGATCATAATGCATACATCAAAAACCATTTCTAGATCCATGGATTTCAGAGCATACCTGAGATGGAACCACTTCAAAATCACCAAGATAATGCTCCAGATGCTGCAGATCTACTCCTTTTGATCTCCTCTTGCAAAATAAATGCAAGAGGAAGCTTGAGAGAGCTTGAATCTGAAGCTTCGAATCAACCTGCCCTTGAATGGCACCTCTCCAATCTTTCACTTTCAGCTTGAATGAGTGGTGGATTAATGATCCTTATGCTTCAAGGATTCAGAATATGCAAAGAGTTTGTGAAGAGAGTGAGGGAATGAGGAGATTCGAAGAGAAATGCTCTTGGTGCAAAAACTCTAGAATGAACAAATGTGATGGATCTGGGGTGAAATGAAACCCTAGTTTTCTTTTATATCAACCCAATATGCAATGCTGAAAGAATGAATGGAATTGCACGTGAGAGGAGAGTGTGAGGATCAAATTGCAAAACTTGCAAGATTTGTGTGATGAGGTGATTTGCTCGTGCATTTCCCTCTCTCTTTGCACATGTGTGATCACAATCCTGCCCTTGATTCAAAACAGAAGTCATCTTGGCCCTTGGATGTGAGGGTCATGCATTTCTCATGTTCATGCATTTTTGCACCTCATGAAATATTCTTCTTCTCATGCACGAATTTGGAAATATTTTTGGAGCAAAATGAACTCTTGGCAATGCTTTGTAAGTATGTGACCTCATTTGGTTCATAATATCACCCAAAAATAAGTTTCATGAAGTTTTGCACTTGGAGGATGCTTGAAACTTATGCCATGCCCTAAAATTCTTGAGATTTTCGAAGGGCTTTCCTCCCTAACCATGAAGGCTATGAAAATTCTCTTGTACTTTTTAAAAATGGGAGGCTTTAATCTTCAACTTTCATGTTTGATTGTGATCCATTTGAAGCTTTTTTCACCAAGTTATGCTTACTTGAAAATTAGGGCAAAAGGTTACTAAAAATGGCATATTTCATGACCAATCCCATGCAAAAAATGCAAAACCCCTCAAAACCTCTTGATTCTTGATCTTTTACTTTTCAAAACCTCTTCTAAGGTTATAAGAACATCCCTTGGCTAGAAAAATGGGGTTGGACCCTTTGAAATCTCACAGTTGACTTTTAGAATGCACAGTTGACCAATTTCTTCATTTACAAGCAACTGAAGAAATATCTGACTTCCATAAGGAATTTTCTCACCAAATTTCATCCCTAGGATCCTCTTAACATATGAGATAATTTACCCAAATGAAATGACCAAAGTCACAAGGTTTTCATGCTTGAAACTCAAAACCTAATTTGGGATCACTGTGTAGGAGCCTTGCCCTAGCTTGAGTTCCCTGGTGATCCTCCAACCCCCTGGGCTTTTGTGAATGATCTTAGGCTTGTGAATGCAATGTAGACTCCCCATAGGACTTGGAAAAATCCATTGGGCCCCTTTTTATAGCTTGAAATGCTTCAAATCCCTCCACAGATGATCATATGCCTAATGCTAGGTCATGAGAATGTTATGCCTCATCTTTCCATGCTAAGATGCCAAGAATATGGTATGCTTATGATGAATATGATGTGATATGATGCTTAAAAATAAGAGGGCAAATTTGGGGTGTTACAGCCTCCAGTTTCTCTATCTTAGCTTGAGTTCTATGTTCTTCCTGCGCACGGGCCTCAGTGATCCTGATCCACCTAGCCTGGCTCTCCTCTAAGTAATGTTCTGCCCTAGCCTTCTGAGTCTTTGCTTCCTTGCAAGCATTCTTCAGTACTAACTCCCCTGCCATAGCCTTTCTTATGTAGTCATCCATCTTCTCAATCTTGGTCAAGTGCTCAATCCTGATCCTTTCCAACCTCTCATTATCTAGACGGCTGTCATTCCTCTTCCAGAGGGTTTTCTTCAAAGCTTTAGAGAGCTGATTATTACTTTCTTTCAGTTTCTCAAACTCCTCCAAACTGACAATGGCTGCAGGCTGCACTGTTGAAGGTCCAGGTACATCTTCTAAAGTGAATGGCATCCGGGTGATCTGTGCCCTGGTACGAGACCAATCAAGATACTGTGCTGAAGCTATATTGTTGCATTTGCCTAAAATAGTTGTCCCCTTTGTCTGAATGTTGTCCCAGGCCCAGGCTGCCTGTCTGACAATAGCAGAGTTGTGCTGGATTTCACAATTGAGGGTCTCAGTCAGGTCTTGTCCTCTTGGAGGATGAACCAAAGCATACCCTAACTGTCTCTTAAAAAGTAACGGGTTGTAGTTGATGCAGCCTTTTACTACAATCAAAGGCACATTAGGATATTGCCCACAGCTAGTAATGATGTCCTTGCCCTTGGTGCTCTGAGTGCACCATCTAATGTCTTCTGATGTTAGGACAATCAACCTCTTAGCCCAATTCTTTGGCTGATGAGGGTTTAGGAAAGTGTCTGACTTTGGCAAATGTTTTAACAACCAACAGTAATAGAAAGGAGCACAACATCTGACCAGTCTTCCTCTTTGCTTCTCATTCCTCTGGTGTACTGAATAATAGAAGTCTCCAAGCAAGGTAGGAACTGGGTTCCTCAATAAGAACAGGTGAATGGCATTCTTGCTTACAAACTTTGGTTCATCTGCAAACAAGATAACCCCATATATGCTGAGTGCCAAGAGTGCACAAACAACATCCCACTTCCCTATTGCAACATGCAGGGTGGCCTGGGAGATCAAGAAGTCTAAGTGAAGGCCTGAAACTCCAGCCTTGGTGGTCATGCTCTGATCAATGAGGGCAGGCTCCAAATGCAATGCCTTAGCTATGTCTTCATTCTTGGGAGAAACCAACTCAGGGTTGAAAGGAATCCTTCTCCTGATAGGGACACCTAACAACATGGAAAATTCTTCTAGCAGAGGTCCCAACTGAAAATCAGGAAATGTGAAGCATCTGAGAGGAGGATCATAAAACTGCAAGCAAGTATGGATCATGCTCCTTTGGGATGCATCCAGGTCCATGATCATGTCCAATATGCCCCCATAATATTCTCTGAATAATGGGACATGATCAGGAGTAATGAGAGACTGGATCTGTCTGATGCTTGTCAGAGTGGGCTCAAAGAAGTGGTATGTGATGTTGCTTTTTCTAGAAGTGTCCATGCTGATAATGGATGCTGGTGAAAAAGACTGTGATAAACCCTGATGAAGGTAACTGCTGAAGACTGATGAAACTGACTGGAGAAGAGTCTCTGACAAACTGATGAAGGTGCTGGAGAAGATAACCGAAGAAGTCTGAGCAGCAGAATGGGTCAAAACCAAACCAAAGATAATAAGGTGGATACCCTGTAAAACAAATAGGCAAATGTTAAATGATGCAAAAATGATCTATGCAGAATGACATGCAAAGGGTTTGTGATCAAGTGCTGGATCTGGTATCTGCCTTGATAGGGTCCATGTGTGTTCATAAGTCCGGATGGAAGCTTCAAAAACCAGTAACCAGGTGGGGGACTCAAATAAAGGGTCACAAATCCAGGGTTTCACAAGAACTGTCCAAAGAAATACAACCTTAAACAAACATTAGTAGCAAGGGTATGATGAGGCCAAGGGTTCCTGCAAACCTGTAAAAATCCCACCCCCCTCACATGTATTGTTCTAGAACAAGGATCCTCAGACTTGGATCAGTTATGAGAAGTGTAAACACTTCTACCCCGGAGGTACAATGTTTATAATAACCATAAAAGATCCTCCTCTAATTCACCTCAGATGCTGAAGGTCATAAAAGGTCATCCAGACTTAGTAGGCTTCCCAGATAGCCCTAGTACTACAGGAAATCCGTAGCACAGAGTTCTCAAGAAGAAACCCATGTCTGAACCGTGTTTCATATTCCCGCACCCGACCGAAATGGAATGGGAAAGAATATGAAGCCACTCTAGCCTATTGTCGCTCCTGGGATTTTCATCCTAGTACAAACGCGAAAGTGGCGCGAAAAAGGTAGAGTCGCCAGCCAGACATTTTTATCCCGAAAGAATGGGAAAGGTAATGTCGCACAAACCTGAGGAAGAAGGAAAGTACAAGGCCTTGCAAACCAAAGATCTGGGTTCGGGAGTCGGTTACGACCTGGGAAGGTATTAGCACCCCAGATCGTCCGCCGTACCCGACGGGATCCACGCTTGCTTGCTTGCTTCAAAGGGTGAGAAAATACGAGTGCTGCTGAATAAAACTGCTGACTAGAATGGTAATGAGAATGGGAATGAGAAAGGAACTGGAAAAGAGAAAAGGAAGGCGAAAATGTAGGGAAAATAAAGAATGCGCTCGAACGGGCCCTACCCCGCTGCCTACGTACCTCATCGGGAAAATGAGGATCAGAGTCGACGTAGTTCGCCTAACCAGGCGGGAACTATTTGTTTATGTTTTTTATAGCTGGAACTGCGTATATCTATGCTCAGGTGTTGCAGGCTCTTCTGGTACGAGTGCATTTACCGTCTTGCATGCGAGACAAGTCGTCGCAAGTTCGCATTCAGAGTGAATGAGATGAGAAAAGAAGTTCCCGCAGGAAAGTCGCTTGTTGTTTGTTTTTGTCTTTTATGAGAAATGTTTTGAATTTGTTTGTGAACATTCTCATACTAAGACCTATCCATCGCGGGAAGTACTTACACCTCGCCCCGAAATAGGACGCGTATAAGCACTCCGCAGCAAAGTCTTGTGTCATACAAGAACGTTCAACCTTTATTAGGTATTTTTATTATTTTCCTTATGAGGTGAGAAAGAATGACTCAAGTCTGAAAAAGGACAAAAACTAAGGGGGACTAAGACCAACCCTAAGTTATTTATTATATACAAAAGGGAAATCCTAATGGTTAGTGAGGTTTTCTAATCCTAAGGAGGAAAAGGAAAAGAAAAAAGAAAAAGGACGCAACTTACTTCCTAAGGAAGATAAGTTGTTCCTAACAAAGGGGAATCCTACCAATCACAAGTATGGAAGAAAAAAATGAATTAAATTCATAAAAGGAATGCATAAAAAGAAAAGGATAAGGTGAAGGAAACTTACCTCAATCTTCCCCTCTACAAAAAAAAATGTTAGTGTACAATTTATTAAAAAACAATAAGGCAAACATACCCTAATTAAAACCTAAGGCAACTTGGACCTAAACTAAACTCAATCTTAAGTTTAAAGGTGCCTACACTATGCTAAACTAAAATTCAGCAACTATTTACAGTACTCAAACACACAATCAGCTATGAAAACAAAGCATAACACAAGTCAGCTTTTTACAGCCAGCATGCAACATGAAAAAAGCAGGTGTAAAAGGTTACAAACAGCATGTACACAAACAAACAACATACATTTTACAACACCTATATGCAAAAACAGCTATGAAATGCAAAATCCAGAATTGATTATTTTCATTTTTTAATGCACAAACTCAATGAAAAATGCACCATTTTCAATATGAACATGCATTTGAACATGGACCATCATATATAAATGCAAGAACATGAACATTTAGAAGGGTTATGCAAGAATGCATCACATGTGGATTATGCAACAAGTAATGCAAAATGTGACACATGAACATGGCATATGAACATGATGATTATTGATTATGAACATGCAAGATGATAGCTCAAACATAATGTCAAACTCAATTCAAAATTCAGAAGTGAATTGATGTAAATGCTATGATCAAGCATGCAACAAAATGCAACCAAATGCACATACATACATGATTATGCAAAATGCAACATACATCAACATAATGAAATGCAAAATGATTTAATGCAATGTGAAACATGTAAAAACAGAATGCAACATTATTATTACATACTTAATGATGCATGAACATGGCAACAAAAGGCAAGAACTCAAGCCATACATAAAAGAACACAAAAATGCACCATACGCAATATGAACGGAATCGTGTCGAAATGACTCAAAATGGGGGAATGAGCTACTGGAAATGGACTCAAAAATTCCCTAAAATCACTACCTAAACATGTATGAACATTAGAGGCACTAGAAAGCAAGAATGAGAAATCAACTAAACTAAAATTCCAAAAATCAATAGCGTTAACCGGTTAACCATATGCGTTAACCGGTTAACGGACCTAAAACAACACTGAAATGGCCAAAAACGCACGCGTTAATCGGTTAACCAAATGCGTTAACCGGTTAATGCTGACCAAAATTGAATAAAAGCTTTTGAAATAAGTGCTTTTGGCCACAAACTCACTTCTAATGATCCCTAACCTTCCTAGGAACATGCTAACACTAATTTCTACTCTATTGGAGCTTATTTACACATGATAGAACCTATAACTATCAACACTTTAAATCCAAATCCAACAAAAATCACAAAATGCAAGCAACACATAATGAAAATGACATCGATCGCAAGCAAAACAAAAAGCGCTTAAAGAATGCCGAAATGGCGAGATGAAGAGAATAACTTAAAGAAGAAGTGATTTAGATCACCAACCTACGAATCGGAGAAGTGCTTCGGTGTATGTTGCAAGAATCGGAGCTTGATCGAAGAGAAAACCGAGAAAACCGATAAACCGTAAAATAAATGCGTTCTTGACGTTTGGATCCTCGTGCACTTCCGATAAGCCGAAATCTTCAACAAAAATCAGTAGCTTCTTCTTCCACAATCCACAAAATCAATGAAGGTTGGAGGCTTAAGCTTCAAGATCTTCAAGTTTCAATGTGAAACTTGAAGAGCTTATTCAAAAAGCTTTGGTGAAAGGAGGGAAAAAGGAAGAAAAGTGAGAGAGAGAAAAAGTGATTGTGAAAGAGTGAAAAATTGGAAAATTGTGTCAACCCCTCTCAATGAAGTGATTAAGGAATATATAGAGGCTAGGCTTGGAGCTAGGTTTGGGTTTGGGGCCCAAAAATTAGGCTTGGGATCCAAAATTAGGTTTGGTAGTTAGTTAGGGTTAGGGTTGGAAAAGGGAATATTCCTTGGAATATTCCTTGGAATACTCTAGAAGATGGTAGAACATGGTGGAAGTTTCCAAGGGAAATGGAGTGGAATTGAAATGGAAAAACAAGATGGAAAGAATGAAAGGAAGTGTGGAAAGAAAGTGGAAGGAAAAGTGGAGGGAAATGTAAAACCAACCACTTTTCAAATGATTTTCTCCTTTGATTTTTTTATGATTCCTCCATCATTTCTTGACCAAATTTGAACCATAGGATCATTGCAACCCTAATTTCATGATTTCAATCTTAAAAGTCCGGAGTCGACCCTTTTTTACCTAGCTCGGTTGCCTTTTCCCCCGATTCCTCGATTTTCTGTCGTCTAGCCAGTCGAACCCCTTCCAAAATGAATTTGTGGACGAGATTTGAACCCCAGGAACTTGACATCATATATAATAAAAAGGAATCCACTTTGAATCAAAACTTCATGCCGAAGCCCCGTAGAAGTGAAACCCTAATTCGGCCCTTTCCATCAGGAGATGTTGCACTGCTCGACTCCTTTGATCAACTCCATCTTTCCATGGCTTGTGGCTTCAAGTGAAGACTTGTAGGATATTGTGAACCCTTTGCACAAGGTTGAGAAGCTTTGTGGCCCTTCGGTTGCCTTTGTAATGCCTTCAATTGCTCCAATCCCTGATCACATACCTATGCCTCAGCCATGCTATACATGATGCAATGTTTTTGGTTATTTTATGAATTTATGAATGCAAAATGCTATGCAAAATGTTGAGGCTATGAGGGGGAAAATTTTGAGGTATTACAGCTGCCCCTATTCAATCATCTGCAGGCCTGAACGAATAATTGCGAGAGCTTTTAGACGTTCAAGGTATGTAGTGATTGAATACTTGAATAAAACCTGGAAATTTGAACTTTGTGGGTAGTAAAATTTATTGGGAAGAATGCCATCCTCAAACGACGATTCTCAAAAGGGATCCTCGGATCTAAAACGAAACCATCCTCGAATGGGAACACAATGGTATACCGGCCTCAGTTGATAACCAGAAACAACAAAGACTGACCTCAGACAGACTTTGCAAAAGAGATAAACTGACCTCAATCAATAAGCTCAAAATGGTCTATCATCCTCGAATGATAGCCACAACAACAAGACCAAACTCAGAAGGGCTTGAAGAAGAGAATGTCATCCTCGAATGACAACTCAAAAAGATCCTCGGATCTAACACGAAACCATCCTCGAATGGAGACGCAATGGTATACCGGCCTCAGTCGATAACCAGAAACAACAAAGACTGTCCTCAGACAGAATTTTCAAAAGAGACAAACTGACCTCAATCAATAAGCTCAAAATGGTCTATCACCCTCGAGTGATAGCCACAACAACAAGACCAACCTCAGAAGGGATTGAAGAAGAGAATGTCATCCTCGAATGACAACTCTCAAAAGAGATCCTCAGATCTAACACGAAACCATCCTCGAATGGAGACGCAATGGTATACCGGCCTCAGTCAATAACCAGAAACAACAAAGACTGACCTCAGATAGACTTTGCAAAAGAGACAAACTGACCTCAATGAATAAGCTCAAAATGGTCTATCACCCTCGAGTGATAGCCATAACAAACAAGACCAACCTCAGAAGGACTTGAAGAAAAGAATGTCATCCTCGAATGACAACTCTCAAAAGATCCTCGGATCTAACACAAAACCATCCTCGAATGGAGACGCAATGGTATACCGGCCTCAGTCGATAACCAGAAACACAACAACATAGGATAAGATGGAACGATATCATTGTATATAAACGAGAGCCCAGACAAACAGGTCCATTGTACAAAACGGGAAACTGCGACGCGACTGTTGTACCAAACAAGATGCGAAATAAGTGACGAACATTGACTTGAAAAGACAAGGATGTCTGAAAAATGATGTTGGTATCCTCTGTGCGGAGTACTTCAGGTTGAGAAGATGTTATAGGTTGTATGTAATATATCTCAAAACTGGCCCATGTTGGCATGCATATGTTTGAATTTATGGTGTAATGCTTCATGATGATGGAAATGCTACGCTTTTGAGGATGCAAATGTAATGATGATTACTAAATGCAAATGCAAAGAGATCTCCTGATAAGGAGACTACAAGTATCCCAAACGACTTGACTAGGGAGAACTGATGATCACTGCATTGATCTTGATCCATCCTGATGAGGAGGAGACAACTCTGCGGGTAAAGCTGTCAATGATACACCGGCTTTGAACAGCCGCCATTGCCAAAAATAAATTGGACTTTAAGATTGGAGTGCCAAGACCCTGCTGGAGATGGACCCTTCCTGTACTCTGGTGGGGAAATGGAAACCTCCTCAATTGGCTGGGAACCAAAGGCATGACACTGCTGAGGAAGTAATTGCTGGGGAGGAAAGACACTCCTTATACTGCTGGGATTTTCCCCTGTATTTAAAGGAAAAGTTATGCTTGGGGAGGACAACCCACATTCTTCTACCTTGCTGGGAGAAATTACAACTTCCACTTTACTGGCGACTCCACTGGGGATTCACTTTTTGCTCTGTTAGCAACGCCGGTACCTGTACCTGCATGAACATAATTGATAGTACCTACAACATGGAGAGTTAGTTTGGGACCTTCCTGCCCCAGGATCGTAGCATGAATCATTATCTGGGTATCTCGACACCCTTTCAGAGTTGTATTAAATGTTTTTGTTCTCCTGCACGAGTTGGAAAGCATTCAAATGTTCACAACACAATGTAAATCACAATTTGCTGGACGTTTTCGCAATCAATCAATGCTAGATGAAAAAACAAAAACAAGAAGCAAATAGTCACAAGTTGACCGAAGTCGAATTTTTATTGATTCGAAAAAATGGCCATGAATAGGCAATACAAAGGAAGTAGTTCCCTGGAAAGAGGAAACAACCAAAAAGGAAAACAAACTATCCTATTGGCAATGTTGTAAACACCTCAAATTTTCCCTCACTAAGTTCACACTATGGCTTGTGATCTTTCATCTTTGCATAAATTTAAGCATATCATATCATATTGCATTTTTGTTTCATTTGCATTAGTTCACGTTCATCTGCATCTAGGGTTTGTGATTTGAGCAATCCAAGATCCATCTGAGCCACTCCAAAGGTCTTAAATCATCTCAAGAGGGTCCATGTATGTTCAATCATCATATTATATCCTCCAAAGATCAAGGAAGTCAATAAATCACAAGAACTTGCAAAGCATGGAAGTAGAGCCAGGGTTTAACTTCACAAATGACCTGAAATTAGGGTTTTGGTTTCAGAGGCCATAACTCCAATTTTTTTGGTAATTCTTGTTTTTATTGGTCTCAATATGTTATAAAGATCATTTATACCAAGTTTGATGAAGAAATTCCTTGTGGAAGTCATCTGATCATTGGGTAACTTCTTGAGCAAGTCAGAACAAAATCAGGGCATCTGAGGCCCCCATCCATGGAACCAAAGTGGATTTTTCATCAAATTGAAGTTATATGATCTTTATTTGATCATTTAAGTGCTTGGAAGTTCATAAAATTGAAGAAAAGTGAGCTAAACCAAAAGTTGCCAAAAATGGAAATGACTTGTAATGTAAACTTTCCATTTTGGGAACGTTTTTCAACCTCCTCTTTTTCAACCAAAAATGCTTCAAATGAAAAATTGTTGGTCATGAAAGTTGTAGATTGGATCATTCCCCTTTCAAAAAGTACAAGAACAAGACCTAATTCATTTTGGAACTCAAGATATGGCTTGTCAAAGTTGGCAAAAATCCCATAATTTTCAAGAATGCACCAAAAGAGATTCTTTGCAAAACCACTTGCCAAGGCTTTTTGTGACTTCAAACACACTTCTATGTATCATAACATCATAGTGCATTGCTTTAAGATCAGAATTGCCCAAAGAATTGCATCATTCCATGCCTTGAACATCAAGAATTCTCAAAGGGGCCAAAACTTCACATAATTGCAAAACACCACATAACTTTGCTCCCACTTGCTGAACTGCCTCAAGACTGATTTTGTGGATATCCTTGAACTCAGCTGCGCATGGACAAGCCAATGAGCCAGCTACACCATTGCCCATACCTCAAGTATAACACTTTTGACTTTTTGGCAAAAACACCCATACCAATCACAACAGTCCACCACCCACTCTCTGCCCAATCCAGACTCTAAAAGCATGCTCTAAGGACTCATTTTCATAACACACACAAGCCAAACACTCAAAGAACTCAGCATTCCACAAAACTATCCCTCTTGCATTTTCCTTAGAATCTCTCAGCTCACTCACTCAATCTTCAAACCAATTTCACCATTGATCTCAAAATCACTCACTGACCACAAAGCAACCATTAAACCAGCCAAGAACACCTCATACACAAAACACGATTCTTGGCCAGTTCAGTTGCTACAACACAAACCAGCCATTCTCAAAGCCTTTGAAGCATTCCATTAGTCTCAGGAGGTCAAAGGGAGTCATTTTGCACAAAGGAAGTGGCCAGAAAGCTCAAGTTTGGAAAGCTTCATCTTAGGTAGTCATCTGAAATCATTTTTCCAGAACTCCTAATTTATGTTCCAATAAGAAAGAGCATGCATCACTGATCATTATGAACTTTGTATTTTTGAAAATGGTGGAGAAGTGAGTATTTACTGAACCTCTGAAATTTTTGCCATTTTTGATCTTTCTTTCAAATCTTGTTTATGAGCAAATATAAATCTGTTTTGAGGTTAGATTAGTGTTTAGGAGGT
The DNA here is from genome assembly GCA_963966055.1 of Lathyrus aphaca. Lineage (NCBI taxonomy): Eukaryota > Viridiplantae > Streptophyta > Magnoliopsida > Fabales > Fabaceae > Lathyrus > Lathyrus aphaca. The sequence goes on from OZ014525.1 coordinate 3,561,582, forward strand.
AAAGTACAACCTGCTGAAAAAGATTTAGAATATTTAAAAGCTAGCATTGCAGAAAATTCAAAAGCTATTGATATTGATGGTTGTAGTAAAATAAGGCATTGTGAAGGTTGTCACATTTGGCAACAAGAGGTTATTTCTCTTAAAGTCAAATTGGAAAAAGCCTTGCAACCTAAGATTACTTATGCCATTGATACTAGGTTGTTCAAAAAGTCATTAAATCCTCCATATGCAAAATATTCTTTTGTTCCAAAGGATTTAAAGACCAATCATAAACAACAACATTATCGTAGTATTTGTCATTATTGTTGTCATGCTGGCCATACCATTGAAAAATGAAAATTTAGAAGATTTCTAGTGCCTAAAGGCATTTATCAATGGAAGCCTAAAGACAACCATGTTACCACTTACCCACTTGGACCCAATAAAAATTGGGTACCTACCTCTCTCTTTTGATATTGTAGGATGAGTGTCTTGCATCCATGGAAAGAAGATGGTTTCTGGACAGCGGGTGTTCAAGGCACATGACGGGTGACATATCACTTTTTATTGACTTCAAAGCAAAGAAGAAGGGGTATGTTACTTATGGAGACAATAACAAAGGAGCTATAATTGGTAAAGGTAGTGTAGGTAATCCCTCTACCACTACTATTTCTGATGTCCATCTTGTAGAGGGACTTAAACACAATTTGTTAAGTATAAGTCAATTATGCGACAAAGGTTATAAAGTTTCTTTCACAAAAACTTGTTGCAAAATTGATCATACCGAACATAATGTTGTGTTTAAGGGTGTAAGAGTAAACAACATATATATGCTTGATCTTTTGAGTGTATCTTTAACAAGCACTAAATGTCTAGTAGCCCTAAATGAGGATTCATGGCTATGGCATAGACGCTTAGCGCATGTTAATTTCGATTTGCTTAATAAGGTTGTATCCAAGGATCTAGTAGTAGGTCTTCCAAAAATAAAATTTTCAAAAGACCACCTATGTGATGCTTGCCAAATGGGGAAACAAACAAGGGTCTCTTTTAAATCTAAAAACATAATTTCAACTTCAAGACCCCTTGAGCTTCTCCATATGGACCTCTTTGGACCATCTAGGACAAAGAGCTTAGGTGGAAACTATTATGGTTTCGTAATAGTAGATGACTACTCTAGATTCACTTGGACTATATTCCTTCATAGCAAAGATGAAACTTTTTCTGCTTTTAAAAGTTTTGCAAAGTTGTCCCAAAATAAAATGAATTCTAAAATAGTTACAATCCGAAGCGATCATGGAGGTGAATTTCAAAACCATCTCTTTGATAAGTATTATGACAAGTATGGCATTGAGCACAACTTTTCAGCTCCTCGAACTCCACAACAAAACGGTGTTGTGGAACGCAAAAATCGAGTTTTAGAGGAATTGGCAAGAACAATGCTCAATGAGGGTGGATTACCAAAATATTTTTGGGCTGATGCAATTAGCACAGCTTGTTATGTTCTGAATAGGATTTTAATTCGTCCTATTTTGAATAAAACCCCTTATGAAATTTTAAAAGGTAGAAAGCCAAACTTGTCTCATCTTCATGTGTTCGTTTGTAAATGTTTTGTTTTGAATAACGGTAAAGAAAATCTTGGGAAGTTTGATGCCAAAGCTGATGAAGGTATTTTTCTTGGATACTCTCAATAAAGCAAAGCATATAGAGTGTATAATAGGCGTTTACTTTCTGTTGAAGAATCTGTCCATGTTTCTTTTGATGAGTCTTACCCAAAAATTGTCGGAAAAGGTATCTCTTTTGATGACGCAGGTGTATCTACAGAAGACATACTCAAAGAAGATGTTTCGGAAATTGATCAATCTGAAACGGTTGATATTGAGAAGGAGGAAGATACTAGTCATGAAAAAGATAAAGAGGAAGGAACATCTGAAGTGAAGGACCTTCCACCAGCTTGGAAATCCTCTAAAGACCACCCTATAGACAATATATTGGGAGATATTTCAAAGGGAGTGTTGACTCATTCTAAGATAAGTAACTTTTGTTCTCACTTCGCTTTTTGTATCACAAGTGGAACCTAAAAATGCTAAAGAGGCCTTGATTGATGAATTTTGGCTAATGGCCATGCAAGAAGAGCTTAATCAATTTAAAAGAAATGACGTTTGGGAACTTGTCCCTCGTCCGCGAGATCATCACATCATAGGTACTAAATGGGTTTTTAGGAATAAACTTGATGAAAGAGGAGTGATAACTAGGAACAAGGCACGCTTGGTAGCACAAGGGTATAACCAAGAGGAGGGCATAAATTATGAGGAGACTTATGCTCCGGTGGCTCGCCTTGAAGCTATACGTCTTTTGCTTGCTTATGCGTGTTCTATGAATTTCAAGCTTTACCAAATGGACGTAAAGAGTGCGTTTTTAAATGGTGTCATAAATGAAGAAGTATATGTTTCACAACCTCCCGGTTTTGAAAATTCTGAATATCTAGATCATGTTTACAAATTAAAGCGTGCTTTATATGGTCTTAAGCAAGCACCCCGTGTGTGGTACGAAAGACTTAGCAAATTTCTACTTGATCATGGATATTCTAGAGGTAAAGTGGATAATACACTCTTCATTAAACACAAAGGAAAGCACATTCTTTTAGTTCAAGTTTATGTAGACGATATAATTTTTGGTTCAACTAACATACACTTGGTCGAAGAATTTTCTAATGTTATGCAGGGTGAGTTTGAGATGAGTCTTATGGGGGAGTTGAACTACTTCTTAGGCCTCCAAATAAAGCAACTCGATGAAGGTACAACAGTATGTCAAACAAAATACTGCAGAGAGCTGCTCAAGCGTTTTGGAATGAATAATTCTAAATCAATTGACACTCCCATGCCTACCAACGGAAACTTGGACAAAGATGAACATGGTAAGTGTGTTGATGTCAAAAGGTATAGAGCTATGATTGGGTCTCTCTTGTATCTTACTGCTTTTAGACTGGATATCATGTTTAGTGTGTGTATGTGTGCAAGATATCAATCAAATCCTAAGGAATCTTACTTAAAATCAGTCAAGCGTATATTTAGGTATCTTAATGGAACACCTAAATATGGGCTTTGGTATTCCAAAGGAAGCGATTGAAGCTTAGTAGGTTACTTTGATTCTGATTTTGCTGGCTGCAAATCAGATAGGAAAAGCACTAGTGGCACATGTCATCTGTTTTCAAATTCTTTAATAAGTTGGCATAGTAAAAAGCAAGTATCCGTAGATTTGTCTACTGCAGAGGCTGAGTATGTTGCAACCGGTAGCTGTTGTGCTCAAATTTTGTGGCCAAGACAACAACTATAAGATTTTGACATTGAACTTAAACGCATTCCAATTAAGTGTGACAACACTAGTGCCATTAATCTCACTAAGAATCCTGTTTTACACTCACGCACCAAACATATTGAGATTAGGCATCACTTCCTTCGCGATCATGTTGAAAAAGGAGATGTTATTTTTGAGCATGTTGATACTAAAAATCAACTTGCTGACATTTTCACTAAACCTTTGGCAACTGAACCATTCTTCAACATTTGTCGCGAATTAGGGATTCTTGATCTCTCCGCATTGGTGTCTTAAGTTTGGTTGATGTAGTTTCTATTTATCTCATCGTGTTTACTAAGTTCTGAATGTAGTCTTCACTCGTACCTCATGAGAATACTACGATGGAGGTAATATTGTTCCTTTCTTCACTTTGTTGATATTGTATGATCAATGTATGTTTGAGCAATGATTTCTCGTTTACATGTACTTCTTTACATATGAATGTTTGAGCATTGATGTTTTGTTTGTAAAGTATTCTTAAGCATCCATACAATGTTATGATTTATTCTGCATTTTGCATAATGTTTGTTTTGGATATTCATGTTTGTTTTTGATATTCATGTTTGAATTTCAAAATTTTTGCATTATGAATCGATCACAACCATATTGAATCGATTCATGTTGATTTTCTTTTAATTTCTGTCCAAATGGTTACAGTATGTATTGATACATAGTGGCTTGTATCGATACATAGCCATTTGAATTTCAAAAATTTCGCATTATGAATCGATCACAGCCATATTGAATCGATTCATGTTCATTTTCTTTTAAATCTGTCAAAATAGTTACAGTATGTATCGATACATTCGTGGTTTGTATCGATACATAGCAACCTATTTTTCAAAATTTTCGTAAAATGAATCGATTCATAAGGTCATGAATCGACGCATCCTGTATTAAATTTAGTTTATTTTTATGAATCGACACATCAGCAACTGCTATGACATGTCTATCAGTTATAAAACTCCATTATGTCTTTCTCATCATCTCATTTGCATCATTTTCGTTTCTAACCCTAACTGCCACAAAACCCCTCTTCTCTCAAAACCCTAATCTCATCATTATGCCTCCAAGAGTCTTGCTTCCAAGAGAAAAAGGAAAACGTAAAGGCAAAGAACCCGTTGGGTCTTCCCATCAGGCTCCTTCTGTTCCTGAAATTCCTCCATCTGGGGTTGCCACTCTTCATCCTGCCATTGTTGAAGAATTTGAGGTTTCTTTTAAAACGAGGTTAGTTATGAAACCACATGTTTTCAATACTAGTGATGTACATACTCTTTGTTTAGAAGAAGTTGCGGATTTAATCGACGCACAAAATCTTGGGTCCTTTTTAACTGCTAAAGATGAGTATCATGAAGACTTTATTCGTGCTTTTTATGCTGGTGTGAAAACTGGAAAATGCTACATGTTCAAGTGTTCGATTGGAACCAGAACTTACCGTTTTGAGGCTGATGATTGGCCCAAAGTGTTCAATCTGCCATCTCTGTTGCCTGAATTGCAGATGTGGCAGGATCAGAACTTTGAAACACAGTTTAAGTTGAAGGAATATTCTGCATCCATTTCTAAATTGGAAACCTCTTGCTGATGATGAGCCTCTGACTTCTGGTATGATTAAAAGCGATCCAATAATTCTGCATTGGATTCTTTCACATATCTTGCGTCCAAGGTCCGGTGGGCACTCTTGTAACAGCCCAGGCCCCTTGCAAGGCAATCCCGACACTGCTACCTCACGATCTTCTCTACTCCCCTCACTAGTAGAGTTTTTGCCTTCCGTGGGAATCGAACCCTGTACCCTGGGGTTCAAGTACATGTTCATTCCATTCCCACTACCAATTGAGCTAGTAGCTCAAGTGGTAGTGGGAATGGAATGAACATGTACTTGAACCCCAGGGTACAGGGTTCGATTCCCACGGAAGGCAAAAACTCTACTAGTGAGGGGAGTAGAGAAGACCGTGAGGTAGCAGTGTCGGGATTGCCTTGCGAGGGGCCCGGGCTGTTACAAAAAAGGTGATTCCCACTACCAATTGAGCTAGTAGCTCAAGTGGTACGCCTTTTTTGTAACAGCCCGGGCCCCTCGCAAGGCAATCCCGACACTGCTACCTCACGATCTTCTCTACTCCCCTCACTAGTAGAGTTTTTGCCTTCCGTGGGAATCGAACCCTGTACCCTGGGGTTCAAGTACATGTTCATTCCATTCCTACTACCACTTGAGCTACTAGCTCAATTGGTAGTGGGAATGGAATGAACATGTACTTGAACCCCAGGGTACAGGGTTCGATTCCCACGGAAGGCAAAAACTCTACTAGTGAGGGGAGTAGAGAAGATCGTGAGGTAGTAGTGTCGGGATTGCCTTGCGAGGGGCCCGGGCTGTTACAAAAAATTCCCACTACCACTTGAGCTAGTTAGCTCAATTGGTAGTGGGAATGGAATGAACATGTACTTGAACCCCATGGTACAGGGTTCGATTCCCACGGAAGGCAAAAACTCTACTAGTGAGGGGAGTAGAGAAGATCGTGAGGTAGCAGTGTCGGGATTGCCTTGCGAGGGGCCCGAGCTGTTACAAAAATGGCGCCTTTTTTGTAACAGCTCGGGCCCCTCGCAAGGCAATCCCGACACTGCTACCTCACGATCTTCTCTACTCCCCTCACTAGTAGAGTTTTTGCCTTCCGTGGGAATCGAACCCTGTACCCTGGGGTTCAAGTACATGTTCATTCCATTCCCACTACCACTTGAGCTAGTAGCTCAAGTGGTAGTGGGAATGGAATGAACATGTACTTGAACCCTAGGGTACAGGGTTTGATTCCCACGGAAGGCAAAAACTCTACTAGTGAGGGGAGTAGAGAAGATCGTGAGGTAGCAGTGTCGGGATTGCCTTGCGAGGGGCCCGAGCTGTTACAAAAAAGGCGCCTTTTTTTGTAACAGCCCGGGCCCCTTGCAAGGCAATCCCGGCACTGCCACCTCACGATCTTCTCTACCCCCCTCACTAGTAGAGTTTTTGCCTTCCGTGGGAATCGAACACTGTACCCTGGGGTTCAAGTACATGTTCAATCCATTCCCACTACCACTTGAGCTAAGTAGCTCAATTGGTAGTGGGAATGGATTGAACATGTACTTGAACCCCAGGGTACAGTGTTCGATTCCCACGGAAGGCAAAAACTCTACTAGTGAGGGGGGTAGAGAAGATCGTGAGGTGGTAGTGCCGTGATTGCCTTGCGAGGGGCCCGGGCTGTTACAACTCTCGCTTGGATAAGCCGGAAATCCATCTATTGTACATTCTGCAGAAGAAGATACCATTAAACTGGCCAAATTACTTTGTCAAGCGTATCTTTCTTACGCGGAATAGCTCAAAGAATATCACTCTTGCATATGCTGCCCAGATTATGCGGATTCTTAAGTTTTGGAAAGTGGTTTTCCCTCCTGTGCCTCTCTTATCATCTTCTAGTGTTCAAGAATTCAACAATGCCACTCTCTCTCATATGGGTTATAGGTGGGACATCGAGCGTCGTTGCTACTACTTCTTTGAACGCAGCACTAGAACTCGTATCTACAACTTTGATATTCCGTCTGAACACATTTATGTTGAAGAACAAAGGGATGAAGATATGGAGGATGCACAAAATCCTCCTGATGCAAATGCCAACACTGGTTGGGGTGAGTGGGTACCACAAAGGTGGTCTCCTACAAACTATGAACCGGCTCATTCATCGGCTCCATCGACTTCATCTACTGCTGCTCCGGCCTATCTTACTCAAATGTTTGCGCAGTTGGAAATTGCAAACAATGCCCGGCATGAAGAAGCCCGTGCGTGGCATGTCCAGCAAACGGAATTGCATAAAGAGATCCGAGAATGGCATGATGAGCATACTCGAATGTATCATAATCAACATTCATGGCATACTGAATTGGTTAAGTGGCATCAAGTTTTCTATAATGAGATGTCTGGATTTATGGATGATTGTCGTTCTCACCCGGGGATTATAGAAAGATTTCAAAGCACAGAGGTTCAGAGACGGTTCAGGCGTTACGCCTTCATGGGGCAGAATCCTGATGAAATGCCTCCTCCACTTCCTCCTCCAAGTTTCCGTGACGCCGATAGAGATGATGCGGAGTCGTGTGGTGGCCATTTTCCTCATTGAAGCTGCATTTCAATTTGCATATCATCATTGTTTCTTGCTTAAGTTTCTTTGTTTTTTATGTTTAAACATTTTATGGTTTGGTTTGTTTCTGTAATTCGCAACTCTATTTGACAATTTCACTGCCTATGATTATTTGCTTTTGTCTAAATTGTTTGCACTTTATGTTTCATTCTTTGTGAGTGAACTCTGCTTATATATCTTGGTATTGTTGATTCTGTTTCTTCACCTATGCATTCTTTCTTGATGTTGACAAAGGGGGAGAAAGGCAAGGCAAGTGTGAAAAATGACAGGCACAAACTCAGGGGGAGTAATTCTCACACTTCAAAAAAATTTGTCATCATCAAAAAGGGGGAGTTTGTGAGCAACTCTAGTTTTGAATGATTATAAATTTTAAGTGTTTGTGCTTTCATCATATGCTTCATATTAAGACAAAATGCTAGCCTTTAAATCTTTTGACTCATTTTTGACAATGTCTTTGTTTTTCTGAAAATACGCAAAATGAATCGATTCATCCCATCATGCATCGATTCATGCTGTTGAAATGATTCTGGAAATTCGCAAAATGAATCGATTCATCTCATCATGCATCGATTCATGCTGTAAGAATGGTTCTGGAATTTCTTCTATGAATCGACACATACAAACATGCATCGATTCATTGCTTGTTTAATTCTCTATTTTTATTCATCTGTTCAGTATGTATCGATTCATACTAATATGTATTGATACATAACAGTATAAATACTATTATGTATCGATTCATTCGAGTTTTGAATCGATTCATTTGTCTGTTTTACTTCTAACAGAATCTGCATATATATGTTGAGTGTTTCATTTAGTGGAAAAAAGAACACAGAAATTGCAGACGAATTTCAGAGTGAAAGATCATTGAAGAACACATCAAGAAAAGGAATTTTGAGTGTGGACAATTCAATGTTGAGCAGGATTGAAACCTAGAATCAAATTCATCTTCATCATCTTCTCAAATACCTTAATTCAAGAACATCAACAAGGAAGTGAGTGTTGTTCTGTGAATTGAAGGCTTATGAGATAACGTTCAGTGGTACGATCGGAGATCCAGCTGAGTTGAAGAGTGATAGAAGGTTTCAAGGAAAAACCAGTTGGGTTTTCCTTCAAGAACGGGCGTGTTCTTGAGGGTTTGTTAGTCACGTTTAAACGACAGATTCAGCCGCAGCGTAAGATTTGAAAATCGGGGGATTTCACAAATAGATTGTGGAACCAGTGAATTGTTTGTATTACTTGCAGGGAATCTTGATTGGGCTCAGATCAAGTGAAGGTTGATACAATAGGAAGATCTAGGTGTATAGATTTCTGGTGTTTGTATAGCAACCTTGTAATCGACGAATTCAGCAATATTGATATAAAAGTTCTCAATTTCGGTTTGAAATTGAGAGGGAGACGTACCCACACGCGAGGACGAACGTGGGGAACTTCCTTACCAAATCTCTGCGTATTGTATTCCTTCTCTATCTCTATTTACGTTTTCAATCGTTTTTGATTCATTGGAAATAACTTTTGTGATAGGTGCATTCAACTGTTTTACATCTTGTGTGTTTAAACCTTCATCATCTCAATCGTAAATTCAGCACGTTATCACATGTCCGGTCTTCTAGTGGCTGGTCCAGAATAGACGCTTGTATATTTGGGACCGTTGTTTCCGTTAATTTTTGAAAACTCTGAAAAATCTTTTAAATCCTTGTAAACAAGGAGGTGATCCATTCACCCCCCCTCTAGATCACTAGCCACAGCGTCTAACAGACATGGCTCCCAATAGAACCCTTCTAATGGACATGTCCTAGTCTTCAAGGGAAAGCTTCCGGGATTACGCTCAGAGGTGGAGACAGCTTGCTACTGCTGTCCAGCCACCCATGTGTGAACGGGAAATGGCTGACATGTTTATGAACACCTTGCAGGGAACTTATATTGACAGACTTGCTGCTTTCTCTTCCACCAGTTTTGCCGATGTAGTTATAGCTGGTGAGAGAATTGAGAGTCTTTTGAAGATGGGCAAAATCTCTAACAACGGTGCAAGCTCCTCCAACAATACAAGGAAACCTTTTTTAGGAACCCGAAGGGTGGGGGAGACAAATGTTATTCATGCAGGCAGGGGCAGACCCCAATACTCTCACAGATCAGTAGCAGCCGTTACTATCCCGGCTCCAGCTCCACAACAACCACTTTTTCCTCAACAACAACAACAACACAATTATCAGCAACAACCGCACTTTCCACAACAAAGAACGTATAACAATATCAACAACAACCAACAGCAGCGCCCCTTTCAACAGAGGCCATCTCAAGCAAATAGGGTGATTAACCCCATTCCTATGCCTTATGCTGCTCTACTGCCACAACTCCTGAAGCTCAACCGGGTTGAGTTAAGGATGTTGGCTCCACCAGATCCTCTCAACCTCCCGAAGAATTATGATGCCAATGCTAGGTGTGCCTTTCACTCCAACGCACCTGGTCACAATACTGAGAAGTGTAGAGCCTTGCAAATGAAGGTTCAGGATCTGGTCGATTCCAAAGCTCTCAATTTCGCACCTCCTCCAAATGTTAACAGAAATCCTATGCCTAATCATGGTGGGCCCATGATTAATGCCATAGAGGAGGACCAACCATCTGCACTGATTGATAATGTTGCACAGATTCAAACACCGCTGGCAGAAGTCAAAGCTCAACTCTTAAGATGCCAGGTGTTCCCGGGCTGTGAGGCCTGCTGCGAATCGTGCAAAACTGCTATTAATGGTTGTGAGAGGCTAAGGCTTGGCATAGATGGCCTTATCAGAGATGGAATCTTGCAAATTACCACAACAGCTCCTACAACATCAACAACTCTTTCTTCAGCAACAATGGATTCTCCTACAACATCAACAATTCTTTCTTCAGAAACAATAGATCCTCCTACAACTGCAACAACTATCATTCCCACTGATTCATCCACAACTCCAGCGATCACTCTGTCCATTATTTCAACAAATCAAAGTTCAGCAACACTTACTTCTACAACATCAACACCCATCTTATCAACGAAATCTCCTACAACACCAACAAATGCTAACGAAGATGTCTCAACGGTCACGATCTATTATGACCCGGCAACTGTTCATCCCAACAACAATTTCCAACAACAAACTGCAACACCTACTGTCAGATCTCCAGTCACGATCTATTACGACCTGCATACCATCACAGTTCCTTCCGCTGTAGCAGTCAGTCCGGTCACCATTACGGTACCTGGACCCGTTCCTTATGAAAGCAGTAATGCCATACCTTGGCATTATGGCTCTGATCTCTACTGCGACGGAAAGAAGATCACTCTAGATTCATCAACCTCTTCACCACAAGTTGACAATGTTGGGGGAGGCGGAGGCTTCTCCAGAAGCGGACGCCTTTTTGCCTCACAAATACCAAGACCCAATGATGAAACAGAGGCTGCTACTAAGGCAAAAGGGAAGAATGTGGTACTTGAAGAGCCAACTGTTAAGGAAACTTCGAAGACGTCTTTCGAACAAGAGGTGGACGAGTTCATGAGAATAATAAAAAAGAGTGATTACAAAGTGGTGGACCAACTTCATCAGACGCCCTCCAAAATCTCTATATTATCATTGTTAATGTGTTCTGAAGCCCACAGGAATGCACTTTTGAGGGTCCTGCATGCAGCATACGTGCCGGAAGAGATTACGGTTAATCAGCTAGAAACGGTGGTTGCAAATGTTAATACCAGTCATGGACTGGGCTTCACAGATGCTGATTTAAAAATGGTGGGACGCAATCATAATAAGGCTTTACATATCACCTTAGAATGCAAAGGTGTTGTTCTTTCCCATGTGCTGGTAGACACTGGGTCCTCGCTCAATGTCCTCCTAAAGAAAGCCTTGGTGAAACTAGAATATGATGGTTTGGCATTGTGTCCAAGTAACTTGGTGGTGAGAGCGTTTGACGACTATTTTATCTTTCAATCTAAACAATTGTTTTTAACTATTTCAAAAACAGCCAAAAGCGCTTTGTCGAGTTCATTAGGAGTTTTTAGATTAACAAGAAAATAGATTTTAAAACGATTTTCGGACGCGTTACGAAGTTTAGAGTCTGGTTCGTGAGAACCTCTTTTTGCTAAGAAATCCAGGTTAAAATACTTTTCAACTTAGTTAAGATACTATATTTCTTTAAAATAGGTTTACTACTCTAACGCAGTACGCACCTTTTTATCTGTGACAATAGGAGGGGTTGATTAGAGAGTACAACTCGGTTCTGAATACGCGAAAGCGACAGTTCCTGTTAAATTAGTTCTTTTCAAAGGAGAAAACATTGCCCATAAGTAGTTCTATTAACAAGTACTGGACTATCTATTGATTACGTGAATTACATTCGAGCTTGTATTTGTTTATTGTTTAAAATTATTATTTTATTTACCATTGCGCACTCCTTAAAACCCTTATATTCAGTTGCCTTAGATACACACCATAACAACACGTACGATAGATTGACACTTGGTCTCTGTGGATTCGAAAATCTTTTATATTACTCTGACGTGTTCGTACACTTGCGAAAAACATGCATCAGAAAGCTTCCATACCGTACACAAGTTGATACGGTGTTTCCCCAGTAGACGTTCTGATTGAAGTTCGATACCCATGCAAGGCAAATGGTAACATTTCATGCCAGTCTTTATAAGTAACCACCATCTTTTGCAAAATCTTCTTGATGTTTTTGTTAGCTGCCTCAACAGTGTCGTTCATCTTTGGCTTGTAAGGAGAAGAATTGTAATGTTGGATTTTGAAGTCCCGGCACAGTTCTGCCATCATTTTGTTGTTCAAATTGGAACCATTATCAGTAATGATTCGCTCGGGTACTCCATATCGACAGATGATGTCTCTTTTCAGAAATCTGGCTACCACTTGTCTGGTGACGTTTGCATACGAAGCTGCTTCAACCCATTTGGTGAAGTAATCAATGGCTACCAGGATGAATCTGTGGCCATTTGAAGCATTCGGTTCGATCTTTCCAATCATGTTAATGCCCCACATGGCAAAGGGCCAAGGTGAAGACATCACGTTCAAAGGATTCGGAGGCACATGCACCTTATCTGCATAAATCTGGCATTTATGACACTTCCTGGCATAGGCACAACAGTCTGTATCCATTGTGATCCAGTAGTAACCTGATCTTAACAATTTCTTAGCCATTGCATGTCCTCCGGCATGGGTACCGAAAGATCTTTCATGCACCTCGTGCATCAGCAATTCTGCTTCTTTCTTATCAACACATCTGAGAAGAACCATGTCAAAGTTTCTCTTGTATAATGAACCATCAGCATTAAGGAAGAAACTACCAGCCAGCCTTCTCAATGTCTTCTTATCATTGGATGATGCTCCAGGTGGGTATGTCTGATCCTCTAAGAAGCATTTGATGTCAAGGAACCAAGGCTTGTCATCTTTAGCAATGTCCACGGAGAAAACGTATGTTGGTCGGTCTAGCCTGGATACAAAAATCCGAGGCACAAAATTTGCAGTTTGGACCTTGATAATGGAGGAAATGGTAGCTAAAGCATCTGCGAACTGATTTTCATCTCGAGGGATATACTCAAGTTTGACTGTTGTGAAGAAAGTCAATAATCTCCTCGTGTAGTCACGGTATGGGATGAGATGCTCTTGGTGAGTGTACCATTTGCCGTTGGTCTGATTGATTACCAAAGCTGAATCTCCGAATACAGTTAAAGTCTTGATCCTGAGGTCAATGGCTTCCTCAAGACCCATGATACAAGCTTCGTATTCAGCTTCATTGTTAGTGCATGCAAAGGTGAGTTTGGCCGAGAAAGGCATATGAACTCCTTTAGGTGTAATGAGCACTGCACCAATCCTACGTCCATTCATATTGACAGCCCCATCAAACATCATTGTCCATTCTTCTTTTGGGTCAGGCCCTTCGGTGTGAACAGGCTCTTCATGATCTTTTGCTTTTAGGAACATGATATCTTCATTAGGGAAGTCAAATCTCATTGGTTGGTAATCATCAATGGGTTGCTCAGCTAGATAGTCAGACAGTACACTGCCATTGATGGCCTTTTGAGATGTGTACTGAATGTCATATTCTGTCAGGATCATTTTCCATCTTGCAACCCTTCCGGTAAATGCTGGCTTCTCAAATATGTACTTGACAGGGTCCATTTTTGAGATCAACAAGGTAGTGTGAGTCAGCATATACTGTCTTAGTCGGCGAGCAGCCTACGCTAAAGCACAACAAGTTTTCTCGAGTAGTGAATAACGTTGTTCACAGTCGGTAAACTTTTTGCTTAGGTGGTATATTGCATACTCTTTTCGACCAGACTCGTCATGCTGGCCCAACACACACCCCATTGATCCTTCTAATACTGTCAGGTACATTATTAGAGGTCTTCCTTCAACTGGAGGCATAAGAATTGGAGGTTCTAGCAAGTACTCCTTGATTTTGTCAAAAGCCTTCTGAAAATCTTCGTTCCACCTGACCGTTTGTTCCTTTCTTAACAGTTTGAACAGGGGTTCACAGGTTGCAGTAAGATGGGATATGAACCTTGAAATGTAGTTCAATCTACCTAAGAACCCTCGAACTTCCTTTTCAGTCCTAGGTGCAGGCATCTCCTGAATGGCTTTGACTTTATCAGGATCAACTTCAATTCCTTTTTCACTTACAATGAATCCCAGCAGTTTACCGGAACGTACCCCGAATATGCATTTGTTGGGGTTTAGCTTGAGCTGATACTTTCTCAGATGCTTGAACAACTTCAGCAGATTTACCAGATGGTCTTCTTCAGTAAGGGACTTGGCAATCATGTCATCCACGTAGCATTCAATTTCTTTGTGGATCATATCGTGGAATAATGTCACCATAGCCCGTTGATAAGTAGCATCGGCGTTCTTCAGTCCAAAAGGCATTACCTTGTAACAAAACGTGCCCCAAGGTGTGATGAAGGTAGTCTTCTCCATATCTTCGGGTGATATTCTGATCTGATTATATCCTGAAAAACCATCCATGAAGGAAAATACTGAGAACTGAGTTGTGTTGTCAACCAATACATTAATGTGAGGTAGAGGGAAATCATCCTTCGGGCTAGCTCTATTCAGATCTCGGTAATCCACACACATCCTTACTTTGACATCTTTCTTAGGCACTGGTACAATGTTAGCGACCCACGGTGGGTAACTAGTTACAGCAAGGAAACCGGCGTCCCATTGTTTTTGTACCTCTTCTTTAATCTTCATGGCCATATCTGGACGAGTACGGCGTAGCTTTTATTTTACTGGAGGGCAATCTTCTTTCAAAGGCAGCTTGTGTATAACAATGTCCGTATCTAGACCTGGCATGTCTTGATAGGACCAAGCGAAAACGTCGACATATTCCCGAAGCATATTAATGAGTTGTTCTTTCACTGAATCTTGCAGACCGGCCCCGATCTTCACTTCTTTCAAGTCTTCTTCAGTACCAAGATTAACCGTCTCAACCTCCTCCTGATGAGGAGTAATCACTTTATCTTCCTGCCTCAACAACCTGGCTAACTCTTCAGGTAACTCGTAGTCTTCTTCAACCTCTTCATCAGCTTGATTAATTGGATTGTCGAAGTCATACAAGGTCATAGCAGTGCTGTTGTCGGTGCAATCTGGAGGATAATCTCTGCAAGGGTTGAAATTTGTTCGTTTTAGTGATCAATTTTAATCTTGTTTAGAAAAAGTGAAAATGAAGTTATTTATTTTGAAAACATTGCCATTTTATTGTTTTGTACAAAAGTGAAAAAATGAAAAGACAGTGAGCGGAAAAAAGAGACTCATTTGCAAAAGATATCCGATATTCATTGATTAATCATTTGCACAAAATTACAATATGGCCCTATTACAAAATGAGTCCTGACACCTTGGGCAAGATGCAAGACTTGATGCATGCTAAAAGACAGGAAATAATAATTACTCTGCAGGAGTAACCCTTATAATTTCCTAGGAAGACCAGTTAAGGACTTGGTTCCCCGGGATCCTTGGACGTATCCAGCTCTCCAGGTTGCGGTCGCTTTCCCCCTCGTCTTCCAAATTGTTAACAGCATCTAGGGTGAGCATCCCCCTACTGATGAACTTGGACTCCTTGGAAGCATCTGATTGATCTTGTCGGAATGGTCTATAACCCAAACTGAATCTATCTTCCTTCTTTTCCACTGGCAGCAGCTTGCCCCAGCCTTGAGCATTTCCTTCTTCAACAACCTTCCGGGCTTGCTGATAGGAGACAATTGAAGTACCCATCCTGTCTTCCTGGGATGTAGCAAATACTTCAGTAGCCTCATTGACATTCAGGGCCTCGAACCCTTGGCTCATTGTCTCATGGATTTCACCATCCATCTCAATATACTTGTATGTAGCCAGATGGCTAACAAATATGTCTTCCACACCACAAATGGTGATAATCGGTCCTTCCCATTTGTACTTCAGTTTCTGGTGAAGGGTCGACGTTACAGCGCCTGCGGCGTGAATCCAAGGTCGACCTAGCAAACAGCTGTAAGCAGGCTGTATGTCCATCACGTAGAAAGTGGTCTTAAAGACTTGTGGACCGATTATCTCTGACAGCTCCACCTCTCCAAGAACAGATCTTTTGGAGCCATCAAAAGCCCTGACCACAAGATTACTTGGCCGGAGAGCTATCACATCATACTCGAGCTTGACAAGGGTTTTCTTGGGTAAGACATTGAGTGAGGACCCAGTGTCTACACGAACATGAGATAGTACAGCTCCTTTGCACTCCATGGTTATGTGCAAAGCCTTGTTGTGGAGACGTCCTTCTGTGGTCAAATCAGCATCAGTGAAACTTAGCCCATGGCTAGTATTGACATTTGACACTACTGTTTCAAGCTGATTCATAGTGATCTCTTCTGGCACGTAGGCAGCGTGCAGAACTTTGAGTAGTGCATCCTGATGGGCTTCGGAACACAACAACAGAGATAGGATTGAGATATTTGAAGGAGTCTAGTGGAGCTGGTCCACAACTTTATAGTCACTTCTCTTAATAATTCTCATAAACTCATCCACATCTTGATCGAAGGATGACTTATGAGTTTCTTTTGGTGAAGATTCTTCCGGTATCACACTTTTCCCTTTGGCTTTGGCAATAGCCTCTGCCTCAGTGTTGGTTCTAGGGACCTATGATGCGAAGAGACGTCCTCTTCGGGTGAAGCCTCCGCCTCCCCCAACATTGTCTACTTGGGGAGTGAGAATTGGAGAATCAAGAAGGACTTTCTCTCCTATGCAGTACAGATCAGCACCATAATGCCATGGTATAGCACTGTCTTTATCATATGGGATTGGCCCGGGCACCGTGATAGTGACTGGGCTTACTGCAGTAGATGTTGGGACTGTAATAGTTTATGGATCATAGAAAATAGTAACAGGACCTCTGGTGGATGTTGGTGGAGGTGAATTGAAGCTTTGTTGAGATTGTTGTTGAGATTGTTGAAAGTTGCTGGAATTCGGGACTGTTGTCGGGTCATAATAAATTGTGACAGTGGAAACATCATTGTTGGTGGTTGCTCAAGTTGTAGTAGCTGGTGCAAATGAATTGTTGTGTGTTGAAGTGACAGATGAAATGATTGCTGAAGTTGTAGCTGAATCAGTTGGAACAATGGTTGTTGCAGTTGTAGAAGAACCAATAGGAAAGATGGTTGTTGCCTCTGTAGAAGATTCACTTGTTGTTGATGAAAGAGTTGTCAGTGTTGTAGAAGCGGTGGTTGTAATTTGCAGAATTCCTTCTCTGATTAAGCCATTAATTCCACTCCTCAAGCTAGCACACCCATTCTCAGAAAGTTTGCATAATTCACAACAGGCCTCACAACCTGGATACACTTGGCATTTTAAAAGCTGGGCTTTAACCTCTGCCAAAGGTGTCTGAATACATGCAATGTCTTCTATTAAACTCATGGGTGAACCATCCTATACAACATTAATCCTTGGCCCATGTGGCTTGGCATAGGATTTTTCATCACATTGGGAGGAGGTGCAAAGTTCAGGGCCTTTGAATCTACCAGATCCTGAACCTTCATATGCAGAGCCCTGAATTTTTCCGTAGAGTGACCAGGTGCGTTGGAATGAAAAGCACACCTAGCGTTGACATCGTAGTTTCTTGGAAGGTTTTAAGGATCAGGTGGAGCCAATGTCCTTAACTCAACAAGATTGAGCTTTAGGAGTTGTGGCAGCAGTGTAGCATATGGCATTGGAATGGGGTCAATTACCCGGTTGACCTGAGATGGCTGTTGTTGGAAACGGTGTTGTTGTTGATTGTTGTTATTGTTGTTGTATGATCTCTGTTGAGGAAATTGTTGTTGTGGAAAGTGTTGTTGTTGTTGAGTATACTGAGGAGGTGGAGCAGGGATAGTAACAACAACTGTTCTGGGCAAGTATTGGGGTCTCCCTCTTCCCATGTGCACAGAGTTTGTCTCACCAGATCTACGGGGCCCAGCAAATGGTTTTCTTGTACTGCTTGAACTGGCACCGTTATCGGAGATCTTTCCCATCTTCAGTAGGCTCTCTATTCTTTCTCCAGCTATCACCACATCTGCAAAGCTGATAGAAGAAAATGCAGCCAGTCTGTCAATATATATTCCCTGAAGAGTATTCATGAACATGTCTGCCATCTCCCTCTCAGACATGGGGGTTGAACTGCAGCAGCAAGTTGTCTCCACCTTTGGGTATATTCCCTGAAGCTTTCACGGGAAGATTGATACATTCCCATTAAAAGGGTCCTGTTTGGAGCCATGTCCAAGTTATACTGATACTGACGGATAAAAGCTTCGGCCAAGTCTTTCCAGCTCCTCACTGTGGCTCTAGTCAAATGGGAATACCATTCTCGGGATGCCCCTGTTAGACTATCCTCGAAGTAAAACATCCACAACTTCTCGTCCATGGTGTATGCTTTTAATCTTCCCAAGAATGATTGAAGGTGGGTGCGTGGGTAGGATGTGCCATTATACCTTTCAAAGCACGGGGGTTTGAACTTGTGAGGAATTCTCACCCCTTCCACCAGTCCCATGTCCATGACATCAAACCCTAAGGAATTATGGGATTCAAGAGACCTCAGCTTCTCTGCAATTTCATCCAGCCTATGGTCGTAAACCTCATCTCCAGCCCCTACAACTGTAAACTGCTCTTCTTGAGGATCCTCCTGCAAGACCCTTCCTCCAGCAGTGTTACCCTGAGTATTCCTTATGGCATTGACCTCTGGGTTCAGATGAGGCCCAAACTCTGGTGGATCAGTGCGAGGTTGCACGTGATCGTTGTTACTGGTACCTCCTGTACCTGGATGGTGTTCTTCAAGAGTTTGTCTCTCGACTAACTCCCTTAGTCTTTCCTGGCTTTGAGCTAAACCAGTCATTACAGTCATGAATTGAGTCATTTGATTCCTCATCTCAACCTTCTCATTGGCCATCTGGGCCCTTACTTCATTCAAGTCTTGCTGAACTTGATCCATCTGGAGTCCCGGAAGGTTGTTTCTTGTCGGGTACCGGTGTATTCTGTTGACAGGGAACACTCTTCTGCGAGCAATGTTTCCTGAAATCACAACAAAGTGAGAAACAGCAATAAAACAAAGACCTACAAAACAAAGAAAATGTTAGTATGCAATACAATATGCCTATTTATCTTCCAAGGGTATCCGGTTTGGTTCTTTGGTTTTGACCTTTCCAGACCTCAAGGAAATGCTGATAATGTTGTAGAGATAGATAAAGCCGACCAAAAATAATACAAACTGATATATTACAAAGAGTGAAAATACATAGTTTGATTACAATACATCCCCATGGTGTGTCAAAATACAACAACAAAAGAAAAGTACAACAAAAGAAAAGTATAAGCAAAAGAATCAAACATCTAATCCAAAGTCATCCTCCCTAACTTCCTTCAGGAGGGCCTCAGTCACTGGACCCACTGGGTGCTCTGTGATAGTCCTGATGGGGAGGTTCCTGGTAGCAATGGCATTGGTCAACTTCTTATGCTTGTCTTGATCCTTTGACCTCTTCAACCCTGCCCAGAGTTTCAATTCAGATATCTCCTTCTGAGCTGCTATCAATGCCTCCTGGTGCTTCTTCTCACTAGCCTCCAACTGCTCTATCTTAGCCTGGGTCCTTTGGTCTTCCTGTGCACGGGCTTCAGTGATCCTGATCCACCTAGCCTGACTCTCCTCTAGATAATGCTCTGCCCTAGCCTTCTGAGTTTTTGCTTCCTTGCAAGCATTCTTCAGTACTAACTCCCCTGCCCTAGCCTTCCTGATGTAGTCACCCGTCTTCTCAATCTTGGTCAAATGCTCAACCCTGAGCCTTTCCAATCTCTCATTATCTAGAAGGCTGTCATTTCTCTCCCATAGAGTTTTCTTTAAGGCTTCAGCTAGCTGAGTATTCCTCTCTTTCAGCTTTTCAAACTCTTCCAAACTGACAGTAGCTGTAGGTTGTACTGTAGAAGGTCCAGGTACATCTTCTAAAGTGAATGGCATCCGGCTGATCTGAGCCCTGGTATGAGACCAATCAGAATACTATGCTGAAGCAATGTTGTTTCACTTGCCAAGGATGGCTGTCCCTTTAGTCTAGATGTTGTCCCAGGCCCAGGCAGCTTGTCTGACAACAACCGAGTTGGGTTGGATTTCACAGTAGAGGGTCTCATCCAAATCTTGTCCTCTGGGAGGATGAACCAAAGCATACCCTAATTGTCTTTCAAACAGTAAAGGGTTGTAGTTGATGCAACCTTTCACTCCTATCAAAGGCACATTAGGATATTGCCCACAGCTAGTAATGATGTCCTTGCCCTTGGTGCTCTGAGTGCACCATCTGATGTCTTCTGATGTCAAGGCAATAAATCTCTTAGCCCAGTTCTTTTGCTGATGTGGGTTCAGGAAAGTATCTAATTTTGGCAAGTGTCTTAGCAGCCAAGAGTAATAAAGGAGAGCACAGCATCTGACCAGCCTTCCTCTTTGCTTCTCATTCCTCTAGTCTACTGAGTAGTAGAATTCTCCAAGCAAGGTAGGAACTGGGTTCCTTAGTAAGAACAGGTGAATGGAATTCTTGCTCACAAACTTTGGCTCGTCTGCAAACAAGATAACCCCATATATACTGAGGGCTAGAAGTGCGCAGACAGCCTTCTATTCTCCTATTGCAGCATGCAGGGTAGCCTGGGAGACCAAGAAGTCTAGGTGAAGGCCTGGAACCCCAACCTTGGTTGTCATGTTCTGGTCAATGAGGGCATGCTCCAAATGCAATGCCCTGGCTATGTCTTCATTTCTGGGAGCAACCATCTCAGGTTTGAATGGATACCCTCTCCTGATAGGAACTCCTAACAACATGGAGAATTCTTCTAGCAGAGGTCCCAACTGGAAATCAGGAAATGTGAAACATCTGAGTGGAGGATCATAAAACTGTAAGCAAGTATGGATCATGCTCCTCTGAGATGCATCTAAATCTATGATCATGTCCAATATGCCTCCATAATTCTCTCTGAACAGTGGGATATGGTCAGGAGTAATGAGAGACTGGATCTGCCTGATGCCAGTTAGGGTGGGCTCAAAGAAGTGGTAAGTGATGTTGCTCTTTCTTGAAGTGTCCATGGATGCTGGTGAAGAAGCTGAGAGTAATTACTGATGAAGGTCACTGAATGAGATGCTGGAGATGGGTCTCTAATGAAGGCAGCTAGAGGAGAATCACTGACAAACTGATGAAGGTGCTGGAGAAGATAACTGAAGCAGTCTGAGCAGCAGAAGGGGTCAAAACCAAACCAAAGATAAAATGGTGGATACCCTGTAAAACAAATAAGCAAATGTTAAATGATGCAGAAATGATGTATGCAAAATGATATGCAAAGGGTTTGTGATCAAGTGTTGGATCAGTTTATCTGCCTTGGCAAAAGTCCATGTATGTTCATAGGTCCGGATGGAGGCTTAGAAATCCAGTAACCAGGTGGGGGACTCAAATAAAGAGTCACAAGTCCAGGGTAATCACAAGAACTGTCCAAATAATACAACCTTAACAAATCTAGTAATAGGGTATGATGAGGCCAAGGGTTCCTGCAAACCTGCAAACATCTCAACCCCCTCACATGTAATGTTCTATAACAAGGATCCTCAGACTTGGATCAGTTATGAGAAGTGTAAACACTTCTAACCCGGAAGTACAGTGTTTACAATAACCATAAAGGATCCTCCTCTAATTCACCTCAGATGTTGAAGGTCATAAAAAGGTCATTCAGACTTAGAAGGCTTCCCAGATAGCCCTAGTACTACAGGAAATCTGTAGCATAGAGTTCTCAAGAAGAAACCCATGTCTGAACCGTGTTTCATATTCCCGCACCAGACCGAAATGGAATGGGAAAGAATATGAAGCCACTCTAGCCTATGTGTTACTCAGGTCCCAGGTATAGGACCTTAATCACTCAATGAACCCCACCCACCAAAACAGACAAGAGATCTAGCACATGATAATGACAGTATGAAATGCATAAAACTGTAAAAGAAAGCAATAAATAAAGTTGTACATAAAGCAATAAATAAAGCAAATAAATAAGCACAAGTAGCACATAACATCCCCCGTAAACATAAATCAAACAAGCACTAGGAGGAACCCACAAAAAGAACCAGAAGCCCTGGTTGCAATATAAGGATCCCCAGCAGAGTCGCCAAGCTGTCGCTCCCCCGAAAAGACACCGGGTCAGATAGGGTACAGACGCGAACGGTCGGCGAAAGGATAAATGAAATGAAGATGAATAGAGTCGCCAGCTAGGCATTTTTATCCCGAAGGAAAGGTAATGTTGCATAAACCTAGAAAAGATGGATAAGACGGTCACGAACCAGAGAAACTGAGAAAGGGGGTTGGTTACAACTTGGGAAGGTATTAGCACCCAGATTGTCCATCGTACTCGACGGGATCCACGCTTAAAAGATTTGTGTTTAAATGGGTAGTGTTTGTGCTATCTGTGTGCAAAAGCTGGAAAAGAATATATAGGTGTCAGTGCAAGAAAGTGAAGTGAAATACTCAAGAATGAGGCTCAAGAAGAATGCTGAAAGAGGGGGGAAGACACATAGACTTTTGTTCGATAACAGTTAAGTTATGCCTACGTATCCTCTCGTGCAATGAGGAAGTCATAACACCGTAGTTCGACTCAAAGAGACTGAAAGATAAATTGACTGATGAACTGCTTGCTTGTCTATGCTCAAGTGTATGACTTGTCTGGCTCAAGTGCTAACTGTCTTGCATTAGACGGAAGAAGCAAGTTCTCGTTTGTGAGTGAAGATGATGAGAAAAGAATCCCGAAGGAGACGATTATTGTTTGTTTTTGTGTTTTCAATCTTTTATTGTTTTTTTGGGTTTGTCATAAGTTAATGAGCTTAAGCCTAAACTAAGGGTTAGTAAACTCATTATATCCTCACTTTGATTAGGGATAATGAGAATACCTTAAGTATGAGATAAACATCTAAACTTAATTACCATGATGATGTAGGATTAAGATCATTAACCTACTTGTGATTATTTAGATGTTTTTGAGTTTTTGTTTAGTGTTAGGTAATGAGTTTAAGCCATAATCAAGGATTAGTGAACCCGTTACACCATCCTAATAGAAGGATAATAGATGAGCACACTTAAGCTGAGGAAGATACCTCAACTTAATCCATGATTAAGGATTAACCTCATGACAAAACAAGCCTTTATTAAAGTGGATTTTAATTAAGGGTGAGAATTAACACTAGGGTTAGTCCTTCTTAACCAATAAAGGAAGAATTAGAACCTTAATGCAGGGCCCAAGTTACAAATTAATGTCTTAGTGATTATTAAGATGGATTAATTAAGAGGTTTAAACAAATTAAAGGTTTAACACTTAGGATTAGAGTTATACACTCCATCCTAAGAGAAGGATGCAGGCATAACCCTAATCACAAAGTCTTAAAACCTTAAAGGTTTAGTCTCTAATGATAAGGTGAGAAGAGAGACACAAAGAAGACACAAAGGTAAAAGCTAAAGGGGGACTAATTACAACCCTAATTATTGTCATGCTTGGGTGTTCCTATGGTTTGTGAGGCTCAAAAGAGATCTTCAGAGAAGCCACCAATGGAAGAAGCAGATGAAAGGAGGAGAAGCAGAAGAAACAAGTTACTTACTTCACTGAAGAAGATAAGTGACTTAGAGAAAGAAAGTGAGAGATGAACATGAATGAGCAAGCTCACTCTAAGGCAAATGAAAATGCAGTAAGGATGCATATGAAGAAGATGAAGATAAATGAGAAGTGAAGGCAAATTCACTTCTCAAGTTAACTTACCACCTGAAAATGTTAGCATAAGGAAAGAAATGAAATGGAAATGAAACATATGCAAAGGTAAAAACCAAAACCAGATGCAAACACAAGATGCAAATGATGCTCTGAGATGATACAAAGGCAAACCAAGTGCTATGAATGTTCATACAAGGAGGAAGAATGTAAAGGAAACATGTAGGAAGCATGAAAACACATGGATGTTTATGAAATGAAATGAATGCAAAGCATAGAAAATGTATGAATAAATGACCAAGCAATGTTCAAGAAATGTCTTAAGATGTCTAAGATGGCATACAAGTGCTTATAATGTCATGGCAAGTTCACATGTTCATGCAATGCAATGTAAGATGCAAGTATGGATGAAAAATTAGGGTTACATGAAAGGATGAGATGCAAATGACCAAAACAGAAACAATTCACATGATAAAAATTTGCAAATGAACTCAAAGGAACCCTAACCCCATATGATATCACACCCCAAAGGAGAAGGTCTAACTCTTAACCTAAAAGAAGTTATGATTTTTCTAAGTTAACTAGGGTTTTTGGGTACCTTAAGAGGGAAAATGCAAATCAAATGGAAAATGCAAGATAAATTCATGACAAAAATTTCCTAGAAACTACATGCTATATGAAAAACAATGCAAAAAGAATCATTGTCAAACCCTTCATGGTTAGACAGAAAAGAATTTTCAAAGTTAGGGTTCTAAAAAGGGAATTTTATGAACCCTAAATTCAAGAAAAATGTCAAAATTGGATCAAAGCCAAAAAGAAATTTGTATGAATGGTTTGACAATGTTTCTAAATGTCCTAAGATGCAATATAATTTTTTTGGAATTTTTAGAAACCTAAATGGTATTTTAATTAATTAATTAAAATAAACATTTAAATATTTTTAAAATGATTTTTTAATGCAAAAAATAAAAATAAAAATGTTTTTGGGTGAAGAAAAATATTTGAAATTAAAATGCAGAAGAAAATATTTTTTGGACTTTTCTAAGTATTTTAAATAAAATGCACAAAATAAATGGATAAAAATGAAAATAAAATGAATTTATATAAAAGTATGGCAATCCAAGGGATCAGATTCAAACTGGGGGGGAATAGTTGACCAGCGCGCAATCTAAGGGTCCAGATTCAATCTGGCCTAATTTTAATTAATTAAATAAATTAAATGGATTAGGGTTAAGTGAAATGATCCTGGCCCTCCACGCACGCACGAAATTTTAATCCTACGCTCCAGATTCAAACTCAGCTAATCACCTGAGATTAGCCCTAATTATTTTCAGACGGCCGGAATAGTGCTCCGGTCGTCTTCTCCGGCAGGGTAGTTTCTCAAACTCTCTCCCTAGGTCATTTCAGGAGCTCTAAAGCTCCAGATCAACTCCTCACCTCTCCCTAAACACGAATCCACCCTCAAAACTAATTTATTTTGCATCAATCATGAGAATCAAACAAGAACATATTTCATGGGCAAAGTTTCAGAAGTTCAATACAAGCTTATTTCTCACTCATTTTCAAAACAAATTAGATCATGGTGATCAGCAAAGCATAAGGAACAATTTAAAAACTTAAAATCATGCTTATGGAAAAAAAGTTTGAAGATTGATACCTGAGCTGGAGCTTTCACCTCTGAAGCTTTTGGACCTCTTCTTTTGTACAAATCCTCTTTACTTGACCCCCTGATGAAGTTGCAATTCTTGGAAGGAGCTTAGAATAGCTGGAATGAAGGCTTGCAACTCAACTGGCCTGAAATCATGTTTTATGTTTGTGGGGTTTCAGGCTGGTTTGATGGTTGGGAAATTCTCTAATGGTGATGGTGAGTTGAATGATGAAGTTTGTTTTGAGTTTTAGTGGCTAGGCAGAGTGTTTCGAAAGCTTTTGCTTGAAGGGGATTTTTGTGAAACTTGGTGTATCTGTGGTTTCAGGCTTGTGTGTTGTATGTTATGAGTTGCTTTTGGTCCACATAACATTGTTTGATAGGTCAGAAAGTGGGTGGTGGCCTGTGGTGATTGGTATGGGCAAGTTGCCAAAATGTCAACATTAGGTGTACTTGAGGTATGGGCTCATGTTGCAGCTGTTTTAGGGCATGTCCTGGCTCAGCAAAGATCAAGGAGAACCATGGAAAATGTTTTGGGGTGATGCAGCAAGTGTGTGAGAAGTTTCATCCCCTTTTGCAAATTTGAAAAGTTTTGGCCCCTTTTGAATTACTTGAAGTTCAAGGCATGAAATGGAATGATTCTTTGGGTAATCTTGGTCACAATTCATTGTATCATGTGTGTATGATGTTTAGGGAGTGATTAGAGGTCACAAAATGACTTGGTTTGTGAAATTGCAAAAAATCCTCTTTGGTGTGAAAGTGGAAATTATAGGATTTTTGCCAACTTTGCAAAGCCATAACTTGAGTTCCATAATGAATTAGGACTTGTTCTTGTACTTTTTGAAAAGGGAATGATCCAATCTACAACTTTCATGACCAACAATTTTTCATTTGAAGCATTTTTGGTTGAGAAAGAGGAGGTTGAAAAACTTTCCCAAAATGGAAAGTTTCCATTACAAGTCATTTCCTTTTTTGGCAACTTTTGGTTTAGCTCAAATTTCTTCAATTTTGTGAACTTACAAGCACTTAAATGATCAAATAAAGATCATATAACTTCAATTTGATGAAAAATCCACTTTGGTTTCATTGTTGGGGGCCTCAGATGCCCTAATTTTGCTCTGACTTGCTCAAGAAGTTACCCAGTGAACAGATGACTTCCACAATGAATTTCTTCATCCAACTTGGTACACATGATCCTTATGACATATTGAGACTATTAGAAACAATAATGACCAAGAAATTTGGAGTTATGGCCTCTGAAACGAAAACCCTAATTTCAGGTCATCTGTGTAGTGAAACCCTAGCTCTGCTTCCATGCTTTCCAAGTTCTTGTGATTTCTTGACTTCCTTGATCTTTGAGGGGTATAATATGATGATAGAACACTCATGGACCCTCTTGGAATGATTGGAAACCTTTGGAGTGGCTCAGATGGATCCTTGGATTGCTTAGATCATAAACCCTAGATGTAGATGAACTTGAACTTATGCAGTGAAACAAAAATGCAATATGAGATGGTATGCTTATACTAATGCAAATATGAAAGGTCACAAGCCATGGTGTGAAATTAGTGAGGGAAAATTTGGGGTGTTTACAACTGTCTCTATGAGTCGACCTAAACTTCTTACTCAGTCAGCCTGTTGAGACCCGTGAGTTTTGAAAGAGAAATCACATTGAATGAGTCGACCAATAGCAATCCATGAGTCAACTCAAATCAAATGTACATGTTGAGTCGACCTATTCAGCAACATGAGTCGACTCATGCAGTAAAAAAACACATGGAAGCTTTTCTTCATGTAGTCATCTCGTCTTGCTTGTCTTACCACATACCATTTCAAATGCCCAAGTTTTTGACATTATTCAAAACACCTGCAATGTCTCACAAACTCCCCCTTTTTGATGATGACAAAAACTTATGAAATGTAATGAATAATCATCTCCATGCTCCCCCTGAATGTGTGACACCAATTTCACTTTACATTCTGAATGTGTGCCACCAATTTCACTTTACATTCTACATCTTAACATCATTTCCCCTTTGACAACATCAAAAAGAGAGAAAGAGAATTAACCAATAACCAATAACTAATAACATATGATGAGAACCACAATTGCAATAAGAGTTAACCATCCATAAACATACAATAAGGGATGAACTAAAAATATCAATAAAATAAACACGACAAGATAATGAATCAAACAAACTAACTGAAGAAAGCATTATCCAGCATGATAAACAAAACAAAAACACCATACGAAAATAGTAATAATTGTCATTGAAGAAACAAAACAAAAATAAAATACTAATGAAAATGATATGTGATGCAATGATTCTCTCAAGGCCTTGGACCACGGCCCCGATGTGATGAATAACGGAGTTGGTAAACAGCCGACTGATGATCATCTGAATCACCTCCAGTATAGTGAATGAAATTCCTATTGAGAGTGTTGAAAGAGTTTGCAAGCGCAACATTAGAACCATGGACTTCATTAATTCGAGCCAAAGAAATAGATGCAAATGTCTCAAAAGTAGTATCGTGAGTTTGCAAGTGGGCTTGCAACTCGGTATACCAGGTATCTTGAACAGATACATATGCAACAAATGCCTTATCTTGCTCATTTATCCTTCTTTAAAACTCATTGTACCGTTCGGTTTGAGTGTCGTAATAGGTTTGTTGTTGAAGTTGCATATTCTGAAGTAGATTCATAATACTAGAGGTGTTATCTTATGAAGGAGGAGGAGGTGGTGATGGAGGAGCAAACGAAGTGGCCGTATTAATCCATCCTGTATGTTGTCATTCACCCCATCCTTGGTTTTCATAAAGTGAAGAGTCATTAGATGGAGCATGATACCAATCCTCATTATCAACATGAACTTCATCAGTGTTCATAGCCTCAACATTTTGACCCTGAACATCTTCAGCTTCAGAATCATCCTCATTGTCATTGCAATAACTAACTCGAACTAGGAATCTATAACGCTTTTATTTAGAATCCCACACATGGACCATCAAACTAAGCGTCTTTTGTTGGAACCAGTTATTTTCAGAAACAGAAACCAAAGGTAAACCTTCAACAACTATTTGTTCCTTGTTGATAATTGTTTGAATAATGTAAGGATAAGTAAGAGCCACACCTTTCTTTTCCTTAAGAGCAAATATGTGACTTGCAAAATAGTGTGGCCAGTTGACTTTTACCTTATTCCGAAGTATGTAGATAAGATGAACTTCAGCCATATCTATACGAGAAAAACCTCCTTTCTTGAGACGCAAGTTGTGCGACACAATCCAATGAAGGATACATATTGTAGGCTTAACTTTTTCGGTTGTAGTAGAAGAAGGAAACAACTCACAATTAACCGCAACCTCAATGAACGGTTCCTTTAGCATACTTTTTAACTCCTTGCGAAATTCATAGTTATCAACTTGAGCAGAGTCAGTCATCAATATACTTGCAGCCTCAGGATCAATACCAAAAATATCTTTCCAAACTTGAGCAGTTACCGCTAACATTCTATCACCCATGCGAAAATTAAACTCAAAACCCTTGAATTTACCAACAAGACCCGCATAAAACATTCTCACCAAATCCTCATTATACTTTTCATGACAAGATAAAAATAGATTGATTCCGTGAAAATCAATCAAGTCAACAATGAGAGGAATGTGCATCTGATTTGCAATTGTTTTGGAATAAACATACTGAGGAATAATCTTCCTATTCTTGAATTTCTTATCATAAATTTCACCCAAATCAGATGGAAGGAGAGAAAGAGCATTTAC
This sequence comes from Lathyrus aphaca, assembly GCA_963966055.1. Taxonomy (NCBI): domain Eukaryota; kingdom Viridiplantae; phylum Streptophyta; class Magnoliopsida; order Fabales; family Fabaceae; genus Lathyrus; species Lathyrus aphaca. The sequence goes on from OZ014525.1 coordinate 3,590,735, forward strand.
CGGTAGAGAGGAATTAGATTAAGAGCCCCTTCTAGTTCTTTTACATGTAGTTCTGGTAGTCGTTGTTGGAGAATTTGAAGAAGATAGAGATTTTGTAAAAAAAATGGGTTTTAGGGATTTTGGAGAGAATGAAATAATGCTTGATGAAAAAGAAATGAATTATGAAAGAAAATATATGTTATGCAAATAAAATGATTAATGTCATTAAAGAAATTAACATAAATCATAAATTTGTGGTCAATAGTAAGATGTGCCAACCTTGGAATACTAAACGCACAGACACACACGTTTCAACGCGCATAGGGAAGTTAAATCGACAATGCGTCGACTCAAACATATTAGGGAGTCGGTGCATTTCAAACTTTGAAGTAAGTCGACTCTTCAAAGTTGCAGGTCAACCCAGATAGGTCAATGAGCCGACGCATGGGTCGGCCTGTTTGGACCCCAGCATTTTGATGAAAAATATGCCAAAATTTTCAATAACAATATACAAATCCATAATAATATCACACCACAATGCATCCAATGACATACACATTACTATTTTGATATTTTAAACAAAATAAGAAATAAATAAGAAAATATACAAATGCATACACCCACATATTTATTTTATATCAAAGATGGCTCACAAATAGACATATATCAATCATGTTTCTTGAGAAAATTACATTGAGATTTTCATATAGGGAATGATATTACCACGTAGATGTGAAAATGTAAGAAGAATACTCTAAAGCAAACACTTCAATAGACGATTTGTTAGTAAAGAAATATATTAAGTCAAACAATAATGTATTATAAACATATTCAAGACTAAGACCGCTCCGAAATGTCGAGAACACCAAGTTTCATACGAATATGAAAGAAAGGCTCAGTGGCAAGTGGTTTTTTAAAAATATCTGCAAGTTGATTTGAACTTTCAACATGCTCAAATACCATTCTCCTTTCTCTACATGATCTCTAAGGAAATGATGTCGAATTTCAATATGCTTAGTGCGCGAGTGTAAAACCGGATTTTTGGTAAGGTTTATTGCACTAGTGTTGTCACAAAGGATTGAAATATTTTTTAGGACAATATTAAAGTCTAGAAATTGTTGTTTTAGCCATACAATTTGGGCATAAAAATTTTCGGCCGCAACATATTCCGCCTCCGCAGTTGACAAAGCAATGAAAACTTGCTTTTTTCTATGCCAACTTATAAGAGAGTTAGAGAAGAAATGACAAGTGCCATTAGTGCTTTTCCTATCTACTTTGCAACCGAAAAATTCTGAATTAGAGAAACCTACCAACAAACAATCACTATCCTTAGGATACCAAAGACCAAACTTAGAAGTACCGCAAAGATATCTAAGAATGTGTTTCACATATTTTAAATGTGATTCCTTAGGGCAAGATTGAAATCTAGCACATATGCAGACACTAAACATAATATTCGGACGAGATGCGGTAAGATAAAGAAGAGAGACGATCATACCTCGATACCTTTTTATATCCACATCCTTACCATTTTCATCACGATCGAGACTTGTTGCCATAGGAATTGGTGTATCAATAGGTTTTGAATTTGTCATATCAAACCTTTTGAGAAGTTCATTGCAATACTTTGTTTGACTTATGAAGGTGCCTTCTTCAAGTTGTCTAATTTGGAGTCCGAGAAAGTAGTTAAGCTCCCCCATCATACTCATCTCAAATTCACCTTGCATAGAGCTTGAAAACTCCTTGACTAACTTCATATAATAGACCCAAAAATAATGTCATCTACGTACACTTTTACTAGTATTGAGTGATTTTCTTCTCGTTTAATGAAAAGAGTAGTGTCAACCTTTCCTCTTGAGAAACCTTGATTTAATAGAAATTTACTTAGGCGCTCATACCAAGCTCTAGGAGCTTGTTTGAGATCATACAAGGCACATTTTAGATTGTAAACATGATTAGTTTTTTCATGATTTTCAAATTCGGGTGGTTGACAAACATACACTTCTTCATTTATGTATCCGTTAAGAAAAACACTCTTTACATCCATTTGATATAATTTAAAATTTTGTGAGCATGCAAATGCAAGTAAAAGGCGTATAACCTCGAGTCGGGCAACAGGAGCATAAGTTTCCTCATAATCTATGCCTTCCTCTTGGTTATACCCTTGAGCAACAAGACGAACCTTGTTGTGAGTAATGATACCATTTTCATCCATCTTGTTCCTAAACACCCATTTTGTGCCAATTACTCGATGACCTCGTGAAGGTGGAACAAGGTCTCAAACCTCATTTCTTTTAAACTGATTAAGTTCTTCTTGCATAGCCAAGAACCAATGTTCATTGAGTAATGCCTCTTTGGAGTTTTTAGGCTCAATTTGAGAGACGAAAGCGTAATGAAAACAAAAATTACTTATCCTTGATCGAGTAGTGACACCGTTTGAGATATCTCCAAGAATATTGTCGATAGGGTGGTCTTTTGAAGTTTTCCACTCCAACGGTAGGTCATTTTGAATTGATGTTTGATCTTTGTAAACACCCCAAATTTGCCCTCACCCATTCACGTCATGGCTTGTGATCATTTCATATGCATAAACACAATCATAGCATCTCATATCACATTTTTGATTCACTGCATTGGTTCAAAGTCATCTGCATCTAGGGTTTGTGATCTGAGCAATCCAAGAGCTTCTTGAGCCACTCCAAAGGTCATCAATCACTTCAAAGGGGTCCATGTGTGTTCAAGTATCATATTATATCCTCTCAAAGTCAAGAATGTCAAAGAATCACAAGAGTTGAGAATGGTATGGAAGCAGAGCCAGGTTTAACTGCACAGATGACCTGAAATTAGGGTTTTGGTTTCAAAGGCCATAACTCCAAATTTTTTGGTCATTCTTGTTTCTATTGGCCTCTATATGGTATTGGGAGTATGCATATCAATTTTCATGAAGAAATTCCATAGGGAAGTCATCTGATCAAGAGTTGACTTTTCAAGCAAGTCAGTGCAAAATCAGGGCATCTGAGGCCCCCAATGACCCAACCAAAGGGCATTCTTCATCATTTTGATTGTATATGATCTTTATTTGATCATGGAAGATGTTGGAAGATCACAAAATTCAAGAATTTCAAGTTTTTGCAAAGTTGACTTTTTGGGCAAGTTTGACTTTTAATGAAATTGCCATTTTAGGCAACTTTTTCAACCTTTACTTTTTGATTCAAAAATGCTTCAAATGGAAAAACTTTGGTCATGAAAGTTGTAGAATAGATCTTTCCCTTTTCAAAAAGTACAATAACATGACCTAATTCATTTTGGATCAAAAGTTATGGCTTGTCAAAGTTGGCAAAAATCACTAAATTTCAAGTTATGCACCAAAGAGGCAAAGTTGCAAATTCACTTCTCAAGGCAAATTGGGCTGGCAAATGCATTTCTAAACTTCACCATATGATCATACAACACATAAAAATCAGAATGGACCAAGAGATCATCCACTTTTGTGGCATATGGAGCAAGACTTTTTCATGAAAAGCAAAGGCAAGGCAAGTTGCAAAACTCATCATAGCTTCTCATCCACTTGCTGGCTAGCTTGCTGATCAATCCTAGCCCTTTCCTCACATCATGCTGCGCAGCACACCCTCCTTGTACTTGGCTAGAAAGTAGCCCATGCCTTCTTACACCAACTTTGACATTTTGGCAAAAGCACCCATACCAATCAATAAAGCACATGTCACTTCTTCTGACCAATAGCATTTGTTTATACAAAGAAAATGCAAGCCAAACACAACAAGAAGCAAGCCTGAAGCCTCCCATAGCACAGCATTCTCATTTTCACCCTCTTGAGCAAAAGCATTCGAAACTCTCAGCACAAGCCACAAACACACAAACAAACTTCACAAACAATCTTAACACACTTCCCTGATCACAAAGCACCCATCACCATTGTCTTAAAACCCCAGAATCAGAAACACGATTTCCTCACTCCACTGAACAGAACTTGTTCAATCTCTCAAACCAGCCTAAATAAACCTCAAACAAGCCTGGCAAACACTTTGGAGAGGTCATTGGAGCTGTTTAGAAGCAAGAAACTGGCCCAGAAGCTCCTATTTTGAAAGCTTCGATTCAGGTAGCTATGGCATTTCATTTTTCCAGAACCTCTATTTCTTGTTTCTAAATGATAAAGCATGCTTCCCTGAGTTCACTGAACTTGTTACTTTTGAAAAAGATTGAGAAATGAGGTTGTATTGTGTTTCTGAAATTTTGGCAGTTTTTGATGTTTGATTCGTATCTTGTTTTTGAGTGGAAATAAATGGAATTTGTTGCTGGATTATTGTTTAGGAGGGTTAGTTGAGTTGATCTGGAGAGTTTGGCATGATTTAGTGGAGATTTGAGAGAGATTGGGAGATGACCTAGCCTGAGAAGACGACCGGAACAGTGTTCCGGTCGCCTGAGAGTGATTAGGGCATGGATTAGGGTTTAATCAGTTAATTAGTGAATTTGAATGTCAGCCCTTGGATGTGGCGCCAAGTCTCTTCCCGCGCGTGTGAATTCAAACCTGGACCCTTGGATGCGCATACTTTTCTTTTTTCAGATTAATTTCATTTTTACTTTTCATTTAATTGCATTGTTTTCTCCAATTTATTTAAAATAGCAAAACAATTTTAAAAATTCTGAAAATTTTTGTACAATCTTTTATTAATTTTCAGAAACCAAAAACATTTTTATTTTTATTTTTTGCATTAAAAAATATTTTTAAATCATTTAAAAGTTTATTTTTAATTAATTAATGAGAATTAATTAATTAAAAATACTTTTAGGTATTTAAAAATCACCAAAAAATTCATGAAACCTTCATAATCATTTAGAAACATTGTCCAACCCTCAAACCAAATTTCTTTTTTGATCTTGATGTCTTTTGAGAATTTTTCATGGAATTAAAATCATTTCAAGGCATTATTTTGATCCAAACTTCAAAAAATCATTTCTGCCTAACCATTGAGAGTTGGACTTTGATTCTTCTTGCATTGCATTGTGTTTAGCATGTAGTTTGTGAGATTAAATTGGTTTGATTTGATATTTCATTTTCCATTTGTTTGGCATTTTTCTTGTTAAGGTACCCTAAAACCCTAGAAAACTTAGGAAATTCATAACCCTAATTAGGTTAAGAGTTGGAACCTCTCCTTTGGGCAGTGAGTTAGTATAGGATTAGGGTTCCTTTGAATGCATTTTTAATTTTTTTATCTTGATGTTTGCTTCTGATTTTGGTTTTGGTTTGATGCATTGATCATAAACCCTAATTTGGGCTTCCTTTTGCATCCATCTTGTATTTGCATTCATACCATGACTTGCCATGAAATTTTATGCATCCATTTGATTCACTAGACATCTTAAGACATATGAAAAGCATGTTTGATCATTGCATCATGTATTTGCCATGTTGTATGTCATTTGCATCTCATAACTTTTCATGTGTATTCATGGTTCTAACTTGCTCCATTTGCATCCATTTGTTTGTATGATCATTCTCATGTCTTGATCCATGTTTGCATCATCTCATAGCATCATTATCATCTCATATATGCTTCTGGTTTTGGTTTGCATCATGCCATTTCATTCCATTTTGCATTGCATTGCATTCCTTTCACTAACTTTTCAGGTGGTAAGCAACTTTGAGAAGTGAATTTGCCTTCACTTCTCACAATTTCTTTTCATCTCTTTCATGCATCCTTGCTGCATTTTGTTATGTGTTTGAGATTGAGCTTGCCCATTCTTCTTCTTCTCACTTTCTTTCTTCAAGTGACTTGACTTCTTAAGTGAAGCAAGTTACTTTGCTTCTCTTTGCTCCTTTCATCTGCTTCCTGGTGGTTCCTTTGAAGATCTTTCTTGTTAACCTCACAAACCTTAGGAACAACCAAGCATGACAATGATTAGGGTTTTGTTTAGTCTCCCCTCTTAGTTTCACCTTTGTGTCTCTTTGAGTCTTCTCTTCTCACCTCATAATCAGGGACTAAACCCTAAAGGCTTTAAGGCTTTGTGATTAAGCTTATGCCTGCATCCTTCTATTAGGATGGAGTGTATAACTTTAATCCTAAGTGTTAAACCCTTAATGTGTTTAAATCCTTTAATCAATCCATCTTAATAATCATCAAGACATCACACTTGTAACTTGGGCCTTGCATTAAGGTTCTAATTCTTCCTTAATCGGTTAAGAAGGACTAACCCTAGTGTTAATGGACAAGTCCCCCTCAAGTTGTCTGACAAACCCTAAAAAACACTTCATCATCATATCATTAAATAAAATCCACTTAATAAAGGCTTTGTTTTGTCATGAGGTTAATCCCTAATCATGGATTAAGTTGAGGAGCTTTCCTCAGCTTAAACATTATCATCTATTATCCTTCTATTAGGATGGTGTAATGAGTCTGTTTAATCCCTGATTATGGCTTAATCTCATTACTCGACACTAAACAAAAACAACAAAAACATCTAAATAATCACAAGTAGGTTAATGATCTTAATCCTACATCAAAGGTGATTAAGTGTGAGAAGCTGACTTCACACTTAAGGTACTCTCATTACCCCTAATCAGAGGGAAGATGTGGTGAGTTTACTAAATCCACTGGTTTAGGCTTAAGCTCATTAACTTATGACAAATTTTCAAAAGCAATAAAAGACTGAAAACTCAAAACAAACAATAATCGTCTCCTTCGGGATTCTTTTCTCATCATCTTCACTCACGAACGAGAACTTGCTTCTTCCGTCTAATGCAAGACAGTTTGCACCTGAGCCAGACAGGTCATACACTTGAGCATAGGCAAGTAAGCAGTTCACAAGTCAATTCATCTTTCAGTCTCTTTGGGTCGAACTACGGTGTTCTGACTTCCTCATTGCACGAGAGGATACGTAGGCATAACTTAACAGTTATCGAACAAAAGTCTCTGTATATTCCCCCCTCTTCCAGCTTCACTCTTTAAGCCTCATAATCTTGAGCATACTCCTTTTCTTACACTGACACTTCATTTATACACTTCACTTCTTTTACACTGACACCTGTACATCCTTTTCCAGCTCTTTTATACACAAATTGCACTGACACTACCCCTTTAAAACACAAATCTTTTAAGCGTGGATCCCGTCGAGTACGACGGACAATCTGGGTGCTAATACCTTCCCAGGTTATAACCAACCCCCTTTCTCAGTCTCTCTGGTTCGCAACCGTCTTATCCATTCTTTTTCTAGGTCTATGCAGCATTGCCTTTCCTCCGGGATAAAAATGCCTAGCTGGCGACTCTATTCATTCCCTGTGAGTTCACTCCTGTGTGTTCTCGCACCTCCTTTCACCGACCGTTCGCGTCTGTACCCCATTTGACCCGGCTTCATCTGGTGGGAGCGACAGCTTGGCGACTCTGCTGGGGACCCTTATACTGCAACCAGGGCTTCTGGTTCTTTTTGTGGGTTCCTCCTAGCGCTTGTTTGATTTGTGTTTACTGGGGTGTATTGTGCTAGTTGTGTTTGTATTTGTATTTATTTTGTTTATTGCTTTATGTACAGTTGTTTTATTGCTTTCTTTACAGCTTTACATATATCATACTGTCATACTGTGCTGGCTGGATCTGTTTTGTTGCTTTGGTGGGTGGGTGTTCTATTGAGAGTTGAGGTCCTACACCTGGGACCTGAGTGACACCTAGGCTAGAGTGGATCATGTTCTTTCCCATTCCATTTCGGTCTGGTGCGGGAATATGAAACACGGTTCAGATATGGGTTTCTTCTTGAGAACTCTGTGCTGCAGATTTCCTGTAGTGCTAGGGCTATCTGGGAAGCCTGCTAAGTCTGGATGACCTTCAGTATTGACCTTCAGAAACTGAGGTGAATTAGAGGAGGATCTTTTATGGTTATTGTAAACATTGTACCTCCGGGTTAGAAGTGTTTACACTTCTCATAACTGATCCAAGTCTGAGGATCCTTGTTTTAGAACACTACCTGTGAGGGGGTTGGGTTGTTTACAGGTTTGCAGGTACCCTTGACCTCAGCATACCCTGTTACTTTGTTTTTATTAAGAGTACTCCATTTTGGAACAGTTCTTGTGATTTTTTAACCCTGGACATGTGACTCTTTATTTGAGTCCCCCACCTTGGTTACTGGACTTATGAACCTCCATCTGGATTTCTTGAACATACCTGGACTTATATCAGAGCACTTGATCAGATCCAGCTCGGTCACAAACCCTTGCATATCATTTGCATACATCATCATTGCATCATTTTAACATTTGCTTATTTGTTTTTCAGGGTATCCATACTTTATTTTGGCTTGGTTTTGACCCCATCATCAGCATAGACCTGTCCTCATCAGCATCTACTTCAGCTATCAGCTACCTGCTTCAGTCACCTGCACCAGCCTGTCAGTGCCCCTTTTTCAGTGTTATTCTCAGCATCTGTCTCAGCTCTTCTTCAGCAACATGGCACCCAAGAAGAGCAACATCTCATATCATTTCTTTCATCCTGAGCTAGCTGACATCAGGAAGATCCAGACCTTGATTACTCCAGACTATATACCACTATTCAGAGAACACTATGGAGGCATACTTGATGTGGTTATGGATTTGGACCCTTCACAGAGGAGCCTGATTCATACTTGCCTGCAGTTCTATGACCCCCCTCTGAGGTGCTTTACCTTTCAGGATTTTCAGTTGGGGCCTTTATTAGAGGAGTATTCATCATTGGTTGGTGTACCTATCAGAGGTGGAGTCCCCTTCAACCCTGAGATGGCTTTTCCCAGTAATGAAAAGATAGCAAAGGCATTACATCTGGAACCAGTTCTGATTGGGCAGAATATGACTACCAAGGCTGGAATCTCTGGTCTACATTTGGATTTCTTGACTTCTCAGGCTACTCTGAAGGCCTCCTTGGGGGAGTGGAATGCGGTCCGTGCTTTATTGGCCCTTAGCATATATGGGGTCAGTTTATTTGCAGATGAGCCTAAGTTTGTTAGCAAGAATGCAATCCATCTTTTTATCCTGAGAAACCCAGTGCCCACCTTGCTGGGAGATTTCTACTACTCTGTCCACCAAAGGAATGAAAAGCAAAGAGGAAGATTAGTGAGGTGTTGTGCTCCTTTGTTCCATGCTTGGCTGCTCAAACATTTGCCAAAGACTGATGCATTTCTGAATCCTCATCAGCAGAGGAACTGGGCTAGAAGACTCACTGCTTTAACTTCAGCTGATATCAGATGGTGCACTCAAAGCACAAAAGGCAGGGACATCATTACCAGTTGTGGGCAGTTTCCCAATGTACCCCTGATAGGAGTTAAGGGTTGCATCAACTACAACCCTCTGCTATTCAGAAGACAACTGGGCTATGCATTGGTCCACACTCCTAAGGCACAAGACTTGGCTGAGACTCTTTACTGTGAGATTAAGCCTAATCTGGCTATTGTCAGGCAAGCATCCTGGGCTTGGGACAATGTCCAGACTAAAGGAGTAACCATTCTGGGAAAATGCAACAATGTGGCCTCAGCACAGTACTATGAGTGGTCCCATGCCAGGGCTCAAATTTCTGGGATGCCCTTCACCATGGAAGATATACCTGGACCATCCTCAGCACCACCTCTTGTCACTGTCAGCTTAGAGGAGTTTGAGAATTTGAAGGAGAGAAATGAGAAGTTGACTCAGGCTCTACAGAAGACCCTCTGGGAGAGGAGTGATGGTCGGCTGGACATTGAGAGGTTGGAAAAGCTAAAGGTGGAACATCTAGCTAGGATTGAGAAGTCAGAGGACTATATCAAGAAGTCTAGGGCTGGAGAACAGATCTTGAAGAATGCCTGCAAGGAAGCTCAGTTCCAGAAGGCCAGGACTGATTTGTATCTGAAAGAGAGTCAAGCTAGGTGGGTCAGGATCACCGAAGCTCGTACTCTGGAAGATAAGAGGACTCAGGACAAGATTGAGCAGTTAGAGGCTAGTGCAAAGGAGCAACAGGAAGCCCTGCTAGCAGCCCAGAGAGAGATCTCAGAGTTGAAGATTAGAGCTGGTGTGAAGAGGTCAAAGGACCAGAGTCAACACAAGAAGCTAACTACAGCTGTTACTACCAAGAATCTCCTTATCAGGAATCTTACAGAGCGTCCAGCTGATCCTGTGACTGAAGCACTTCTCAAGGAAGTTCAGGAGGATGAGTTTGGTCTTGGTGTCTGACTTTTGCTTGTTGTTGCTTTCATTTCATGTACTTTTATTTTCTTATGTTGTATTTTGACCCCTCAGAGGGCATGATTTGTAAGAAACAAACTATGTATCATTTGCTTTTTGTAATATATGTATCAGTTTGTTCCATCTGAGTTTCTTTCAAGCAACATCAACAGCATCTTCAAGGGTCTGGAAAGGTCAAAACCAAGTGCCAAGCCGGATACCTTGGAAACAAATAAGCATACTGCATTGCATACTAACCTTTGTTTGTTTTGTAGGTTTGTTTTGTTTTTGTTACTAACTCTGTTGTGACTTCAGGAACTATTGCTCGACGTCGGGTGTTCCCACTCAACCGTCCACACAGATATCCAACCCGCAACAACCTTCCGGGTATACAGATGGACCAGGTACAACAGGACCTTACAGAGGTCAGGAACCAAATGGCCAATGAGAGATTGGAAATGAGGAATCAGATGACACAATTTATGGAGGTGATGAATAATATGGCTCAGAGCCAAGAGAGATTGAGGGCTTTAGTAGAGAGGCAGACTCAGGAAGATCCCCATCTAGGGACTGGTGGGACAAGCAACAATGAGAGGGTTCAGCCTCATATCAACCCACCTGTATTTGGACCCCACCTTCATCCGGAAATCAACATCCCTGCTAATGTACAAGGGAATGCTACTACAGGGAGAGTGCTTCAAGAAGACCCCCAGGAAGATCAGTTCACAGTGATGGGAGCCGGGGATGAGGCCTATGACAGAAGGCTGGATGAAATTGCTGAAAAATTAAGGTCCTTAGAGTCTCAAAATTCCTTGGGTTTTGATGTTATGGACATGGGCTTAGTGGATGGGGTCAGGATTCCCCACAAATTTAAACCACCGTGCTTTGAGAAGTACAACGGGACTTCCTGCCCACGGACCCACTTGCAATCCTTTCTGGGGAGGCTGAAGGCATATACCATGGACGAAAAGCTATGGATGTTTTATTTTGAGGATAGCTTAACAGGAGTTTCAAGGGAATGGTACTCCCATTTGACTAGGGCAACTATCAGGTGCTGGAAAGACCTGGCAGAGGCCTTCATCAGACAATACCAGTATAATTTGGATATGGCACCCAACAGGACCCTCCTGATGGGGATGTCACAGTCATCCAGGGAAAGCTTCCGGGAGTACGCCCAGAGGTGGAGACAGTTAGCTGCTGCTGTCCAGCCACCTATGTCAGAGAGGGAGATGGCTGATATGTTTATGAACACCCTCCAAGGGACATACATTGATAGGCTAGCCGCCTTTTCTTCTACCAGCTTTGCAGATGTCGTTATAGCTAGAGAAAGAATTGAGAGCCTGTTAAAGATGGGCAAAATTTCTGACAACGGTGCCAGCTCATCCAGCAACACAAGGAAGCCTTTTGTGGGCCCAAGAAGAACTGGTGAGACCAATGCTATCCATACCAGCAGGGGCAGACCCCAATATGTTCATAGGTCAGTGGCAACAGTCACCATTCCCGCTCCAGTTCATCCACAACCAGCTTATCAACCACAGCAACAAAATTATCAGCAACACACTCAGTATCCTCCTCAGAGAAACTACAACACCAGCAACAACAATCAGCAAAGACCGTTCCAACAGAGACCTTCTCAGGCCAATAGGGTGATTGATCCGATCCCTATGCCCTATGCCACATTATTGCCACAACTCCTGAAACTCAACCTGGTTGAGCTAAGGACATTGGCACCTCCAGATCCTGCCAGTTTGCCTAGAAATTATGACGCCAGCGCCAGATGTGCTTTTCATTCGAATGCACCTGGCCATAGTACAGAGAAGTGCAGAGCTTTGCACATGAAGGTACAAGACCTGGTGGACTCTAAAGCTCTAAACTTCGCACCACCACCAAATGTTAACAAGAACCCTATGCCAAACCATGGTGGTCCCAGAATCAATGCTATTGAAGAAGACAAGCCGTCTTACTTGATAACCAGTGTGGGTCAGATTCGGACACCTTTGGTAGAGATCAAAGCTCAACTCCTTGAATGTCAAATATTCCCGGGATGTGAGTTAGGGTGTGCTTATTGCAACATTTCAGTTAATGGTTGTAATAACTTGAGAGATGGCATAGATGGTCTCATCCAGAGTGGCCTGCTTCAAATCACAACATCAATTGCTACCAATCCAGCAATCTCCTTAACAATAGTCCCCGAGTCTTCTACAACTGCAACAACCATTGTTCCAAACAACTTTTCAGTTTCATCAACAAATGCTTCATCTGTTACTTCAACGGACCAAATATCAGCAAACATCCCTTCTACAACTTCAGCACCCCTTCATTCGGAATCTCCTACAACAACAACACCCATCCATCCAACAACGTCTCCTACAACTTCAACAGCAAATGTCTCAACTGTTACAATTTATTATGATCCTGAAAATGATTCCGCCTATAACTCACAAAATGCCACTCCTGTCAGAGCACCGGTTACAATATACTATGATCCACAGACTATCATGGTCCCTTCTACAGCTGCAATCAGTCCAGTCACTATCACAGTGCCTGGGCCAGTACCTTATGAAAGCAGTAATGCCATCCCTTGGCATTACGGCTCTGACCTATACTGCGAAGGACAGAAAATCACTCTCGAATCATCAACTTTTGTACCACAAATAGACAATGTGGGAGGAGGCGGAGGCTTCACTCGAAGCGGACGTCTCTTTGCCCCGCAAATTCCAATACCCAGTGCCGAAGCAGAAGCTGCTGCCAAGGCAAAAGGGAAGAACATGGTGCAAGAAGAGCAAATTGTTAAAGAAGCTTTGAAAACACCTTTTGATCAAGAAGTTGATGAATTCATGAGAATCATCAAGAAAAGTGATTACAAGATAGTGGACCAGCTTCACCAGACGCCTTCCAAGATCTCTATTCTATCATTGCTTATGTGCTCCGAGGCTCATCGGAACGCACTACTAAAAGTCTTGCACACAGCTTATGTGCCAGAAGAGATCACCGTCAATCAGTTAGAAGTTGTGGTTGGAAATGTTAATGCTAGTCATGGACTAGGGTTCACCAACACTGATTTGACTACGGAAGGCCGCAATCATAACAAGGCTTTGCACATTACCATGGAATGTAAAGGTGCAGTTCTTTCCCATGTGCTGGTAGACACAGGATCATCCCTCAATGTCTTACCTAACAAAGCCCTTGTGAAGCTAGAATATGATGGATTGGCATTACGTCCCAGTAACTTAGTAGTAAGGGTCTTTGACGGTTCAAAGAGATCAGTTCTGGGAGAGATTGAGTTGCCTATAACGATTGGCCCACAAACTTTCAAAACGACCTTCTACGTGATGGACATTCAGCCTGCCTACAGTTGTTTGTTGGGTAGACCATGGATTCATGCCGCTGGCGCAGTTACGTCTACCCTTCACCAGAAGTTAAAATTCGAGTGGGAGGGCCAAGTCGTTACTATTTGTGGAGAGGAAGATATCTTTGTTAGCCACCTGGCTACATACAAATACATTGAGATGGATGGGGAGATCCACGAAACAATAAGTCAAGGGTTTGAGGCCTTGAACATAAATGAAACATCTGCTGTACCTGGAACCTCAATGACATCTTATCAACAAGCCCGGAAGGTTGTTGAAGAAGGGACTGCCCAAGGCCGGGGCAAGCTGTTACCTGTGGAGAAGAAAGAGGATAGATTTGGGTTGGGTTACAAACCAACTCAACAAGATCAAGCAGAGGCTGCTAAGGAGACCAATTTTGTTAGTGGGGGGATGCTCACCCCTGATGCTGTCAACAATTTGGAAGACAAGGAGGAAAGCGACTGCAACCTGGAAAGTTGGGTCCGTCCAAAGATCCCGGGGATCAGTATCTCAAACTGGTCTTCCCAGGAAATTATAAGAGTTACTCCTGCAGAGTAATTATTATTTCCTGTATTTTTATAGCATGCATCAAGTCTTGCATCTTGCCCAAGATGACAAGACTCATTTTGTAATCGGGCCATCTGTAATTTTTGTGCAACAAGATTAATCAATGAAACATCAGACATCTTTTGCAAATGAGTCTTTTCCTTTTCCGCTCACTGTTTTTTCCATTTTTCTTTTTGTACAAAAATAAATGGCAATGTTTTCAAAATGACAACTTTATTTCACTTTTCTAAACAAGATTAAAATCAAATCACTAAAATGAACAAACTGAACCCTTGCAGAGTGTGCCTTCCAGACAGCACCGACAACAGCACGGCTATGACTTCGTATGACTTTGACAATATGATCAATCAAGCTGATGAAGGGGTTGAAGAAGAGTATGAGCTTCCTGAAGAGATAGCCAGATTGTTGAGACAAGAGGAAAGGGTTATCACTCCTCATCAGGAGGAGGTCGAAACAATTAATCTTGGTACAGATGAAGACGTGAAAGAAGTTAAAATCGGGGCCTGCTTACAAGACTCAGTGAAGAGACAACTGATTGACCTGCTTCAAGAGTATGTGGATGTGTTTGCTTGGTCTTATCAAGATATGCCAGGTTTGGACACCGACATTGTGGTGCACAAGCTGCCTTTAAGAGAAGAATGCCCGCCGGTTAAACAGAAACTGCGCCGTACTCGCCCAGATATGGCAATGAAAATCAAAGAAGAGGTACAGAAGCAGTGGGACGCCGGGTTCCTTGCTGTAACTAGCTATCCGCCGTGGGTTGCTAATATTGTACCTGTGCCTAAGAAAGACGGCAAAGTAAGGATGTGTGTGGACTACCGGGATCTGAATAGAGCCAGCCCGAAAGATGACTTCCCATTACCTCACATCGATGTATTGGTGGATAACACGGCTCAGTTTTCGGTATTCTCCTTCATGGATGGATTTTCAGGATACAATCAGATCAAGATGTCACCTGAAGACATGGAGAAGACAACCTTCATCACACCCTGGGGCACGTTCTGTTACAAGGTGATGCCATTCGGATTGAAGAATGCTGGTGCAACATATCAACGGGCTATGGTGACATTATTCCACGATATGATCCATAAAGAAATCGAATGTTATGTGGATGACATGATTGCCAAGTCCCTCACTGAAGAAGACCATCTGGTAAATCTACTAAAGCTATTCAAGCGTCTGAGGAAGTACCAACTGAAGTTGAACCCCAATAAGTGCACATTCGGGGTGCGATCTGGTAAGCTGCTGGGTTTTATTGTGAGCGAGAAAGGGATTGAAGTTGACCCTGATAAAGTCAAAGCTATTCAAGAAATGCCTGCACCGAAGTCTGAAAAAGAAGTTCGAGGGTTCTTAGGTCGATTGAACTACATTTCACGGTTCATATCTCACCTTACAGCAACCTGTGAACCCTTGTTCAAACTACTGAGAAAAGAACAAACGGTCAGGTGGAACGAAGACTGCCAGAAGGCCTTTGACAAGATCAAGGAATACTTACAAGAGCCTCCAATCCTCATGCCTCCAGTTGAAGGAAGACCTTTAATAATGTACTTGACAATATTAGAAGAGTCAATGGGGTGTGTGCTGGGCCAGCATGACGAGTCTGGTCGAAAAGAGTATGCAATTTACTACCTAAGCAAAAAGTTTACCGACTGTGAACAACGTTATTCACTGCTCGAGAAAACTTGCTGTGCTTTAGCGTGGGCTGCTCGCTGACTAAGGCAGTATATGTTGACCCACACTACCTTGTTGATTTCAAAGATGGACCCAGTTAAGTACATTTTTGAGAAGCCAACACTTACCGGACGGGTTGCAAGATGGCAAATGATCCTCACAGAATATGACATCCAGTACACTTCTCAGAAAGCCATCAAGGGCAGTGTATTGTCTGAATATCTTGCTGAGCAACCTATTGATGATTACCAGCCTATGAGATTTGACTTCCCCGATGAAGACATCATGTTCATAAGAGCAAAAGATCATGAAGAGCCTGTTCGCACCGAAGGGCCCAACCTGGAAGAAGAATGGACTATGATGTTTGATGGGGCTGTTAATATGAATGGTCGTGGTGTTGGTGCAATACTCATAACACCTAAATGAGTTCACATGCCTTTCTCGGCAAAACTCACCTTTAACTGCACTAACAACGAAGCTGAATACGAAGCTTGCATTATGGGTCTTGAGGAAGCCATTGACCTTAGGATCAAGACATTGACCGTGTTCGGAGATTCAGCTCTGGTAATCAATCAAACCAACGGCAAATGGTACACCCACCAAGATCATCTGATACCTTACAGGGATTATACGAGGAGGTTATTGACTTTCTTTGCAACAGTCAAGCTTGAGTATATCCCTCGAGACGAGAATCAATTTGCAGATGCTCTTGCTACCATTTCGTCCATGATCAAAGTTCAAGCTGCCAACTTTGTACCTCAGATCTCAGTGTCCAGACTCGACAGACCAGCATATGTATTCGCAGCAGATGTTGTCAAGGATGATAAGCCTTGGTTCCATGACATTAAGTGCTTCTTGGAGGATCAAACATACCCACCCGGGGCATCTTCCAATGATAAGAAGACTTTGAGAAGGCTTGCTGGTAGTTTCTTCCTAAACACTGATGGTTCCCTGTACAAGAGAAACTTTGATATGGTACTCCTCAGATGCGTTGATAGAACAGAAGCAGACCTGTTAATGCATGAAGTGCACGAAGGATCCTTTGGTACCCATGCAGGAGGGCATGCCATGGCTAAAAAGTTGCTAAGATCAGGTTATTACTGGATCACAATGGATGCAGACTGTTGTGCCTATGCCAGAAAATGCCACAAATGCCAGATTTATGCGGATAAGGTGCATGTGCCTCCCAATCCTTTAAATGTGATGTCTTCACCCTGGCCCTTTGCTATGTGGGGCATTGACATGATTGGCAAGATTGAACCGACTGCTTCGAATGGCCACAGATTCATCCTGGTTGCTATTGACTATTTCACCAAGTGGGTCGAAGCAGCCTCCTATGCAAATGTTACAAGGCAGGTGGTAGCCCGATTTCTGAAGAGAGATATCATCTGTCGATACGGAGTTCCCGAGCGAATCATTACTGATAATGGTTCTAACCTAAACAACAAAATGATGGCAGAGCTGTGCCGGGACTTCAAGATCCAACACCACAATTCTTCTCCTTACAGGCCAAAGATGAATGGCGCTGTTGAGGCAGCTAATAAGAATATCAAGAAGATTGTGCAGAAGATGGTAGTCACCTACAAAGACTGGCATGAAATGCTACCGTTTGCTTTGCATGGGTACCGCACGTCAATCAGAACATCCACTGGGGCAACACCATATCAGCTCGTGTATGGTATGGAAGCAGTCCTACCTGTTGAAGTTGAATTACCCTCCCTAAGGGTACTGATGGATGTTAAGCTGAATGAAGCAGAATGGGTCCGATCCCGATACGAGCAACTGAGTCTGATTGAAGAAAAGAGGTTGGCTGCAATCTATCATGGGCAGCTATATCAGAAGAGGATGAAGAGAGCCTTCGATCAGAAAGTCAGGCACCGAGAGTACCAAGTAGGAGATCTTGTGCTGAAGAGAATCCTCCCTCCGCATACAGACCACAGGGGAAAGTGGACTCCGAATTATGAAGGACCATTTGTAGTAAAGAAAGTTTTCTCGGGTGGAGCACTCATGCTCAGTACTATGGATGGTGAAGACTTCCCATCTCCTGTGAATTCAGATGCAGTTAAAAAATACTTCGCATAAAATGACCCGCTGGACATAAAAACAGAATGTAAGTCCAGGCAAAAATAGGGCATCCCGGCGAGTCAAAAACAGAATAAAAGACTCGGGCAAAAGTAAGGGAAAATAAACAAAAATGTACACCCGCTGAGTTGAAAAGCCGCATTGGACAACTCAGGCAAAAATGGGCATCCCGATGGATTGAAAACCCGAAAGGGCGATCCATGCAAAATAAGGGAATAAGCGAACAACTGCATTCTGAATTCGTCTGTATCACCTACAACTTGGTAAGCCTCGAAAGGATCAAGCTTCTGTCAGAATCAGCCTTCTTCAGAAAGCAAGATGAGAAGAACGTCAAAAGTCATAAGAGTCATAGAAAAAGAGGAAGCTCCTTAAAGCGTCGTCAACATTGCCATCATTTTTGTTTCTCAATTTGTAACAATCTCCTCATTTTAGGAGATATGTTTCTTTGACTGTATCTCACCAATTCAGGGCGCATGAATTAATGAAATCAGATTTCCAGTCATGTTCGTCTTGTACATTTTATTTGCAAAAATGTCTGATGTCTTTAAAACACTGATTGCATAAATACAGATGTTTTTTCTTCTTCTGAAAAAAAATACATGCTTGCAGGGAATATATTTACTCTCGAGAGTGTCTAACTCATATGACGGAATCCGATAAGGGATACCTCGGGATTGCTTGTGCGTCTCTCTATCTTTACAGGATTGCAGGTATTCAAAACGCAACTTGGGGCATGAAAGCTTCACCCCAGCAATCTGACAAATCAACACTCAGTCTCAGCACTCAAAATGTTTTCTCCCCAGCTGAGTTGCCAGGCATCACCTCTCCAACAGGGCAGTACCAGAAGGTGCCCATATCTCCAGCTGAGTTCTAGGAAGGAACTTCTAGGAAGATCTTTCAGTGATCTTTCTTCTTCCCCAGCCGAGTTGCCAATCATTCTTCCTCAGCCAAGTACAAAAGCCAGGGAACCATCTCCCCATAGAGCTTCAGCCTCTATCCAAAAGAGCAACGCAGGAAGGAATCACAACAGAGTGAAGAAAGCTTCTACAAACCCCAGTTGGGTCCCTCATTATCAGGATGGGTCTATCAGTGACCTATTCCCCCAAGCAGATATCATCTCATCGAATCTACCAGTGATCTCATCCCCACCTGGGATGTCCATTTCAAGCAGATCGGCCAGAGATCTTCAGAGCTACGGGATCCGAATCCCGGTTTGGTATCTTTGCATAATCATGGCATTCGCATCATATTCACCCACAAAGCGTAGCATTCCGTCTAAAACGGAGCATTACGGCAAAAATCAAACATATTGCATAATCATAAGCCATGTGCTGAATCAAACACTTGTGAATATGACAATCCATCAACATACACAGAAAACTCCCCCCGAAATCCCCAGCAGAGATTCCCCAGCAAACACAGTTGCCTTACAAACACCAGTATATACTCCTTGTGGCACCCGTCCGTGTCATATCCCCAGCAGAAAGCCAAAGCGTCCCCTTTGCACTCACAGATACATATATACATTTCCTTGACATCCGTCCATGTCACTTTCCCCAACACAGTAGCCTAAACACTTTATATGTCAGATACTTGTTTATACTATACTTTTCTCCTTTCGACACTCGTCCGTGTCGCTCTCCCCCAGCAGATTGAACACTCATTCATACTCATACTTATACAGATACTCGTCCGTATCTTGTATACACCATTTATATCCCCACAAATGCAACACTAGTCCTTGTTCTTTGTTAACCAGTTGGTACTCGTCCGTACCATCATCTCAGAACATGCGTCAAGCGTTTGTTTCTACTTGATACTCGTCCGTATCATAGTCTTAAGGATGCTCGTCCGCATATTTAATCCACACACTGTGTCAAACACTCATTTCTTCTCGAATTAAGACATTCGTCTGTGTCTACTATTCCCCAGAAGAGTCCCTTCAGATTCAACACTCGTCCGTGTTCTCTGTTAACCAGTTGATACTCGTCCGTATCATCATCTTTGAACACTTGTCAGTTTTTGTTTCTACCCGATACTCGTCCGTATCGTAGTCTTCAGGATGCTCGTCCGCATCTTTAATCTATACACAAACATCTAAACACTTATACCTTTATTTCTTGGATGTAAACACTCGTCCGTGTTTACCATTCCCCAGTAAATCGCCAGCAAAGCAATTTCTTTTTATCTGACATTCGTCCTGTGTCATGATAAACCTTGAGAGCAGCCGTCCCCTGCTAGGTGGTCGTCCTCCACCTCTTGATGGTCGTCCTCCGTCATGCTCATCCGATGGCCGTCCCCATCGTTGATCTTCTATCCGACATTTGTCCTATGTCGCGATTTTTAGCAGCCGTCCCCTGCTAGGTGGTCGTCCTCCACCTTTTAATGATCGTCCTTCATCATTTTATCCAATGGCCGTCCCCATTGTTGATTTTGGTTATCTGGCATTCGTCCTATGTCAAGACAAACCTTGAGAGCAGCCGTCCCCTGCTAGGTGGTCGTCCTCCACCTCTTGATGGTCGTCCTCCATCATGCTCTTCCGATGGCCGTCCCCATCGTTGACCTTTTATCCGGCATTCGTCCTGTGTCGCGATATTTTCGGCAGCCGTACCCTGCCAGGTGATCGTCCTTCACCTTAGATGATCGTCCCTCATCTTATCCCCAACAGAGCAGCCGTCCCCTGCTAGGTGATCGTCCTTCACCTTTGATGACCGTACCTCATCATCTGTTTATTTCATTTATTCTTTAACCCGATGGCCGTCCCCGTCGTGGTCCTTTTTCCCTTTCCTGATGATCGTCCTTCATCAGTTTAGCCCGATGGCCGTCCCCATCGTTGGTTACTTTACTTTATGAACTTGATGGTCGTGCCCGTCATGTTTCATTAATCTCCAGAGAATTTTACAGCTTTACTTGATGGCCGTCCCCATCATAATTCTTTTTATCCCCATCATGTCGGCCGTCCCCGTCATTGCTTCATTTCCCTCATTTTTCAGCATGTCGGCCGTCCCCGTCATTGCTCTTTACCCAGCAGTCGTCCTCTGCTCGACGGTCGTCCTCCGTCGCTCACACTTTACAATATACTTTATTTTCTTTTACAATCTATATCCCTTTTCTTCTTCATTCCGTGAGTGCAAATTTTGGACTGTCTTTGGTATTCAACCACAAGTTATCTTGTTTGCCTGATAAGCCGTCGCTTACATCCTGCACAACTAACTCATGCTTGAATAGGGGCAGCTGTAAACACCCCAAATTTGCCCTCACCCATTCACATCATGGCTTGTGATCATTTCATATGCATAAACACAATCATAGCATCTCATATCACATTTTTGATTCACTGCATTGGTTCAAAGTCATCTGCATCTAGGGTTTGTGATCTGAGCAATCCAAGAGCTTCTTGAGCCACTCCAAAGGTCATCAATCACTTCAAAGGGGTCCGTGTGTGTTCAAGCATCATATTATATCCTCTCAAAGTCAAGAATGTCAAAGAATCACAAGAGTTGAGAATGGTATGGAAGCAGAGCCAGGTTTAACTGCACAGATGACCTGAAATTAGGGTTTTGGTTTCAAAGGCCATAACTCCAAATTTTTTGGTAATTCTTGTTTCTATTGGCCTCTATATGGTATAGGGAGTATGCATATCAATTTTCATGAAGAAATTCCATAGGGAAGTCATCTGATCAAGAGTTGACTTTTCAAGCAAGTCAGTGCAAAATCAGGGCATCTGAGGCCCCCAATGACCCAACCAAAGGGCATTCTTCATCATTTTGATTGTATATGATCTTTATTTGATCATGGAAGATGTTGGAAGATCACAAAATTCAAGAATTTCAAGTTTTTGCAAAGTTGACTTTTTGGGCAAGTTTGACTTTTAATGAAATTGCCATTTTAGGCAACTTTTTCAACCTTTACTTTTTGATTCAAAAATGCTTCAAATGGAAAAACTTTGGTCATGAAAGTTGTAGAATAGATCTTTACCTTTTCAAAAAGTACAAGAACATGACCTAATTCATTTTGGATCAAAAGTTATGGCTTGTCAAAGTTGGCAAAAATCACTAAATTTCAAGTTATGCACCAAAGAGGCAAAGTTGCAAATTCACTTCTCAAGGCAAATTGGGCTGGCAAATGCATTTCTAAACTTCACCATATGATCATACAACACATAAAAATCAGAATGGGCCAAGAGATCATCCACTTTTGTGGCCTATGGAGCAAGACTTTTTCATGAAAAGCAAAGGCAAGGCAAGTTGCAAAACTCATCATAGCTTCTCATCCACTTGCTGGCTAGCTTGCTGATCAATCCTAGGCCTTTCCTCACATCATGCTGCGCAGCACACCCTCCTTGTACTTGGCTAGAAAGTAGCCCATGCCTTCTTACACCAACTTTGACATTTTGGCAAAAGCACCCATACCAATCAATAAAGCACATGTCACTTCTTCTGACCAATGGCATTTGTTTATACAAAGAAAATGCAAGCCAAACACAACAAGAAGCAAGCCTGAAGCCTCCCATAGCACAACATTCTCATTTTCACCCTCTTGAGCAAAAGCATTCGAAACTCTCAGCACAAGCCACAAACACACAAACAAACTTCACAAACAATCTTAACACACTTCCCTGATCACAAAGCACCCATCACCATTGTCTTAAAACCCCAGAATCAGAAACACGATTTCCTCACTCCACTGAACAGAACTTGTTCAATCTCTCAAACCAGCCTAAATAAACTTCAAACAAGCCTGGCAAACACTTTGGAGAGGTCATTGGAGCTGTTTAGAAGCAAGAAACTGGCCCAGAAACTCCTATTTTGAAAGCTTCGATTCAGGTAGCTATGGCATTTCATTTTTCCAGAACCTCTATTTCTTGTTTCTAAATGATAAAGCATGCTTCCCTGAGTTCACTGAACTTGTTACTTTTGAAAAAGATTGAGAAATGAGGTTGTATTGTGTTTCTGAAATTTTGGCAGTTTTTGATGTTTGATTCGTATCTTGTTTTTGAGTGGAAATAAATGGAATTTGTTGCTGGATTATTGTTTAGGAGGGTTAGTTGAGTTGATCTGGAGAGTTTGGCATGATTTAGTGGAGATTTGAGAGAGATTGGGAGATGACCTAGCCTGAGAAGACGACCGGAACAGTGTTCCGGTCGCCTGAGAGTGATTAGGGCATGGATTAGGGTTTAATCAGTTAATTAGTGAATTTGAATGTCAGCCCTTGGATGTGGCGCCAAGTCTCTTCCCGCGCGTGTGAATTCAAACCTGGACCCTTGGATGCGCATACTTTTCTTTTTTCAGATTAATTTCATTTTTACTTTTCATTTAATTGCATTGTTTTCTCCAATTTATTTAAAATAGCAAAACAATTTTAAAAATTCTGAAAATTTTTGTACAAACTTTTATTAATTTTCAGAAACCAAAAACATTTTTATTTTTATTTTTTGCATTAAAAAATATTTTTAAATCATTTAAAACTTTATTTTTAATTAATTAATGAGAATTAATTAATTAAAAATACTTTTAGGTATTTAAAAATCACCAAAAAATTCATGAAACCTTCATAATCATTTAGAAACATTGTCCAACCCTCAAACCAAATTTCTTTTTTGATCTTGATGTCTTTTGAGAATTTTTCATGGAATTAAAATCATTTCAAGGCATTATTTTGATCCAAACTTCAAAAAATCATTTTTGCCTAACCATTGAGAGTTGGACTTTGATTCTTCTTGCATTGCATTGTGTTTAGCATGTAGTTTGTGAGATTAAATTGGTTTGATTTGATCTTTCATTTTCCATTTGTTTGGCATTTTTCTTGTTAAGGTACCCTAAAACCCTAGAAAACTTAGGAAATTCATAACCCTAATTAGGTTAAGAGTTGGAACCTCTCCTTTGGGAAGTGAGTTAGTATAGGATTAGGGTTCCTTTGAATGCATTTTCAATTTTTTTATCTTGATGTTTGCTTCTGATTTTGGTTTTTGTTTGATGCATTGATCATAAACCCTAATTTGGGCTTCCTTTTGCATCCATCTTGTATTTGCATTCATACCATGACTTGCCATGACATTTTATGCATCCATTTGATTCACTAGACATCTTAAGACATATGAAAAGCATGTTTGATCATTGCATCATGTATTTGCCATGTTGTATGTCATTTGCATCTCATAACTTTTCATGTGTATTCATGGTTCTAACTTGCTCCATTTGCATCCATTTGTTTGTATGATCATTCTCATGTCTTGATCCATGTTTGCATCATCTCATAGCATCATTATCATCTCATATATGCTTCTGGTTTTGGTTTGCATCATGCCATTTCATTCCATTTTGCATTGCATTTCATTCCTTTCACTAACTTTTCAGGTGGTAAGCAACTTTGAGAAGTGAATTTGCCTTCACTTCTCACAATTTCTTTTCATCTCTTTCATGCATCCTTGCTGCATTTTGTTATGTGTTTGAGATTGAGCTTGCCCATTCTTCTTCTTCTCACTTTATTTCTTCAAGTGACTTGACTTCTTAAGTGAAGCAAGTTACTTTGCTTCTCTTTGCTCCTTTCATCTGCTTCCTGGTGGTTCCTTTGAAGATCTTTCTTGTTAACCTTACAAACCTTAGGAACAACCAAGCATGACAATGATTAGGGTTTTGTTTAGTCTCCCCTCTTAGTTTCACCTTTGTGTCTCTTTGAGTCTTCTCTTCTCACCTCATAATCAGGGACTAAACCCTAAAGGCTTTAAGGCTTTGTGATTAAGCTTATGCCTGCATCCTTCTATTAGGATGGAGTGTATAACTTTAATCCTAAGTGTTAAACCCTTAATGTGTTTAAATCCTTTAATCAATCCATCTTAATAATCATCAAGACATCACACTTGTAACTTGGGCCTTGCATTAGGGTTCTAATTCTTCCTTAATCGGTTAAGAAGGACTAACCCTAGTGTTAATGGACAAGTCCCACTCAAGTTTTCTGACAAACCCTAAAAAACACTTCATCATCATATCATTAAATAAAATCCACTTAATAAAGGCTTTGTTTTGTCATGAGGTTAATCCCTAATCATGGATTAAGTTGAGGAGCTTTCCTCAGCTTAAACATTCTCATCTATTATCCTTCTATTAGGATGGTGTAATGAGTCTGTTTAATCCCTGATTATGGCTTAATCTCATTACTCGACACTAAACAAAAACAACAAAAACATCTAAATAATCACAAGTAGGTTAATGATCTTAATCCTACATCAAAGGTGATTAAGTGTGAGAAGCTGACTTCACACTTAAGGTACTCTCATTACCCCTAATCAGAGGGAAGATGTGGTGAGTTTACTAAATCCACTGGTTTAGGCTTAAGCTCATTAACTTATGACAAATTTTCAAAAGCAATAAAAGACTGAAAACTCAAAACAAACAATAATCGTCTCCTTCGGGATTCTTTTCTCATCATCTTCACTCACGAACGAGAACTTGCTTCTTCCGTCTAATGCAAGACAGTTTGCACCTGAGCCAGACAGGTCATACACTTGAGCATAGGCAAGTAAGCAGTTCACAAGTCAATTCATCTTTCAGTCTCTTTGGGTCGAACTACGGTGTTCTGACTTCCTCATTGCACGAGAGGATACGTAGGCATAACTTAACAGTTATCGAACAAAAGTCTCTGTATATTCCCCCTTCTTCCAGCTTCACTCTTTAAGCCTCATAATCTTGAGCATACTCCTTTTCTTACACTGACACTTCATTTATACACTTCACTTCTTTTACACTGACACCTGTACATCCTTTTCCAGCTCTTTTATACACAAATTGCACTGACACTACCCCTTTAAAACACAAATCTTTTAAGCGTGGATCCCGTCGAGTACGACGGACAATCTGGGTGCTAATACCTTCCCAGGTTGTAACCAACCCCCTTTCTCAGTCTCTCTGGTTCGCAACCGTCTTATCCATTCTTTTTCTAGGTCTATGCAGCATTGCCTTTCTTCCGGGATAAAAATGCCTAGCTGGCGACTCTATTCATTCCCTGTGAGTTCACTCCTGTGTGTTCTCGCACCTCCTTTCACCGACCGTTCGCGTCTGTACCCCATTTGACCTGGCTTCATCTGGTGGGAGCGACAATCTTCATCTTTGAAATCAGATTCATTAACCAGCTCCTCCTCTGCTTTATCCAGAATGAGTTCACACGAGACACATCTAGACCTTTAACAATCTCTTCAGAAGAAGTACCTGTGCCAATAACAACACTACCTTTTTCGACAACTTTCGGACAAGACTCATCAAAAGAGACATGCACAGATTCTTCAACAATAAGTAATCTCTTGTTGTATAGTCTATATGCCTTACTGGAATTAGAGTATCCAAGAAAGATACCCTCATATGCTTTTGAATCAAATTTGCCAAGATTTTGTTTTCCATTATTTAACACAAAACTTTTACATCCAAAGACATGGAGATGAGATACATTTGGCTTCCTACCTTTTAAAAGTTCAGTCATTTTATTTAAAATAGGTTGAATGATTACCCTATTCAACATATAACATGTGGTACTTATAGCATCGGCCCAAAAATATTTAGGAAGACCACTATCATTGATCATAGTTCTTCCTAACTCCTCTAACACGTGATTTTTACGTTCCACAACACCATTTTGTTGTGGAGTTCTAGGAGCGGAAAAATTATGTTCAATGCCATGTTTTTCACACAAAAAAATTCAAAAAGATGGTTTTCAAATTTACCTCCATGATTCGAATAGTTACAATGTTAGTATTAAGTTTGTTTTGAGACAACTTGGCAAATGTTTCAAATGCCGAGAAGGTGTCACTTTTACTAGCTAAGAAAATTGTCCCACGAAATCTTGAGTAGTCATCCACAATAACAAAACCATAATAATTTCCTCCTAGACTTTTGATTTTATATGGACCGAATAGATCCATGTGTAGAAGTTCAAGAGGTCTAGATGTAGAAACTAAATTTTTGGATTTAAAAGATGCCTTTGTTTGCTTTCCCATTTGGCAAGCACCACAAATATGGTCTTTGGTAAATTTTATTTTTGGTAAACCAACTACCAAGTTTTTGGAGACAATTTTGTTGAGCAAGTCAAAGTTGATGTGTGTTAAACGTCTATGCCAAAGCCAAGAATCATCACTCTTGGAGACTAGACATTTAGGATCATTAATGGACACCACATTCAAGTCAAGCATGTATACATTATTAACCATCAAGCCCTTAAACATATCATCCTTATTATCATCATGTTCAATTATGCAACCTTCTTTTGAAAAAGATACTTTATATCCCTTGTCGCATAATTTACAAATGCTAATGAGATTATGTTTAAGGCCTTCCACTAAGAGGACATTAGAGATAGATGTAGAAGATAGATTACCGACACTACCTTTGCCAAGTATAGCTCCCTTATTGTTATCACCATAGGTAACAAAACCTTTCTTCTTAGCCACAAAGTCATAGAATAGGGAGTTGTCACCCGTCATATGTCTTGAGCAACCACTATCGAGAAACCATCTCTTCTCCATAGTCTCAAGACATTCTACCAACATATTTGTAGATGTTTAAGAATTGGCAGAATTTTTGACCAAACAAGAAATGTTAAATTCAGTTCAGAATGTCCTATCAGATGTTGGGACATTATCAAACAGAGTATGTGAATTTATTTCAGGATGTCTCATCAGATGTTGGGACATTGTGTGAATAAATTAAGTTCAGTTTTTCAGGATGTCCCAACAGATGTTGAGACATCTCAGACCTGCTATCAGAATTAATTAATGATTAACTGATCAGAGATATTTAAGGAGAAGTATCTGGAATTAATTAATGATGGATAAAAACAGAACAAGGCGCATCTGTAGGGTGTTTTATATTGAAGATTCAGATTAAAACAGAAGACCTAAATCACCTAGAATATAGGAGGTAACAAACCCTAAATTCAAGGTGACAGTTGCTGCACATTAGGGCTGGATCATTCTACAGAAAGCCCAAAATTCAGATACCTATTTAAGCAACAGAAATTCATAGAATTGAGTACGAATTTCAGAAGACCAAATAGGGTGTCTAGTGTTTTTAATAGCAGGTGTTTTTATATGTACCACTTTATGAGCTTTTAAGCAAAAGTGCATTTGTGACTTGATTGAAACTGTTAAGTAAGATCAAGCTGTTTTGTTTGAAGGATGTCTTCAATTTCAGTAAACTTGTAAACTTGATCACTGTGTGATTGAGGGGGAGTGAGTAGGGTACTCTTATCTAAGTGAGTCTTAGGTAGAAATTGCATTGGGTAAGTATTAAGTGATAGATTAAACAGGGTGGTTTAAGTCTAGAATTAATATTACTAATAGTGGATTTCCTCCTGGCTTGGTAGCCTCCAGATGTAGGTGTGGTTATACACTGAACTGGGTTAACAAACTTCTGTGTTGTTTACTTTTCCTGCTGTTTAAGTTTTGGTTAAATTTGTCAAATGTCCTATTAAGTGTTGGGACATCTCTTAGGACATCTCATACCTGATCACAGAATTTCAATTGGCATCAGAGCAGGCACCCTGCCTGTTTATACTGGGTGAGATCTAGGGAATACAAATTCTGTAACATGGACAGAGATTTAGGGTCAGTAAATAGACCACCTATACTGGATGGATCTAATTATGACTACTGGAAGCCAAGAATGATTGCATTCTTAAGGTCACTTGACAACAGGGCATGGAGAGCAGTCAATGTTGGATGGGATTACCCTATCCAAGACACCAAAGATGGATCAAAAGTGGTGAAACCTGAAGAAGAATGGAGTAAGGAGGAAGAAGACTCAGCACTAGGCAACTCAAAAGCCTTAAATGCTTTATTCAATGGCATTGATAGGAACATTTTCAGACTTGTGCATCATTGTGAGCTGGCCAAAGATGTTTGGGACACTCTCAAAACAACTCATGAAGGAACATCAAAAGTAAAAATGTCAAGACTTCAACTTCTCACCACCAAGTTTGAAAACTTGAGAATGAAGGAAGATGAATCAATTCATGAGTTCTATATGAACATCTTGGATATAGCCAATACTTCTGGAGCTTTGGGAGAAAAGATGACTGATGAGAAGCTTGTAAGAAAGATTCTCAGATCTTTGCCAAAAAGATTTGACATGAAAGTCACTGCAATAGAAGAAGCTCAAGACACATGCTCCATGAAAATTGAAGAACTCATTGGTTCCCTTCAAACTTTTGAGATGGGAATGAATGACACAAATGCCAAAAAGAACAAAAGCATAGCTTTGGTGTCAAATACAGATGAAGAAGAAGATGATGAATCAGCAAATGATAAAAGATTATCAGAAAACCTTGCCTTGCTTGGAAGACAAGTCAAACAAATTCTCAGAGGAATGGAAGGCAAATCCAAACCTAGTGGAAGAAACACAAGCTCTGAGAACAGAAGACCTTATGATGCTAACAAAAGATTAAAGTATGCTGAAAAGATCAGTCAAGATAAAGGAGTCAAATGCCATGAATGTGAAGGATATGGACATATCAAGTTTGAATGTCCTACCTACTTAAAGAGGCAAAAGAAAGGACTCTCTGTGACCTGGTCTGATGAAGACTCAGGAGAGTCAGAAGAAGAATCAGCTAAGCATTTTACTGCTCTAGCTGGACTGTGTGAATATGATAGTGATTCCAGTTGTGGAGAGCTTACTTATGAAGAACTTGAGCAAGCATTCAAAGATCTATACAAAAGAAGCTCTGAAATATGCAGTGAGGTTATAAAGCTAAAGAAGCAGAATGAGGTATTAGAAGATGAAAAAGCAAGTGATCAAGTAATCATTGATACCTTGAAAAGTGAAGTAACTCTTCTCAACTCTAAGTTGGAACATATGTCAAAATCTGTTAAAATGTTGAACAGTAGCTCAAATACACTGGATGTTATTCTCAGCAATAATAAACATTCAGGGGACAAAAGTGGACTGGGATATAACAGAGATGAAGCCAGCTCTAGCAAAACTACTGCAAAAACTACACAGTCAAACAAGATGTCCCAACAGATGCTTCAACATCAGAACACAAAGGCAAACATAATGTTCCAACAGATGTCTAAACATTCTGGAAAGAACAAAATGAAGAAGAAGTATCAAAGATGGAGATGCCATCACTGTGGAAGATTTGGGCATATAAAACCTCACTGTTATAAGTTACATGGATATCCAAATCAGGTGTATCAGCAATTTTCCAAACAAAAAGTAGAAGGTACCAAGAAAGAGCTGCATAATCAGCAATCTCCTAAGCAGAAGACAGAGGTCATCAAGAAGGTTTGGAGACCAAAATCTGACTCTCAGACTAATCAAAGTCACATACCCAAGAACAAGATCAACAATCAAGCTTGGAAATCAGCTGAACAACACATAGGGCAGAGGCATCAATCTCAACTCATCTGGTCAAAGAAAAGTACTGCATACATAGCACATACATCTCTGAGAGTATCAGCTAAAGAAGACTGGTACTTTGACAGTGGATGCTCAAGACACATGACTGGATTGAAGAATTTGCTAGTAAACTTAAAATCACATTCATCCAGGTTTGTTACCTTTGGAGATGGAGCTAAAGGAGAAATCAAGGGAGTTGGAACCTTGGATTGTCAAGATGTTCCAAGACTAGATGATGTGCTGCTAGTTAAAGGTTTAACTGCTAACCTGATCAGCATAAGTCAACTATGTGATCAAGGATACAGTGTAAACTTTACCAAATCTGAATGTATAGTGACTAACAAAGAACAAGAGGTTGTCATGAAAGGAGCCAGATCTAAAGACAACTGTTACATGTGGGAATCCCAAAATCTCAGTCTCACTTCAACCTGCTCTCTAGCTAAAGAAGAAGAAGTGAAACTGTGGCATCAAAGACTAGGTCATCTTCATTTCAGAGGCATAAAGAAGATCATATCTATGGATGTTGTAAGAGGTATTCCTAAACTGAAGATTGATGATGGCAAAATATGTGGTGAATGTCAAATAGGCAAGCAAACCAAGATGTCCCATCCAAAGCTCCAACATCTGACAACTTTCAAAGTTTTGGAACTTCTACATATGGATCTTATGGGACCTATGCAGGTTGAAAGTCTTGGTGGTAAGAGGTATGCCTATGTTGTGGTTGATGATTTTTCAAGATATACATGGATAAACTTCATCAAAGAAAAGTCAGATGTATTTGATGTATTCAAAGAATTATGTCAAAGATTGCAAAGAGAAAAATCCAGCTGTGTGATCAGAATAAGAAGTGATCATGGAAAATAATTTGAGAATCAAAAGTTCTTAGATTTCTGCTCTTCAGAAGGAATCAATCATGAGTATTCTTCACCTATCACTCCTCAACAGAATGGGATTGTTGAAAGAAAGAATAGAACTATTCAAGAATCAGCAAGAGCTATGATCCATGCTAAAAAGTTACCTCTGTATTTCTGGGCTGAAGCTATGAACACTGCCTGCTACATCCATAACAGAGTTACCTTGAGAAAAGGAACTTTGTCCACAATATATGAAGTCTGGAAGGGCAGAAAACCCACTGTTAAGTACTTTCATATGTTTGGAAGTAACTGCTATATTCTGGCAGATAGGGAGCAAAGGAGAAAATTGGACCCTAAAAGTGATGAAGGGGTTTTTCTTGGATACTCTATAAACAGCAGAGCATATAGAGTATTTAATTCTAGAACCAAGGTCATCATGGAGTCCATAAATGTGATAATTGATGATGCTCCTACAGATGTCCCAGAAGATGTTGGAACATCTGCTGATATCAAGATTGAAGCTGAAGAAAAGAATGATCAATATAACTTCACTCAAACTGATACAAGGACAGAAGAATCAAGCAAACCTCCTTCCATCAGAATACAAAAGGATCATCCCAAAGATCTGATAATTGGTGATCCCAACAGAGGTGTGAGCACTAGATCAAGAGAAGTGATTTCAGGTTCTTGTTTTGTTTCCAAAATAGAACCTAAAAATATCAAGGAAGCTCTCACTGATGAATACTGGATTTGTGCTATGCAAGAGGAATTAGGTCAATTCACAAGGAATGAAGTGTGGAATCTTGTTCCTAGACCTGATGACATAAATGTGATTGGTACAAAATGGGTGTATAAGAACAAGTCAAATGAACAAGGAGTTGTTACAAAGAACAAAGCTAGACTTGTGGCTCAAGGATACACTCAAATTGAAGGGGTAGACTTTGATGAAACCTTTGCACCAGTAGCAAGGCTTGAATCAATAAGACTACTGTTGGGAATTGCTTGTATCTTGAAGTTCAAGCTATTCCAAATGGATGTGAAAAGTGCCTTTTTAAATGGCTACCTTAATGAAGAAGTCTATGTAGAACAGCCTAGAGGATTTGTTGATCCAAACTGTCCAAATCATGTATACAAACTAAAGAAGGCACTTTATGGTTTGAAGCAAGCTCCAAGGGCATGGTATGAAAGACTGACCACATTTCTTATCAAGCAAGGATATAGAAAAGGTGGAATTGACAAAACATTGTTTGTTAAAGATGAAGAAGGAAATGTCATGATTGCACAAATATATGTTGATGACATTGTCTTTGGTGGGATGTCTGACAGGATGGTCAAACATTTTGTCAAGCAGATGGAATCTGAATTTGAAATGAGCCTAGTAGGAGAATTAACCTACTTTCTTGGTCTGCAAGTAAAGCAAATGGAAGACTCAATGTTC
Source organism: Lathyrus aphaca (assembly GCA_963966055.1). NCBI lineage: Eukaryota > Viridiplantae > Streptophyta > Magnoliopsida > Fabales > Fabaceae > Lathyrus > Lathyrus aphaca. Next base: position 3,623,227 of record OZ014525.1, read on the forward strand.
ATCTCACAAAGCAAGTATTCCAAGAACATAATCAAGAAATTTGGAATGGAAAATGCTGCTCACAAGAGAACTCCTGCCCCCACACATTTAAAGCTGACTAAAGATGAAAAGGGTGAGAATGTAGATCAAAGCTTATACAGAAGCATGATTGGAAGCTTGTTATACTTGACTGCTAGCAGACCAGACATTGCTTTTGCAGTAGGAGTTTGTGCAAGATATCAAGCTGATCCAAAAGTCAGTCATCTCAATCAAGTCAAGAGAATCCTTAAATATGTTAATGGTACTTGTGACTATGGCATAATGTACTTTCATGGTTGCAAACCAATTCTCACTGGCTTCTGTGATGCTGATTGGGCAGGAAGTGCTGATGACAGAAAAAGCACTTCAGGAGGATGCTTCTTTCTAGGAAACAATCTGATTTCTTGGTTCAGTAAGAAACAGAATTGTGTATCCTTATCTACAGCTGAAGCTGAGTATATAGCAGCAGGTAGCAGTTGTTCTCAGTTGGTTTGGATGAAGCAGATGCTCACTGAATACAATGTCCCACAGGATGTCATGACATTGTACTGTGACAACCTAAGTGCAATCAACATATCAAAGAATCCTATCCAACATAGCAGGACAAAGCATATTGATATCAGACATCATTTCATCAGAGATCTTGTAGAAGAAAAGGTGATTTCATTGGAGCATGTAGCTACAAATCTGCAGTTAGCTGATATCTTTACCAAAGCATTGGATGCTACACAATTTGAGAACTTAAGGGGCAAACTTGGAATCTGTTTATGTGATATTTAGCAGTTAATGAGATGTGCCAACATGTCATATGACATTGCATGGCATAAGGTCCAGATGGCAAAACCAGTCTGGACAAGATCCTTGGGAATTCCATCCCTAATCATTTGCACTGTAACGGTTACTTATTTAGTAACTACTTATAATCAGCTATCAAGATTCCCATCATACTATCACAAGCGGATCACATTAACCAGCTATTCTCCAGAAATTAAAAACCCTAAAGCTTTCTATCCATCTTCCTCAACAATGTCTCAAAACCCTAACTCAACTGAAGAAGTTCTCAATCAAGAAGACGTAGTGCATGCCACTCCCATTTCGGTAGTACCAATGCAATCAACCCCATTGGACGAACTCAGGGGAAGCGTTTCTCACACTAAAAAGGCAAGAACTCCAAAGAGAGGTAAAGATTAAGTCAGAAGCAAAGCTAAAGGCACTCCCTCTCCAGCTAACATGCCCCTTAAATCTTCACAATATGTGGATGATTCAATCAAGGAGATTGTCACTCAAATTCTGTTTGAACAAAGAAAGGTGAGTGGAATCTCTGTTCCTCTGAACACAATGCCTGCACCTCAAGAAGAACAAGCTCAAGCTGCAGAAGAACAAGATGTCCCAACAGATGTTGGAACATCTGAAGATAAGAGAAAGAACTCATCTGATGTTGAGTTGGAACAAACTGAGGACCAGAATAAGGTCTCAAATGAAAATGATGAAGAAATCTCTGAGGATCAGACCAAAGTCTCAAATGAAGGTCAAATCCCTGCTGATCAACAAGCTGAAGAGGAGACTGCTCAATCTCCTCCAGTGGTGAACCTGGAGCAGGATTCTGATGCAGAGATCATAGCCTCTGTTAAACCTAGCATAGCCAAAAGGCTCAGGTCCAGGAAAGGCAAGATGCAGGCTGAAGCAGCAATTCCTGAGAAGAAGAAAGCCTCTCCAAAGAAAGGCAAAGCTAAAGCTATTTTTGGGCCATCAAAACAATGGAGTAAAGTCCAAACTCAGAAAAGGAAAGCTGTCACCCCATCTGACTCAGATGTTGAATCAGATGTCCCAACATCTCCTCCCAAGAAGAGACCAGCCCCATCTAGGGCTTCAACAGCTGTTCCAGAAGCTCCATTAGACAACATATCTTTCCACCATGTCTCTAGTGTGAACAAGTGGAAGTTTGTGTACCTAAGAAGAGTTGCCCTAGAAAGAGAACTGAGCAGCAATGCACTTGAGTGCACTGAACTGATTGACCTCATCTCTGCTGCAGGACTATTCAAGACAGTCTCAGATTTCTCTCCCTGCTATGAACTTCTTGTCAAAGAGTTCATTGTGAATCTTCAGGAGGATTGTTCAAATGGTAAGTCATCTGAGTTCAGAAAAGTGTTTGTGAGAGGTAAGTGTGTTAAGTTCTCTCCTCAAATCATAAATCAATACCTAGGAAGAGAAACAGATGGACCAAATGAGCTAGGCAAAACAGATAATCAAATCTGTAAGGTGATCACTGCAAATCAGGTCAAGGCTTGGCCTGTGAAGGGAAAGCTCTCTGTGAGCATGCTTACCAGAAAGTATGCCATGCTGAACAGGATTGGAACTGCTAACTGGGTGCCTACCAACCACACTTCTTCAATCTCAACTGGTCTGGCCAGATTCATCTATGCTGTGGGAACTCAAACCAAGATGGATTATGGAGCTTATATTTTTTATCAGACTATGAAGCATGCCATCTCTTCTGCAACAAAGCTGCCAATAGCTTTTCCATCTTTGCTGTGTGGTATTGTGCTCAATCAATACCCTGGAATTCTCACTGACAAGGATACAGCCTGCAAAAGAGAAAGCCCCTTGGCTTTTCACTACAAGTTATTCCTCAGTCATCATGCAGCAGATGTTGAAGCACCTTCTGGGACATCTGCTGGCCCATCCACTGCTAAGAATCCAATCTCCAGGAAGACTTTAATTGCTGAACTCAAAAGCACCTGCAAAGAGCTTGAAGCTAGAAAGCAGAAGCTTGAGGAAATCATCAAAAGGTTGGAAAGTGAAAAAGATCAGAATGCTGCATCTGGTGAAGACAGTGAGGCTGATGAAGACAGTGAGGCTGATGAAGACAGTGAAGCTGATAAAGATGAAGACACTGAGGTGGAGGAAGCAACTGAGAGTGATGAATCTGAGTGATCAATGTATGTGAGGCAAATGTAATGACAGCAATGTAATGACAGTAATAGTGTCTTTGGCCCCTAATTTTGTGTCTACCAAGGGGGAGAACAACAACAAATTTGTACTGCTGTTTAATTTTTGAATGAAATCTGTTTGTTTCTGTCTGAACTGAATCAGTGTGTATTTCTGTTGCAACAAGACTGGACACATATTTGTTTGAGGGGGAGTAATCTCAAATAAGAATCAACAGAAAAGTAATGCTATACTCTGATAAAAAGAACTTCTGCTGCACTCTGAAATCCAGAAAAGATGTTAGCCAAAAATTAGCCAAAGGGGGAGTTTGTAGATGTTTAAGAATTGGCAGAATTTTTGACCAAACAAGAAATGTTAAATTCAGTTCAGAATGTCCTATCAGATGTTGGGACATTATCAAACAGAGTATGTGAATTTATTTCAGGATGTCTCATCAGATGTTGGGACATTGTGTGAATAAATTAAGTTCAGTTTTTCAGGATGTCCCAACAGATGTTGAGACATCTCAGACCTGCTATCAGAATTAATTAATGATTAACTGATCAGAGATATTTAAGGAGAAGTATCTGGAATTAATTAATGATGGATAAAAACAGAACAAGGCGCATCTGTAGGGTGTTTTATATTGAAGATTCAGATTAAAACAGAAGACCTAAATCACCTAGAATATAGGAGGTAACAAACCCTAAATTCAAGGTGACAGTTGCTGCACATTAGGGCTGGATCATTCTACAGAAAGCCCAAAATTCAGATACCTATTTAAGCAACAGAAATTCATAGAATTGAGTACGAATTTCAGAAGACCAAATAGGGTGTCTAGTGTTTTTAATAGCAGGTGTTTTTATATGTACCACTTTATGAGCTTTTAAGCAAAAGTGCATTTGTGACTTGATTGAAACTGTTAAGTAAGATCAAGCTGTTTTGTTTGAAGGATGTCTTCAATTTCAGTAAACTTGTAAACTTGATCACTGTGTGATTGAGGGGGAGTGAGTAGGGTACTCTTATCTAAGTGAGTCTTAGGTAGAAATTGCATTGGGTAAGTATTAAGTGATAGATTAAACAGGGTGGTTTAAGTCTAGAATTAATATTACTAATAGTGGATTTCCTCCTGGCTTGGTAGCCTCCAGATGTAGGTGTGGTTATACACTGAACTGGGTTAACAAACTTCTGTGTTGTTTACTTTTCCTGCTGTTTAAGTTTTGGTTAAATTTGTCAAATGTCCTATTAAGTGTTGGGACATCTCTTAGGACATCTCATACCTGATCACAGAATTTCAATATTAAACAAGGGAAAGAGGTACCCAATTTTCATTGGGTCCTTGTGTGTGAGTGAAACTTTGGTTGCATTTAGGCAACCATTGAAAAATGCCTTTATGGACCAAGAATCTCCTAAATCGACATTTAGCAATAGTGTGACCCCTCTTGCAACAATAAAGACATTTCAAGGTTGGTTTAAAATTCCATTTGCTATTTTGATCTTTCACCACATAGGTGTATTTTTTATATGGATTGTTCATAGAATCTCTAAAATTTGAATGATCAATAGCAAAGGTCATCTTGGGTTGTGATACTTTGTCTAGTTTGGCTTTACGTGTTTTAACTTCTTTTTGCCAAATCCAACAAGTTTCACAACCATAAAAATTAAACCATTATCGCTTGTCTTCTTTAATTGATTCCACCATAGAAGCTTTAAGATCCTCCAATTCCTTTTGAGAATCGGATACCTTTTTCTCCAAATGCTTAAAAATAAGCTTATTGGAGGCTAATCGCTAAAAAGCGTTTTTAGCTTTATGATGGAGAACCTTAAAACTACCAAGCAATTCAGGATAAGACAAATTTCAACATTATCATATTTAGAATGACTTACTTGCTTTTTGCCCTTGGCGTGAGCCATAAGACAAAGATTTACTTTTTCATCCTCATCACTTGAGCTTGCTTTGCTAGAAGATTCAATATCGATTTCCCATGCGATATATGTCATTCTTGCTTTGTTGCCTTTCTTTTGATACTTGTCTTTCCCTTTGTCTTTCTTTAACATTGGGCATTCCGGTTTGTATGACCCGGTTTTCAACAATTATAACATGATCCTTTTACTTTGGTACTTTTATTTGATTCTTGCTTGGAGGAGTTAGATTGCCTTCTATAGTTTACAAGGCGCTTGTCCGAATGAGAGATTTAATTCTTTCTAAGATACCTATTGTATCTTCTAACAAACATCCCTATATCGTCATTGGATTCGTCGTCTTCGTCGCTTGATTCACTCTCACAATCTTTGTTGGTGGATGATTTTGAAGTAGAAGTCTTCAATGCAATAGACTTCTTCTTCTTCTTCTTCTCATTGTCCTTTGTTTTTCATTCTTTTCTTTCTTCTCATTATCTTCATGCTCATGTAGATTTAAGAGCTCTTTCTAATGCTATTGTAGATTCCCAATCAACTTTGTCAAATCCAATGTCCTTACATCATTGGCTTCTTTGATTGTCGTTACCTTTGGTAACCATTCCCTAGTAAGACACCTTAAAATTTTGTTAGTAACTACATCGTTGGGAGTGGTTTTTCCAAGAGCATTTAAGCGATTTAATAAATGAGAGAATCTCTTTCCCAATTCACCAATGGTTTCCCCTTGGTTCACGTGAAAGCGATCAAACTCTTGTTGCAAAGTGTTAATTCTGGCAAGCTTTACGTCATCGGTTCCCTCATGGACAACCTATAACGCTTCCCACATATCTTTTGTCGTATTATGATGTGAAACTCTGAAATACACATCTGCTCCCAAAGAAGCAATAATCATATTTTGAGCTTTCCAATCATAACTATAGTTCTTTTCATCTTTTTCATCCCATTGTGCTTCAAGTTTAGGTATTTCAAGGTTATTCTCTCCGATCATGGTTATTTGAATAGGACCTTCTTGAATAACCTTCCATATTTTTCTATCAACAGAGTTGATATGAATACGTATATAATCCTTCCAGTGACTATAGTTTTCTCCGATGAAAATGAGTGCTCTATTATACGCCCTCGTTGAATAGTTATCCATTTTCTAAAAAGTTATATCTGAAGCACTAGATAAATCGGTGCTCGTGATACCACTTGTTAGACGATGGCCAGAATCTAGAAGGGGGGTTGAATAGATCCTTTTTCAAATTTAACTTTTCAAAAATACTTTGAAAAATACTTTCTGGAAGTTCCCCGGAAAACATGTCTAAAACAAATAAAGTCACCGTGATCGAATATGCGTTTTGAAACCGAATGGGAAATAAAGGATGATAAGAAAAAATTAAGACAATGCAACCAAACCACTTAAATTCAGTTTACTTGATAATTCACTCTCAACAATGAATTTTACAAGAGAAATAAGCACAAAAGATATGAATTTTTGTGTTTTGATTTTTTCTCAAACACTTGGTGTGCGCCCACACAAAGTGTTATGTATATGTTAAAGTAGTGCAGAATTTTTACAAGGTTGTGTCGCACCTCGAAAAATACGACCTCGCGATAAAAGATACTGCGGATGAAAAATTAAAACAACAAAGTCGCCACCGAACTTATTTTATTCCAATTAAGGAAAGGGAAAATATCGAGAAACTCTTTTTAGAAAAATGGATAGAACAAGGTCTTTGAAACCAGATTCTAGGTTCGGGAGTCGATTCCGTAAGGGGAAGGTATTAGCACCCCTTACGACTGTTGTACTCAACGGGAACCTCTTAGTTTAATTTGCGATTTAATGTTGACTTATGCTTTCTGTTTTCTTCGAATAATAAAATAAATGCGGACGAGTCTAATCTAAGGTTAATAGGGGAAATGAGTTATTTTGTTCCTAGGGTGCTCGGCAAGGAGTAAGATCCGTGTGCCTACGTATTCCCTTGTGCAATGGGAAAGTCAGAGCTTCGTAGTTCGTGGTACTAAGGTTGGTCGGTTTGGTTGTTTTTAAAGAACAGTTATTTAAACCGCATTCTAACTGCTAAGCGTTGGCTTGTCTGCTCGCGATAGGAGGCCGAAGCGCTAGCTTGTTTGTGAGATAGAAAGGATTTAGATAATGTCCGCTTAAAATGATGTTTGATTCGATTGGTATTTTTAAGAATGAAAGGGTAAATAAACTGCGTCCTGAGGGGCGGGCCTCAGGAGAATTTATTCGAGAATTCGAGGAATGCGAGACTCCAGAATTCAATTCTTTCATTATTTAAATATGTAGATTAAAATTTTTAATTACGGAAAGTCGAATGAACCGCATCCCACGGGGCGAGCCTCGGGAGTGTTCATTCAAGAATTTGAGGAATGCGAGACTCCAGAATTCAGTTTATCCGTTATTTATGAAAAATATTCGAATTGTCGAGTTCGGAAAATTTTATGGCGAGGCACGATGCTCGGCTTACGTTGGTTTGCGAATCGATTAAAAAGATAACATTGCAGAAAATAAATGCGATTGCGAGAAATAAAGAGGTCTCGTTGTAATTCGCCCAAGAGAAAGCGTGTGTGCAGTGTTTTGAACTATTCGAAGGCGTTGGACCTTTTTAATCGGGCGCGTCGAAATATGGTTCGTTTACTTCCTTAGAATCGATTTAATATTGGAATCGTTTTATAAGGAGTCGAGCGTTGATTTATACATCCATACGGTTCTCGAAAATTAAATTGAATTTTAACTTCGAAATCGCAATGCAAGGATTAATGAAACAACAACGCAAAAATAAATATTTACAAGTAAAATCCAAAACCAGAATAAAGATTTAATTAATCTAAAAAAAACATAGCTATTTAAAATATAAACAAATACATTAAAGTAAAAATTACCTAATTTAATATAAACAGTGTTAACTTAAAAATGAAGTAAGATTATATTAGTCTACTCCTACGTATATATTTAATATGAACAAGATTAAAGTAACATTTAATATAGTTTAATATACTATTATAACTAAAATAAACTTTAATATAATAATGTTGAAATAGTGGTACTAATCCCCACCAAGTAAAATCAAAATGAAAGGTTATTTTTAAGACTTTTCAAACTTAGGGAAAAAATAAACCAACACCAGTAAAGTAGAACAAAGTTATTACTGGAAAATACACACCCCTAAAATACTATGAACCAAGCATAGCACTACAAACTAACAAGTAGTACAACAACCATATATACTACCACCATGAGCATGAACATATACATATTCAAAAAACAAAAATATGAAAGATGAGGTCTATTTTTATTTTCGAAACATGTAGTAATGTAACATTCCAACCCTTACATGAGAACATTCTTTTTCACATGGTAATGCATATGCAAATCGAAAGAAAACCAAATACAGGAAAACAAAAACATTATGAATAGCCAAACAAACTTCTTTTCTTATCTTCTCACATAAAATATTGTAACAATATGCACCATGAAACTAAAACAAGCATATAGCATAAACTTTGCATCATTAGAATTTCACCTCATTCCTTACTGTAAGTCAATCATCTCTCGCTTTATACCAATCAACAACAGGAAATTAACAATCAACTAATCAGTTCTCAATAATCAAAACAAATAAATGTTCATAATGCACAATCTAGAACATAACAGAAATCGGTAAACATATTACACAAAACTGAATCACAATGTAGCCAAAATCAAAAGCAAGCAAGCATGTATGAATATTTAACAAATCACTTGCAAATGGTTTACAGAACAAAATGTATTACACAAAAAGAAAGAGTTCGAAACCGAAAATTTACCAAAGGTAGAAACGTTGAGATTTCGTGTTCTCGGAACCGAATTAAACAACTAGTTGACTTGGTAAAATATTGGTGACATTGTTTGCGGTTCTGGAATGACAAAATCATTGTTGTTACGGCGGCTGTGAACTGGACGGATGAAGGTTTCAAAACAATTGTTGATGTTTGACGCTGAGTTTGAAGGTTTATTAAGGTTATGAGTTTTACAGATTGTGAGTTTTATTGAAGCTTGGTTTTTAAATTTTTAAGAGTGAATAGGGGTTTCCCAAGCTTCTTTTTTAATGATCAATGAAGAGTGGTTTTATACAATTTTTGAAGAGAGGGTAGAAATGGAAGATTGAGAGGAATATGCAGCTGAAAATTTTTGGATAAGAATTGTGAGTTGGATTTGGTGTGATGCGGGAAGAAAAATTTGTTATGGCAAAAGGTACGTGTTGCAGGTGTGAATTGGTATATGTGGGTAGTGGTTGTGCTCGTACGGTGCCTTTTGTGTGGCAAAAAATTCACGTTGGGTTACTGATGAAAAATAAAGGAAAGGATGGGTCTCTTTAGTTGTGTGGAATTGGCATGGGGTTGGAGAATTTTGTACGTGAAATAAAAATTGTGAATTTGATGAGATAAAATAAAAGTGGGTGTTATGGTATGTGGACAAAGGAAAATCGTGGCAAGGAGTATGAAATAATATTAATAATAATAATAATAATAATAATAATAATAAATGAAATTTTTGTGACTTTAGGCTTTAAGAAGAAAAATGACAATGGGTTTTATGATTTTTAATTAAAAATGAGAATGAATTTCTAATAAATGAGAAATAGAGAAATGGAAGCATCGAGAATATGGACTCTAAATCGGAATGCGGTTTAAAAAGATGTGAAATGGAATATGTAATAAAATAAAATGAAAAAATGGATTTTTGTTATAGAATTTGGTGATAAATAAAGAAATGTGATAAAAATGGTTAATAAAAATCACAAAAATAAAAATAAAAATAAAGTAGTACATTTTTTTAATTTTGAACAAAGGTTAGACAGTAAAATAAAACGGTGAATATCTTTTGGATTTTTGAGATAACAGTAAAATAAAGTAGTACATATTTTTGATTTTTTGGAATATTGTTAGACAGAAAAATAAAATAGTGCGGGTAGGACAAATTTGAAATATTTGTGAGACAGAAATGAAATAGTGCACTTTTTTAGGATTTTTGGAATATATTGGTAGACAGAAATTAAAGGTAGGACAAATTTGGGGTATAACAGATGCCCCTATCGAATTGGCTTAGACCGAGTAAGATGAACTAGCTCGGATTCAATCTTTCAAGGTATAAGATAATTAGATATTAACAGACTCCAAATTTGTCCGACAAAAAAAGATATTGTGAAAATAGCAAATGCAATAAACTGGAAATGATGAGTAACACAGCAAAAAACAAATTGACAAAATAAATCACTTAGATGATGATGAGGAGAATAACCAAAAGATAAAATCACTTATCACCAGAGGATGATAAGGCAAAAGACAGAAAAATAAAGAATCACTATCAACAGAGGATGATAGGCGAATGACAGAAAAATAAAGATCACTATCAACAGAGGATGATAGGCGAAAGACAGAAAAATAAAGAATCACTATCAACAGAGGATGATAGGCGAATGACGGAAAAATAAAGATCACTATCAACAGAGGATGATAGGCGAAAGACAGAAAAAAAAAAGATCACTATCAACAGAGGATGATAGGCGAAAGACAGAAAAATAAAGAATCACTATCAACAGAGGATGATAGGCGAATGACGGAAAAATAAAGATCACTATCAACAGAGGATGATAGGCGAAAGACAGAAAAATAAAGAATCACTATCAACAGAGGATGATAGGCGAAAGACAGAAAAATAAAGATCACTATCAACAGAGGATGATAGGCGAAAGACAGAAAAATAAAGATCACTATCAACAGAGGATGATAGGCGAAAGACAAAAAAATAAAGAATCACTATCAACAGAGGATGATAGGCGAATGACGGAAAAATAAAGAATCACTATCAACAGAGGATGATAGGCGAATGACGGAAAAATAAAGATCACTATCAATAGAGGATGATAGGCGAAAGACAGAAAATAAAAATCACTTATCAACAGAGGATGATAAGGCGAAAGACAGAAAAATAAAATCACTTATCAACAAAGGATGATAAGGCGAATAATTGAAAATAAAAATCACTTATCACCAGAGGATGATAAGGCGAATGAGATTTAAATACAACCATTGAATCCGCCGAGGAGACGCCTAGAATCTTCGATTAATATGATCCTGACTTCCGTTGGGGAAAGGATTGGAAGCTTTGGTTGATCCTGGATCCTGAATTATGCAACTATGCTGGATTTTTTTTGAGATTGTATTCCATAAGGATGGAGATACGATGCAAGTGTTTATGCATTGCTGAAAGTTAAAACGTTGGGAGATATAAAAAGTTGATTTATTTAGATATGCAAATGATGCATATGCTATAAATGATTGATGTAAATGATGCATATGAGCGATTGAAAGGTGCCAGTTTGATGGACTTTTGGTTTGGTAGTTGCCAATAATGATTGGACTTTGGGTGGGTGGAGGATCTGATTCCCCGACACTCGATCTTTGACGATGCGTGGTCAGAAGATGGATCTTGAAAGCTCCAAGCTTGATTCTTTGCTGATGAGCGAAGCGACTTAATTGACACATGAAGACTGATTTTGCTTCGAATGGTTGCCAACGTCTAACAAGGACTGCCTGTTCAGCTGGGGAGAAGAGATAGGAAGATTTTCTCCTCGTTTGCTTGCCCCTGTCTGCAGGGTATTTGAAATAAATTTGGTGGGGAAGCTTTGACAATGACCATGGCATGATCTACCCCTGTATCTGGACTTGGTTGGTTTCTGCCCCTGATTGAGCCTTTGAAGATAATTTGCCCCTGATTGGGCTGTTAAGAATAAATTTGCCCCTGATTGGACTGTTGAGGTAGTCTTAATTCATGTTAGCACCAATGAAGTTCAAATTTCTCTTTTGATTGCCCTTGTTGGGATTGCACTGATGTCAAGCACTGAATTGCAATTAAATTATTCATACACAAATGGTAGTGTTAATGTAACGTTCATGCGAGTTTTGAAAAAGTCAATTTATTTGAATGATATTAAAGTGTGACGAATGGACCATTAGTCCAAACGAGGTGCTGATTTAGAAAGTGCGTGAAATATGTAACAAGAATAATGTGCAATCGAGTTTGAAGATTAGCAAATATATGGGAGTCAATTTACGCAACCTTGTTGGTAGCATGCTTTCAGAATAAACTGCGCCTCAATTAGGTCTTTTGAGGGTTGTAACATGGTCTGGTTAATGGTCTGAGAAACAAAGGATGTAAGGCTCAAAGTTTGATTTGTACCCAACCCTTCTTCGTGATGTTCTCCAGTCCTACGTTCAGTTAACTCTACACATGCGTTCGTTTTGACTTTGCAAGAGTGAAGATGAAGCTTCAAAGTTTGCTTGAAGTGACGGTCATCTTATTTTGTTATTGGTGACCAATTGATCCTAGATTTGGTGGTCACTGATACTTGTTTTGCTTTTGCTGAGGATTTGGACTCCTCTTTTGATTTCTTTTTTTCGACTAAGTTTCCCTTCGGGTGCTTAACTTAGTGGTTTTTTTTTCTTCTTCTTTTTTGTTTGAATGTTGTGACTGCCAAGTCATTTGTTGATGGTCCTTCGACGGGATGTCTCATCTTGCGATTTGAAGTGTAGTCAGGTTAACTGAACAACTACCCTGCCCCAGGTTAAATGTAAGGGTTTGTATCCGAAAGAAACTCCTACTTCTAGGCTCGAAGTGGTTGACTAGGGATTAACTCCTTATTTCTCCAGTATTTGGGGATTTGAAAAAAAATGCCTGTACATCATTGACGAAGTTTTATTCGAAAGCATACCACAACAGCCATGGGTATTTAGTTTTCATCATCCTCCCTCAAATATTTGCTAAAGTGAAGTGAGGAAATATCTTTGTGATAAATGATATATAATGAGCAAATGCGAATAGATTAATTCAAAACATGCATAAACATAATATTAACAAAACCAAGTACAGACGATAATGTTCCAAGCAAATAGTTCTTAACAAACAGTACAAAATAACAAAGATGTGAAAATGATAAATGGCATTGGCTGCCTTGATTTGAGGAATTGAACTTCTCTTGATTGAATACTTTAAAGTTGGAGATTACTCAGCTTGGTCTTCAACAACCCCTTCAAATGTCTTCACATGTTGGCACTGTGTGGCGGCAATGGATTGTTCTGGACATTTGCATTTCTCAGAGTGAGGGTGAGATCCTTAGAGTTGATCATATCCTGAACCATGTGTTTGAAGGAATGGAAATTCTCAATTGTGTGACCTGGAGCGCCTTTGTGATACTCACAGCGAGCATTGGCATCATAATTTCGGGCGTTACCAGTCTGAGGTGGCAAATCTTTCAAAGTAAGAGATCCTTTTGACATTAACTGATTAAAGATTTCGGTATATGACATAGGTAGGGGATCAATGTGCCTATCATATCCTCTTTGTTGATATGGTGGGCGCTGTTGAGGAGCGCGTTGTTGTTGTTGACCAGGCCGCTGTGGGTAGGCCGGTTGTTGGTACTGATTAGGTGCGAATTGCGCAGCAGTGACCATTGGACGTGGTTGATAAGCCATCTGAGGTGGAAATGGAGCTTGAAAAACCTGCTGATAAGGCAATGGAGGAACTGGCTGATATGGCATAGGAGCATATTGCGCAGCAGCAACATAGGGATACTGGTAGTAAGGAATTGGAGTAGGTGCATTTTGTTGCGGATTCCCACTTGCAACAGAAATGGAATTTGTTTCGCCCTTTTTGTATCCGTTGAAAGGCTTCTTGATATTGGCTTGGATGCTAGAACCTCCTTGAATCTTTCCACTTTTCATACCCTCTTCAATTCTTTCTCCTACCATCACCATGTCTGAAAATCCAGAAGATACGCTGCTGATCAGCTTCTCGTAGTATTGCCCCTGTAAGGTACCCATGAAGATGTCGATCAGTTCACGATCAACCAGTGGTGGATGCACTCTGGCAGCTAACTCCCTCCAGCATTGGGCGTACTCCTTAAAGGATTCGCTCTCCTTTTGAGTCATACTCTGAAGTTGAGTTCGATTAGGAGCTAAGTCAGTGTTGTACTTGTATTGATTTTTGAATGCATCAGATAGATCAAGCCAAGTACGAACATTGTTGCGTTCGAGCTGCATGTACCATTCTAGAGACGCTCCAGACAGGCTGTCCTGGAAGAAATGGATCATAAGCTTATCATCTTTGGCATGAGCGACCATTTTTTTGCAGTACATCCTCAAATGAAGCTCAGGACAGCTGATGCCTTTGTATTTTACGAATTCAGGCAGTTTGAACTTAGTAGGGATCACAACATCTGGAACTAAGCACATGTCTGAGGCACTCAGAGAAGTTGAGTTGTGTCCTTCCATGATTCGGAGTTTTTCAGCTAACTCGCGACACATCTTCATAGCTTCAGATTCTTGAACAGCATGAGGATTGGTGATTGGAACAGCAGTATGCATCTCATACTCAACTTGATGATTCTCTTCAGCTTGAGGAAACTGGACTTGAGTTGGAAAAGGCTGAGCTTGAGGAATGGCACCAACAGTAACACCAGAGGTAGGTATTGGTTGGGAAGTGACCTCTTCAACAGCAGGAGTGAAGCCTGGAGGCAAACCATAGACTAAAGGATTTGGAACTGGAACTGAAGGCATTGCTCGCGAGGCAGATCCTTGCACTAGAGCATTGTTCATTGTGGCAGCAGCTTCGCGACGTTCTTCCATCCTAGCCAAAGCTTGTATGGTCTCATAAATCTGGTCAATCTTGTTCTTGACCGAGTCAATCTCTTCCCTCATAGCAGCTTGTTCTTCTTGAATCACGTCCATTAGTCTTCTAGTGTTAGCTCTAGTTAGATACGGGCGTCTAGCACGATACGGGCGTCGGGAAACCAGCTTGATTTACTGAAGATGAAGAAACATGGAATAAATTTACGGCTTTGGAATGAAATGCAAGATGAACAGATATGCAAATGAAATTAATATGCATATGGATGCTATGCAAGATCTAGGATCACGAGTATAATCTGCTCTGAGGTAAACCATAGTAACGGATAAATAACTGGTATCTCTGATAAAAGTAACCTTAACAGGTAGGCTCTTATAGGATTGTTCTAAGTTCTTTACCCGTAAAACCACTCACAGGATAGTTTCTACGGTTATGGATAAGATACTCAAGGTCACGAACGCTAATCGTACTAACGTCCTGCCACAGGCTAGCTGTATTATGACGATAATAACGATAGGGTCTACCTTGAGTGGAGTTCTCATGTTAGCCGTATGAGGAGCAGGTCCTTGGAGACTAACATTACACAACTGCCAACATTGAAACTGGTTCTAAAAGTGGTCCCAGAGTCACAACCCTTTCATGAATCAGGCCATGTGACAGGCTAGCTGCATTATGACGAGATCTATGAATAGGTCTACTCTCTAGGGGGAGCTTTCATGCTAGGCTTGCAAGGAGCGAGTCCTTGGAGACAAACACTAATAACTTCCAATTCTAAACTAGGTGTTCCCTCTTCTTTTTCGCAAACTCAGATGTCGTCCCAGGATCCAACAAGCAGGTATGATAATAATCATAATAAAGAGAGAGAGAGAGAGAGAGAGAGAGAGAAAATAAACAAGCATAAATAAAAAGCATGAAGAAAACAAATAAGCAAAGTAAACATTGATCGCAAAGTAAACCAAGTTAGGCTTGACTCTCTCTTGTCCCCAGCAGAGTCGCCAGCTGTCGCACCTCGAAAAATACGACCTCGCGATAAAAGATACTGCGGATGAAAAATTAAAACAACAGAGTCGCCACCGAACTTATTTTATTCCAATTAAGGAAAGGGAAAATATAGAGAAACCCTTTTTAGAAAAATGGATAGAACAAGGTCTTTGAAACCAGATTCTAGGTTCGGGAGTCGATTCCGTAAGGGGAAGGTATTAGCACCCCTTACGACCGTTGTACTCAACGGGAACCTCTTAGTTTAATTTGCGATTTAATGTTGACTTATGCTTTCTGTTTTCTTCGAATAATAAAATAAATGCGGACGAGTCTAATCTAAGGTTAATAGGGGAAATGAGTTATTTTTTCCTAGGGTGCTCGGCAAGGAGTAAGATCCGTGTGCCTACGTATTCCCTTGTGCAATAGGAAAGTCAGAGCTTCGTAGTTCGTGGTACTAAGGTTGGTCAGTTTGGTTGTTTTTAAAGAACAGTTATTTAAACCGCATTCTAACTGCTAAGCGTTGGCTTGTCTACTCGCGATAGGAGGCTGAAGCGCTAGCTTGTTTGTGAGATAGAAAGGATTTAGATAATGTCCGCTTAAAATGATGTTTGATTCGATTGGTATTTTTAAGAATGAAAGGGTAAATAAACTGCGTCCTGAGGGGCGGGCCTCAGGAGAATTTATTCGAGAATTCGAGGAATGCGAGACTCCAGAATTCAATTCTTTCATTATTTAAATATGTAGATTAAAAGTTTTAATTACGGAAAGTCGAATGAACCGCATCCCGCGGGGCGAGCCTTGGGAGTGTTCATTCAAGAATTCGAGGAATGCGAGACTCCAGAATTCAGTTTATCCATTATTTATGAAAAATATTCGAATTGTCGAGTTCGGAAAATTTTATGGCGAGGCACGATGCTCGGCTTACGTTGGTTTGCGAATCGATTAAAAAGATAACATTGCAGAAAATAAATGCGATTGCGAGAAATAAAGAGGTCTCGTTGTAATTCGCCCAAGAGAAAGCGTGTGTGTAGTGTTTTGAACTATTCGAAGGCGTTGGACCTTTTTAATCGGGCGCGTCGAAATATGGTTCGTTTACTTCCTTAGAATCGATTTAATATTGGAATCGTTTTATAAGGAGTCGAGCGTTGATTTATACATCCATACGATTCTCAAAAATTAAATTGAATTTTAACTTCGAAATCGCAATGCAAGGATTAATGAAACAACAACGCAAAAATAAATATTTACAAGTAAAATCCAAAACCAGAATAAAGATTTAATTAATCTAAAAAAACATAGCTATTTAAAATATAAACAAATACATTAAAGTAAAAATTACCTAATTTAATATAAACAGTGTTAACTTAAAAATGAAGTAAGATTATATTAGTCTACTCCTACGTATATATTTAATATGAACAAGATTAAAGTAACATTTAATATAGTTTAATATACTATTATAACTAAAATAAACTTTAATATAATAATGTTGAAATAGTGGTACTAATCCCCACCAAGTAAAATCAAAATGAAAGGTTATTTTTAAGACTTTTCAAACTTAGGGAAAAAATAAACCAACACCAGTAAAGTAGAACAAAGTTATTACTGGAAAATACACACCCCTAAAATACTATGAACCAAGCATAGCACTACAAACTAACAAGTAGTACAACAACCATATATACTACCACCATGAGCATGAACATATACATATTCAAAAAACAAAAATATGAAAGATGAGGTCTATTTTTATTTTCGAAACATGTAGTAATGTAACATTCCAACCCTTACATGAGAACATTCTTTTTCACATGGTAATGCATATGCAAATCGAAAGAAAACCAAATACAGGAAAACAAAAACATTATGAATAGCCAAACAAACTTCTTTTCTTATCTTCTCACATAAAATATTGTAACAATATGCACCATGAAACTAAAACAAGCATATAGCATAAACTTTGCATCATTAGAATTTCACCTCATTCCTTACTGTAAGTCAATCATCTCTCGCTTTATACCAATCAACAACAGGAAATTAACAATCAACTAATCAGTTCTCAATAATCAAAACAAATAAATGTTCATAATGCACAATCTAGAACATAACAGAAATCGGTAAACATATTACACAAAACTGAATCACAATGTAACCAAAATCAAAAGCAAGCAAGCATGTATGAATATTTAACAAATCACTTGCAAATGGTTTACAGAACAAAATGTATTACACAAAAAGAAAGAGTTCGAAACCGAAAATTTACCAAAGGTAGAAACGTTGAGATTTCGTGTTCTCGGAACCGAATTAAACAACTAGTTGACTTGGTAAAATATTGGTGACATTGTTTGCGGTTCTGGAATGACAAAATCATTGTTGTTACGGCGGCTGTGAACTGGACGGATGAAGGTTTCAAAACAATTGTTGATGTTTGACGCTGAGTTTGAAGGTTTATTAAGGTTATGAGTTTTACAGATTGTGAGTTTTATTGAAGCTTGGTTTTTAAATTTTTAAGAGTGAATAGGGGTTTCCCAAGCTTCTTTTTTAATGATCAATGAAGAGTGGTTTTATACAATTTTTGAAGAGAGGGTAGAAATGGAAGATTGAGAGGAATATGCAGCTGAAAATTTTTGGATAAGAATTGTGAGTTGGATTTGGTGTGATGCGGGAAGAAAAATTTGTTATGGCAAAAGGTACGTGTTGCAGGTGTGAATTGGTATATGTGGGTAGTGGTTGTGCTCGTACGGTGCCTTTTGTGTGGCAAAAAATTCACGTTGGGTTACTGATGAAAAATAAAGGAAAGGATGGGTCTCTTTAGTTGTGTGGAATTGGCATGGGGTTGGAGAATTTTGTACGTGAAATAAAAATTGTGAATTTGATGAGATAAAATAAAAGTGGGTGTTATGGTATGTGGACAAAGGAAAATCGTGGCAAGGAGTATGAAATAATAATAATAATAATAATAATAATAATAATAATAAATGAAATTTTTGTGACTTTAGGCTTTAAGAAGAAAAATGACAATGGGTTTTATGATTTTTAATTAAAAATGAGAATGAATTTCTAATAAATGAGAAATAGAGAAATGGAAGCATCGAGAATATGGACTCTAAATCGGAATGCGGTTTAAAAAGATGTGAAATGGAATATGTAATAAAATAAAATGAAAAAATGGATTTTTGTTATAGAATTTGGTGATAAATAAAGAAATGTGATAAAAATGGTTAATAAAAATCACAAAAATAAAAATAAAAATAAAGTAGTACATTTTTTTAATTTTGAACAAAGGTTAGACAGTAAAATAAAACGGTGAATATCTTTTGGATTTTTGAGATAACAGTAAAATAAAGTAGTACATATTTTTGATTTTTTGGAATATTGTTAGACAGAAAAATAAAATAGTGCGGGTAGGACAAATTTGAAATATTTGTGAGACAGAAATGAAATAGTGCACTTTTTTAGGATTTTTGGAATATATTGGTAGACAGAAATTAAAGGTAGGACAAATTTGGGGTATAACAGATGCCCCTATCGAATTGGCTTAGACCGAGTAAGATGAACTAGCTCGGATTCAATCTTTCAAGGTATAAGATAATTAGATATTAACAGACTCCAAATTTGTCCGACAAAAAAAGATATTGTGAAAATAGCAAATGCAATAAACTGGAAATGATGAGTAACACAGCAAAAAACAAATTGACAAAATAAATCACTTAGATGATGATGAGGAGAATAACCAAAAGATAAAATCACTTATCACCAGAGGATGATAAGGCAAAAGACAGAAAAATAAAGAATCACTATCAACAGAGGATGATAGGCGAATGACAGAAAAATAAAGATCACTATCAACAGAGGATGATAGGCGAAAGACAGAAAAATAAAGAATCACTATCAACAGAGGATGATAGGCGAATGACGGAAAAATAAAGATCACTATCAACAGAGGATGATAGGCGAAAGACAGAAAAAAAAAGATCACTATCAACAGAGGATGATAGGCGAAAGACAGAAAAATAAAGAATCACTATCAACAGAGGATGATAGGCGAATGACGGAAAAATAAAGATCACTATCAACAGAGGATGATAGGCGAAAGACAGAAAAATAAAGAATCACTATCAACAGAGGATGATAGGCGAAAGACAGAAAAATAAAGATCACTATCAACAGAGGATGATAGGCGAAAGACAGAAAAATAAAGATCACTATCAACAGAGGATGATAGGCGAAAGACAAAAAAATAAAGAATCACTATCAACAGAGGATGATAGGCGAATGACGGAAAAATAAAGAATCACTATCAACAGAGGATGATAGGCGAATGACGGAAAAATAAAGATCACTATCAATAGAGGATGATAGGCGAAAGACAGAAAATAAAAATCACTTATCAACAGAGGATGATAAGGCGAAAGACAGAAAAATAAAATCACTTATCAACAAAGGATGATAAGGCGAATAATTGAAAATAAAAATCACTTATCACCAGAGGATGATAAGGCGAATGAGATTTAAATACAACCATTGAATCCGCCGAGGAGACGCCTAGAATCTTCGATTAATATGATCCTGACTTCCGTTGGGGAAAGGATTGGAAGCTTTGGTTGATCCTGGATCCTGAATTATGCAACTATGCTGGATTTTTTTTGAGATTGTATTCCATAAGGATGGAGATACGATGCAAGTGTTTATGCATTGCTGAAAGTTAAAACGTTGGGAGATATAAAAAGTTGATTTATTTAGATATGCAAATGATGCATATGCTATAAATGATTGATGTAAATGATGCATATGAGCGATTGAAAGGTGCCAGTTTGATGGACTTTTGGTTTGGTAGTTGCCAATAATGATTGGACTTTGGGTGGGTGGAGGATCTGATTCCCCGACACTCGATCTTTGACGATGCGTGGTCAGAAGATGGATCTTGAAAGCTCCAAGCTTGATTCTTTGCTGATGAGCGAAGCGACTTAATTGACACATGAAGACTGATTTTGCTTCGAATGGTTGCCAACGTCTAACAAGGACTGCCTGTTCAGCTGGGGAGAAGAGATAGGAAGATTTTCTCCTCGTTTGCTTGCCCCTGTCTGCAGGGTATTTGAAATAAATTTGGTGGGGAAGCTTTGACAATGACCATGGCATGATCTACCCCTGTATCTGGACTTGGTTGGTTTCTGCCCCTGATTGAGCCTTTGAAGATAATTTGCCCCTGATTGGGCTGTTAAGAATAAATTTGCCCCTGATTGGACTGTTGAGGTAGTCTTAATTCATGTTAGCACCAATGAAGTTCAAATTTCTCTTTTGATTGCCCTTGTTGGGATTGCACTGATGTCAAGCACTGAATTGCAATTAAATTATTCATACACAAATGGTAGTGTTAATGTAACGTTCATGCGAGTTTTGAAAAAGTCAATTTATTTGAATGATATTAAAGTGTGACGAATGGACCATTAGTCCAAACGAGGTGCTGATTTAGAAAGTGCGTGAAATATGTAACAAGAATAATGTGCAATCGAGTTTGAAGATTAGCAAATATATGGGAGTCAATTTACGCAACCTTGTTGGTAGCATGCTTTCAGAATAAACTGCGCCTCAATTAGGTCTTTTGAGGGTTGTAACATGGTCTGGTTAATGGTATGAGAAACAAAGGATGTAAGGCTCAAAGTTTGATTTGTACCCAACCCTTCTTCGTGATGTTCTCCAGTCCTACGTTCAGTTAACTCTACACATGCGTTCGTTTTGACTTTGCAAGAGTGAAGATGAAGCTTCAAAGTTTGCTTGAAGTGACGGTCATCTTATTTTGTTATTGGTGACCAATTGATCCTAGATTTGGTGGTCACTGATACTTGTTTTGCTTTTGCTGAGGATTTGGACTCCTCTTTTGATTTCTTTTTTTCGACTAAGTTTCCCTTCGGGTGCTTAACTTAGTGGTTTTTTTTTCTTCTTCTTTTTTGTTTGAATGTTGTGACTGCCAAGTCATTTGTTGATGGTCCTTCGACGGGATGTCTCATCTTGCGATTTGAAGTGTAGTCAGGTTAACTGAACAACTACCCTGCCCCAGGTTAAATGTAAGGGTTTGTATCCGAAAGAAACTCCTACTTCTAGGCTCGAAGTGGTTGACTAGGGATTAACTCCTTATTTCTCCAGTATTTGGGGATTTGAAAAAAAATGCCTGTACATCATTGACGAAGTTTTATTCGAAAGCATACCACAACAGCCATGGGTATTTAGTTTTCATCATCCTCCCTCAAATATTTGCTAAAGTGAAGTGAGGAAATATCTTTGTGATAAATGATATATAATGAGCAAATGCGAATAGATTAATTCAAAACATGCATAAACATAATATTAACAAAACCAAGTACAGACGATAATGTTCCAAGCAAATAGTTCTTAACAAACAGTACAAAATAACAAAGATGTGAAAATGATAAATGGCATTGGCTGCCTTGATTTGAGGAATTGAACTTCTCTTGATTGAATACTTTAAAGTTGGAGATTACTCAGCTTGGTCTTCAACAACCCCTTCAAATGTCTTCACATGTTGGCACTGTGTGGCGGCAATGGATTGTTCTGGACATTTGCATTTCTCAGAGTGAGGGTGAGATCCTTAGAGTTGATCATATCCTGAACCATGTGTTTGAAGGAATGGAAATTCTCAATTGTGTGACCTGGAGCGCCTTTGTGATACTCACAGCGAGCATTGGCATCATAATTTCGGGCGTTACCAGTCTGAGGTGGCAAATCTTTCAAAGTAAGAGATCCTTTTGACATTAACTGATTAAAGATTTCGGTATATGACATAGGTAGGGGATCAATGTGCCTATCATATCCTCTTTGTTGATATGGTGGGCGCTGTTGAGGAGCGCGTTGTTGTTGTTGACCAGGCCGCTGTGGGTAGGCCGGTTGTTGGTACTGATTAGGTGCGAATTGCGCAGCAGTGACCATTGGACGTGGTTGATAAGCCATCTGAGGTGGAAATGGAGCTTGAAAAACCTGCTGATAAGGCAATGGAGGAACTGGCTGATATGGCATAGGAGCATATTGCGCAGCAGCAACATAGGGATACTGGTAGTAAGGAATTGGAGTAGGTGCATTTTGTTGCGGATTCCCACTTGCAACAGAAATGGAATTTGTTTCGCCCTTTTTGTATCCGTTGAAAGGCTTCTTGATATTGGCTTGGATGCTAGAACCTCCTTGAATCTTTCCACTTTTCATACCCTCTTCAATTCTTTCTCCTACCATCACCATGTCTGAAAATCCAGAAGATACGCTGCTGATCAGCTTCTCGTAGTATTGCCCCTGTAAGGTACCCATGAAGATGTCGATCAGTTCACGATCAACCAGTGGTGGATGCACTCTGGCAGCTAACTCCCTCCAGCATTGGGCGTACTCCTTAAAGGATTCGCTCTCCTTTTGAGTCATACTCTGAAGTTGAGTTCGATTAGGAGCTAAGTCAGTGTTGTACTTGTATTGATTTTTGAATGCATCAGATAGATCAAGCCAAGTACGAACATTGTTGCGTTCGAGCTGCATGTACCATTCTAGAGACGCTCCAGACAGGCTGTCCTGGAAGAAATGGATCATAAGCTTATCATCTTTGGCATGAGCGACCATTTTTTTGCAGTACATCCTCAAATGAAGCTCAGGACAGCTGATGCCTTTGTATTTTACGAATTCAGGCAGTTTGAACTTAGTAGGGATCACAACATCTGGAACTAAGCACATGTCTGAGGCACTCAGAGAAGTTGAGTTGTGTCCTTCCATGATTCGGAGTTTTTCAGCTAACTCGCGACACATCTTCATAGCTTCAGATTCTTGAACAGCATGAGGATTGGTGATTGGAACAGCAGTATGCATCTCATACTCAACTTGATGATTCTCTTCAGCTTGAGGAAACTGGACTTGAGTTGGAAAAGGCTGAGCTTGAGGAATGGCACCAACAGTAACACCAGAGGTAGGTATTGGTTGGGAAGTGACCTCTTCAACAGCAGGAGTGAAGTCTGGAGGCAAACCATAGACTAAAGGATTTGGAACTGGAACTGAAGGCATTGCTCGCGAGGCAGATCCTTGCACTAGAGCATTGTTCATTGTGGCAGCAGCTTCGCGACGTTCTTCCATCCTAGCCAAAGCTTGTATGGTCTCATAAATCTGGTCAATCTTGTTCTTGACCGAGTCAATCTCTTCCCTCATAGCAGCTTGTTCTTCTTGAATCACGTCCATTAGTCTTCTAGTGTTAGCTCTAGTTAGATACGGGCGTCTAGCACGATACGGGCGTCGGGAAACCAGCTTGATTTACTGAAGATGAAGAAACATGGAATAAATTTACGGCTTTGGAATGAAATGCAAGATGAACAGATATGCAAATGAAATTAATATGCATATGGATGCTATGCAAGATCTAGGATCACGAGTATAATCTGCTCTGAGGTAAACCATAGTAACGGATAAATAACTGGTATCTCTGATAAAAGTAACCTTAACAGGTAGGCTCTTATAGGATTGTTCTAAGTTCTTTACCCGTAAAACCACTCACAGGATAGTTTCTACGGTTATGGATAAGATACTCAAGGTCACGAACGCTAATCGTACTAACGTCCTGCCACAGGCTAGCTGTATTATGACGATAATAACGATAGGGTCTACCTTGAGTGGAGTTCTCATGTTAGCCGTATGAGGAGCAGGTCCTTGGAGACTAACATTACACAACTGCCAACATTGAAACTGGTTCTAAAAGTGGTCCCAGAGTCACAACCCTTTCATGAATCAGGCCATGTGACAGGCTAGCTGCATTATGACGAGATCTATGAATAGGTCTACTCTCTAGGGGGAGCTTTCATGCTAGGCTTGCAAGGAGCGAGTCCTTGGAGACAAACACTAATAACTTCCAATTCTAAACTAGGTGTTCCCTCTTCTTTTTCGCAAACTCAGATGTCGTCCCAGGATCCAACAAGCAGGTATGATAATAATCATAATAAAGAGAGAGAGAGAGAGAGAGAGAGAGAGAGAAAATAAACAAGCATAAATAAAAAGCATGAAGAAAACAAATAAGCAAAGTAAACATTGATCGCAAAGTAAACCAAGTTAGGCTTGACTCTCTCTTGTCCCCAGCAGAGTCGCCAGCTGTCGCACCTCGAAAAATACGACCTCGCGATAAAAGATACTGCGGATGAAAAATTAAAACAACAGAGTCGCCACCGAACTTATTTTATTCCAATTAAGGAAAGGGAAAATATAGAGAAACCCTTTTTAGAAAAATGGATAGAACAAGGTCTTTGAAACCAGATTCTAGGTTCGGGAGTCGATTCCGTAAGGGGAAGGTATTAGCACCCCTTACGACCGTTGTACTCAACGGGAACCTCTTAGTTTAATTTGCGATTTAATGTTGACTTATGCTTTCTGTTTTCTTCGAATAATAAAATAAATGCGGACGAGTCTAATCTAAGGTTAATAGGGGAAATGAGTTATTTTTTCCTAGGGTGCTCGGCAAGGAGTAAGATCCGTGTGCCTACGTATTCCCTTGTGCAATGGGAAAGTCAGAGCTTCGTAGTTCGTGGTACTAAGGTTGGTCAGTTTGGTTGTTTTTAAAGAACAGTTATTTAAACCGCATTCTAACTGCTAAGCGTTGGCTTGTCTACTCGCGATAGGAGGCTGAAGCGCTAGCTTGTTTGTGAGATAGAAAGGATTTAGATAATGTCCGCTTAAAATGATGTTTGATTCGATTGGTATTTTTAAGAATGAAAGGGTAAATAAACTGCGTCCTGAGGGGCGGGCCTCAGGAGAATTTATTCGAGAATTCGAGGAATGCGAGACTCCAGAATTCAATTCTTTCATTATTTAAATATGTAGATTAAAAGTTTTAATTACGGAAAGTCGAATGAACCGCATCCCGCGGGGCGAGCCTTGGGAGTGTTCATTCAAGAATTCGAGGAATGCGAGACTCCAGAATTCAGTTTATCCATTATTTATGAAAAATATTCGAATTGTCGAGTTCGGAAAATTTTATGGCGAGGCACGATGCTCGGCTTACGTTGGTTTGCGAATCGATTAAAAAGATAACATTGCAGAAAATAAATGCGATTGCGAGAAATAAAGAGGTCTCGTTGTAATTCGCCCAAGAGAAAGCGTGTGTGCAGTGTTTTGAACTATTCGAAGGCGTTGGACCTTTTTAATCGGGCGCGTCGAAATATGGTTCGTTTACTTCCTTAGAATCGATTTAATATTGGAATCGTTTTATAAGGAGTCGAGCGTTGATTTATACATCCATACGGTTCTCGAAAATTAAATTGAATTTTAACTTCGAAATCGCAATGCAAGGATTAATGAAACAACAACGCAAAAATAAATATTTACAAGTAAAATCCAAAACCAGAATAAAGATTTAATTAATCTAAAAAAAACATAGCTATTTAAAATATAAACAAATACATTAAAGTAAAAATTACCTAATTTAATATAAACAGTGTTAACTTAAAAATGAAGTAAGATTATATTAGTCTACTCCTACGTATATATTTAATATGAACAAGATTAAAGTAACATTTAATATAGTTTAATATACTATTATAACTAAAATAAACTTTAATATAATAATGTTGAAATAGTGGTACTAATCCCCACCAAGTAAAATCAAAATGAAAGGTTATTTTTAAGACTTTTCAAACTTAGGGAAAAAATAAACCAACACCAGTAAAGTAGAACAAAGTTATTACTGGAAAATACACACCCCTAAAATACTATGAACCAAGCATAGCACTACAAACTAACAAGTAGTACAACAACCATATATACTACCACCATGAGCATGAACATATACATATTCAAAAAACAAAAATATGAAAGATGAGGTCTATTTTTATTTTCGAAACATGTAGTAATGTAACATTCCAACCCTTACATGAGAACATTCTTTTTCACATGGTAATGCATATGCAAATCGAAAGAAAACCAAATACAGGAAAACAAAAACATTATGAATAGCCAAACAAACTTCTTTTCTTATCTTCTCACATAAAATATTGTAACAATATGCACCATGAAACTAAAACAAGCATATAGCATAAACTTTGCATCATTAGAATTTCACCTCATTCCTTACTGTAAGTCAATCATCTCTCGCTTTATACCAATCAACAACAGGAAATTAACAATCAACTAATCAGTTCTCAATAATCAAAACAAATAAATGTTCATAATGCACAATCTAGAACATAACAGAAATCGGTAAACATATTACACAAAACTGAATCACAATGTAACCAAAATCAAAAGCAAGCAAGCATGTATGAATATTTAACAAATCACTTGCAAATGGTTTACAGAACAAAATGTATTACACAAAAAGAAAGAGTTCGAAACCGAAAATTTACCAAAGGTAGAAACGTTGAGATTTCGTGTTCTCGGAACCGAATTAAACAACTAGTTGACTTGGTAAAATATTGGTGACATTGTTTGCGGTTCTGGAATGACAAAATCATTGTTGTTACGGCGGCTGTGAACTGGACGGATGAAGGTTTCAAAACAATTGTTGATGTTTGACGCTGAGTTTGAAGGTTTATTAAGGTTATGAGTTTTACAGATTGTGAGTTTTATTGAAGCTTGGTTTTTAAATTTTTAAGAGTGAATAGGGGTTTCCCAAGCTTCTTTTTTAATGATCAATGAAGAGTGGTTTTATACAATTTTTGAAGAGAGGGTAGAAATGGAAGATTGAGAGGAATATGCAGCTGAAAATTTTTGGATAAGAATTGTGAGTTGGATTTGGTGTGATGCGGGAAGAAAAATTTGTTATGGCAAAAGGTACGTGTTGCAGGTGTGAATTGGTATATGTGGGTAGTGGTTGTGCTCGTACGGTGCCTTTTGTGTGGCAAAAAATTCACGTTGGGTTACTGATGAAAAATAAAGGAAAGGATGGGTCTCTTTAGTTGTGTGGAATTGGCATGGGGTTGGAGAATTTTGTACGTGAAATAAAAATTGTGAATTTGATGAGATAAAATAAAAGTGGGTGTTATGGTATGTGGACAAAGGAAAATCGTGGCAAGGAGTATGAAATAATAATAATAATAATAATAATAATAATAATAACAAATGAAATTTTTGTGACTTTAGGCTTTAAGAAGAAAAATGACAATGGGTTTTATGATTTTTAATTAAAAATGAGAATGAATTTCTAATAAATGAGAAATAGAGAAATGGAAGCATCGAGAATATGGACTCTAAATCGGAATGTGGTTTAAAAAGATGTGAAATGGAATATGTAATAAAATAAAATGAAAAAATGGATTTTTGTTATAGAATTTGGTGATGAATAAAGAAATGTGATAAAAATGGTTAATAAAAATCACAAAAATAAAAATAAAAATAAAGTAGTACATTTTTTTAATTTTGAACAAAGGTTAGACAGTAAAATAAAACGGTGAATATCTTTTGGATTTTTGAGATAACAGTAAAATAAAGTAGTACATATTTTTGATTTTTTGGAATATTGTTAGACAAAAAAATAAAATAGTGCGGGTAGGACAAATTTGAAATATTTGTGAGACAGAAATGAAATAGTGCACTTTTTTAGGATTTTTGGAATATATTGGTAGACAGAAATTAAAGGTAGGACAAATTTGGGGTATAACAGATGCCCCTATCGAATTGGCTTAGACCGAGTAAGATGAACTAGCTCGGATTCAATCTTTCAAGGTATAAGATAATTAGATATTAACAGACTCCAAATTTGTCCGACAAAAAAAGATAT
Organism: Lathyrus aphaca; assembly: GCA_963966055.1. Classification (NCBI taxonomy): domain Eukaryota; kingdom Viridiplantae; phylum Streptophyta; class Magnoliopsida; order Fabales; family Fabaceae; genus Lathyrus; species Lathyrus aphaca. The sequence continues at coordinate 3,651,483 of OZ014525.1, forward strand.
TGTGAAAATAGCAAATGCAATAAACTGGAAATGATGAGTAACACAGCAAAAAACAAATTGACAAAATAAATCACTTAGAAGATGATGAGGAGAATAACCAAAAGATAAAATCACTTATCACCAGAGGATGATAAGGCAAAAGACAGAAAAATAAAGAATCACTATCAACAGAGGATGATAGGTGAATGACAGAAAAATAAAGATCACTATCAACAGAGGATGATAGGCGAAAGACAGAAAAATAAAGAATCACTATCAACAGAGGATGATAGGCGAATGACGGAAAAATAAAGATCACTATCAACAGAGGATGATAGGCGAAAGACAGAAAAAAAAAAAAGATCACTATCAACAGAGGATGATAGGCGAAAGACAGAAAAATAAAGAATCACTATCAACAGAGGATGATAGGCGAATGACGGAAAAATAAAGATCACTATCAACAGAGGATGATAGGCGAAAGACAGAAAAATAAAGAATCACTATCAACAGAGGATGATAGGCGAAAGACAGAAAAATAAAGATCACTATCAATAGAGGATGATAGGCGAAAGACAGAAAAATAAAGATCACTATCAACAGAGGATGATAGGCGAAAGACAAAAAAATAAAGAATCACTATCAACAGAGGATGATAGGCGAATGACGGAAAAATAAAGAATCACTATCAACAGAGGATGATAGGCGAATGACGGAAAAATAAAGATCACTATCAATAGAGGATGATAGGCGAAAGACAGAAAATAAAAATCACTTATCAACAGAGGATGATAAGGCGAAAGACAGAAAAATAAAATCACTTATCAACAAAGGATGATAAGGCGAATAATTGAAAATAAAAATCACTTATCACCAGAGGATGATAAGGCGAATGAGATTTAAATACAACCATTGAATCCTCCGAGGAGACGCCTAGAATCTTCGATTAATATGATCCTGACTTCCGTTGGGGAAAGGATTGGAAGCTTTGGTTGATCCTGGATCCTGAATTATGCAACTATGCTGGATTTTTTTTGAGATTGTATTCCATAAGGATGGAGATACGATGCAAGTGTTTATGCATTGCTGAAAGTTAAAACGTTGGGAGATATAAAAAGTTGATTTATTTAGATATGCAAATGATGCATATGCTATAAATGATTGATGTAAATGATGCATATGAGCGATTGAAAGGTGCCAGTTTGATGGACTTTTGGTTTGGTAGTTGCCAATAATGATTGGACTTTGGGTGGGTGGAGGATCTGATTCCCCGACACTCGATCTTTGACGATGCGTGGTCAGAAGATGGATCTTGAAAGCTCCAAGCTTGATTCTTTGCTGATGAGCGAAGCGACTTAATTGACACATGAAGACTGATTTTGCTTCGAATGGTTGCCAACGTCTAACAAGGACTGCCTGTTCAGCTGGGGAGAAGAGATAGGAAGATTTTCTCCTCGTTTGCTTGCCCCTGTCTGCAGGGTATTTGAAATAAATTTGGTGGGGAAGCTTTGACAATGACCATGGCATGATCTACCCCTGTATCTGGACTTGGTTGGTTTCTGCCCCTGATTGAGCCTTTGAAGATAATTTGCCCCTGATTGGGCTGTTAAGAATAAATTTGCCCCTGATTGGACTGTTGAGGTAGTCTTAATTCATGTTAGCACCAATGAAGTTCAAATTTCTCTTTTGATTGCCCTTGTTGGGATTGCACTGATGTCAAGCACTGAATTGCAATTAAATTATTCATACACAAATGGTAGTGTTAATGTAACGTTCATGCGAGTTTTGAAAAAGTCAATTTATTTGAATGATATTAAAGTGTGACGAATGGACCATTAGTCCAAACGAGGTGCTGATTTAGAAAGTGCGTGAAATATGTAACAAGAATAATGTGCAATCGAGTTTGAAGATTAGCAAATATATGGGAGTCAATTTACGCAACCTTGTTGGTAGCATGCTTTCAGAATAAACTGCGCCTCAATTAGGTCTTTTGAGGGTTGTAACATGGTCTGGTTAATGGTCTGAGAAACAAAGGATGTAAGGCTCAAAGTTTGATTTGTACCCAACCCTTCTTCGTGATGTTCTCCAGTCCTACGTTCAGTTAACTCTACACATGCGTTCGTTTTGACTTTGCAAGAGTGAAGATGAAGCTTCAAAGTTTGCTTGAAGTGACGGTCATCTTATTTTGTTATTGGTGACCAATTGATCCTAGATTTGGTGGTCACTGATACTTGTTTTGCTTTTGCTGAGGATTTGGACTCCTCTTTTGATTTCTTTTTTTCGACTAAGTTTCCCTTCGGGTGCTTAACTTAGTGGTTTTTTTTTCTTCTTCTTTTTTGTTTGAATGTTGTGACTGCCAAGTCATTTGTTGATGGTCCTTCGACGGGATGTCTCATCTTGCGATTTGAAGTGTAGTCAGGTTAACTGAACAACTACCCTGCCCCAGGTTAAATGTAAGGGTTTGTATCCGAAAGAAACTCCTACTTCTAGGCTCGAAGTGGTTGACTAGGGATTAACTCCTTATTTCTCCAGTATTTGGGGATTTGAAAAAAAATGCCTGGACATCATTGACGAAGTTTTATTCGAAAGCATACCACAACAGCCATGGGTATTTAGTTTTCATCATCCTCCCTCAAATATTTGCTAAAGTGAAGTGAGGAAATATCTTTGTGATAAATGATATATAATGAGCAAATGCGAATAGATTAATTCAAAACATGCATAAACATAATATTAACAAAACCAAGTACAGACGATAATGTTCCAAGCAAATAGTTCTTAACAAACAGTACAAAATAACAAAGATGTGAAAATGATAAATGGCATTGGCTGCCTTGATTTGAGGAATTGAACTTCTCTTGATTGAATACTTTAAAGTTGGAGATTACTCAGCTTGGTCTTCAACAACCCCTTCAAATGTCTTCACATGTTGGCACTGTGTGGCGGCAATGGATTGTTCTGGACATTTGCATTTCTCAGAGTGAGGGTGAGATCCTTAGAGTTGATCATATCCTGAACCATGTGTTTGAAGGAATGGAAATTCTCAATTGTGTGACCTGGAGCGCCTTTGTGATACTCACAGCGAGCATTGGCATCATAATTTCGGGCGTTACCAGTCTGAGGTGGCAAATCTTTCAAAGTAAGAGATCCTTTTGACATTAACTGATTAAAGATTTCGGTATATGACATAGGTAGGGGATCAATGTGCCTATCATATCCTCTTTGTTGATATGGTGGGCGCTGTTGAGGAGCGCGTTGTTGTTGTTGACCAGGCCGCTGTGGGTAGGCCGGTTGTTGGTACTGATTAGGTGCGAATTGCGCAGCAGTGACCATTGGACGTGGTTGATAAGCCATCTGAGGTGGAAATGGAGCTTGAAAAACCTGCTGATAAGGCAATGGAGGAACTGGCTGATATGGCATAGGAGCATATTGCGCAGCAGCAACATAGGGATACTGGTAGTAAGGAATTGGAGTAGGTGCATTTTGTTGCGGATTCCCACTTGCAACAGAAATGGAATTTGTTTCGCCCTTTTTGTATCCGTTGAAAGGCTTCTTGATATTGGCTTGGATGCTAGAACCTCCTTGAATCTTTCCACTTTTCATACCCTCTTCAATTCTTTCTCCTACCATCACCATGTCTGAAAATCCAGAAGATACGCTGCTGATCAGCTTCTCGTAGTATTGCCCCTGTAAGGTACCCATGAAGATGTCGATCAGTTCACGATCAACCAGTGGTGGATGCACTCTGGCAGCTAACTCCCTCCAGCATTGGGCGTACTCCTTAAAGGATTCGCTCTCCTTTTGAGTCATACTCTGAAGTTGAGTTCGATTAGGAGCTAAGTCAGTGTTGTACTTGTATTGATTTTTGAATGCATCAGATAGATCAAGCCAAGTACGAACATTGTTGCGTTCGAGCTGCATGTACCATTCTAGAGACGCTCCAGACAGGCTGTCCTGGAAGAAATGGATCATAAGCTTATCATCTTTGGCATGAGCGACCATTTTTTTGCAGTACATCCTCAAATGAAGCTCAGGACAGCTGATGCCTTTGTATTTTACGAATTCAGGCAGTTTGAACTTAGTAGGGATCACAACATCTGGAACTAAGCACATGTCTGAGGCACTCAGAGAAGTTGAGTTGTGTCCTTCCATGATTCGGAGTTTTTCAGCTAACTCGCGACACATCTTCATAGCTTCAGATTCTTGAACAGCATGAGGATTGGTGATTGGAACAGCAGTATGCATCTCATACTCAACTTGATGATTCTCTTCAGCTTGAGGAAACTGGACTTGAGTTGGAAAAGGCTGAGCTTGAGGAATGGCACCAACAGTAACACCAGAGGTAGGTATTGGTTGGGAAGTGACCTCTTCAACAGCAGGAGTGAAGCCTGGAGGCAAACCATAGACTAAAGGATTTGGAACTGGAACTGAAGGCATTGCTCGCGAGGCAGATCCTTGCACTAGAGCATTGTTCATTGTGGCAGCAGCTTCGCGACGTTCTTCCATCCTAGCCAAAGCTTGTATGGTCTCATAAATCTGGTCAATCTTGTTCTTGACCGAGTCAATCTCTTCCCTCATAGCAGCTTGTTCTTCTTGAATCACGTCCATTAGTCTTCTAGTGTTAGCTCTAGTTAGATACGGGCGTCTAGCACGATACGGGCGTCGGGAAACCAGCTTGATTTACTGAAGATGAAGAAACATGGAATAAATTTACGGCTTTGGAATGAAATGCAAGATGAACAGATATGCAAATGAAATTAATATGCATATGGATGCTATGCAAGATCTAGGATCACGAGTATAATCTGCTCTGAGGTAAACCATAGTAACGGATAAATAACTGGTATCTCTGATAAAAGTAACCTTAACAGGTAGGCTCTTATAGGATTGTTCTAAGTTCTTTACCCGTAAAACCACTCACAGGATAGTTTCTACGGTTATGGATAAGATACTCAAGGTCACGAACGCTAATCGTACTAACGTCCTGCCACAGGCTAGCTGTATTATGACGATAATAACGATAGGGTCTACCTTGAGTGGAGTTCTCATGTTAGCCGTATGAGGAGCAGGTCCTTGGAGACTAACATTACACAACTGCCAACATTGAAACTGGTTCTAAAAGTGGTCCCAGAGTCACAACCCTTTCATGAATCAGGCCATGTGACAGGCTAGCTGCATTATGACGAGATCTATGAATAGGTCTACTCTCTAGGGGGAGCTTTCATGCTAGGCTTGCAAGGAGCGAGTCCTTGGAGACAAACACTAATAACTTCCAATTCTAAACTAGGTGTTCCCTCTTCTTTTTCGCAAACTCAGATGTCGTCCCAGGATCCAACAAGCAGGTATGATAATAATCATAATAAAGAGAGAGAGAGAGAGAGAGAGAGAGAGAAAATAAACAAGCATAAATAAAAAGCATGAAGAAAACAAATAAGCAAAGTAAACATTGATCGCAAAGTAAACCAAGTTAGGCTTGACTCTCTCTTGTCCCCAGCAGAGTCGCCAGCTGTCGCACCTCGAAAAATACGACCTCGCGATAAAAGATACTGCGGATGAAAAATTAAAACAACAGAGTCGCCACCGAACTTATTTTATTCCAATTAAGGAAAGGGAAAATATAGAGAAACCCTTTTTAGAAAAATGGATAGAACAAGGTCTTTGAAACCAGATTCTAGGTTCGGGAGTCGATTCCGTAAGGGGAAGGTATTAGCACCCCTTACGACCGTTGTACTCAACGGGAACCTCTTAGTTTAATTTGCGATTTAATGTTGACTTATGCTTTCTGTTTTCTTCGAATAATAAAATAAATGCGGACGAGTCTAATCTAAGGTTAATAGGGGAAATGAGTTATTTTTTCCTAGGGTGCTCGGCAAGGAGTAAGATCCGTGTGCCTACGTATTCCCTTGTGCAATGGGAAAGTCAGAGCTTCGTAGTTCGTGGTACTAAGGTTGGTCAGTTTGGTTGTTTTTAAAGAACAGTTATTTAAACCGCATTCTAACTGCTAAGCGTTGGCTTGTCTACTCGCGATAGGAGGCTGAAGCGCTAGCTTGTTTGTGAGATAGAAAGGATTTAGATAATGTCCGCTTAAAATGATGTTTGATTCGATTGGTATTTTTAAGAATGAAAGGGTAAATAAACTGCGTCCTGAGGGGCGGGCCTCAGGAGAATTTATTCGAGAATTCGAGGAATGCGAGACTCCAGAATTCAATTCTTTCATTATTTAAATATGTAGATTAAAAGTTTTAATTACGGAAAGTCGAATGAACCGCATCCCGCGGGGCGAGCCTTGGGAGTGTTCATTCAAGAATTCGAGGAATGCGAGACTCCAGAATTCAGTTTATCCATTATTTATGAAAAATATTCGAATTGTCGAGTTCGGAAAATTTTATGGCGAGGCACGATGCTCGGCTTACGTTGGTTTGCGAATCGATTAAAAAGATAACATTGCAGAAAATAAATGCGATTGCGAGAAATAAAGAGGTCTCGTTGTAATTCGCCCAAGAGAAAGCGTGTGTGTAGTGTTTTGAACTATTCGAAGGCGTTGGACCTTTTTAATCGGGCGCGTCGAAATATGGTTCGTTTACTTCCTTAGAATCGATTTAATATTGGAATCGTTTTATAAGGAGTCGAGCGTTGATTTATACATCCATACGATTCTCAAAAATTAAATTGAATTTTAACTTCGAAATCGCAATGCAAGGATTAATGAAACAACAACGCAAAAATAAATATTTACAAGTAAAATCCAAAACCAGAATAAAGATTTAATTAATCTAAAAAAACATAGCTATTTAAAATATAAACAAATACATTAAAGTAAAAATTACCTAATTTAATATAAACAGTGTTAACTTAAAAATGAAGTAAGATTATATTAGTCTACTCCTACGTATATATTTAATATGAACAAGATTAAAGTAACATTTAATATAGTTTAATATACTATTATAACTAAAATAAACTTTAATATAATAATGTTGAAATAGTGGTACTAATCCCCACCAAGTAAAATCAAAATGAAAGGTTATTTTTAAGACTTTTCAAACTTAGGGAAAAAATAAACCAACACCAGTAAAGTAGAACAAAGTTATTACTGGAAAATACACACCCCTAAAATACTATGAACCAAGCATAGCACTACAAACTAACAAGTAGTACAACAACCATATATACTACCACCATGAGCATGAACATATACATATTCAAAAAACAAAAATATGAAAGATGAGGTCTATTTTTATTTTCGAAACATGTAGTAATGTAACATTCCAACCCTTACATGAGAACATTCTTTTTCACATGGTAATGCATATGCAAATCGAAAGAAAACCAAATACAGGAAAACAAAAACATTATGAATAGCCAAACAAACTTCTTTTCTTATCTTCTCACATAAAATATTGTAACAATATGCACCATGAAACTAAAACAAGCATATAGCATAAACTTTGCATCATTAGAATTTCACCTCATTCCTTACTGTAAGTCAATCATCTCTCGCTTTATACCAATCAACAACAGGAAATTAACAATCAACTAATCAGTTCTCAATAATCAAAACAAATAAATGTTCATAATGCACAATCTAGAACATAACAGAAATCGGTAAACATATTACACAAAACTGAATCACAATGTAACCAAAATCAAAAGCAAGCAAGCATGTATGAATATTTAACAAATCACTTGCAAATGGTTTACAGAACAAAATGTATTACACAAAAAGAAAGAGTTCGAAACCGAAAATTTACCAAAGGTAGAAACGTTGAGATTTCGTGTTCTCGGAACCGAATTAAACAACTAGTTGACTTGGTAAAATATTGGTGACATTGTTTGCGGTTCTGGAATGACAAAATCATTGTTGTTACGGCGGCTGTGAACTGGACGGATGAAGGTTTCAAAACAATTGTTGATGTTTGACGCTGAGTTTGAAGGTTTATTAAGGTTATGAGTTTTACAGATTGTGAGTTTTATTGAAGCTTGGTTTTTAAATTTTTAAGAGTGAATAGGGGTTTCCCAAGCTTCTTTTTTAATGATCAATGAAGAGTGGTTTTATACAATTTTTGAAGAGAGGGTAGAAATGGAAGATTGAGAGGAATATGCAGCTGAAAATTTTTGGATAAGAATTGTGAGTTGGATTTGGTGTGATGCGGGAAGAAAAATTTGTTATGGCAAAAGGTACGTGTTGCAGGTGTGAATTGGTATATGTGGGTAGTGGTTGTGCTCGTACGGTGCCTTTTGTGTGGCAAAAAATTCACGTTGGGTTACTGATGAAAAATAAAGGAAAGGATGGGTCTCTTTAGTTGTGTGGAATTGGCATGGGGTTGGAGAATTTTGTACGTGAAATAAAAATTGTGAATTTGATGAGATAAAATAAAAGTGGGTGTTATGGTATGTGGACAAAGGAAAATCGTGGCAAGGAGTATGAAATAATAATAATAATAATAATAATAATAATAATAATAATAAATGAAATTTTTGTGACTTTAGGCTTTAAGAAGAAAAATGACAATGGGTTTTATGATTTTTAATTAAAAATGAGAATGAATTTCTAATAAATGAGAAATAGAGAAATGGAAGCATCGAGAATATGGACTCTAAATCGGAATGCGGTTTAAAAAGATGTGAAATGGAATATGTAATAAAATAAAATGAAAAAATGGATTTTTGTTATAGAATTTGGTGATAAATAAAGAAATGTGATAAAAATGGTTAATAAAAATCACAAAAATAAAAATAAAAATAAAGTAGTACATTTTTTTAATTTTGAACAAAGGTTAGACAGTAAAATAAAACGGTGAATATCTTTTGGATTTTTGAGATAACAGTAAAATAAAGTAGTACATATTTTTGATTTTTTGGAATATTGTTAGACAGAAAAATAAAATAGTGCGGGTAGGACAAATTTGAAATATTTGTGAGACAGAAATGAAATAGTGCACTTTTTTAGGATTTTTGGAATATATTGGTAGACAGAAATTAAAGGTAGGACAAATTTGGGGTATAACAGATGCCCCTATCGAATTGGCTTAGACCGAGTAAGATGAACTAGCTCGGATTCAATCTTTCAAGGTATAAGATAATTAGATATTAACAGACTCCAAATTTGTCCGACAAAAAAAGATATTGTGAAAATAGCAAATGCAATAAACTGGAAATGATGAGTAACACAGCAAAAAACAAATTGACAAAATAAATCACTTAGATGATGATGAGGAGAATAACCAAAAGATAAAATCACTTATCACCAGAGGATGATAAGGCAAAAGACAGAAAAATAAAGAATCACTATCAACAGAGGATGATAGGCGAATGACAGAAAAATAAAGATCACTATCAACAGAGGATGATAGGCGAAAGACAGAAAAATAAAGAATCACTATCAACAGAGGATGATAGGCGAATGACGGAAAAATAAAGATCACTATCAACAGAGGATGATAGGCGAAAGACAGAAAAAAAAAGATCACTATCAACAGAGGATGATAGGCGAAAGACAGAAAAATAAAGAATCACTATCAACAGAGGATGATAGGCGAATGACGGAAAAATAAAGATCACTATCAACAGAGGATGATAGGCGAAAGACAGAAAAATAAAGAATCACTATCAACAGAGGATGATAGGCGAAAGACAGAAAAATAAAGATCACTATCAACAGAGGATGATAGGCGAAAGACAGAAAAATAAAGATCACTATCAACAGAGGATGATAGGCGAAAGACAAAAAAATAAAGAATCACTATCAACAGAGGATGATAGGCGAATGACGGAAAAATAAAGAATCACTATCAACAGAGGATGATAGGCGAATGACGGAAAAATAAAGATCACTATCAATAGAGGATGATAGGCGAAAGACAGAAAATAAAAATCACTTATCAACAGAGGATGATAAGGCGAAAGACAGAAAAATAAAATCACTTATCAACAAAGGATGATAAGGCGAATAATTGAAAATAAAAATCACTTATCACCAGAGGATGATAAGGCGAATGAGATTTAAATACAACCATTGAATCCGCCGAGGAGACGCCTAGAATCTTCGATTAATATGATCCTGACTTCCGTTGGGGAAAGGATTGGAAGCTTTGGTTGATCCTGGATCCTGAATTATGCAACTATGCTGGATTTTTTTTGAGATTGTATTCCATAAGGATGGAGATACGATGCAAGTGTTTATGCATTGCTGAAAGTTAAAACGTTGGGAGATATAAAAAGTTGATTTATTTAGATATGCAAATGATGCATATGCTATAAATGATTGATGTAAATGATGCATATGAGCGATTGAAAGGTGCCAGTTTGATGGACTTTTGGTTTGGTAGTTGCCAATAATGATTGGACTTTGGGTGGGTGGAGGATCTGATTCCCCGACACTCGATCTTTGACGATGCGTGGTCAGAAGATGGATCTTGAAAGCTCCAAGCTTGATTCTTTGCTGATGAGCGAAGCGACTTAATTGACACATGAAGACTGATTTTGCTTCGAATGGTTGCCAACGTCTAACAAGGACTGCCTGTTCAGCTGGGGAGAAGAGATAGGAAGATTTTCTCCTCGTTTGCTTGCCCCTGTCTGCAGGGTATTTGAAATAAATTTGGTGGGGAAGCTTTGACAATGACCATGGCATGATCTACCCCTGTATCTGGACTTGGTTGGTTTCTGCCCCTGATTGAGCCTTTGAAGATAATTTGCCCCTGATTGGGCTGTTAAGAATAAATTTGCCCCTGATTGGACTGTTGAGGTAGTCTTAATTCATGTTAGCACCAATGAAGTTCAAATTTCTCTTTTGATTGCCCTTGTTGGGATTGCACTGATGTCAAGCACTGAATTGCAATTAAATTATTCATACACAAATGGTAGTGTTAATGTAACGTTCATGCGAGTTTTGAAAAAGTCAATTTATTTGAATGATATTAAAGTGTGACGAATGGACCATTAGTCCAAACGAGGTGCTGATTTAGAAAGTGCGTGAAATATGTAACAAGAATAATGTGCAATCGAGTTTGAAGATTAGCAAATATATGGGAGTCAATTTACGCAACCTTGTTGGTAGCATGCTTTCAGAATAAACTGCGCCTCAATTAGGTCTTTTGAGGGTTGTAACATGGTCTGGTTAATGGTCTGAGAAACAAAGGATGTAAGGCTCAAAGTTTGATTTGTACCCAACCCTTCTTCGTGATGTTCTCCAGTCCTACGTTCAGTTAACTCTACACATGCGTTCGTTTTGACTTTGCAAGAGTGAAGATGAAGCTTCAAAGTTTGCTTGAAGTGACGGTCATCTTATTTTGTTATTGGTGACCAATTGATCCTAGATTTGGTGGTCACTGATACTTGTTTTGCTTTTGCTGAGGATTTGGACTCCTCTTTTGATTTCTTTTTTTCGACTAAGTTTCCCTTCGGGTGCTTAACTTAGTGGTTTTTTTTTCTTCTTCTTTTTTGTTTGAATGTTGTGACTGCCAAGTCATTTGTTGATGGTCCTTCGACGGGATGTCTCATCTTGCGATTTGAAGTGTAGTCAGGTTAACTGAACAACTACCCTGCCCCAGGTTAAATGTAAGGGTTTGTATCCGAAAGAAACTCCTACTTCTAGGCTCGAAGTGGTTGACTAGGGATTAACTCCTTATTTCTCCAGTATTTGGGGATTTGAAAAAAAATGCCTGGACATCATTGACGAAGTTTTATTCGAAAGCATACCACAACAGCCATGGGTATTTAGTTTTCATCATCCTCCCTCAAATATTTGCTAAAGTGAAGTGAGGAAATATCTTTGTGATAAATGATATATAATGAGCAAATGCGAATAGATTAATTCAAAACATGCATAAACATAATATTAACAAAACCAAGTACAGACGATAATGTTCCAAGCAAATAGTTCTTAACAAACAGTACAAAATAACAAAGATGTGAAAATGATAAATGGCATTGGCTGCCTTGATTTGAGGAATTGAACTTCTCTTGATTGAATACTTTAAAGTTGGAGATTACTCAGCTTGGTCTTCAACAACCCCTTCAAATGTCTTCACATGTTGGCACTGTGTGGCGGCAATGGATTGTTCTGGACATTTGCATTTCTCAGAGTGAGGGTGAGATCCTTAGAGTTGATCATATCCTGAACCATGTGTTTGAAGGAATGGAAATTCTCAATTGTGTGACCTGGAGCGCCTTTGTGATACTCACAGCGAGCATTGGCATCATAATTTCGGGCGTTACCAGTCTGAGGTGGCAAATCTTTCAAAGTAAGAGATCCTTTTGACATTAACTGATTAAAGATTTCGGTATATGACATAGGTAGGGGATCAATGTGCCTATCATATCCTCTTTGTTGATATGGTGGGCGCTGTTGAGGAGCGCGTTGTTGTTGTTGACCAGGCCGCTGTGGGTAGGCCGGTTGTTGGTACTGATTAGGTGCGAATTGCGCAGCAGTGACCATTGGACGTGGTTGATAAGCCATCTGAGGTGGAAATGGAGCTTGAAAAACCTGCTGATAAGGCAATGGAGGAACTGGCTGATATGGCATAGGAGCATATTGCGCAGCAGCAACATAGGGATACTGGTAGTAAGGAATTGGAGTAGGTGCATTTTGTTGCGGATTCCCACTTGCAACAGAAATGGAATTTGTTTCGCCCTTTTTGTATCCGTTGAAAGGCTTCTTGATATTGGCTTGGATGCTAGAACCTCCTTGAATCTTTCCACTTTTCATACCCTCTTCAATTCTTTCTCCTACCATCACCATGTCTGAAAATCCAGAAGATACGCTGCTGATCAGCTTCTCGTAGTATTGCCCCTGTAAGGTACCCATGAAGATGTCGATCAGTTCACGATCAACCAGTGGTGGATGCACTCTGGCAGCTAACTCCCTCCAGCATTGGGCGTACTCCTTAAAGGATTCGCTCTCCTTTTGAGTCATACTCTGAAGTTGAGTTCGATTAGGAGCTAAGTCAGTGTTGTACTTGTATTGATTTTTGAATGCATCAGATAGATCAAGCCAAGTACGAACATTGTTGCGTTCGAGCTGCATGTACCATTCTAGAGACGCTCCAGACAGGCTGTCCTGGAAGAAATGGATCATAAGCTTATCATCTTTGGCATGAGCGACCATTTTTTTGCAGTACATCCTCAAATGAAGCTCAGGACAGCTGATGCCTTTGTATTTTACGAATTCAGGCAGTTTGAACTTAGTAGGGATCACAACATCTGGAACTAAGCACATGTCTGAGGCACTCAGAGAAGTTGAGTTGTGTCCTTCCATGATTCGGAGTTTTTCAGCTAACTCGCGACACATCTTCATAGCTTCAGATTCTTGAACAGCATGAGGATTGGTGATTGGAACAGCAGTATGCATCTCATACTCAACTTGATGATTCTCTTCAGCTTGAGGAAACTGGACTTGAGTTGGAAAAGGCTGAGCTTGAGGAATGGCACCAACAGTAACACCAGAGGTAGGTATTGGTTGGGAAGTGACCTCTTCAACAGCAGGAGTGAAGTCTGGAGGCAAACCATAGACTAAAGGATTTGGAACTGGAACTGAAGGCATTGCTCGCGAGGCAGATCCTTGCACTAGAGCATTGTTCATTGTGGCAGCAGCTTCGCGACGTTCTTCCATCCTAGCCAAAGCTTGTATGGTCTCATAAATCTGGTCAATCTTGTTCTTGACCGAGTCAATCTCTTCCCTCATAGCAGCTTGTTCTTCTTGAATCACGTCCATTAGTCTTCTAGTGTTAGCTCTAGTTAGATACGGGCGTCTAGCACGATACGGGCGTCGGGAAACCAGCTTGATTTACTGAAGATGAAGAAACATGGAATAAATTTACGGCTTTGGAATGAAATGCAAGATGAACAGATATGCAAATGAAATTAATATGCATATGGATGCTATGCAAGATCTAGGATCACGAGTATAATCTGCTCTGAGGTAAACCATAGTAACGGATAAATAACTGGTATCTCTGATAAAAGTAACCTTAACAGGTAGGCTCTTATAGGATTGTTCTAAGTTCTTTACCCGTAAAACCACTCACAGGATAGTTTCTACGGTTATGGATAAGATACTCAAGGTCACGAACGCTAATCGTACTAACGTCCTGCCACAGGCTAGCTGTATTATGACGATAATAACGATAGGGTCTACCTTGAGTGGAGTTCTCATGTTAGCCGTATGAGGAGCAGGTCCTTGGAGACTAACATTACACAACTGCCAACATTGAAACTGGTTCTAAAAGTGGTCCCAGAGTCACAACCCTTTCATGAATCAGGCCATGTGACAGGCTAGCTGCATTATGACGAGATCTATGAATAGGTCTACTCTCTAGGGGGAGCTTTCATGCTAGGCTTGCAAGGAGCGAGTCCTTGGAGACAAACACTAATAACTTCCAATTCTAAACTAGGTGTTCCCTCTTCTTTTTCGCAAACTCAGATGTCGTCCCAGGATCCAACAAGCAGGTATGATAATAATCATAATAAAGAGAGAGAGAGAGAGAGAGAGAGAGAGAGAGAAAATAAACAAGCATAAATAAAAAGCATGAAGAAAACAAATAAGCAAAGTAAACATTGATCGCAAAGTAAACCAAGTTAGGCTTGACTCTCTCTTGTCCCCAGCAGAGTCGCCAGCTGTCGCACCTCGAAAAATACGACCTCGCGATAAAAGATACTGCGGATGAAAAATTAAAACAACAGAGTCGCCACCGAACTTATTTTATTCCAATTAAGGAAAGGGAAAATATAGAGAAACCCTTTTTAGAAAAATGGATAGAACAAGGTCTTTGAAACCAGATTCTAGGTTCGGGAGTCGATTCCGTAAGGGGAAGGTATTAGCACCCCTTACGACCGTTGTACTCAACGGGAACCTCTTAGTTTAATTTGCGATTTAATGTTGACTTATGCTTTCTGTTTTCTTCGAATAATAAAATAAATGCGGACGAGTCTAATCTAAGGTTAATAGGGGAAATGAGTTATTTTTTCCTAGGGTGCTCGGCAAGGAGTAAGATCCGTGTGCCTACGTATTCCCTTGTGCAATGGGAAAGTCAGAGCTTCGTAGTTCGTGGTACTAAGGTTGGTCAGTTTGGTTGTTTTTAAAGAACAGTTATTTAAACCGCATTCTAACTGCTAAGCGTTGGCTTGTCTACTCGCGATAGGAGGCTGAAGCGCTAGCTTGTTTGTGAGATAGAAAGGATTTAGATAATGTCCGCTTAAAATGATGTTTGATTCGATTGGTATTTTTAAGAATGAAAGGGTAAATAAACTGCGTCCTGAGGGGCGGGCCTCAGGAGAATTTATTCGAGAATTCGAGGAATGCGAGACTCCAGAATTCAATTCTTTCATTATTTAAATATGTAGATTAAAAGTTTTAATTACGGAAAGTCGAATGAACCGCATCCCGCGGGGCGAGCCTTGGGAGTGTTCATTCAAGAATTCGAGGAATGCGAGACTCCAGAATTCAGTTTATCCATTATTTATGAAAAATATTCGAATTGTCGAGTTCGGAAAATTTTATGGCGAGGCACGATGCTCGGCTTACGTTGGTTTGCGAATCGATTAAAAAGATAACATTGCAGAAAATAAATGCGATTGCGAGAAATAAAGAGGTCTCGTTGTAATTCGCCCAAGAGAAAGCGTGTGTGCAGTGTTTTGAACTATTCGAAGGCGTTGGACCTTTTTAATCGGGCGCGTCGAAATATGGTTCGTTTACTTCCTTAGAATCGATTTAATATTGGAATCGTTTTATAAGGAGTCGAGCGTTGATTTATACATCCATACGGTTCTCGAAAATTAAATTGAATTTTAACTTCGAAATCGCAATGCAAGGATTAATGAAACAACAACGCAAAAATAAATATTTACAAGTAAAATCCAAAACCAGAATAAAGATTTAATTAATCTAAAAAAAACATAGCTATTTAAAATATAAACAAATACATTAAAGTAAAAATTACCTAATTTAATATAAACAGTGTTAACTTAAAAATGAAGTAAGATTATATTAGTCTACTCCTACGTATATATTTAATATGAACAAGATTAAAGTAACATTTAATATAGTTTAATATACTATTATAACTAAAATAAACTTTAATATAATAATGTTGAAATAGTGGTACTAATCCCCACCAAGTAAAATCAAAATGAAAGGTTATTTTTAAGACTTTTCAAACTTAGGGAAAAAATAAACCAACACCAGTAAAGTAGAACAAAGTTATTACTGGAAAATACACACCCCTAAAATACTATGAACCAAGCATAGCACTACAAACTAACAAGTAGTACAACAACCATATATACTACCACCATGAGCATGAACATATACATATTCAAAAAACAAAAATATGAAAGATGAGGTCTATTTTTATTTTCGAAACATGTAGTAATGTAACATTCCAACCCTTACATGAGAACATTCTTTTTCACATGGTAATGCATATGCAAATCGAAAGAAAACCAAATACAGGAAAACAAAAACATTATGAATAGCCAAACAAACTTCTTTTCTTATCTTCTCACATAAAATATTGTAACAATATGCACCATGAAACTAAAACAAGCATATAGCATAAACTTTGCATCATTAGAATTTCACCTCATTCCTTACTGTAAGTCAATCATCTCTCGCTTTATACCAATCAACAACAGGAAATTAACAATCAACTAATCAGTTCTCAATAATCAAAACAAATAAATGTTCATAATGCACAATCTAGAACATAACAGAAATCGGTAAACATATTACACAAAACTGAATCACAATGTAACCAAAATCAAAAGCAAGCAAGCATGTATGAATATTTAACAAATCACTTGCAAATGGTTTACAGAACAAAATGTATTACACAAAAAGAAAGAGTTCGGAACCGAAAATTTACCAAAGGTAGAAACGTTGAGATTTCGTGTTCTCGGAACCGAATTAAACAACTAGTTGACTTGGTAAAATATTGGTGACATTGTTTGCGGTTCTGGAATGACAAAATCATTGTTGTTACGGCGGCTGTGAACTGGACGGATGAAGGTTTCAAAACAATTGTTGATGTTTGACGCTGAGTTTGAAGGTTTATTAAGGTTATGAGTTTTACAGATTGTGAGTTTTATTGAAGCTTGGTTTTTAAATTTTTAAGAGTGAATAGGGGTTTCCCAAGCTTCTTTTTTAATGATCAATGAAGAGTGGTTTTATACAATTTTTGAAGAGAGGGTAGAAATGGAAGATTGAGAGGAATATGCAGCTGAAAATTTTTGGATAAGAATTGTGAGTTGGATTTGGTGTGATGCGGGAAGAAAAATTTGTTATGGCAAAAGGTACGTGTTGCAGGTGTGAATTGGTATATGTGGGTAGTGGTTGTGCTCGTACGGTGCCTTTTGTGTGGCAAAAAATTCACGTTGGGTTACTGATGAAAAATAAAGGAAAGGATGGGTCTCTTTAGTTGTGTGGAATTGGCATGGGGTTGGAGAATTTTGTACGTGAAATAAAAATTGTGAATTTGATGAGATAAAATAAAAGTGGGTGTTATGGTATGTGGACAAAGGAAAATCGTGGCAAGGAGTATGAAATAATAATAATAATAATAATAATAATAATAATAATAATAATAAATGAAATTTTTGTGACTTTAGGCTTTAAGAAGAAAAATGACAATGGGTTTTATGATTTTTAATTAAAAATGAGAATGAATTTCTAATAAATGAGAAATAGAGAAATGGAAGCATCGAGAATATGGACTCTAAATCGGAATGCGGTTTAAAAAGATGTGAAATGGAATATGTAATAAAATAAAATGAAAAAATGGATTTTTGTTATAGAATTTGGTGATAAATAAAGAAATGTGATAAAAATGGTTAATAAAAATCACAAAAATAAAAATAAAAATAAAGTAGTACATTTTTTTAATTTTGAACAAAGGTTAGACAGTAAAATAAAACGGTGAATATCTTTTGGATTTTTGAGATAACAGTAAAATAAAGTAGTACATATTTTTGATTTTTTGGAATATTGTTAGACAGAAAAATAAAATAGTGCGGGTAGGACAAATTTGAAATATTTGTGAGACAGAAATGAAATAGTGCACTTTTTTAGGATTTTTGGAATATATTGGTAGACAGAAATTAAAGGTAGGACAAATTTGGGGTATAACAGATGCCCCTATCGAATTGGCTTAGACCGAGTAAGATGAACTAGCTCGGATTCAATCTTTCAAGGTATAAGATAATTAGATATTAACAGACTCCAAATTTGTCCGACAAAAAAAGATATTGTGAAAATAGCAAATGCAATAAACTGGAAATGATGAGTAACACAGCAAAAAACAAATTGACAAAATAAATCACTTAGAAGATGATGAGGAGAATAACCAAAAGATAAAATCACTTATCACCAGAGGATGATAAGGCAAAAGACAGAAAAATAAAGAATCACTATCAACAGAGGATGATAGGTGAATGACAGAAAAATAAAGATCACTATCAACAGAGGATGATAGGCGAAAGACAGAAAAATAAAGAATCACTATCAACAGAGGATGATAGGCGAATGACGGAAAAATAAAGATCACTATCAACAGAGGATGATAGGCGAAAGACAGAAAAAAAAAAAAAGATCACTATCAACAGAGGATGATAGGCGAAAGACAGAAAAATAAAGAATCACTATCAACAGAGGATGATAGGCGAATGACGGAAAAATAAAGATCACTATCAACAGAGGATGATAGGCGAAAGACAGAAAAATAAAGAATCACTATCAACAGAGGATGATAGGCGAAAGACAAAAAAAATAAAGATCACTATCAACAGAGGATGATAGGCGAAAGACAGAAAAATAAAGATCACTATCAACAGAGGATGATAGGCGAAAGACAAAAAAATAAAGAATCACTATCAACAGAGGATGATAGGCGAATGACGGAAAAATAAAGAATCACTATCAACAGAGGATGATAGGCGAATGACGGAAAAATAAAGATCACTATCAATAGAGGATGATAGGCGAAAGACAGAAAATAAAAATCACTTATCAACAGAGGATGATAAGGCGAAAGACAGAAAAATAAAATCACTTATCAACAAAGGATGATAAGGCGAATAATTGAAAATAAAAATCACTTATCACCAGAGGATGATAAGGCGAATGAGATTTAAATACAACCATTGAATCCGCCGAGGAGACGCCTAGAATCTTCGATTAATATGATCCTGACTTCCGTTGGGGAAAGGATTGGAAGCTTTGGTTGATCCTGGATCCTGAATTATGCAACTATGCTGGATTTTTTTTGAGATTGTATTCCATAAGGATGGAGATACGATGCAAGTGTTTATGCATTGCTGAAAGTTAAAACGTTGGGAGATATAAAAAGTTGATTTATTTAGATATGCAAATGATGCATATGCTATAAATGATTGATGTAAATGATGCATATGAGCGATTGAAAGGTGCCAGTTTGATGGACTTTTGGTTTGGTAGTTGCCAATAATGATTGGACTTTGGGTGGGTGGAGGATCTGATTCCCCGACACTCGATCTTTGACGATGCGTGGTCAGAAGATGGATCTTGAAAGCTCCAAGCTTGATTCTTTGCTGATGAGCGAAGCGACTTAATTGACACATGAAGACTGATTTTGCTTCGAATGGTTGCCAACGTCTAACAAGGACTGCCTGTTCAGCTGGGGAGAAGAGATAGGAAGATTTTCTCCTCGTTTGCTTGCCCCTGTCTGCAGGGTATTTGAAATAAATTTGGTGGGGAAGCTTTGACAATGACCATGGCATGATCTACCCCTGTATCTGGACTTGGTTGGTTTCTGCCCCTGATTGAGCCTTTGAAGATAATTTGCCCCTGATTGGGCTGTTAAGAATAAATTTGCCCCTGATTGGACTGTTGAGGTAGTCTTAATTCATGTTAGCACCAATGAAGTTCAAATTTCTCTTTTGATTGCCCTTGTTGGGATTGCACTGATGTCAAGCACTGAATTGCAATTAAATTATTCATACACAAATGGTAGTGTTAATGTAACGTTCATGCGAGTTTTGAAAAAGTCAATTTATTTGAATGATATTAAAGTGTGACGAATGGACCATTAGTCCAAACGAGGTGCTGATTTAGAAAGTGCGTGAAATATGTAACAAGAATAATGTGCAATCGAGTTTGAAGATTAGCAAATATATGGGAGTCAATTTACGCAACCTTGTTGGTAGCATGCTTTCAGAATAAACTGCGCCTCAATTAGGTCTTTTGAGGGTTGTAACATGGTCTGGTTAATGGTCTGAGAAACAAAGGATGTAAGGCTCAAAGTTTGATTTGTACCCAACCCTTCTTCGTGATGTTCTCCAGTCCTACGTTCAGTTAACTCTACACATGCGTTCGTTTTGACTTTGCAAGAGTGAAGATGAAGCTTCAAAGTTTGCTTGAAGTGACGGTCATCTTATTTTGTTATTGGTGACCAATTGATCCTAGATTTGGTGGTCACTGATACTTGTTTTGCTTTTGCTGAGGATTTGGACTCCTCTTTTGATTTCTTTTTTTCGACTAAGTTTCCCTTCGGGTGCTTAACTTAGTGGTTTTTTTTTCTTCTTCTTTTTTGTTTGAATGTTGTGACTGCCAAGTCATTTGTTGATGGTCCTTCGACGGGATGTCTCATCTTGCGATTTGAAGTGTAGTCAGGTTAACTGAACAACTACCCTGCCCCAGGTTAAATGTAAGGGTTTGTATCCGAAAGAAACTCCTACTTCTAGGCTCGAAGTGGTTGACTAGGGATTAACTCCTTATTTCTCCAGTATTTGGGGATTTGAAAAAAAATGCCTGTACATCATTGACGAAGTTTTATTCGAAAGCATACCACAACAGCCATGGGTATTTAGTTTTCATCATCCTCCCTCAAATATTTGCTAAAGTGAAGTGAGGAAATATCTTTGTGATAAATGATATATAATGAGCAAATGCGAATAGATTAATTCAAAACATGCATAAACATAATATTAACAAAACCAAGTACAGACGATAATGTTCCAAGCAAATAGTTCTTAACAAACAGTACAAAATAACAAAGATGTGAAAATGATAAATGGCATTGGCTGCCTTGATTTGAGGAATTGAACTTCTCTTGATTGAATACTTTAAAGTTGGAGATTACTCAGCTTGGTCTTCAACAACCCCTTCAAATGTCTTCACATGTTGGCACTGTGTGGCGGCAATGGATTGTTCTGGACATTTGCATTTCTCAGAGTGAGGGTGAGATCCTTAGAGTTGATCATATCCTGAACCATGTGTTTGAAGGAATGGAAATTCTCAATTGTGTGACCTGGAGCGCCTTTGTGATACTCACAGCGAGCATTGGCATCATAATTTCGGGCGTTACCAGTCTGAGGTGGCAAATCTTTCAAAGTAAGAGATCCTTTTGACATTAACTGATTAAAGATTTCGGTATATGACATAGGTAGGGGATCAATGTGCCTATCATATCCTCTTTGTTGATATGGTGGGCGCTGTTGAGGAGCGCGTTGTTGTTGTTGACCAGGCCGCTGTGGGTAGGCCGGTTGTTGGTACTGATTAGGTGCGAATTGCGCAGCAGTGACCATTGGACGTGGTTGATAAGCCATCTGAGGTGGAAATGGAGCTTGAAAAACCTGCTGATAAGGCAATGGAGGAACTGGCTGATATGGCATAGGAGCATATTGCGCAGCAGCAACATAGGGATACTGGTAGTAAGGAATTGGAGTAGGTGCATTTTGTTGCGGATTCCCACTTGCAACAGAAATGGAATTTGTTTCGCCCTTTTTGTATCCGTTGAAAGGCTTCTTGATATTGGCTTGGATGCTAGAACCTCCTTGAATCTTTCCACTTTTCATACCCTCTTCAATTCTTTCTCCTACCATCACCATGTCTGAAAATCCAGAAGATACGCTGCTGATCAGCTTCTCGTAGTATTGCCCCTGTAAGGTACCCATGAAGATGTCGATCAGTTCACGATCAACCAGTGGTGGATGCACTCTGGCAGCTAACTCCCTCCAGCATTGGGCGTACTCCTTAAAGGATTCGCTCTCCTTTTGAGTCATACTCTGAAGTTGAGTTCGATTAGGAGCTAAGTCAGTGTTGTACTTGTATTGATTTTTGAATGCATCAGATAGATCAAGCCAAGTACGAACATTGTTGCGTTCGAGCTGCATGTACCATTCTAGAGACGCTCCAGACAGGCTGTCCTGGAAGAAATGGATCATAAGCTTATCATCTTTGGCATGAGCGACCATTTTTTTGCAGTACATCCTCAAATGAAGCTCAGGACAGCTGATGCCTTTGTATTTTACGAATTCAGGCAGTTTGAACTTAGTAGGGATCACAACATCTGGAACTAAGCACATGTCTGAGGCACTCAGAGAAGTTGAGTTGTGTCCTTCCATGATTCGGAGTTTTTCAGCTAACTCGCGACACATCTTCATAGCTTCAGATTCTTGAACAGCATGAGGATTGGTGATTGGAACAGCAGTATGCATCTCATACTCAACTTGATGATTCTCTTCAGCTTGAGGAAACTGGACTTGAGTTGGAAAAGGCTGAGCTTGAGGAATGGCACCAACAGTAACACCAGAGGTAGGTATTGGTTGGGAAGTGACCTCTTCAACAGCAGGAGTGAAGCCTGGAGGCAAACCATAGACTAAAGGATTTGGAACTGGAACTGAAGGCATTGCTCGCGAGGCAGATCCTTGCACTAGAGCATTGTTCATTGTGGCAGCAGCTTCGCGACGTTCTTCCATCCTAGCCAAAGCTTGTATGGTCTCATAAATCTGGTCAATCTTGTTCTTGACCGAGTCAATCTCTTCCCTCATAGCAGCTTGTTCTTCTTGAATCACGTCCATTAGTCTTCTAGTGTTAGCTCTAGTTAGATACGGGCGTCTAGCACGATACGGGCGTCGGGAAACCAGCTTGATTTACTGAAGATGAAGAAACATGGAATAAATTTACGGCTTTGGAATGAAATGCAAGATGAACAGATATGCAAATGAAATTAATATGCATATGGATGCTATGCAAGATCTAGGATCACGAGTATAATCTGCTCTGAGGTAAACCATAGTAACGGATAAATAACTGGTATCTCTGATAAAAGTAACCTTAACAGGTAGGCTCTTATAGGATTGTTCTAAGTTCTTTACCCGTAAAACCACTCACAGGATAGTTTCTACGGTTATGGATAAGATACTCAAGGTCACGAACGCTAATCGTACTAACGTCCTGCCACAGGCTAGCTGTATTATGACGATAATAACGATAGGGTCTACCTTGAGTGGAGTTCTCATGTTAGCCGTATGAGGAGCAGGTCCTTGGAGACTAACATTACACAACTGCCAACATTGAAACTGGTTCTAAAAGTGGTCCCAGAGTCACAACCCTTTCATGAATCAGGCCATGTGACAGGCTAGCTGCATTATGACGAGATCTATGAATAGGTCTACTCTCTAGGGGGAGCTTTCATGCTAGGCTTGCAAGGAGCGAGTCCTTGGAGACAAACACTAATAACTTCCAATTCTAAACTAGGTGTTCCCTCTTCTTTTTCGCAAACTCAGATGTCGTCCCAGGATCCAACAAGCAGGTATGATAATAATCATAATAAAGAGAGAGAGAGAGAGAGAGAGAGAGAGAAAATAAACAAGCATAAATAAAAAGCATGAAGAAAACAAATAAGCAAAGTAAACATTGATCGCAAAGTAAACCAAGTTAGGCTTGACTCTCTCTTGTCCCCAGCAGAGTCGCCAGCTGTCGCACCTCGAAAAATACGACCTCGCGATAAAAGATACTGCGGATGAAAAATTAAAACAACAGAGTCGCCACCGAACTTATTTTATTCCAATTAAGGAAAGGGAAAATATAGAGAAACCCTTTTTAGAAAAATGGATAGAACAAGGTCTTTGAAACCAGATTCTAGGTTCGGGAGTCGATTCCGTAAGGGGAAGGTATTAGCACCCCTTACGACCGTTGTACTCAACGGGAACCTCTTAGTTTAATTTGCGATTTAATGTTGACTTATGCTTTCTGTTTTCTTCGAATAATAAAATAAATGCGGACGAGTCTAATCTAAGGTTAATAGGGGAAATGAGTTATTTTTTCCTAGGGTGCTCGGCAAGGAGTAAGATCCGTGTGCCTACGTATTCCCTTGTGCAATGGGAAAGTCAGAGCTTCGTAGTTCGTGGTACTAAGGTTGGTCAGTTTGGTTGTTTTTAAAGAACAGTTATTTAAACCGCATTCTAACTGCTAAGCGTTGGCTTGTCTACTCGCGATAGGAGGCTGAAGCGCTAGCTTGTTTGTGAGATAGAAAGGATTTAGATAATGTCCGCTTAAAATGATGTTTGATTCGATTGGTATTTTTAAGAATGAAAGGGTAAATAAACTGCGTCCTGAGGGGCGGGCCTCAGGAGAATTTATTCGAGAATTCGAGGAATGCGAGACTCCAGAATTCAATTCTTTCATTATTTAAATATGTAGATTAAAAGTTTTAATTACGGAAAGTCGAATGAACCGCATCCCGCGGGGCGAGCCTTGGGAGTGTTCATTCAAGAATTCGAGGAATGCGAGACTCCAGAATTCAGTTTATCCATTATTTATGAAAAATATTCGAATTGTCGAGTTCGGAAAATTTTATGGCGAGGCACGATGCTCGGCTTACGTTGGTTTGCGAATCGATTAAAAAGATAACATTGCAGAAAATAAATGCGATTGCGAGAAATAAAGAGGTCTCGTTGTAATTCGCCCAAGAGAAAGCGTGTGTGTAGTGTTTTGAACTATTCGAAGGCGTTGGACCTTTTTAATCGGGCGCGTCGAAATATGGTTCGTTTACTTCCTTAGAATCGATTTAATATTGGAATCGTTTTATAAGGAGTCGAGCGTTGATTTATACATCCATACGATTCTCAAAAATTAAATTGAATTTTAACTTCGAAATCGCAATGCAAGGATTAATGAAACAACAACGCAAAAATAAATATTTACAAGTAAAATCCAAAACCAGAATAAAGATTTAATTAATCTAAAAAAACATAGCTATTTAAAATATAAACAAATACATTAAAGTAAAAATTACCTAATTTAATATAAACAGTGTTAACTTAAAAATGAAGTAAGATTATATTAGTCTACTCCTACGTATATATTTAATATGAACAAGATTAAAGTAACATTTAATATAGTTTAATATACTATTATAACTAAAATAAACTTTAATATAATAATGTTGAAATAGTGGTACTAATCCCCACCAAGTAAAATCAAAATGAAAGGTTATTTTTAAGACTTTTCAAACTTAGGGAAAAAATAAACCAACACCAGTAAAGTAGAACAAAGTTATTACTGGAAAATACACACCCCTAAAATACTATGAACCAAGCATAGCACTACAAACTAACAAGTAGTACAACAACCATATATACTACCACCATGAGCATGAACATATACATATTCAAAAAACAAAAATATGAAAGATGAGGTCTATTTTTATTTTCGAAACATGTAGTAATGTAACATTCCAACCCTTACATGAGAACATTCTTTTTCACATGGTAATGCATATGCAAATCGAAAGAAAACCAAATACAGGAAAACAAAAACATTATGAATAGCCAAACAAACTTCTTTTCTTATCTTCTCACATAAAATATTGTAACAATATGCACCATGAAACTAAAACAAGCATATAGCATAAACTTTGCATCATTAGAATTTCACCTCATTCCTTACTGTAAGTCAATCATCTCTCGCTTTATACCAATCAACAACAGGAAATTAACAATCAACTAATCAGTTCTCAATAATCAAAACAAATAAATGTTCATAATGCACAATCTAGAACATAACAGAAATCGGTAAACATATTACACAAAACTGAATCACAATGTAACCAAAATCAAAAGCAAGCAAGCATGTATGAATATTTAACAAATCACTTGCAAATGGTTTACAGAACAAAATGTATTACACAAAAAGAAAGAGTTCGAAACCGAAAATTTACCAAAGGTAGAAACGTTGAGATTTCGTGTTCTCGGAACCGAATTAAACAACTAGTTGACTTGGTAAAATATTGGTGACATTGTTTGCGGTTCTGGAATGACAAAATCATTGTTGTTACGGCGGCTGTGAACTGGACGGATGAAGGTTTCAAAACAATTGTTGATGTTTGACGCTGAGTTTGAAGGTTTATTAAGGTTATGAGTTTTACAGATTGTGAGTTTTATTGAAGCTTGGTTTTTAAATTTTTAAGAGTGAATAGGGGTTTCCCAAGCTTCTTTTTTAATGATCAATGAAGAGTGGTTTTATACAATTTTTGAAGAGAGGG
Source organism: Lathyrus aphaca (assembly GCA_963966055.1). NCBI lineage: Eukaryota > Viridiplantae > Streptophyta > Magnoliopsida > Fabales > Fabaceae > Lathyrus > Lathyrus aphaca. The sequence continues at coordinate 3,677,756 of OZ014525.1, forward strand.
TAGAAATGGAAGATTGAGAGGAATATGCAGCTGAAAATTTTTGGATAAGAATTGTGAGTTGGATTTGGTGTGATGCGGGAAGAAAAATTTGTTATGGCAAAAGGTACGTGTTGCAGGTGTGAATTGGTATATGTGGGTAGTGGTTGTGCTCGTACGGTGCCTTTTGTGTGGCAAAAAATTCACGTTGGGTTACTGATGAAAAATAAAGGAAAGGATGGGTCTCTTTAGTTGTGTGGAATTGGCATGGGGTTGGAGAATTTTGTACGTGAAATAAAAATTGTGAATTTGATGAGATAAAATAAAAGTGGGTGTTATGGTATGTGGACAAAGGAAAATCGTGGCAAGGAGTATGAAATAATAATAATAATAATAATAATAATAATAATAATAACAAATGAAATTTTTGTGACTTTAGGCTTTAAGAAGAAAAATGACAATGGGTTTTATGATTTTTAATTAAAAATGAGAATGAATTTCTAATAAATGAGAAATAGAGAAATGGAAGCATCGAGAATATGGACTCTAAATCGGAATGTGGTTTAAAAAGATGTGAAATGGAATATGTAATAAAATAAAATGAAAAAATGGATTTTTGTTATAGAATTTGGTGATGAATAAAGAAATGTGATAAAAATGGTTAATAAAAATCACAAAAATAAAAATAAAAATAAAGTAGTACATTTTTTTAATTTTGAACAAAGGTTAGACAGTAAAATAAAACGGTGCATATCTTTTGGATTTTTGAGATAACAGTAAAATAAAGTAGTACATATTTTTTATTTTTTGGAATATTGTTAGACAGAAAAATAAAATAGTGCGGGTAGGACAAATTTGAAATATTTGTGAGACAGAAATGAAATAGTGCACTTTTTTAGGATTTTTGGAATATATTGGTAGACAGAAAATAAAGGTAGGACAAATTTGGGGTATAACAGGTTGCTGTCAAAATTGATAACAACAATTTATCAAATAGTTGGTGTGCACATATTCAACCAAAATAGAATTTTTCAAACCACACAAATTCAAGTTATGCAGAAAATATTTGAATGAAACAAATAAAGAAAGCACGAGATTTGTTTAGGCAGTTCCTTCACCGTCCTCGCTAGAAGTACTCTGCCCCCAATTCTCAACCGAATTGGGATATTTGATTAATATTGCAATTGTTTATACAAGAAGAAAATTGGAACAACAAACCAATCCAAATTGCGATTGTTGTGAAAACGTCTTCTTGCCCCTTGATTTGAGAAGAACCAAGTCTTTCACGTGCGTCGAGAAAACCTCCAATTAACAGCTCCCTTCTTGCAAGAATATTCAATCCTTTAAACTTTGGCACGACTGATTTTCTTCAATGCTTGTGAACCCACAATTATCTTCATAATACTCCGTTTAATGTGATGTGAATGAAAGATTCCTTTGATCTTCAAACCCTCTCACTCGGCTGAATCTACGAACAATAATTGCGTGCAAAACCCCCAAATCCTCTATGATCTTGGAGGAGAAAACCTCTTAGGATTTTACAAGAAAAACCCACAACTTCTCTACCTAATCTGAAATATCTCTATCTCAATTGGACGTTATCACCATAAGTTGCACCTTGATCAACAAAGATTATTGTGTGTGATTGTTGATTGATGCAAAGAAGCAGAAGATGAAGAGAATGTGTGTATCTATTTCACTTTTCTTGTTAATCACTCAAAAATATGAAGCAGCTATTTATATTGGTTAGTCAAACATAGAAAAATAGAAAGTAAGGATAAGTGAAAAAAAATAATAAGCATCGGTAATGAGTCGACCTCCCAGAGGGGTGAGTCGACCTGTACAGTCTATGTGAGTCGACCTAAACTTCTTACTCAGTCAGCCTGTTGAGACTCGTGAGTTTTGAAGGAGAAATCACATTGAATGAGTCGACCTATAGCAAGCCATGAGTCAACTTAAATCAAATGTACATGTTGAGTCGTCATATTCAGCAACATGAGTCGACTCATGCAGTCAAAAAAACACATGAAAGCTTTTCTTCATGTATTCATCTCTTCTTGTTTGTCTTACCATATACCATTTCAAATGCCCAAGTTTTTGACATTATTCAAAACACCTGCAATGTGTCACAAGATGGTCAATAATTCCTTAGCTTAAACATTAACTTCTGAGAAGTTATGTGCTTGAGTGAACTTACAGACATCCCAAAACGTTCTTCTGACTTTGTTTCCTTGAACAAATGCAAATCATTATCAGATAAAAGTTTTATCAGACTTGCATGTAACATGAGATACAATCTGAATGAAAGTCTTGTTCTTTCAATGTTGAACTAACTTGTTTATAGTTAGTTTATCACATCTTCTTATGAAAAGGATGTCTACTGATTTCTTCATTTCGAATAACATCAGTGACTTATATGCTTCTGACTTCGAAGAGATGATTTTTGTTTTTGCTTCTTCTAATTTTAGAATTCATAATTTTTTGAGAGAAGAACATCAGATAACATTCTGACAGATCACAATTTGTTCAACTTAGATAGAATCTTAAGTTTAACAGAACTTAATCATCTTCATAATACATTCTTAATCAGATCAATAAGCTTTCTTTCCTAGATATTCTTCAGTTTTCTGCGAAGCTTTTCACATAAGACATCATTCAGATTTGCATTAAATCTTCTAACTGTTTGATTGGTTAGACTTCATATTTTCTCATTTGGAAGAATCATTTCATAGAGATTTGAATTTCTCTATTTCTGACTTTTTCTACCAGCTTTATCATGAATTACTTATGAATCATAAGTCAAAATCATTCTTCTTTACTTCAGAAAACTCCTCAATGAGCTTCATATGATAAATTCAAGGTTGGAATAATCTGTTTCTTGAAAACATATCATCCTCACAAATAATTATTCTTCAGTAGACAAGATTTCTTGTTCTTCTGATGATTTGATCTTTTGAGCAAATACGTTGTTTCAACCAATCGTATTTCTTAAGATAAGCATTCAACAGATAATTCCATTTATCTGGTGAGTCTATCTTTGTCAACTGATTCTTCATTTATTCTTTTATTGCTTCAAAGAAAAGGATTATGTTGGTGACAACTTCAGGCCTCAAAGAATCAGTGACTTGTTCAGAGACTTCATTCAATTACAATTTAATACTCAATCATCTTCTGATATGAGACTAAATTGTAAGTGGATTGAAAACTCACATAGAGTATTTACTCACACACCACATGGATCTTTATTTGACACTGTTAGGTGTTTGATATCCATCAATAACAGAACTGGGCTCTGATACCAATTGAAGGTGCGAGAAATGCAAGAAAGGGGGGGTTGAATTGCATTCGACCTTTTTAATTCTTTCGCTTCTTATCTTTTCTACGCTTGAAATATCATTAGAGTTTATAAGGTAGATTCTGATTAGCTGTGCGGAAGCATACCATATCATAGTCTGTAATATAGAAACATAAATACAGAACAAAAGTAAATGACACACAATATATCCTGGTTCACTTGAGCAACTCTCAAGAAAATATAGTCCACCCTTCTGAGGTGATTTTTCCTTGACCTCAAGGACTTAATCCACTAATCAAACTGATTATTACAAATGCATGGGAAATTGTCGGTGACTAACCTTCTGATGAAACATTTAGGGATCTGATCAAGATATGAAGTTCATCAACCTAACAGAATCTGATCAACATGATCTTTTGTAGGATTTCTCACAATGATATCCACCAGGGATCTCATTAGAGTCTGGCCTTCACTTGGTCCTCTGTGAGATATGACTATCATTGTGTTCTCAAGTATACAGATCTTTGCTCGATTACTTGAGGGACACTTAATTCTAAATAGAATTAGTTTTTTGGAGATTACAATTATTGCTTCTAAATAAGGAGATTAAACTCCTAAGTTTAACCATAAACAAACACAATTGTGTCTGGGCATGTTGTGAGCAAAAGCTCCATGCTTTCTTCAGAGTCTACGAAGATGTATTTAATTGTCCGTTGATTTCATCTTGTAGATCTTCTTCTTCTTCGTTGAGCAAGTTTCAAGCAGCACTTCATTGCTTCAGATCTTCAATGAGCTTAGATGAAATAGTTAATGATTTGAATGTTCTTCAATAATATCTTAATTCAACAACTCTTCGTGTTTGCTGATTCTGGTTGTGTTGAATGATGAAATTTGAGTTTCAACAACAATGTTCGTATTTCCATTGCAACAACAATGTTGATATTTCCATTATTTTCTAACTACACTAGCAACACTGAATCCTTTCCTTTTTATATCCATGTAAGTATAACAGTTTAAGAGTCGGTGGCTATTTGAAAAGATTTGTTACACAATAATGAGGGTACAACTACGTTTCTTTTCTTCATGCTTTCCGGCTGGTTGAGAAGATGTTTGATGTGATACAAGGTAGTGTACAATCATTGTTAACGGTAACATTTGTCTTTGAAACTTCAGAGGCTTCTGATGATAAATGAATGAAGCATGAGTAGAGACATTATGGTTTAAGTATTTAGAAGCTTTAGTCTTTAGTCTTCAGAACTCGCTCATTCAGAGTCTTGTTTTCAGAACTTCAGCATTTTTTTCTTAAAACATTTCTTCTTCGTAATCTTAAAGTCTTCAGAGTCTTCAACACTTTGTTCACTAAGAACGTTGTCTCCAGAGTCTTCAATACTTGATGTTCAAAGTCTTAATCTTCAGAACCTTTGAGTCTTTAGAGTCTTTTGCGCTTGGTCTTCAGAGCTTTTAGCCTTTCGATCTTCAAGTCATTAGAATCTTCAACATTTGGTTCTTTTATAAGATTAACCCTTCAGAAGCTTCGCTAGCTTCAGAGTCTGAACCACTTATCAGAACATAGTCCACGGGAGCATTTCAACCGCAATATACAACATCCTTGGATCTATCTGATTATGATCAGATACAAAAGCATGCTTGCTTCTTCAGTACGCTTTGCAACTTCTGTCACACATAATAACCTGCATATTTATCTTTGGCACACATCTTGATGGTGTTTTTTTATCTAATATCTTCATTGATATGATCTGCACATAAACACACATTAGAAAATAAAAGGTTCTTTCACAAATACTCTTTGTTAACATCAAAACCTATAGATGATTTGCAGAACAAATCTTGTTCTTACAGCAATCCCCTGGCTATTTGGGACAAATGGTTGCAAATATTTCAAATACGTAGGGATCCTCGGACCAACAACAAAATCTTCAACCAAATATGCAAAGACCACAAACACCTCAACAAACTCGTGGTAGAACTCGGAGGTGGGGTCATCACCCGGATGTGGGACTAAGGACGTCTTGATTGTGCGAGGCATTGATTTTGTAATGATTAATTTCAAATAATAATGTCTTTAATTTATTTTCTATTAACTATTTATTTATTTGTTACTATTTTTTTAAATTCATTTTTTAATTATTAATTATTTATTTAAATAAAACAAACTCATGCACCAATTGAATTGGCGCATGAGAACAACTTAAAAAAATATATTAAAAAATCATGCACCTATTCAATTGACGCATGAGAGTATTTAAAAAGAAAGGACGAGCCAACCCATTAAAGCCTAAGGGCATTTAAAAAAAAATACATAGTCAAATGAATTGGCGTATATATATATATATATATATATATATATATATATATATATATATATATATATATATATAAAAATAAAAAGAACATTAACCACATCAAATGGTGCATAAGACCAACTCAAAATAAAAATAAACTAAATTTTATTGGTATACGCCAGAATGATATGGCATACACACTATAGTTAGTTTCATAATATTTTTTAAATCATAGTTATTATGGTATTTAAATTCAAAAACTATGTTATTCTAAAAATAATTCACATTTTTCAATTACTCCAATAAATATAATAAATAAAAATATTTTAATAAAAAATATTAATTTTATCATTATAATCAACACATGAATTATTAACACATTGTGTTAGGTGAAACACTTTATGTTAAGGGAAAAGCAAAGTTTATTTTATGAACAAAAGTTTGAATTCTAAGAGAACTTTTCCCTTTCACACACTACACTTTATGTTCTTCCCTTCCACTTGTAATTTTATGATTAATTTTTCAAAAGTTGTAAAGTTACTACTTTAACTTTATCTTAAAATGCTTTAAAGATTACAAGCAAAATAATAACATCCATTTTTATTAGACTTCTAAAACGAAAAAAATTACGCAAAAACAACTAAGTGTGTATATCAAAAGCATTGTGTCAAACTAAAATTGAGAGATAGAAAAGAAATTACATCCTTGACATATCTAAAATTGGTATTTGCCTAGTAATTAATATGCTAAATACCTTTCTACCGTGTGCTGCCCCGCTTGGGAGGAATTTAGATAATACCTGACATCCCTCACATCTATTGAATAAAATTGACTCTTGAAAAAAAACATTTTCATATTTTCCATTTTTTCATTATATTATCGATTTTCCAAAAAATTAGACGATACCAAAAAATTCATTTATACTACCGGAGATTTACTTTTTATAAGTGAGTTTTATCGAATTCTTCTAAATTACTGGTGGAAATGATCAAAAATTTAAAAAACCCAGTAAGATTTACTAAAATTTTTGAAATTACTGGTAAGTATTTCTGGAGATTTGAAATTACCGGTAGTTCAAATTTATGCTTTTTCCTACCGATAATTTGAAATTACCGGTAGTGTTATTTTTTATTTTGTTTTTCGCGGGAATTTCAAATTTCCGGTATTTTTAAATTTTTTTGTGTAATTTGTGTTTTTGTTTTTTTGTTTTTTTGCAGTGAAGACCAGAGACACTAATGGTAGCATTGTTGGTAGGGTTCGAGATTTGACAGTAGATGGTAGGGGAAGGGATACAACCGCTCCAGATGTTGAGTTTGCACATATACGGACTGAACGAGTGGTCCCAACCGGTTCACACCGGAAGCAGTTGGCCGAGCAGCGGGGTCATTTCCAAACACCTCGCGTCGTTAGGCGACATGTTGGAGAGTCTTCAGAGCATGTCACAACCGAGGACGTTCCCGTTATTGAGCTGGTGGAGGCTGTTGTTAGATTAAAAAAATCAAAAAACCGTCGCAAATTCTCAACTGTTTAAATAAATAAATAAAAAAACTCTAAAATTATGTCTACCTGAGAATTTTAAAGGATTTGAATATTCCCGGTAAAAAACTGCACTTTTCAAAAATCTGGTTCCATAGCAATTTATTGGGAATTTGAAATTACCGATATATCGATAATTTCAAATGAATTACCGGAAATTGAATTAAATACCAGAAATTTCATTAAGTCTATCGGGAATTTGTTCCAGAAATTCCATATAAATATTTTTTGGGGTATTTTTACAATTCTGAAAATTTGAGGGGTATAAGATATCAGCGAAGGTGACAGATACATTCCTCCCCACTTAGATGCCATACCTCATCAAGGAACAGATCTAAAATGACGTTAGTTGCATTAGTGTGTGGTTTAGAGAAGATATACCTAAAGACAAGACATAGCTTATGACAAGTCAAAAATACACTAAATACATTTCAATTTTACTATTACAAACATTAACATCACCTAATGCTACGCCACCCATGTGCATAATAGTACTACTACTAGTAAAGGTTACCCAATATTCAATGTATCGAAAATTAAAATATATTATTTTTTTAAAGAATATTTATTTTATTCTTTTATTAACAATTCTTAAAGAATATCCCAAGAGCATTAGTTAGTATAATCCTACTAATAAAAATGAAAAACACAAAAAAAATTAAAATTTATTTAACTATCACAATAATTTTTCCACTAATGAATAAATTTTATGAAGAACAGTTTTCCATACAAAATTCAACAGGAATATTATCTCAATAAACTATCAAATAAATTATTTTTATCCACAAATCACTTAAAAATTAAGGTAGCAGTGTCAGATGTTTGATTTTAGTATTTTCCAAATGACATTGTGTTACGTACATCTCTCCCTCTTGCCTGTATATAAGTAAGATCATAAGATCAGAAAAACTCAAACATTCATTCACATGGCTCCTCCTAATAACCAACTTTCCAACGGAAATGACGATGATGCCCTAGAATTTTGCACACAAGTTACAGGTTCAATTGTTCTTCCATTTGCTCTAAGAACAGCCATTGATCTTGGTGTCTTTGACATCCTAGCCAAAGCTGGTGATGGCGCAGAACTCTCTGCAGAAGACATTGCTATTAAGATTGGAACCAAAAATCCAGAAGGACCAACCATGTTGGATCGCCTTCTTTGCTTCTTGTCAAGTCATTCTATTCTTAACATATCTGTCCCTCAACATCCTCAAAACCCTCAAAGATTCTATAGCCTCTCTGATCGCTCCAGGTTTTTTGTCCCCGATTCCGATGGTGTCTCGTTGGGACCAACATTAGCGTTGCTTCTTGACAACGTCTTCTACCAAAGCTGGTTAGTTAAGAACCACTCTTATTATTATAAGTTTATATCTCGTAAACCAAAATTTTCTTGAATAACTGATGTATCTGATATATTATAACGCTGATGTTGATTTAGGACGGAGTTGAAGGGAGCGATTATGGAAGGAGGTGTAGCGTTCGATAGGGTTCATGGAATGCATGCATTTGAGTATCCACGTGTGGATCCAAAGTTCAATGAGGTTTTCAACAAAGCTATGGTTTGCACAACTACTATAAACATGAAGATGGTTCTTAATTGTTATAATGGTTTTGAGAATATAAATAAACTCGTCGATGTTGGTGGTGGTCTTGGAATTAATCTCAAACTCATTACATCAAAATATTCTCATATTAAAGGAATTAATTTTGATTTGCCTCATGTCGTAGAACATGCACCTTCCTATCCAGGTATCAATCTTTCATACAGATTTTAACTTTATTGAATAACTAACGTATCTGATTCATTTTATTGATGCAGGTGTGGAACATGTGGGAGGAGATATGTTCGAGAGTGTTCCTTCCGGGGATGCGATTTTTATGAAGGTGGAGTTTACTTTATCAACTTTCATTTTCATTTTCAATTATTATGAAGTTGCTATAATTATTAATTAATATTGAAATTTCAGTGGATACTTCATGACTGGAGTGATGAACATTGTTTGAAGGTGTTGAAAAATTGTTACAAAGCAATTCCTGAAAATGGAAAGGTTATTGTGGTGGAGACAGTTCTTCCTATATTGCCAGAGAAAAGTGGAATTGCTAAGAATGGTTACATGTCTGATCTTGTAATGTTGACACAAAATCCAGGAGGAAAAGAGAGAAATGAGAATGAGTTTAAAGAATTAGCAAAAGGATCTGGATTTAGTGGTGTGAAACATGTATGTTATGTGTCTGGATTTGTGGTTATGGAGTTCTATAAATAGATAGGGTCCCTCTAATTTGTGTCTCAACAAATGTTTACATATTTTTTGCTTTATAAATGTGTGCAAAATCATTTCAGTTTTTTGCGATATTCACCTGAGGACATACAATTATATAATCTTACCTAAAATTTATATACTTTACTACCAACATCTTAATGCTAGAATAGTTTTGGCTTTAAATATTGATTTGTTTCAATTGGTAATGCTGATATAATCTCAAATTATAAATATACTTTTAGCTCTTACAAATAAGTGTGTTTAATGTCTTTATAACTCACGTATATTTTAGTTGTCAAATGGAAATGACTCTGGTTAAAGAAGAAATTTCAAACAAAAAAAAGATTAATTTATAGGTGACAAAACAAATCTGATTCATTAGACTTGTCAGTTTTTCTTCCGATATTTTGGTTTGGGATGGTCAAATATTTATCTCATATATTTTAATGTGATTGTCTTATCCCGTTTTTTTTTCTTCGGATTTTTATTGATATAAATTTTTATATCTTTAAACTTAAAAGATAATGCCTACGTCCATTCTGCCATTTAGTATGAGGCTAATCTAAGTTTTATGACTGTATCAGCTAAAATAATAGCTCCATCTAGTTTTGTAAGGAATTTTAGAAAGCTAAAATAATTTAGTATGAGACTAATCTAAGTTTTATGACTGTATCAGCTAAAATAATAGCTCAATCTAGTTTTGTAAGGAATTTTAGAAAGCTAAAATAATAGAAGTAGAATTAGGACGGATATTCCGGTTTGCCACCGAATCTTTGAAATCTTGAACCAATTAGGTGATATGGTTAACACGAATGTTACCTTTCCGCTACATATTCCACCAACTACAACACTTTTTTTGACAAAGACGACATATGCTGATTGAATCAACATACAATCACGACCCATCTCTTCTTTTCACTCGAAATTGACGAGTACAATGCATTTAGGTATGAAATGGATTAAAATATATCAATTCAAAATTGTATTGGATGCTTCAACACACTCATCTCAAACCAAAAGCAAGTCAAGCAGACATGCTGACAATAATCCACCACTTTTCTACCCACCCTACCCGATTTTCTCTTTATTCATACAAGCAACTATATCATATATATTCTAATCCATCTAAATAAAAAGAGTAGGCCACATTGTTCTATTATTAATGCGTCCTCTCTTGCTTTTTTCCATGGTGTACATGAGTGAAACAAAGAAAAGTAAAAAAAAAAGGTACATTTTAATAAAAGATACTTATGATAACATCATTGAATAGAGATAAGGCATCTTCATATAATTAATCTATAAATTGACAAGATATTCGCACAAAATTATATTTCTATAAAAGTAAGGTATAAAGATATGGTGGCGAACAGGTATATCGTCCTGATTAAATCTATTTCATAAAAACGTTAAAAAAAAGTGGATGAATTTTGTTGAGGATTCGAACCTAAACCTAAAATTTCATTCCGCACCACACAAAAATGAGTGTAAGATGGAACGGATCCTAGATATTGTATTTTTTAAATTTAAAAATTATAAATTTTCATGTTAATGTTTTAGCTACTAAAAACCCACAAGAAAATGAGGTGAGACAGATACATTAGAGTGTGCGGATTTAAAACCTTAGTCTGTCCCGTAAAAAAATTCTGGCCTATCTAACAATTCGGGATTGTTTTGTCATCCTTAGATATATCAATACTCGATGAAATAACTTTAAATTAACTCAAATAAAATATGATCTCAATGTTTTCTTATTCAATAACATAATAACATGGAGGAAGTCAGAAAAATGTATGATATTCTTGAAACTCATAGAGTAATAATAGTTAACAAAGTTTGAATCTTTATATTTAAATGTTTTACAAACTCACTCTACCATATAATCAAACTAAAATTGGCCATCCAAGTTGCAGACCAAACCCCCCATAACCTAATTGTCCTTTATTTGTCAATGCATTACCAACAACATTATCGGACCCAAATATCAACACTGAAGTGGTCGTAGACATAATCATAGACCGTGTTTCTTCAATATTAAAAATTAAAAATTTCTTATACAACACAAGTTGAGCTATGGTATCTACTTCGATGACCATATTTTGTATAATATTTAAGAAATTTACACTATTAACTTCACAAACTCTTGTAAGAATGTTTGAAAAAGTTTCATCATGCAAAATAGATACAACTCGTGGGATTTGTAGAGCAATTAATAATCCCTAAGTCGTAAGTTCTTTAACTACCCCAAATAGTATTAAGTATGATACTTTGAGCGTTTCAAGTATCCAACTAAGAAATGTATAAAAGAAAAGATAAATACATAAAGACTAATGTATAAAAATTCATAAAATATCTTGTTAGATTGATGGTGTATGCTTAAAATATTTGCAGGTATAGTATTTATAGAGAAAACACTAGTCCTACAAGCTAAAACAATGTCACCTATAGAAATTAGATTTGCTCAACTGTTTATGTGAGTGATGGTTTTTCTATAATTTGAGGTATTCCTTCTGGCCTTATTTATAAGCAAAAATCTTTTAATTTTTTTGGCCTTAAATATAAGCAAAAGTTCATAAATCTATGTGTATTTAATGCTTTTATTCCAAAATTATCCCTGCATTAATTATATGATATTGTTAGTGGATGACAATTTAATTAAGGGTATACTAGTAATTGTGTTATCTCTCTTACATGAAATCAAGAAAATTAAATGCATTTAACTACCTTTCTTAATAAGCGTGAGTTTTGTTTTTTTTGCTTATAAATCAGGCCGGAGTAGTATGGTATCAACGTTCAACTCAATTTTCAATATTTTATGTTTTCCTTTATCGAAACATGTGCTCCCTTAGATTTTGATTCGCCTATTAATGCCTCCGGGAATAATCGTATTTCTTCTCATTTGATGTATACGGATGATATTTTGGTATTCTGTTCTGCTAGTACTTTATGTGTCACAAATGTTATGTTCATATTTAATGCATATGCTCAGGCCTCGGGTTAAAAAGTGAATGTTGCCAAGTCTAATGTTTATGCTGGATCGGTTTCTAGTAGAAAGCTTAGAAAGATCCTTCGTATTACTGGATTTCAAACAGGTTCTACCCATATCAACTATCTCGGAATTCCGCTCTTTAAAGATAAAGTGAGGAAAAGTCATTTAACGTCCATCGCTGACAAAATTGTCTCTAAATTCTCGAATTGGAAAGATTCTTACCTTTCCATGGCTGGTGGAATTACTCTTGTAAAATCAGTCATCCACGGTATGATCTCGTATTCTATGAATATTTACTCTTGGCTGGCTTCGACGCTGAAAAAATTGGACTCCGCCTACATGAACTTTGTTTGGGGTGGCAGCATCACCGCTATAAAACTGCACGGTTTCGTGGAAGCATGTTTGTCAGCCTTTTAAGCATGGTGGCTTAGGGTTGTGATCGTTTTCGATGTTAAATGCCGCTTCGAACCTAAGACTTCTTAGTGTTCTCGTTAACAACAAGGAGGATTGGGCTAATGTTTTCCGGCATCAGATTTTTCGCCCTCACGATTTCATTTCTCATCACATTTCTTCCTCGACTTGGTCTAGTATTAAAGTTGAGTTACCGTGTCTTCTCTCCAATTCCAGCTGGTCTTTGGGTAAGGGTAACAAAATTAGATTTTGGATCGACTCCTGGGACGACGACCCTCTCATTAACCAAACCTCCCTTGATTTTCTGTTGCTGAATAATATTAATCCTTATATTCCGATTTCGAAGCTGCTGCATAATAACCAATGGTGTTTTCCTAATGGTTTGAATGCGAATTTTTCGTTTCTGCATAAATATTTTGATGTGCTCATACTGCAAAATGATTCAGAGGACTTTCTTTATTGGAAGCCTAATGTTAGTGGGACGCTTGACCTCAAAGATGTTGTCACCTGCAAATCTGTTTTGTTGCCAAAATTCCCTTGGAGCAAGCACCTTTGGAATTCTCACATTCCTCCTAGTCGTGCCTTAATTGTTTGGCATTTGGTTCATCGAAAATTACCTACAGCTAATCTTCTCAAATCAAAAGGCATTTCTTTGGCATCACGTTGTTCGTTATGCTGTAAAGATGAAGACTATATTCAACACTTATTTTTTGCGTGTGAATTTGCAATTCTTATTTGGAAGTGGCTTTACTCTCTGTTAAATTTTTATCCCATGACCTTATCAATTCGGCGGAAATCATTCACATTTTATTCCATATTTGGCATGCTCGAAATAGTTTGATTCATGGGAGGTTTGGTGTTGATATGATCAAGATTAAGAATTGGATTTTACAGCAAGTCCAAATCTTCGATTAAGGTTGATATCATCCCTCCTAGAGTTCCTTGCATCAAGGAAGTCATTTGGAATCCCCCGCCGATTGATTGGATCAAATGCAATTGTGATGAGGATTTTATCAACGATTCGGAATTGGCCGGAGGAGGCGGTATTTTTAGATCGCATAATGGTAACTTTGTTTTAGATTTTGAGAAAAGGCTCTTTTGTATCTCTTCTATTCTTGCTGAGTTTAAGGATGTCATTAAAGAATTGGAAATTGCAAACTCGCGAGGTTGGACTAAGCTTTGGATTGAGACCGACTTGCCGTTGGTGGCCAAAGCTTTCTCCAACCATTCTTTGGTTCCTTGGAAATATAAAAGACGGTGGAGTTATTTTTTAGATCCTAATAAAGTCTCTAACATTTTTATTTCTCATATTTATAGAGAAGGTAATACATGTACCGACTTTTTGGTGAATCTAGCGCTCAACATCAACTTTATCTCTCTTTTTTACTCCATTCCCTCAGGGATGAGGAATGATTTTGTAAAGAATAGGTTATGATTATCTTTAGATTTTCGTAATTGTTGGGGCTAACTTGTTCCCCTTTTTTGTATCAGTTTCTTTTGATCAATATATTTTGGCCTTATTAGTAAAAAATGGTTCTATAAATTGTAGTACGAGTAAATTTTCCAATCACCAAGTCCTACTAAGTTTTAACTGAATCATAAAATCCCACGTCCTTTGAAGGCCTCACTAGACTTAAGAAATATTCGACATCATCACATTCGGTTGTGCCTTCACTCACCTTACATCTCATTGATTGAGATTTTTTTTACCTTTTTAGGACGTTTCTCTTAAAGAATTTCTGAATGTTGACTGATGTGATCTTTGTTAAGGTTTCTATTTTGATCCATTTAGTGAAATAATCTATAACTACAATAAAAAACATTAGTTTCCCTAAAGCCAATGTGAAAGAGCCAAGGATATTTGTATTTTTCAAAAAGTACATGATTGTGTGGTACTCCTAAGATAGTAGGGGTGACTAGAGGCATTAATATTTTTTGGTGGTTTAAAGCTTGTCTGCGACGACGAGAGATCATGTTTGGTGGTGTTTTTGCAATGGAGAGAGAACAATTTTACATGAGGTGAGAAGATATGTGTTTATGCATTATTTGTGAGTGCACTATCCTCTTAGATATGCTTTAAATGATGTCAAAACTAGGACACTTAGTATTTATGTACATTAAATCTTATTGTCAATGTCTAGATGTGCATTATCATACTAGTACACTCAAAATCAGGTTATATAGGTATAGGGCCGGCCAAATCAATCCAAATGCTCCATTCTAATTTAAAAACCGCGCCCAATTAAAATAGAAATAACATATAAAATATAATTATATATTAATTTAAAATAAAATAAATTATAATTATTTTAACTTTGATCCCTTTTTTTTATGTATTGAATTTTTATCATAATATTTTTTTATTGAGTTTTTATTTTAATATTTTTTACATTTGTTAATATTAATGGAAAAAATTGAACATTTTAAAATTTGGGGCCCTTCAATATTTAGGGCCCTTGTGTTGTAGAGCTTGTTGGTCTTGCCTAGGGTCGGCCCTGTATAGGCCATTACAAGTCAAAATTATGACTCTTCATGAAGAAAAAAAAGTTTATGAGTCGATACATCAAGCTTATGAGTCAATACATAATGAAGATTTGTTAAAAACATAACTCTACCTTCTATGTAGCGCTACATAGGATGAATGAGTCGATACAAGTTGCGAATGAGTCGACTCCAACTAAAAGTTTTTTAATCAATGTGGCTATGCCTTCTATGTATCGATACAATGGTATCAATGAGTCGATACATAGTTGTTTACCCCCAAAATTGGTCAACAACCGTTGGTCCTCTGAAGATACTAAAATACCCTCAGTTACTCGCAGGATCGACCAGATTGATCCTAGGACATGTGCTAAAAATGTTGATTTGGTATATAACGTTTTTGGGGGGAAAATGGTCTTGAATCGTTTGACAGGATTCATAGATTGTTTTTAAAGGAAAATAAAGTAAAAGACAAAGACTTTCAAAGTAAATTAAGGTAAAAGACAAGGCTTGAAATTTAAAGGAGAGTAAAGACAATGCTTGAAAGTAAATGAAATTTAAAGACAAGGCAAGGAATGTTAAATTGCTGGAAAAAATAAAGGGGAAGGGACTGTAAAGGAAATGCAGTAAATTGTTGAAAAGATAAATGACTTTGAAAAGTAAATTTCTTTAAAATAAAGGCTTGTAAAAGATAAATGGCTTCAAAAGTAAATGACTTGAAGATAAATTTGACATTGAAGATAAATTGGTGGTGTTTCAATCACGTACATTCTCACTGCACTCGTTTCTCTACACGCGGATACTTTGAGTATACGGAGTTACTAGTACATATGATTCCACACATTTATTCTAACACTAGACTAAGCTATTTATATACATTACAAAGTAACCGCTTTCGACGGTTTTTTCCTAAAACTATCATAAGATGATGACACCTGTCTCACTACATGTTGAAGAAGCTTCATCTTGTACCACTTGTCCCTGTCTTTGAATTGAAAACTACACATTTTCCCTCCAAAATTGAACGTGCAAGAACCTTGGTAACTTCCATCTTTGTCGAACATACACTCGGTCGAATCCCTCCAACACTTATAAAATATTCCAAACTTAGAACTTCACTAAGTATGAAACTTGTAGGCAAGTTCCTTCGACTTTCATCCTTTACTGAGTAAGGTCGAAAACCTTACTTTTAGCTTATCACAAGAAAACTCTTTTATTAAGCCAAATAACCTCATTAATTGCTAGCGTCAAAATTTTGGGATAATAAATCCCCCCCCCCCGAAAAAAAATGTTATTTTCGACCATCTTGATGAAAAGATCATTTTTTGATATTCATCTTTTCGACGCCAACTTAGGTCAGACAAAAGCATGGTTGAAACCACCTATCCCACGTTCTAAAATTGTTGTGATTCTTCGCCCATGTGCATGACGTTAGGTCATAATGGCAAAAATCCCAAAAGTCCCATCAGTCATTTCTATGACATTTTGATCATGAGTTTCTCCTTGAAACAATGCACTAACGTCTTTTCCATTAACTGCTTCCTCAACGCGTCAGGTCCCAAGTGCCATGTGCCCTACCATTTAACATCTCCATTAAGTGGCTAGACCTCACAACCTCTCTTTGCCTACGCCTATAAGCACCTTCTTCAACAAACAAAGAAACTTTTCCAAACTCTTGCGAATTTATCTCCTTCTTCTAAAGTCTTCTCCTTTCTTTCCAAGAACCCTAGAAAACCTCCATCTTTTTCTCCAATAATGGCATTCTCTAAGACTAATGTTTCTCAGAAGAAGGGTTAGAAAGCCAAAGCTTTCCACTTCAAACAAACGCTTCCACCCTTCAACAACATTTCTGAACCAAAACAATATAAAATCCCCAGTTCTCACCTGAACCCTTGAATAATGAAACAATGAGCTTATACCGATCTCAGGTAATGATCTCTTTCCTTGTAAATGATTGTCCTTTTGTTGTATGTGGTCCTTTAGCTATTGTACAGAACAAAAATGAAAAGCTGAAAGAGTTCTTTCCTTGATACCGCAAAACTCAACCTTTAGGGCATAAGCACCTCCCTAAAGCTGGTGACTCTTCCTCTAACCCACCCCCTCTCAATCAAGTGGATTTGAAGTACCTCCATGATGGTACCATACAGGTTAGAGCTGTAAGCCAATTTATTGAGTTTGATATGTGGTTAACTAGGTTAGAGAAAACCAAGGCTGACCACTGGAAAAACATAGGGATCTATGATCTTTTAATGTTGTCGAAGACACATATACCCTATTGCTTGAACCTTCTGGCCGCCTCTTTTTACTTCTGGGACTACACCCACTATACTTTTCATCTTCCTTATGGGATGGTTACCCCCCACTCTCTTTGACATAGTCGTTATCACAGGGCTTTGACCTGATGGTCCTACTTATGACCCTACCATTGATGTTAAAGACACTATTGGCTTCAATGTATCCAAACTGACATACACCCTCTTCCTCAAGCACCATTCCAAACTTAATGAAGAGGCAGTTTCTAGTAAGGAACATATTGCCTTCCTTAATTTCTGGCTGTCCAGATATATCTTTTGCACCAAGTCTTTATAGGTGACGAAGAAATATCTGCCTTTGGTAAACCAGCTTCACAACAACATAGAGGTTTGCTTAAGTGAAATTATCTTGGCCAGTCTCTATGAGTCTCTTAGTAAAGGAGTGACTCGATTGAGGAACCCAAACAACAACTCTGGTACCATGAGTCTAAGTGGTCCTCTATGGCTCCTTCAAATCTGGCTAAATGCCACCTTTGAGCTAATGCTTCCCAAAAAAGGGAAAGTTGATGAGGAATCAAAGGAGATCAGGCTTAGGAGCACTGAGGGTGTTCGACTAGCTAAGCTCACTCCTAATGATGAAGGAGAAATCCTAAAAGGGACATTTTCTAGCTTTATGATGATGTTTGCACATTAATATGACTTTACACCTTCCATGGCTCCCTTTGCTGGAAGAAAGTATGGTCCCAGATGGTTCACTAGGGCTTTCCCCAACTCCCCCACAAAGATGTTTCACATGGACTTTGTTGGAATTTGGGAAGCCTTTTTTAATTCCCGAATTCTTTGTTTACAGGCTGAATGGCGGAAAACCCGACACAATCCTCATTGCTTATCAACCAAATTTGGTTTCTAGGAAGTTTGGGCTGAGTCAGAGCTTCCCCAGATGCCTCTATCATAAAAAGGTCCAGGTCATTTTCTACAACATTTTCGATGAGGATGATGTTGCTGACATCTTTGCCATATGGGAATCCTATAAGGCAATCATGTCTCCTGTCTTCTTTCGAACTTCGACCCAGCGCACCCATCTCTTTAATGACTGGTGGCGCAAGTATTACGGTGAGATATTTCTCACTTCCACTGAATTTTCTGCCCAACTTGACCTTGCTTTTGTTAATGTGCAGGAGAAGGTCAAGAAAAGTAAGTCTGCTCACATCCAAGAGATACAAGCTTTCCAAAAATACTTTGAAAGTGTCTATCGACCGGATGATCTTAGTCGAACTGTTCGTGAGGTTGCTGTCACTTTGAAGGAGAAATTTTACAAAATATGGATAAGTTGAAAATCCCTTCAAACGTTCCTCATGAGAGGCGGTATAAGGTGGATTTTCAACTTTTTCCTCCAAAAATCCCTCGACTTCCTACTGCTGATTTTGGAGTGGCTTTCGCCCCTCCATTTCCAAACTGGTTCGTCTGTGGGGATTCGATTAAAATATTTCGATAGCATTCCCAGTCGAAAGCTCAAAGAGTGGTTGCGACTAAGCAAACACTGGACAGTTTCAAAGGGCACCTTCATATAGGGCTCAAAGACGTTCACGTCGAATCCGACATATATGAAGGTTTGAGGTTTTCATTTACCCCTTATTGAGTAATCAAGTATTAACTCATAACAATTGGTTTTACTATTTTCAGCAGTTACCAGAAGAACCACTGCCAACAAAGTTGTGGTAATACAGCGTGAAAACAAAGAAGGCACTAAGGCATTTCATAACCCTATTTTCTACAACTTCACATGTGTTCTCCTCCTAATGTTTGGTCTTTCTCTTAGACAACCAAAAAGCCTTCGACGTCCCCAAGAAAGGATAACAAAAGGCTTCAAGTGTTGCTACCCCTACAGACGATGATGAGTCCCCTAAGGAGCAGCCCCTCAAGAGGAAGAGGAAGACTGCACAATCGCCTAGTGTTGTTGGCAGACCTTCATCCAAGGTGGCCAAAATTTTGATAATAGGCACCCACTGAAGGTGGTGTCGAAGCTAAACTTCCCACTCTCGTGGCGAAACCTACTGCTGGCTCTCCTGAGAGTGCCAACTCCAGTCCAGGTGGTGAAGAGAATAAGGTAATTAGCTTGGCATTTAATCCCATTTTTAATCTCTTCTCACAACCTCGACTTAACTTCTTTTCTTATCAACAGGCAGGGGCAGGCATTGCTCAACAGCCTTCGACGGCCACTCCCTCGCCTACAGTTCTTCTGAACAACCAAGGCGAGCCAACTTATCACCCAACTTCTGATTTTGGCTCTGGTTATAGCTTTTTGGATGATATTAACCAACCCATGAATATGGTAGCTATCCCTCCTCCAACATTTGAAACCGCACAGAACTCTCCTGCTAAAACAGCTACTCAGCAGTCTCACACTGATGATTCAGAGCGTGAGTACGATAATGTTTTTGGTAAGGACTTTGTTGGCCAGACAAGCAAGCTTGTTAAGGAGATGGACACAACCTTTGCTGCTGAAGAAGAAGAAAATGATAAAGAGACTGAAGATCCTGCCCCCTCTAGCCCAAAAGGTAAAAAGCCAAAGATTATGGAGAATCCCCAATCTGCTGCTCAAGGCAAAGTCCTGGATGATCTTGAACAAGAGGAGGAAAATGAAGAGGAAAAATAGGATGATGATCAGGACAACGATGAGGTTGAACAAGAAAAAGATCCTGAAAAGACTCAACCAACCTTGCCAGAGGGAACTTCCCAACAAACTCCTAACTTCCAACATTCGACTCCTGCGGCTGGGGACCAAAGGAAAGCTCTGAAGTGGTCGAATCCTAGGGAGTATGCTAGGCTGAAGATTAGGAAGAGTCTTGGCTCTTCTGGAAGCAGCTCTTCGACAGCTCTTGAGGCCTCTACTCCTAATAATTTTGTTGATCCAATCCTTAAGAAAATAAAGGACAAATTCTTCAAGCCGGATATCCACACTACTTTGGACACAGACCTCATTTCCCGCATCTACCTGAGAGACACATTGCAATAACTGGACCTCTCGACCCTTGATCCCAAGATCTCTAATGCCCTTATGGAGCTAAGTACTCTGGAGAATCAGATGTATGATGATCTCAAGTTAGCCCCAACAGTTGAAGATATCATTCAGAAAACTGGAGTCAAAAGTGGTAATGCGTGGGATCGGGCTAGAGAAGCTGAGAATGAAGTCAAAAGGCTAGAGGGTGTCAAGGCTAAGAGGGAGAAGCAAATAGCTGCCGATAACTTAGCCCTTAAAATTTGGGAAAAGAGCTTGAAGAACTTCAAAAGAAAATTGTTGAGGCTAAACAAAGCAACCTTGAGCTAAGTCAGTTCGACAATACTAAACTGGCTGCTTAATTGAAGCGCACTATTGACCTTATCAACACTGCTGAGTTGCTTGACAAGGAGCTTGCTGCAGCCAAACTTGACAAGGCCTTCTATGAAAACTGCCTTCTAATCAGCCAACACAATTTTCTTCAATTGCAATCAAAGCTCCCTTTTTGATTTTCGATGTCTTCTGTCATATCTTAGGGATTTGTGTTTCCCTCTTTGTGTATTTTTCTTTTGGCCCTAATGTGGCCTTTATGTAATAACAATTTATGGCATCATTGCCCCATTTTAATTTATGCTTTTTATTACATTCGACTTGCATTCTCTTTTTCTGCATAAGTAATGTTTTTTCTTTTTATTTGGCGGTTGAAACAACTCGTTAGTCAGAACAATTCTAACTTAAATTTGGGTCAAAGTGTTATTGCTTTACCCTTAATTATGGCAGCAACGTTTCAACTTTATATGCCTCATACTTATGTGGCACAAGTTCTTGATCAACCATTGGAGCTAGAACTCCTTTTTAGGATGTTATTCTCAAGGAATACTTTACGTGCTTTTTGGCTACCTTTTATCTGGCCAATCAGCGTGTACACCTTTCTCCTATAAATAACCCTTATTGAGTCCATGTTCTTCATCACAACAATATAGAGAATTCTGCAAAGAAGGTGGATGGTACTATTTCACACACACACACAGGGGAAGAGCACAAAAAAGAAGGAGAACCTTTCTCCTCGTGTAGGGGTAGTCACTCGTTCCTGGACTAAGGGGATTAGGACAACCTCTCCCATAAAAGAGCCTCCCAAGAATGAGCATCCAGATGATGATGATGATGATGATGATGATGAAGCTGATGAAGAGTGGATGAATTACCTCAATTCCCTCACTTGGGAGGATGTTGAAGTCTAGGTTTTCTTTTCTTTTGGTTGTTAAACCATGTTTTTAGACTTCTGTAATTGTAGGCCTTTTCGGCCCAATTGATTATCAATGAAATTTTTATTTTCTTATATGAATCTCTTGAAGCATTGGCCTATATATTTTAAATATTTCCCAGTTACTTTAAAGAATCTTAAATCAACTTCAATCCCATGAATATCATACACATTCTTACTAAACACTTTTGTAACTTGGAAAGGACCCTCCCACTTGGGTGACCATTTCCCTAAGGATCTAGTCTTTCGATCCATAGGTAATATGACTTTCCACACTAATTCACCAACTGAAAAGGTTTTCAATCTGACCTTTTTTTATAGGATTTCTCTATCCTCTTCTTATGCCTTTCTAATAACTCTAAGGCATGAAGTCTTTCTTCGTCCAGGTCAAGTAATTCATCTAGCATCATAATCCAATAGGTTTCAGCTGGAATCTCATGGTGCCTTTGAATTCTTGTGGACTGAAGATAAATTTCAAGGGGCAAAAATGCGTTGTGCCCATAAGTAATTCGAAATGGGGTAGTATTGGTTGGTTCTTTGGGTGAAGTTCGACATGCCCAAAGGTTTGGTCTAATGTCTTGTGCCAATTTCTTGGCTTCTTACCCACATGATTTTTTTATCAAACCAATAATTATTTTATTCGCTGCTTCGACTTGGCCATTGGCCTGGGCATAATAAGGTGTAGATGTCAAAAGTTTAAAATCCATTTTTGTGGCGAACTATTGCATCTTTTGACCAATAAATACAGACCCTTGATTTGTAGTAATTATTTATGGGATGTCATATCTATATATGATATGTTTCTGAATAAATTCAATTACATCTTCTTGGTCAACATTTGGAAATGGAATTGCTTCGGCCCATTTGGATAAAATAGTCAATCCCTACCAAAATGTACTAGTGATATTTGGAAGATGCTGGTCGAATTTCTCCAATCAAATCCAAAGCCCATCCTCTGAAAGGCCAAGGTTTTATTATAGAGTGTAATTCACTCGCAGACACTTGTTGGATGCTAACGTGCACTTGACATCCTTTGGCAAATTCTATGCAATCTTTCAACATAGCAAGCCAATACACACCTTGTCGAAATAAAAGCCACTTCATTTTGTGGCCTACTTGGTGTGCTCCACATTCCCCATTGTGGACAGTCGAAAGAGCTAAATACGCTTCAACCTCACTAAGGCATTTAAGAAATAGTCCTTCAACAGTATTTTTAAACAATTCATTCCCCAAGAGAATATAACTTAAGGCTTGGTATTTGATTTTCCTTTCCGTCGAAGCTGTTGGATTTTCTAGGTAGTCCACTAAGGGCTTCCTCTAATATTTATCACTTATGTTATCGACCATCAATATTGCAAAGTTTTCTTCATCAACATACTCATGCTTAGTTTCTTCTAAATCTGATGGGGATAAACCTACTGACACAACTTTTCCTCTAACCTCAAATGCACTTTGTAATTTTTCTTTTGAAACTTTGTATCCTGATGCAATTTAAGCTAAGTCATTTGAGATTTGATTTTGTAATCTAGGAATGTGTCGAAAGGTGACTGCTTGAAATGTTTTCAACGGTCTATTTACTATTACAAAGTACATAATTAAATTTTCTTTTATGCATTTGTACTCTTTGGTGACTTGTTTTATTACCGACTTTGAGTCTCCCATTATTTCAACATGAGTTGCCCCAAATTCCAACAATACCTGAAGTCCAGCTATTAAAGTTTCATATTCAGCTTCGTTGTTGGAGCAATGACCACTAATTATGTACTTAAGTGTTGTTGGAATTTTATTAGAAGAAACAACAAGTATCCCAATTCCAGTCCCATTTTTGTGACTAGACCCGTCGAAGTATAACTTCCAGGGCTCATTCTCAAGATAATTCAAGGGAGTCTCATTTATAGAATGGTCGACTATAAAATCTGCAACCATTTTCCCCTTAACAACTTTTAAGGGTTTATAAGTTAAAGAATACTCAGTTAATGCTAGTGCTCATTTCCCAATTCGACTATGCAAAATAGGTTTAGACAACATATGTTTAATAACATCAAAACGAGAAGAAACATAAACATCAACTGGTTTTATATATTGCTTTAATTTAGTACAAGAGTAATACAAACATAGGCACAATTTTTATATCATATTATACCTAGTTTCTACATCATTTAAATTTCTACTAAGGTAATAAATGGCTCTTTCGACGCCATCATCATCCTATTGGGCTAACATGCTCCCTAAAGTTCTATCTGAAGCAGCTATATACAATCTCATACTTTTATTTCTACAAGGTGGAGAAAGAATTGGAGGATGACTCAAGTACTCCTTGATCTTGTCGAAGACTTCTTGTTGAGCTTGCCCCCACTGAAATCCTTCTTTGCCCATACGCGGCAAAGGTGAGAAAGCTTGAGTCTTTCCACTCAGGTTTGGTATGAACCTCCTTAAGAAGTTGATCTTGCCTAAGATTGATTGGAGCTCCTTCTTTGTCGAAAGTTCTTTATCCTCCATGATAGCCTTAGTCTTATTATGATTGATTTTGATCCTTTTTTGTGGACCACAAATCCCAGAAAGTCCCCTTCCTGCACACAAAAAGCACATTTAAGAGGATTCATTTTAAGACCATATTTTCTCATTCTTTCAAAAGAACGTCGAAGAAGGTTGACATGGTCGAGTCCAGAGATAGACTTTACAACTATGTCATCAATATAAATTTACATAAATGTGTCTATGAAATCATGAAAAATTGAATTCATTGCTCTTTGGTAAGTTGCCCCTGCATTTTTCAAACCGAAAGGCATAACTACCCATTCATAGGTGCCTAAGGCCCCTAGGCATCGAAAAACAGTTTTAGGGACATCTTCCTCAACAATGAATATCTGATTGTATCCTGAGTAGCCATCTAGCATACTTAGATACTCGTGTCCCGTAGCAGAATCAATTAACATTTCTTCCACAAGCATTGAATATTCATCTTTAGGGGTTGCAGAATTCAAATCTCTATAATCTATGCATACCTTTAAAGAACCATTCTTTTTAATTACTGGTATGATATTGGCTAACCATTCAACGTACCTAGCTGTGCAAATGAACTTGCATCGAAGCAGCCTCTCAATATCCTCTTTGATTTTGGTGAGGATTTCTGGGGAAAATCGTCTTGGATTTTGTTTGACTGGCTCCTTCCCAGGTTTGATTGGTAGCTTGTGTTCGACGAGCTCTCTTTCCAAACCAGGCATTACATTGTAGTCCCATGCAAAACAATCTTTAAATTCTTTCAGTAGGTGGACCACTTTGACCTTAAATTCTGGGTCGAGGTTGGCACTGATGTATGTAGGCCTTTTCAACTCCCCTTCCCCCAGGTTAATTTATTCTAAAGGGTCCTGAGCCAACATTTTGGTACCTTCTGAGAAGGGGTCCTTCTCAAATCCCAAAGGCTCATTATCATAAATGGCATCAAGCCTATGGTCTGAATCTTCTTGAGCCTTATCTAAGGGCTCTTGGTTGAAATCCTTCACAGGAATCTCTTCAACAAATTCATTAATGGCCTCTACAGCCATATCACTTCCTGCAGCCTCTAAGGCCACTTGTGTTCTTTTTTCAGCCACGTAGGCCGAAATTCTTTTTAACGCGTCAAAGTCAGTCATTATTACTGCCTTCTCTTCCTTAGCCTATGGGTCGGATTTCAGGATCATGGAAATAAGGTGGGAGATTTCCTTCATATTCTACAACCTCTCTATCCCAGCAGAATCCTTTGATGGGATAGAGGTTCAATATGCAGTATGCGTGATCATCTGGTGTGAACTCGAATCCTTCTGGTGCACATGGACCAATGTGTGCTAGATTCTTGTCAAACTCCACACCTTCCACGTGATTCATTGCTACCTTAAAGTACCCTTGATCAGCATCGATGTTTTCAACAATACCATCTAGCGTCCATATGGTGACCCTTTGGTGCATTGAAGATGACACTGCTCATATGCCATGTATCCATTCTCTCCTAAGAAAAAGGTTATAGTTGGCTTTACTCTCTACCACCATAAAGAGAGTGGGCCTTATGACTGTCTGTAAACACCCCAAATTTGCCCTCACCCATTCACATCATGGCTTGTGATCTTTTCATATGCATAAGTTCAATCATAGCATCTCATACCACATTTTTTTTTGATTCACTGCATTGTTTCTAAGTCATCTGCATCTAGGGTTTGTGATCTGAACAATCCTGAGCCATTTGAGCCACTCTAAAGGTCATCAATCCCTTCAAAGGGGTCCATGTATGTTCAAGCATCATATTATATCCTCACAAAGTCAAGAAAGTCAAAGAATCACAAGAACTGAGAAAGGCATGGAAGCAGGGCCAGGTTTAACTGCACAGATGACCTAAAATTAGGGTTTTGGTTTCAGAGGCCATAACTCCAAATTTTTTGGTCATTCTTGTTTCTATTGATCTCTATATGTTATGAGGATCATGCATATCAATTTTCATGAAGAAATTCAATGGGGAAGGCATCTAATCAAGAGTTGACTTCTTGAGCAAGTCAGTGCAAAATCAGGGCATCTGAGGCCCCCAATGACCCAACCAAGGGGTGTTCTTCATCATTTTGAATGTGTATGATCTTTATTTGATCATAGAAGGTGTTAGAAGTTCACAAAATTGAATAATTTCAAGCCATTTGCAAAGTTGCCTTTTTGGGAAAATGACTTGTAATGGAAACTTGCCATTTTGGGAAAGTTTTTCAACCCTTGCTTTTTGATTCAAAATTGCTTCAAATGAGAAAACTTTGGTCATGAAAGTTGTAGGATGGATCATTCCCTTTTCAAAAAGTACAAGAACTCATTCTAATTCATTTTGGATCAAAAGTTATGGCTTGCCAAAGTTGGGAAAAATCACATAATTTCAAGTTTTGCACCAAAGAGGCAAAGTTGCAAAATACCTTGCCAAGGTAAAATGAGACCTCAAAGTGACTTCTAATCCTTGCACAAACATAAACCAATTCCTAAAAGTCAGAATGCATCAAAGGTTTGCCCATTTTCATGACTTGTGGATCAAGAAATCACAAAAGGGGCCAAAAGTCACAAAGTTGCAAAACATCTTACAAACCCTAATCCACTTGCTAATTGGCTTCAAGACTGATCCCATGGCTCTCCTCATTCCTTGCTGCGCAGGACACCCCTTTGTCCTTGGCCTACCAATGACCCATACCTCTCTTACACAAAAAGTTGACTTTATGCATTTTGCTCCATACCAATCACACTGCTCCACAACAACTCTCTGACCTATCAAGGATTGAAATGTGTACCAAAAGCAACCCAACACATAACACAACTAAGCCAGAACACACACACAAGTCAGCATACACAAAAATTCATCCCCTTGCATTTTCTATCGAATCTCTCAACTCAGCTACTCAAACTTGAAAATTCCTTCACTAATCAACTCACCATGATCCACTGATCATTTCCCACCCCTCACTTGTCCCTGAAACCACCACAATCAAAAACACGATTTCAACACTCCCTTGACCTGAGCTTCTGCAAACTTTCTCTGGAGGCCATATAAACTCTAGCTAAGTGCCAGAAGCTTCTAAGGAGGATCATTGGAGCTTGTTTGAACCAAAGAAGCAGCCAGAAAGTCCCTGTTTCGAAAGCTCAAGCTCAGGTAGCTATGGCATTTATTTTTCCAGAACTTCCATTTTCAGTTTCTAAATGCTTCCTTATGCTTCACTGATTATCATGATGTGATTTGTTTTGAAAATGAGTGAAAATGGCCATGTATGCTTGTTCTGAAACTTTGCCCGTGAAATGAGTTTTGGTTTGATTCTTATGATTCAGTGAAAATAAATGATTTTTGGGGTGGGGTTTAGGTTTAATGATGTTTAAGGATTGAATCTGGAGATTTTGGTGAAGTTTTGATGCGTAGGGAGTGAGATAGCATGAATGGTTTTTCGGAGAAGATGACCGGAACACTGTTCCGGTCATCTGAGAGTGTTTAGGGTTCAGATTAGGGCTTAATGACGTAATTAGTGTAGTTTGAATCTCAGCCATCCAGATGCGCGCGCTGGTCAATTCCCTCCCTTTCTATTTGAATCTCAGCCACTGGATTGGATTACTTTCATTAATTCGTATTTTTAATTCATTTTTATTGCATTTTCTTTCTCATTTATTTTAAAATATCAAAACACTTTATAAAAATTTTATTTTTTGCATGCTGGCTTAAAATATTTTTCTCATTCTGAATATATTTTTATTTTTATTTTTTGCATTAAAAATTATTTTTAAATCATTTAAATGTTTATTTTTAATTAGTTAATGGAAATTAATTAATTAAAAATATATTTAGGTATTTAAAAATCACAAAAAAATTCACATTGCATTTTAAAACA
Source organism: Lathyrus aphaca (assembly GCA_963966055.1). Taxonomy (NCBI): domain Eukaryota; kingdom Viridiplantae; phylum Streptophyta; class Magnoliopsida; order Fabales; family Fabaceae; genus Lathyrus; species Lathyrus aphaca. The sequence goes on from OZ014525.1 coordinate 3,705,887, forward strand.
TTTAGAAACATTGTCCAACTCTCAAACCAAATTTCGTTTTTGTTCTTGATGCCTTTTGATTCTTTTCATTGGAATTAATTTCATTTTTAGGCAATATTTTGTTTCAAACTTCAAAAATTCTTTTCTGCCTAACCATTGGGAGTTGGATGATGATTCTTTTTGAATTATTTTCTTCATAGCATGTAGTTTATAGGATAAATTTGATTTGAATTGATCTTGCATTTTCAATTTGTTTTGCATTTTTCTTGACAAAGTACCTTAAAACCCTAGCCATCTTAGGAAATTCATAACTTTCACTAGGTTAAGAGTTGGATCCCCTCCTTTGGGCAGTGAGTTTGTATAGGTTTAGGGTATCTTTGATTGCATTTTCAATTTTTTATCATGTCATATGCTTCTGGTTTTGAATTTTGCTTTGTGTGTTGATCATAAACCCTAATATGTGCCTTCCTTTGCATCCATATTTCATTTGCTTACATCCAATGACTTGCCATGACATTTTGTGCATTCACATGATTCATAATTCATCTTAGGACATGTTAGAATCATGTTTGATCATTGCATCTCTCATTTTCCATGTTGTATGTCCATTGCATTTCATAACTTCTCATGTACATTCATGGTTCAATACATGCTTCATATGCATCCATGTGCTTGTGTGACCATTCTCATCCCTTGTCATGTGTTTGCATCATCCCTTAGCATCATTAACATCATGTTCTTGCTTCTGGTTTTGGTTTGCATCATGGCATTGCATCTCATTCTCTTTGCCTTCACTTCTCACAATTTCTTTTCATCTCTTTCATACTTCCTTTGCTGCATTTTGTATGTATATGAGAGTGAGCTTGCTCATTCATGTTCATCTCTTACCTTCCTCCTTCAAGCAACTTGTCTTCTTAAGTGAAGCAAGTTATTTTGCTTCTCTTTGCTCCTTTCATCTGCTTCTTGGTGGTTCCTCTGAAGATCTTCTTGCAAACCTCATTAACCCTAGGAACAACCAAGCATGACAATAATTAGGGTTTTGATTAGTCCCCCCACTTAGCTTTTACCTTTCTGTCATCTTTGAGTCTTCTCTTCTCATCTCATAATCAGGACTAAACCCTAAAGGGTTTAAGGCTTTGTGATTAAACTTATGCCTGCATCCTTCTATTAGGATGGAGTGTATAACTTTAATCCTAAGTGTTAAACCCTTAATGTGTTTAACTCCTTTAATCAATCCATCTAATAAATCACTAAGACATCAAGCTTGTAACTTGGGCCTTGCATTAGGGTTCTAATTCTTCCTTAATTGGTTAAGAAGGACTAACCCTAGTGTTAATGGACAAGTCCCCCTCAAGTTGTCTTACAAATCATAAAAATCACTTCTTTATCTTGTCATTAACTAAAATCCACTTTAATAAAGGCTTTGTTTTGTCATGAGGTTAATCCCTAATCATGGATTAAGTTGAGGAGTCTTTCTCAGCTTAAATGTTCTCATCTATTATCCTTCTATTAGGATGGTGTAATGGGTCCATTAAATCCTTGATTATGGCTTAAACTCATTACTTAACACTAAACAAAAACAACAAAAACATCTAAATAATCACAAGTAGGTTAATGATCTTAATCCTACATCATGGTGATTAAGTGTGAGATGCTGACTTCACACTTAAGGTATTCTCATTACCCCTAATCAGAGGGAGGATGTGATGAGTTTACTAATCCATTGGTTTAGGCTTAAGCTCATTTTCTTATAACAAATTTCCAAAAGCAATAAAAGACTGAAAATACACAAAAACAAACAATAATCGTCTCCTCCGGGATTATTTTCTCACCTCATTCACTCACAAACGAGAACTTGTTTCTTCCGTCTAATGCAAGACAGTTAGCACCTGAGCCAGACATGTCATACATTTGAGCATAGACAAGTAAGCAGTTCACGAGTCAATTCACCTTTCAGTCTCTTTGGGTCGAACTATGGTGTTTTGACTTCCTCATTGCACGAGAGGATACGTAGGCATAACTTAACAGTTATCGAACAAAAGTCTCTGTATATCCCCCCTCTTTCCAGCATTATTCTTTAAGCCTCATAGTCTTGAGCATTATACTTTTGTTCTTACACTGACACTTCTCTTATACACTTCACTTTTCTTTTACACTGACACTTGCATTCTTTCCAGCTTTGATACACAAATTGCACTGACACTACCCCTTTAAAACACAAATCTTTTGAGCGTGGATCCCGTCGAGTATGACGGACAATCTGGGTGCTAATACCTTCCCAGGTTGTAACCAACCCCCTTTCTCAGTCTCTCTGGTTCGCAACCGTCTTATCCATATCTTTCTAGGTCTATACACCATTACCTTTCCTCCGGGATAAAAATGCCTAGCTGGCGACTCTCTTCTTTCTGAGTTCACCCCTGTGTGTTCTCTCTCCTTTTCGTCGACCGTTCGCGTCTGTACCCCTTCTGACCAGGTGTCATTTGGTGGGAGCGACAGCTTGGCAACTCTGTTGGGGACCCTTATACTGTAACCAGGGCTTCTTGTTCTTTTTGTGGGTTCCTCCTAGCGCTTGTTTGATTTGTGTTTACTGGGGTGTTATGTGCTAATTGTGTTTATATATTTGCTTTATTTACTGCTTTATGTATAGTTATTTATTGTTTTCTTTACAGCTTTATACATCATACTGTCATGCTATCATTGCTGGATCTGGTTTCTGTTTTGGTGGGTGGGGTTCTATTGAGAGTTTAAGGTCCTATACCTGGGACCTGAGTGACACCTAGGCTAGAGTGGTTCATGTTCTTTCCCATTCCATTTCGGTCTGGTGCGGGAATATGAAACACGGTTCAGATGTGGGTTTCTTCTTGAGAACTCTGTGCTACAGATTTCCTGTAGTGCTAGGGCTTTCTGGGAAGCCTGCTAAGTCTGGATGACCTTTATTTTGACCTTCAGAAACTGAGGTGAATTAGAGGAGGATCTTTTATGGTTATTGTAAACACTGTACCTCCGGGTTAGAAGTGTTTACACTTCTCATAACTGATCCAAGTCTGAGGATCCTTGTTTTAGAACATCACCTGTGAGGGGGTTGGGTTGTTTGCAGGTTTGCAGGTACCCTTGGCCACATCATACCCTGATATTTGTTTTGTTTAAGAATGCTCCACTTTGGACAGTTCTTGTGATTTAACCCTGGACATGTGACTCTTTATTTGAGTCCCCCACCTTGGTTACTGGATTTCTAAACCTCCATCTGGACTTCTTGAACATACATGAACTTATATCAAGGCAGTAATCAGATCCAACTTGATCACAAACCCTTGCATATCATTTGCATACTCATCATTTGCATCATTTAACATTTGTTTATTTTTTTTCAGGGTATCCACATTTTATCTGGCTTGGTTTTGACCCCTTCATCTGCATAGACCTCTGTTCATCAGTTGTCTGCTTCAACTATCTTCATCAGTTGCCTGCTTCAGCTACTTTCATCACCAGCCTCAACCTATCAGTGGTTCATCACCAGTATCAGTCTTCATCATCAGCATTTGTTTCAGCTCTTCATCAGCAGTCATGGCACCCAAGAAGAGCAACATTTCATACCATTTCTTTGAGCCTGTGCTGACTGGTATCAGGCAGGTCCAGGCACTTATCACTCCAGACCACATCCCATTGTTCAGAGAGCATTATGGAGGCATCCTTGATATGGTTATGGACTTGGACCCTTCTCAGAGGAGTTTGATCCACACTTGCCTACAGTTTTATGACCCTCCTTTGAGATGCTTCACTTTCCAGAACTTTCAGCTAGGACCTCTGCTGGAGGAGTTCTCATCATTGATTGGAGTACCTGTCAGGGGTGATATCCCCTTCAACCCAGAGATGACTTCTCCCAGCAATGGAGAAGTGGCAAAAGCATTGTGCCTGGAACCTATTTTGATTGACCATGACATGACAACAAAGGCTGGGATCCCTGGTCTGCACTTAGACTTTCTGATTTCTCAGGCCATCCTGAAAGCCTCCTTGGGAGAATGGAGGGCAGTTTGTGCATTGTTAGCCCTCAGTATATATGGGGTTATACTATTTGCGGATGAGCCCAAATTTATCAGCAAGAATGCCATTCATCTTTTCCTTCTGAGGAACCCAGTGCCCACATTGCTGAGAGATTTCTATTATTCTGTTCACCAAAGAAATGAGAAGCAAAGAGGAAAATTGGTAAGATGCTGTGCTCCCCTATTCCATACCTGGCTGCTTAAACACTTACCCAAGACTGATGCCTTCCTGAATCCTCACCAACAGAAGAATTGGGCTAAGAGACTTATTGCTTTGACTTCAGATGACATCAGATGGTGTACCCAGAGCACCAAAGGCAGGTACATAATAACTAGCTGTGGGCAGTACCCCAATGTACCTCTAGTAGGAGTGAAGGGTTGCATCAACTACAATCCTTTGCTGTTTAAGAGACAATTGGGCTATGCTTTGGTTCACCCTCCTAGAGTGCAAGACTTGGCTGAAACCCTGTATTATGAGATAAAACCTAATCTAGCTGTTGTTAGACAAGCATCCTGGGCTTGGGACAACATCCAGACCAAAGGGATGGCCATTTTGGGGAGGTGCAATAATGTGGCTTCAGCTCAATACTATGAATGGTCCCATGCTAGAGCTCAGATTTTTGGGATGCCTTTCACCATTGAGGATGCACCTGGACCATCCACAGTACCACCTCCAGCCACTGTCAGCCTGGAAGAATTTGAGAAGCTAAAGGAAAGGAATGAGAATCTGTCTCAAGCTCTGAAGAAGACCCTCTGGGAGAGGAGTGATGGTCGTCTAGACATTGAGAGGTTGGAGAAGCTTAAGGTGGAACATCTGGCCAAGATTGAGAAGGCAGAGGACTACATCAAGAAATCAAGAGCTGGGGAGCAAATTTTGAAGAACGCCTGTAAAGAGGCCCAGTTTCAGAAGGCTGGGACTGATCTCTATCTGCAAGAAAGTCAAGCTAGGTGGGTCAGGATCACTGAGGCTCATACTCAAGAAGATAAGAGAACTCAAGCCAGGATTGAGCAATTGGAGGCCAATGAAAAGAAACAACAAGAAGCTCTGTTGGCAGCCCAGAAGGAGATTTCAGAATTGAAGCTTAGGGCTGGTCTGAAGAGGTCAAAGGACCATGACATGCACAAGAAGCTGACCACTGCTATTGCCACCAGAAACCTTCTTATCAGAAACATTACAGAGCACCCGGCTGGTCCTGTAACTGAGGCACTTTTGAAGGAGGTTAAGGAGGATGAGTTTGGATTAGATGTTTGATTTCTTTGCTTGTTGTTCATTTCCATTTCATGTACTTTTCTTTTGTTTTGTTGTATTTTGACCCCTCAGGGGAATGTGTTGTAAAAAACAGACTATGTGTTATGCACCTTTTGTAATATATTTGTTAGTTCATTTCCATTTGAGTTTCTTCTCTCAAGCAACATCAAAGCATCTTCCTCAGGGTCTGGAAAGGTCAAAACCAAGAACCAAGCCAGATACCTTGGAAAATAAATAAGCATACTGCATTGCATGCTAACTTTTGTTTTGTTTTGTAGGTTTCGTTATTATTCTGTTTGTTACTAACTCTGTTGTGGTTCAGGAATTATTGCTCGCCGTCGGGTGTTCCCTCTCAACCGTCCGCACCGGTATCCTACTCGCAACAATCTTCCTGGTATCAAAATGGATCAAGTACAGCAAGATCTAACAGAGGTCAGAACTCAGATGGCTAATGAAAGGCTGGAGATGAGAAATCAAATGACCCAATTCATGGAAGTAATGAATGGCTTGGCCCAAAGTCAAGAAAGGTTGAGGGCATTAGTGGAAAGACAAACCCCGGAAGAACCCCATTTGGGAACTGGAGGAACAAGTAACAATGAAAGGGGTCAGCCTCATGTTAACCCACCAGTATATGGGCCTCATCTGCATCCGGAAGTCAACATCCCGGGTAATGTGCAAGGAAATACTACTGCAGGCAGGATCTTGCAAGAAGATCCTCAAGAGGAGCAGTTTACTGTAATGTGAGCTGGGGATGAAGTCTATGATAGGAGGTTTGATGAAATTGCTGAGAAGTTGAGATCTCTGGAGTCTCAAAATTCCCTAGGTTTTGATGTCATGGATATGGGGTTAGTGGATGGGGTAAGGATTCCCCACAAGTTTAAACCTCCGTGCTTCGAGAAATACAATGGCACTTCCTGTCCACGAACTCACTTACAGTCCTTTCTGGGGAGACTTAAGGCATACACCATGGATGAAAAACTGTGGATGTTTTACTTTGAAGATAGTTTGACTGGGGCTTCAAGGGAGTGGTATTCACACTTGACCAGAGCTACTATCAGATGCTGGAAGGACCTAGCTGAAGCCTTCATCAGGCAGTGCCAATACAATCTGGACATGGCTCCTAACAGGACCCTTTTGATGGGAATGTCTCAATCCTCCAGAGAAAGCTTCAGGGAATATGCCCAAAGGTGGAGACAGCTTTCTGCTGCTGTCCAGCCACCCATGTCGGAAAGAGAAATGGCAGACATGTTTATGAATACTTTGCAGGGAACATATATTGATAGGCTAGCTGCCTTTTCTTCCACCAGCTTCGCAGACGTAGTTATAGCCGGGGAAAGAATTGAAAGCCTATTGAAGATGGGTAAAATTTCTGATAATGGTGCAAGTTCGTCCAGTAATCCCAGGAAGCCTTTTGTGGGACCTAGAAGAATCGGTGAGACAAATGCCATTCATGCCAGTAGGGGCAGACCTCAGTATGTCCACAGATCAGTAGCAGCTGTCACTATTCCAGCTCCGATTCCTTAGCAACCAGCATATCAACAACCACACTATCAGCAGCAAGTTCAGTATCCGCCACAGAGAGCCTACAACAACAATAACAGTCAACAACAAAGACCTTTTCAGCAAAGACCATCACAGGCAAATAGGGTGATTGACCCTATCCCTATGCCTTATGCTGCCTTATTGCCACATCTCCTGAAACTCAGCTTGGTTGAATTAAGGACATTGGCACCACCAGATCCCTCTAATCTTCCAAGGAATTATGATGTCAACGCCAGATGTGCTTTCCATTCCAATGCACCTGGCCACAATACTGAGAAATGCAGGGCTTTACAAATGAAGGTACAAGATCTGGTGGATTCTAAAGCCCTCAACTTTGCACCCCCTCCAAGTGTCACCAAGAATCCCATGCCCAATCATGGAGGGCCAAGAATTAATGACATTGAGGAAGACAAGCCATCTTTCTTAATCACCAGTGTTGGACAGATTCGAACACCTCTGGTCGAAATTAAATCTCAGCTTCTAGAGTGCCAGATGTTCCCCAGGTGTGAGCTCGGTTGTGGGTATTGAAACATTTCGGTCAACGGGTGTGATAATTTGAGAAGCGGCATAGATAGTCTTATCAAAAGTGGTATACTTCAGATCTCAACAACGGCGCCTACAAATCCAGCAATTCCTTTGACAACAATTCCTGATTCCTCTACAACTGCAACAACCATCATTCCGACCAATTCATCAATATCATCAACAATGGCTCCATCCATCACTTCAACAAATCAAATGTCAACAACCATTTCTTCTACAACATCAGCATCCCTTTATTCAGCAGAATCTTCTACAACGCCAACAGAAATTAATGAAGATGTCTCAGCAGTCACCATCTACTACGATCCATTAGATGTTCCTCCAAACAACGACTTACAACAACAAACAGTGGCATCTCCTACCAGGTCACCCGTCACCATTTACTACGATCCGCACACCATTTCAGTACCTTCCTCTGCAGCAGTCAGTCCAGTTACTATCACGGTACCTGGACCAGTTCCATATGAAAGCAGTAATGCCATACCTTGGCATTATGGCTCTGACCTCTACTGCAACGGAAAGAAAATCACTTTGGATTCTTCAACCTCTTCTCCACAGATTGATAATGTTGGGGGAGGCGGAGGCTTCACCAGAAGTGGACGCCTTTTTGCCTCACAACTGCAAAGACCTAATGCCGAAGCAGAAGCTGCTGCCAAAGCAAAGGGAAAGAGTGTGATATCTGAAGAACCAATTATCAAGGAAACTCAGAAGACGTCTTTTGAATAAGATGTAGACGAGTTTATGAGGATTATAAAGAGAAGTGATTACAAGGTGGTGGATCAGCTTCATCAAACTCCCTCAAAAATCTCCATATTATCCCTGTTGATGTGTTCCGAAGCTCACAGGAATGCATTATTGAAAGTCTTGCACGCAGCATACGTGCCAGAGGAGATCACTGTTAATTAGCTAGAAACTGTGGTGGCAAATGTCAACACCAGTCATGGACTGGGTTTTTACCAATGCTGACTTAACAACAGAGGGGCGTAACCACAACAAGGCTTTACACATCACTCTAGAATGCAAGGGTGCTGTTCTATCCCATGTACTGGTGGACACTGGGTCCTCACTCAATGTTTTGCCAAAGAAAGCCTTAGTGAAGCTGGAGTATGATGGCTTGGCACTGCGTCCGAGTAATTTGGTGGTGAGAGCATTTGATGGCTCTAAAAGATCAGTGCTAGGGGAGATTGATCTGCTTGTGATGATTGGCCCGCAGGCTTTTAAAATTACCTTCTATGTAATGGACATTCAGCCGGCCTACAGCTGTTTGTTGGGTAGACCTTGGATCCATGCCGCTGTCGCTGTTACGTCTACCCTTCACCAGAAGCTGAAATTCGAGTGGGAGGGCCAGATCATCACCATCTGTGGTGAAGAAGACATCTTTGTTAGCCATCTGGCTACGTACAAGTACATTGAGATGGATGGAGAAATCCATGAAACTATGAGCCAAGGGTTTGAGGCCCTAAACATAAATGAAGCATCTGCTGTACTGGGAACCTCCATGACATCTTATCAGCAAGCCAGGAAGGTTGTTGAAGAGGGTACTGCCCAAGGCTGGGGCAAGTTGCTGCCCATGGAGAAGAAGGAGGACAGATTTGGGTTGGGTTACAAACCAACTCAACAAGATCAATCATAGGCTGTTAAGAAGCCCAACTTTGTCAGCGGGGGAATGCTCACCCCAGATGCAGTGAACAACTTGGAAGACGAGGATGAAAGCGACCGCAACCTGGAGAGCTGGATACGTCCAAGGATCCCGGGGAGCCAAGTCCTTAACTGGTCTTCCCAGGAAATTATAAGGGTTACTCCTGCAGAGTAATTATTATTTCCTGTATTTTTAAGCATGCATCAAGTCTTGCATCTTGCCCAATATGACAAGACTCATTTTGTAATCGGGCCATCTTGTAATTTTGTGCAAACAGATCAATCAATGAATATCGGACATCTTTTGCAAATGAGTTTTTTTCTTTTTCGCTCACTGTTTTTCATTTTTCTTTTTGTACAAAAATAAAATGGCAATGTTTTCCAAAATGAAAACTTCATTTCACTTTTTTCTAAACAAGATTAAAATCGATCACTAAAATAAACAATCTAAACCCTTGCAGAGAGTGCCTTTCAGACTGCACCGACAACAACACAGCTATGGCTTCGTATGACTTTGACAATCCAATCAATCAAGCTGACGAAGGGGTTGAAGAAGATTATGAGCTTCCTGAAGAGCTAGCCAGGTTGTTAAGGCAAGAGGAGAAGGTTATCACTCCTCATCAGGAGGAGGTCGAAACGGTTAATCTTGGTACGGAAGAAGATGTGAAAGAGGTTAAGATCGGGGCCTGCCTACAAGACTCAGTGAAGGAACAACTGATTGACATGCTTCGGGAGTATGTAGATGTCTTTGCTTGGTCTTATCAGGATATACCAGGGTTGGACACCGATATTGTCATGCACAAGCTTCCTTTGAAAGAAGACTGCCCACCGGTAAAACAGAAATTGCGCCGTACCCGCCCGGATATGGCAATGAAGATAAAGGAAGAGGTACAAAAGCAGTGGGACGCCGGTTTCCTTGCTGTAACTAGCTATCCGCCGTGGGTCGCTAATATTGTACCTGTGCCTAAGAAAGACGGCAAAGTGAGAATGTGCGTGGACTACCGGGATCTGAACAGAGCCAGCCCGAAAGATGATTTCCCTTTACCTCACATTGATGTATTGGTTGATAATACGGCTCAGTTCTCGGTGTTCTCCTTCATGGATGGATTTTCAGGATACAATCAGATCAAAATGTCGCCTGAAGACATGGAGAAAACCACTTTCATCACACCTTGGGGCACGTTCTGTTACAAGGTGATGCCATTCGGACTGAAGAATGCGGGTGCCACTTATCAACGGGCTATGGTAACATTATTCCACGACATGATCCATAAAGAAATTGAATGTTATGTGGATGACATGATTGCCAAGTCCCTCACAGAAGAGGACCACCTGGTAAACCTGTTAAAGCTATTCAAGCGTCTGAGGAAGTACCAATTGAAGTTAAACTCCAACAAATGCACATTCGGGGTGCGATCCGGTAAGCTGCTGGGATTTATTGTGAGTGAGAAAGGGATTGAAGTTGACCCTGAAAAAGTTAAAGCCATTCAAGAAATGCCTGCACCAAAGACAGAAAAAGAAGTTCGAGGGTTTCTAGGTAGGTTGAACTACATTTCAAGGTTCATATCTCACCTTACAGCAACTTGTGAACCCTTGTTCAAGCTATTGAGAAAAGAACAAACTGTCAGGTGGAACGAAGACTGCCAGAGGGCTTTTGACAAGATCAAGGAATACTTACAAGAGCCTCCAATCCTTATGCCTCCAGTTGAAGGAAGACCTCTGATAATGTACTTGACAGTATTAGAAGAGTCAATGGGGTGTGTGCTGGGCCAGCATGACGAGTCTGGTCGAAAAGAGTATGCAATATACTACCTAAGCAAAAAGTTTACCGACTGTGAACAACGTTATTCACTGCTCGAGAAAACTTGTTGTGCTTTAGCGTGGGCTGCTCGCCGACTAAGACAGTATATGTTGACCCACACTACTTTATTGATATCAAAGATGGACCCAGTTAAGTACATTTTTGAGAAGCCAGCTCTCACCGGACGGGTTGCCAGATGGCAAATGATCCTCACAGAATATGACATCCAGTACACATCTCAGAAAGCCATCAAGGGCAGTGTATTGTCTGATTATCTTGCTGAGCAACCTATTGACGATTACCAGCCTATGAGATTTGACTTCCCTGATGAAGACATCATGTTCATAAAAGCAAAAGATCATGAAGAGCCTGTTCACACCGAAGGGCCTGACCCGAAAGAAGAATGGACTATGATGTTTGATGGGGCTGTTAATATGAATGGTCGTGGTGTTGGTGTAGTACTCATTACACCTAAGGGAGTTCACATGCCTTTCTCGGCAAAACTCACTTTCAACTGCACTAACAACGAAGCTGAATACGAAGCCTGCATTATGGGTCTTGAGGAAGCCATTGACCTCAGGATCAAGACTTTGACTGTGTTCGAAGATTCAGCTTTGGTAATCAATCAAACCAACGGCAAATGGTACACCCACCAGGATCATCTAATACCTTACTGGGATTATACAAGAAGGTTATTGACTTTCTTCACAACGGTCAAGCTTGAGTATATCCCTCGAGACGAAAATCAGTTTGCGGATGCTCTGGCTACCATTTCATCCATGATCAAAGTTCAAGCTGCCAACTTTGTACCTCAAATTGCAGTGTCCAGACTTGACAGACCGGCATATGTATTTGCAGCAGATGTTGTCAAAGATGATAAGCCTTGGTTCCATGACATTAAATGCTTCTTGGAGGATCAAACATACCCACCTGGGGCATCTTCCAATGATAAGAAGACTTTAAGAAGGCTTGCTGGTAGTTTCTTTCTGAATGCTGACGGTTCCTTGTACAAGAGAAACTTTGATATGGTACTCCTCAGATGCGTTGATAGAACAGAAGCAGACTTGTTGATGCACGAAGTGCACGAAGGATCCTTTGGTACCCATGCAGGAGGGCATGCCATGGCTAAAAAGTTGCTAAGATCAGGTTATTACTGGATCACAATGGACGCCGACTGTTGTGCCTATGCCAGGAAATGCCATAAATGCCAGATCTATGCGGATAAAGTGCATGTACCTCCGAATCCTCTGAATGTGATGTCTTCACCTTGGCCCTTTTCCATGTGGGGCATTGATATGATTGGCAAAATTGAACCAACTGCTTCCAACGGCCACAGGTTCATCCTGGTTGCCATTGACTATTTCACCAAGTGGGTCGAAGCAGCTTCCTATGCAAATGTTACAAGGCAAGTGGTAGCCCGATTCCTGAAGAGAGACATCATCTGTCGATATGGAATGCCCGAGCGAATCATTACTGATAATGGTTCCAACTTAAACAACAAAATGATGGCAGAACTATGCCGGGACTTCAAGATCCAACACCACAATTCTTCCCCTTACAGGCCAAAGATGAACGGCGCTATCGAGGCAGCTAACAAGAACATCAAGAAGATTGTGCAAAAGATGGTAGTTACATATAAAGACTGGCATGAAATGCTACCGTTTGCCTTACATGGGTACCGAACGTCAATCAGAACATCCACTGGGGCAACACCGTATCAGCTTGTTTATGGTATGGAGGCAGTCCTACCTGTTGAAGTTGAATTACCCTCCCTGCGAGTACTAATGGATGTTAAGCTGAATGAAGCAGAATGGGTCCGAGCCCGATACGAACAACTGAATCTGATTGAAGAAAAGAGGTTGGTTGCCATCTGGCATGGGCAGTTATATCAGAAGAGAATGAAGAAAGCCTTCGATCAGAAAGTCAGGCTCCGAGAGTACCAAGTAGGAGATCTTGTGCTGAAAAGACTCATCCCTCCTCATACAGACCACAGGGGCAAGTGGACTCCGAACTATGAAGGGCCATTCGTAGTAAAGAAGGTTTTCTCTGGTGGAGCACTGATGCTCAGTACTATGGATGGTGAAGACTTCCTGTCCCCCGTGAATTCAGACGCAGTTAAAAAATACTTCGCATAAAAACGACCCGCTGGACATAAAAACAGAATGTAAGTCCAGGCAAAAATAGGGCATCCCGGCGAGTCAAAAACAGAATAAAAGACTCGGGCAAAATAAGGGAAAATAAACAAAAATGTACACCAGCTGAGTTGAAAAGCCGCATTGGACAACTCAGGCAAAAAAGGGTATCCCGATGGATTGAAAACCCGAAAGGGCGATCCACACAAAATAAGGGAACAAGCGAATAACTGTGTTCTGAATTCACCTGTATCACTTACAACTTGACAAGTTTCGAAAGGATCAAGCCCTTTTTCAAGAATCAACCTTCTTCAGAAAGCAAGACGAGAAGAACGTCAAATGTCATACGAGTCATAGCAAAAAGGAAGCTCCTGGAAGCGTCATCAACATTGCCAACATCTTTCGTTTCTCAATTCGTAAAAATCTCCTCATTTTAGGAGATTTGTTTCTTTGACTGTATCTTGCCAATTCATGGCACATGAATTAATAAAATCAGATTTTCAGTCACGTTTCGTCTCGTACATTTTATTTTCATTTGCGAAAATGTACGATGTCTTTAAGATACTGATTGCATAAATACATATGCTTCTTTTAAATACGTACTTGCAGGAAATATACTTACTCCCGGGGGTGTCTGAACTCTTAGGATGGAATCCGGTAAGGGATACCTCGGGATTACTTGTGCGTTTCTCTGTCTTTTCAGGATTGCAGGTATTCGAAGCACAACATGGGGCATGAAAGCTTCACCCCAGCAAGCTGGCAAACCAGGATCTACTCGGTCTTAGCACCGGAAGTGCTTTCTCCCCAGCTGAGTTACTATTTATTACTTCCTCCTCAGCCAAATGCAAAAGCCAGGGAACTATCTCCCCACAGAGTGTCAACCTCTACCCGGAAGAGCAACGCGTGAAGAAATCACAACAGAGTGAAAGAAAGCTTCTACGAACCCCAGCTGGGTCCCCCATTACAAGGATATGTCTATCAATGATCTATTTCCCCCCCAAGCAGAGTCATACATTACGGATCTACCAATGATCTCATCCCCAACTGGGACGTCCACTTCAAGCAGATCAGCCAGAGATCTTCGCAGCAACGGGATCCGAATCCCGGATCATTACCTTTTGCATAATCATAGCATTCGCATCATTATTTTTCCCCACAGAGCGTAGCATTCCGTCTAAAACGGAGCATTACGGCAAAAATCAAACATATTGCATAATCATAAGCCATGTTCTGAATCAAACACTTGTAAATACTGACAATCCATCAACGATGTACAGAAAACTCTCCAGGTTCCCCGGCAGAGAGTCAAGGCATTTTCCCTAAAGATACAGATACTTCCTGACGCCCGTCCGTGTCATATCCCCAGTAGAAAGCCAAAGCGTCTCCTTTGCACTCACCGATACACATACAAACGAATCCTTGGTACCCGTCCGTGTCACCTTCCACAGCAAGTTAAACACTCGTCTGTACACCACTCATACTTGTTACTCCTGTTTTACTCATACAGATACTCGTCTGTATCTTGTATACACCACTTATCTTTCTTAGATTCGAAACTCGTCCGTGTTCTTTGTTAAGTAGTTGATACTCGTCCGTATCATCATCTCTGAACATGCGTCAAGCGTTTGTTTCTACTGATACTCGTCCGTATCATGGTCTTAAGGATGCTCGTTCGCATCTTTAATCCATACACAATGTCAGATACTTTTACCTCTTTTCAGAGTTTAGACACTCGTCTGTGTCTATTATTCCCCAGAAGAGTCCCCTCAGATCCGATACTCGTCTGTGTTCTTTGTTAACCAGTTGATACTCGTCCGTATCATCATCTTTGAACATGTGTCAGTATTTGTTTCTACCTGATACCCATCCGTATCATAGTCTTAAGGATGCTCGTTCGTATCTTTAGTATATACACAGTGCTCAAACACTTATACCTTTCATTTCTTGGATATAGATACTCGTCCGTGTTTACTATTCCCCAGCGAAGTCCCCAGCAAAACTTCTTTTCTATCTGACATTCGTCCTATGTCATGATACCTTTGCGGCAGTCGTACCCTGCCGGGTGATCGTCCTTCACCTCCTTGATGATCGTCCTTCATCAACCCCTAGTGGAGTCTCTATTTATTAGAGCCCCTTCTTATCCGACATTCGTCCTATGTCGTGATATCTTTAGCAGCCGTCCCCTGCTAGGTGATCGTCCTTCACCTCTTGATGATCGTCCTTCATCATTTTATCCGGTGGCCGTCCCCATCGTTGATCTTGTTATCTGACATTCGTCCTATGTCATGATAAACCCTGAGAGCAGCCGTACCCTGCTAGGTGATCGTCCTTCACCTCTTGATGATCGTCTTTCATCATGCTTATCCGATGGTCGTCCCCATCGTCGACCTTTTTATCCGACATTCGTCCTATGTCGTGATACTTTTGGCAACCGTACCTTGCCAGGTGATCGTCCTTCACCATTAGATGACCGTCCCTCATCTTATCCCCAACAGAGCAGCCGTCCCCTGCTAGGTGATCGTCCTTCACCTTTGATGACCGTACCTCGTCATTTATTCACATATAATCCCCAGAGAGTCTTATAGCTTTACCTAATGGCCGTCCCCATCACAATCTCTTATATCCCCAGCTTGTCGGCCGTCCCTGTCATAGCTTTATTTCCCGCATCTTCCCCAGCAGTCGTCCTCTGCTCGACGGTCGTCCTCCGTCGCCCGCACTTTATAATATACTTTATTTTCTTTTACAATCTATATCCCTTTTCTTCTTAATTCTGTGAGTGCAAATTTTGGAATGTCTTTTGGTATTCAACCACAAGTTATCTTGTTTGCCTGTTAAGTCGTTGCTTACATCCTACACAGCTAACTCATGTTTGAATAGGGGCAGCTGTAAACACCCCAAATTTGCCCTCACCCATTCACATCATGGCTTGTGATATTTTCATATGCATAAGTTCAATCATAGCATCTCATACCACATTTTTTTTTATTCACTGCATTATTTCTAAGTCATCTGCATCTAGGGTTTGTGATCTGAGCAAACCTGAGCCATTTGAGCCACTCCAAAGGTCATCAATCCCTTCAAAGTGGTCCATGTATGTTCAAGCATCATATTATATCCTCACAAAGTCAAGAAAGTCAAAGAATCACAAGAACTGAGAAAGGCATGGAAGCAGAGCCAGGTTTAACTGCACAGATGACCTAAAATTAGGGTTTTGGTTTCAGAGGCCATAACTCCAAATTTTTTGGTCATTCTTGTTTCTATTGGTCTCTATATGTTATGAGGATCGTGCATATCAATTTTCATGAAGAAATTCAATGGGGAAGGCATCTAATCAAGAGTTGACTTCTTGAGCAAGTCAGTGCAAAATCAGGGCATCTGAGGCCCCCAATGACCCAACCAAGGGGTGTTCTTCATCATTTTGAATGTGTATGATCTTTATTTTATCATAGAAGGTGTTAGAAGTTCACAAAATTGAAGAATTTCAAGCCATTTGCAAAGTTGCCTTTTTGGGAAAATGACTTGTAATGGAAACTTGCCATTTTGGGAAAGTTTTTCAACCCTTGCTTTTTGATTCAAAATTGCTTCAAATGAGAAAACTTTGGTCATGAAAGTTGTAGAATGGATCATTCCCTTTTCAAAAAGTACAAGAACTCATTCTAATTCATTTTGGATCAAACGTTATGGCTTGTCAAAGTTAGGAAAAATCACATAATTTCAAGTTTTGAACCAAAGAGGCAAAGTTGCAAAATCCCTTGCCAAGGTAAAATGAGACCTCAAAGTGACTTCTAATCCTTGCACAAACATAAACCAATTCCTAAAAGTCAGAATGCATCAAAGGTTTGCCCATTTTCATGACTTGTGGATCAAGAAATCACAAAAGGGGCCAAAAGTCACAAAGTTGCAAAACATCATACAAACCCTAATCCACTTGCTAATTGGCTTCAAGACTGATCCCATGGCTCTCCTCATTCCTTGCTGCGCAGGACACCCCTTTGTCCTTGGCCTACCAATGACCCATACCTCTCTTACACAAAAAGTTGACTTTATGCATTTTGCTCCATACCAATCACACTGCTCCACAACAACTCTCTAACCTATCAAGGATTGAAATGTGTACCAAAAGCAACCCAACACATAACACAACTAAGCCAGAACACACACACAAGTCAGCATACACAAAAATTCATCCCCTTGCATTTTCTATCGAATCTCTCAACTCAGCTACTCAAACTTGAAAATTCCTTCACTAATCAACTCACCATGATCCACTGATCATTTCCCACCCCTCACTTGTCCCTGAAACCACCACAATCAAAAACACGATTTCAACACTCCCTTGACCTGAGCTTCTGCAAACTTTCTCTGGAGGCCATATAAACTCTAGCTAAGTGTCAGAAGCTTCTAAGGAGGATCATTGGAGCTTGTTTGAACCAAAGAAGCAGCCAGAAAGTCCCTGTTTCGAAAGCTCAAGCTCAGGTAGCTATGGCATTTATTTTTCCAGAACTTCCATTTTTAGTTTCTAAATGCTTCCTTATGCTTCACTGATTATCATGATGTGATTTGTTTTGAAAATGAGTGAAAAATGGCCATGTATGCTTGTTCTGAAACTTTGCCCGTGAAATTAGTTTTGGTTTGATTCTTATGATTCAGTGAAAATAAATGATTTTTGGGGTGGGGTTTAGGTTTAATGATGTTTAAGGATTGAATCTGGAGATTTTGGTGAAGTTTTGATGCGTAGGGAGTGAGATAGCATGAATGGTTGGCCGGAGAAGATGACCGGAACACTGTTCCGGTCATCTGAGAGTGTTTAGGGTTCAGATTAGGGCTTAATGATGTAATTAGTGTAGTTTGAATCTCAGTCATCCAGATGCGCGCGCTGGTCAATTCCCTCCCTTTCTATTTGAATCTCAGCCACTGGATTGGATTACTTTCATTAATTCGTATTTTTAATTCATTTTTATTGCATTTTCTTTCTCATTTATTTTAAAATATCAAAACACTTTATAAAAATTTCATTTTTTGCATGCTGGCTTAAAATATTTTTCTCATTCTGAATATATTTTTATTTTTATTTTTTGCATTAAAAATTATTTTTAAATCATTTAAATGTTTATTTTTAATTAGTTAATGGAAATTAATTAATTAAAAATACATTTAGGTATTTAAAAATCACAAAAAAATTCACATTGCATTTTAAAACATTTAGAAACATTTTCCAACTCTCAAACTAAATTTCTTTTTTGTTCTTGATGCCTTTTGATTCTTTTCATTGGAATTAATTTCATTTTTAGGCAATATTTTGTTTCAAACTTCAAAAATTCTTTTCTGCCTAACCATTGGGAGTTGGATGATGATTCTTTTTGCATTATACTCTTCATAGCATGTAGTTTATAGCATAAATTTGATTTGAATTGATCTTGCATTTTCAATTTGTTTTGCATTTTTCTTGACAAAGTACCTTAAAACCCTAGCCATCTTAGGAAATTCACAACTTTCACTAGGTTAAGAGTTGGATCCCCTCCTTTGGGCAGTGAGTTTGTATAGGTTTAGGGTATCTTTGATTGCATTTTCAAATTTTTATCATGTCATATGCTTCTGGTTTTGAATTTTGCTTTGTGTGTTGATCATAAACCCTAATATGTGCCTTCCTTTGCATCCATCTTTCATTTGCTTACATCCAATGACTTGCCATGACATTTTGTGCATTCACATGATTCATAATTCATCTTAGGACATGTTAGAATCATGTTTGATCATTGCATCTCTCATTTGCCATGTTGTATGTCCATTGCATTTCATAACTTCTCATGTACATTCATGGTTCAATACATGCTTCATCTGCATCCATGTGCTTGTGTGACCATTCTCATACCTTGTCATGTGTTTGCATCATCCCTTAGCATCATTAACATCATGTTCTTGCTTCTGGTTTTGGTTTGCATCATGGCATTGCATCTCACTCTCTTTGCATTTCATTTTCTTGTGCTAACATTTCAGGTGGTAAGTTGTTTGAGAAGTAAATTTGCCTTCACTTCTCACAATTTCTTTTCATCTCTTTCATACTTCCTTTGCTGCATTTTGTATGTATATGAGAGTGAGCTTTCTCATTCATGTTCATCTCTTACCTTCCTCCTTCAAGCAACTTGTCTTCTTAAGTGAAGCAAGTTGTTTTGCTTCTCTTTGCTCCTTTCATCTGCTTCTTGGTGGTTCCTCTGAAGATCTTCTTGCAAACCTCATTAACCCTAGGAACAACCAAGCATGACAATAATTAGGGTTTTGATTAGTCCCCCCACTTAGCTTTTACCTTTGTGTCATCTTTGAGTCTTCTCTTCTCATCTCATAATCAGGACTAAACCCTAAAGGCTTTAAGGCTTTGTGATTAAACTTATGCCTGCATCCTTCTATTAGGATGGAGTGTATAACTTTAATCCTAAGTGTTAAACCCTTAATGTGTTTAACTCCTTTAATCAATCCATCTAATAAATCACTAAGACATCAAGCTTGTAACTTGGGCCTTGCATTAGGGTTCTAATTCTTCCTTAATTGGTTAAGAAGGACTAACCCTAGTGTTAATGGACAAGTCCCCCTCAAGTTGTCTTACAAATCATAAAAATCACTTCTTTATCTTGTCATTAACTAAAATCCACTTTAATAAAGGCTTTGTTTTGTCATGAGGTTAATCCCTAATCATGGATTAAGTTGAGGAGTCTTTCTCAGCTTAAATGTTCTCATCTATTATCCTTCTATTAGGATGGAGTAATGGATCCATTAAATCCTTGATTATGGCTTAAACTCATTACTTAACACTAAACAAAAACAAAAAAACATCTAAATAATCACAAGTAGGTTAATGATCTTAATCCTACATCATGGTGATTAAGTGTGAGATGCTGACTTCACACTTAAGGTATTCTCATTACCCCTAATCAGAGGGAGGATGTGATGAGTTTACTAATCCATTGGTTTAGGATTAAGCTCATTTTCTTATAACAAATTTCCAAAAGCAATAAAAGACTGAAAATACACAAAAACAAACAATAATCGTCTCCTCCGGGATTCTTTTCTCACCTCATTCACTCACAAACGAGAACTTGTTTCTTCCGTCTAATGCAAGACAGTTAGCACCTGAGCCAGACAGGTCATACATTTGAGCATAGACAAGTAAGCAGTTCACGAGTCAATTCACCTTTCAGTCTCTTTGGGTCGAACTACGGTGTTTTGACTTCCTCATTGCACGAGAGGATACGTAGGCATAACTTAACAGTTATCGAACAAAAGTCTCTGTATATCCCCCCTCTTTCCAGCATTATTCTTTAAGCCTCATAGCCTTGAGCATTATACTCTTGTTCTTACACTGACACTTCTCTTATACACTTCACTTTTCTTTTACACTGACACTTGCATTCTTTCCAGCTTTGATACACAAATTGCACTGACACTACCCCTTTAAAACACAAATCTTTTGAGCGTGGATCCCGTCGAGTACGACGGACAATCTGGGTGCTAATACCTTCCCAGGTTGTAACCAACCCCCTTTCTCAGTCTCTCTGGTTCGCAACCGTCTTATCCATATCTTTCTAGGTCTATGCAACATTACCTTTCCTCCGGGATAAAAATGCCTAGCTGGCGACTCTCTTCTTTCTGAGTTCACCCCTGTGTGTTCTCTCTCCTTTTCGCCGACCGTTCGCGTCTGTACCCCTTCTGACCAGGTGTCATTTGGTGGGAGCGACACTGTCCCCACAGTCAAGTCAAATTATAGGACCCCCATAGTAGGTCCAGTTTTTCCTTCATAGTTCAATAGGACCAAGTTCTGGGGTTTTAGGTCTGTGTCGAATTTTCCAATTCTGGATAGCAAGAAATGTGGCATTTTGTTTACTGTAGTGTCACAATCAACTAGAATCTTGTTGATGGCCATGTTTTCTATCTTTCCAGTAATATAAAGGGGTTTCAGATGCCCCCTCATGGCCTCAGTGGGTCTTTCCAAGAAAGCATTTTTCTCTTCGACGCAATCGTTGTTCATTACATAGTAGCACACTGGTTGATGTGCTGCCATTTCTGCTTCAGTATTAGCATCTAGATTTTCAACCTCAATGATGGGATTATACTCTCTAGGGATGATTGAAACTACATTGACCAAAACGTCCAAAGAAGCTCCAAATTCACAATCGAAGTTATCTGTCATCTCTTCATCTTCGACAACCTTCAACTCAGCTTTTATTTCTGCCTTAATGTCAGCTTCTTTGTTCCTGAACGATAGTCCTTTGTGCCCCACAGACACTTTGTTATTCGTTTTATGGTTGTCCCTAGCTTCACCAATGACGCTCGTGTTGGATTCAGCACAATCACTTTTGGAGGCCTCCCTTTGAGCCTTCCTTCTGCGCTGCTCCCTACGCCATTGCGACCTGGTGTAACACGGTGGGAGAACTGACTTTAGTTAAATGTTGCGGATAGCAAGAGTCGCCACCGACTTTTATTTTATCCAAAGGAAAGGGCATAAAAGAACAGGAAAAACCTTAAAAAGATTTTGAGTTCGGGGGGTAGGTTATACAAAGGGAAGGTGTTAGCACCCTTTATATCCATGGTTATCCATGGGCTCTTAGTTACTTAGCTCACTTTAAAATGTTTTTGAAAAGTGTAATATGTGAAAAGAAATTTTCTTAAGTACTTTATAATGATCCATGTACGGATATATATAAAGCCTTTGTTTTGAAAATTGCTTGAAAAAATGTGAAGTGTTTGAAGTGTTTTTGAAAAGTGAGCAAGTACATAAGAGGAACCTATCCTAAGTTAAGTCTTTCTTGTTCTTAAATATCCTTTAAGTGGTAAGATTATCCCTATTATTAAGGAATAGGTAGTCATTACCTTGGATGTGTGAGGGACAAGTGAAGGGACAATTGTTATTTAGGCAACTGTAAGGTGTATAAGCAATTCGAAGGGACTTATCATCTTTATTCAAAAGGGACAAGATCATTACGAAGGCAACCGTGAAGGGACTTGATCTTTTTATCTGTTTAAGGGACTAGATGATATGAGAGAAGGGACTTTGCTTTACACTTTACTTGACCTTTTGTTTAGGCAACTTGAGAGGTAACCCTTAAGGAAGTGAGATGGCGATCAAAGATCGACTTACGTGTGTGAGTGTACAAGTTCAAGTATTTATCTTATAAATTAGTGATCTAAATCCAATTTTAAATACAAACATATCTTGCACTCCCTATTTTACTAACCATAGCAATTAATAATAAAAATTACTACAACTATTACATAATGGATACAATTACATTATAATAATTAAAAATAATTAAAATAAATAAGTAAATAAATAAATAATTAAATGGGTTAGTAATAATAATAATAATAAAATAAACAATCACATAATAGATAAATAAATAAATAAAGGGGGTTAGTAGTAATAAAATAAATAAGAATAAGATGAAAGAATTAGCATAATAATAAAAAAGTTCAATTTTAAATGAATAATTACTTTTAAGGTTTTTAATTAATAATAGAAATAAATGATAAATATTATATATTAACAAAATATGACTAATAATCTAATTATTTTAATTTTATATACATATTATACAAATATTTAATTATAATTAAATAAACATATACAAATAATAAATTATACTCATAAAAATAAAATTAAGTTTTTTTTTTAATTATTTAGAAAAATAAGTTAGGATTAATTAATTAATTAAACTATTTACATTATTTATATAAAACTATGTATAATAATAATATAAACAAATAATAAAAATAAATAAACATAATTAACATTTATATACAAATATTAATATTTATAAAATAATTAGGGTTTAAGAAGTATTATTAGGGTTTATATAAAAAACTAGGTTTTCTAAAAATTTTAGGGTTAACTTATTTACAAAACAAATCCATTTATTTACCAATACCTATATATACATACTTATTATAAAATAAATATAAATAATTTAAAGTTTTAAGAAACATGAATTATAATTTTTAAGATATGAAAAAAATATTATAATGTTATTTAGAAATTATTTTTCCTAATTTATATTTACTAGTTTAAACAAAATAGTATTTATATAATATAATAAATTGAAAATAATAAAAAAAATAAAGAAATTGATCAAAAAGAAAGGACCTGGGATTTGAACCCAGGTCCCTTACCTCTATACTCAACACCAAAACCACTCTGGCCAGCATGCGCAGGTGATATAGAATGAGAACCATGTTGTTTTGTTTCATATCCTGCAAAAATCACAACAAAAAGCAAAACAATACAAAAGGGCCTGGGGGGATTCGAACCCAGGACCCTCAACCAACAAACAAACACTTTAACCATCCAGCCAGAAGGGCGCATCTGCAAGTTAAACAATAAACAAACATAATATATTAAGTTAACTGAATAATGAAAAATTGAACAAAATATTGTTGTCACCAAGGATCGAACACAGGTCACAACCAATAACACGCATACGCCAACACCACTGGGCCAAGCAGCATCTGTGGAAATAATATGAAAACCAATCAATAAAATATTAAGTCAAAGTTTGAATTTCTTCCTGCGCGCCAAATGACTTCATCTTCTTCATATTTCCTGCGAAAACACCTGCGAATACACCTACAAATTTTCCTACGAATTCTCACTTTCAAGAACCTGCGAAAATTGTATCTCTCACAATATGTAAAAGGACCTATAATGTCTTAGCTCATACCTTCCAAATGAAGCATTTTTGGGCTTGGCTTGTGAGACACAAAGTTGTAGAGAATTCAATTTCCTTCAAAATGAGCTTTGGATGGGAAAAATTTGATGAAGCTTGTGAAAGTTATGGCTGGTCAAATTTCAGTTGACTTTTCCTGAGGAAACCCTAATTTAGAAACCTCTGATTCTTGATGATCTGGAATCTCCTTGATGAATCATGATCAACCCTTGATCAAATGATGAAATTTATTTCATATACTTGATGTTGGCAAAAAATCATGAAGTTTGACTTTGGTTTGACCACAGTTGACCTCAGTTTGACTTTTTAACTGCTTTGACTGATTTTGACCTATCTGATCATCTGACTGAGCAAACCTTTGGGAAAAGTCTTGAAACTTGTCATGGGGATTCTTAAACACATATAAGATGTTATGAACCTCACTTGAAGTCTTGGAAGTCCATTTAGCCTGATTAAAGTCAAAACCCTAGTTTAGGATGCATTGCTTATGAGGATGCATTGTCTGAGGGAAATGTCAAATCTTCTGACTAATTGTGAACCTTGTGAACATCATAAGATGTCTTGTGAACCTCGTGAACCTCATAAGATGTCTTGTGAACCTCATAAGATGTCTTGTGAACCTCATAAGATGTCTTGTGAACCTTGTGAACCTCTTAGTACACAAAGTCTTGTTTTGTGAGGGCAAATTTTGGGGTGCAACAACTGCCCCTGTTCAATTTTCTGAAACCTGAGGGGTTAGATTGATATATGTGTCATTCGTGACCTGGAAGGTTGAAGGGGATTGAACACAAAAGCCCAAAAATTTGCACTCACCAGTGCATAGAGTAATACTGATGATATGTTGTATATGCTTGAGTGGGCTTAAAGATGCCACTTGGAGGAACTGGAGATGGGCTTATAGATGCCATCTGGAGAAAGGTTCTTCAAATATACTTCTTGGAGAATAAGGTAGTCCAAAGTATGAAGATATAGCCTTTGGGAAGATAAACAACGGCCCAAGGTAAGGGTATGACTTTTCGGGAAGATAAACGACGACCCACAATCATAATAGCTTTCAGGAGGATAAACAACGTCCCGAGGTATAATAGGGTGCTTGGGAAGATAAACAATGGCCCAAGGTAAGGATATAACTTTTGGGAGGATAAACAACGGCCCAAAGTGATAATAGAGTACTTGGGAAGATAAATAACGGCCCAAGGTAAGGGTATGACTTTTGGGAAGATAAACGACGGCCCAAAGTTATGATAGGGTACTTGGGAAGATAAACAACGGCCCAAGGTAACAATATGGCTTTTGAGAAGATAAACGACGTCTCAAGATAGCCTTCGGGAAGATAAACGACGTCCCGATATAATGAGATAACCTTTGGGAAGATAAACAACGGCCCAAGGTAAGGGTATGACTTTTGGGAAGATAAACGACGGCCCAAAGTCATGATAGCTTTCAGGAGGATAAACAACGTCCCGAGGTATAAGTTGTTGATGTAGTTTGTCTGCTGGAGAATTAATCTGAAAAACAAGATTAGTTCGATGTATATAACATTCTGCAAGATAATATTAGTTTATGCATTATGTATGCATGTATAGTATGATGCACTGAAGTAATTTATTATGTATTTATGGATATGTATGTTATGGTATGAGGTAAATGATGTATGTATGCATCATGCAGCCTGAAGTGTCCGGGTATCTTCGTATAACAACTGCTGGCCAGGGAAAATAAATCCCAATATGTTGCCGAAGAACAAGAGGAACTCGTTCCTGTCTCGTTTGATAACATAGTATTCATAACCTCCCATCTTCGTTTGATAGTAAGGTATCCATAACCTCCCGTCTTCGTTCGATAGTAAGGTATCCATAACCTCCCGTCTTCGTTCGTCGTACTCCTATTGAAAGAATAAATTCCCGACTATCCGTCTGAGGATAAAAGAGATGGATATAAATTCCAGGGGAGATGTGACTCGAAGTATTTATGAAGATGGTTTTGCCCTACTGGGGGACTTGTAACTGTCTGGTGGGAATGAACCGGCGAATTTTCGTTGAATTCCTTCCCTCGTTCGTCCTTAGTAAATACTATTACTGCATTTTCATGCATTTCTGGTAAACATCAATCATATTAAGCATTTATGCATTTCTGGTAAACATCAATCATATTCAAAAGCATACATACATTCAAACACAACCAATGGACGTTTCACTTATGTAAATAGGGTAAAAGTAAATCTGGATTCAAAGATGAAATTTTATTTATATCATAAAGTGACCTATACATAGGCAAATTTGTACAAGGAGACAGAAAACCTAGTAAGAGGAATTCGTCATAAATTTTTTACAAAACAAAGAAAATCAGCTATGTGGGAAATAACCCTATTGAGTTTCAATTCTACTATTGCCATTATCTTCAAATATCTCATCTTCTGCTGTTGAGACGGAATGATTGAATTGAGCTTTATCTGTTCGAGCTTGAGTAAGTAGCACAACTGGTAGTAGTTACATGGGTGATCCAAACGAGACATAGTCATACGCTTTAATCCCTAACTTTTGCCTGGATTGCCCTTTCAGGTTTTCAATCCACCGGGATACCCTTTTTTGCCCAAGCCGCCTTTTCAGGTTTTCGACTTGCCGGGTGTACATTTATATATATATATATATATATATCCCTAATTTTTGCCCGAACCCTTTTGGTTCGCCGGGATGCCCTTATTTTTGCCTAGGCCAGTCGACCTAGCGGGTCTCTTTTTATGCGTAGTATTTTTTAACTATGTCTGCGTTTACAGGCTGTGGGAAGTCTTCACCATCCATAGTAGTAAGTATCATGGCACCTCCTGAGAATACTGTTTTGACCACAAATGGTCCTTCATATGTTGGAGTCCACTTGCCCCTAGGATCACCCTGTGGTAATATGATACGCTTGATTACCAATTCACCATCCTGATATACCTTTGGCTTAACCTTCTTGTTAAAAGCTTTGATCATCCGTTTTTGGTACATCTGGCCATGACACACAGATTCTAACCTCTTCTCATCAATCAAATTTATCTGGTCAAGTCGAGTCTGAATCCACTCATCTTCATCCAAGCCTGCATCCTTCATAATTCTTAAGGAGGGAATCTGAACTTCAATGGGCAGAACTGCTTCCATACCATATACTAAGGAGAATGGGGTTGCCCCTGTTGAA
Source organism: Lathyrus aphaca (assembly GCA_963966055.1). Classification (NCBI taxonomy): domain Eukaryota; kingdom Viridiplantae; phylum Streptophyta; class Magnoliopsida; order Fabales; family Fabaceae; genus Lathyrus; species Lathyrus aphaca. The sequence continues at coordinate 3,732,700 of OZ014525.1, forward strand.
GTACGTATTGTAGTACGATAACCATGAAGAGAAAATGGTAACATCTCATGCCAATCCTTATAAGTGATAGTCATCTTCTGTAGAATCTTCTTAATGTTCTTATTAGCAGCTTCTACTGCCCCATTCATCTTCGGACAATACGGAGAAGAGTTGTGATGCTTAATCTTGAACTGCCTGCAGAGGTTAGTAATCATAGTGTTGTTCAGATTAGAGCCATTGTCAGTAATAATCCTTTCAGGGATGCCATACCTACATATAAGATTATTCTTAATGCATCGAGCCACAACATTCTTGGTCACAGATGCAAATGAAGCTGCCTCCACCCACTTCGTAAAGTAATCAATAGCAACCAGGATGAAACGATGCCCATTAGAAGCAGTAGGCTTGATCTCACCAATCATATCAATGCCCCACATAGCAAAAGGCCAAGGAGCAGTCAACACATTCAATGGAGATGGAGGTATATGTACTTTGTCAGCATAAATTTGACACTTGTGACATGTTCTGGAATGTTGATAGCAGTCAGCTTCCATGGTGGACCAATAGTAACCTGCTCTCAATATCTTCTTTGCCATGGTGTGACCACTAGAATGAGTGCCAAAGATCCCATCATGCATGTCTTCCATAATCTCTGTTGCTTCCTTCTTATCCACACAACGAAGCATAGTTGAATCATGATTGCGTTTGTACAGAATTCCATTACTAAAAAAGAACTTAGCAGAAAACCTTCTCAGGAACTTCCTATCTTTGACAGATGCCCCTTCAGGGAACTCCTGAGCTTCAAGATATCTTTTCACTTCATAGAACCAAGGCTTCTCCTCTGCTTCATCAGTGCCAATCTCATTGCAGTATGCAGGCTTCTCAAATCTATCAATGGTAATCTTAGGAGCCTCATCATCCCAGCTGATCTCAAACATGGATGTCATGGTGGCTAATGCATCTGCCAACTGATTCTCTCTTCGTGGAATATGTCCAAAGGTAATCTCTTTAAAATGTGGGATCAAAGACAACACATGTTCTCTGTAAGGAATGAGATTATCATGCTTGGCATCCCAATCTCCTTTGATCTGACTTACTACCAGGGCTGAATCTCCATACACGTCAAGGAACTGAATCTTCATATCAATGGCAGCTTTGATACCCAGGATACATGCCTCATACTCGGCCATGTTATTAGTACAATAGAAACAAATTCTGGCAGTAATCGGGGTATGACAACCTTCAGGGGAACTGATCACAACACCAACACCATTACCATGTGCATTAGAAGCTCCATCAAAAACCATAGTCCATCGGGATCCTTGTTCAGGTCCATCATATTGTCCAGGTTCTTTGGTAATAATCATAATGTCTTCATCAGGGAACTCAAAACTCATTGACTGATAATCATCCACTGCTTGATGAGCCAAATGATCAGCTACCACACTTCCTTTAATGGCCTTTTGAGTAGTATACTGTATGTCATATTCTGTCAAGATCATTTGCCATCTTGCAATTATTCCGGAGAGAGCAGGTTTCTCGAATATGTACTTGATTGGATCCAACTTTGAAATCAATAAGGTAGTATGAGTCAACATATACTGTCTTAGTCGGCGAGCAGCCCATGCCAAAGCGCAGCAAGTTTTCTCGAGCAGGGAGTATCTTGTTTCACAGTCGGTAAACTTTTTGCTAAGGTAGTATATTGCCTGCTCTTTTCGACCAGACTCGTCATGTTGCCCCAACACACACCCCATTGAGTTGTCTAACACTGTTAAGTACATAATCAAGGGTCTTCCATCAACTGGTGGCATCAAAATTGGAGGTTCTAACAAATATTTCTTGATTTCATCAAATGCTGTCTGGCACTCATCATTCCATTCCATTACCTGATCTTTCTTCAACAACTTGAAGATTGGCTCACAGGTAGCAGTTAATTGGGAAATAAATCTTGCAATGTAATTCAATCGTCCCAAGAAACCTCTAACTTCCTTCTCAGTATGGGGAGCAGGCATCTCTTGTATAGCTTTTACTTTTGCAGGGTCTACTTCAATACCTTTTCCACTGACAATGAAACCCGGGAGTTTGCCTGATCTTACTCCAAAAGTACACTTGTTTGGGTTCAATCTCAACTTGTATTTCTTCAACCTCTCAAACAATTTATGCAAATGATCAAGATGTTTCTCTTCATTCTGGGACCTAGCTATCATATCATCCACATACACCTCTATCTCATGATGAATCATATCATGAAACAAAGCCACCATAGCACGCTGATATGTTACCCCGACGTTTTTCAAACCAAATGGCATCACTTTATAGCAAAAGGTGCCCCACTGTGTAACAAATGTTGTCTTCTCCATATCTTCAGGTGCCATCGTGATTTGATTGTAACCAGAGAAACCATCCATGAAAGAGAACACCTTATGCTGAGCAGTATTGTCTACCAGAACATCAATATGAGGAAGTGGAAAGTCATCTTTGGGGCTGGCCTTGTTCAAATCCCTGTAGTCTTCATACATACGTACCTTACCATCTTTCTTAGGTACCGACACCACATTTGCAACCCACTGAGGATAAGAAGTCATAGCTAAGAACCCTGCATCAAACTGTTTCATTACCTCTGCCTTAATCTTCTCTGACATTTCAGGACGCATGCGACGAACCTTCTGCTTCTTTGGACGACAATCTTCTTTTACTGGTAAATGATGAACCACAATGTCTGTATCCAACCCTGGCATATCCTCGTAGGACCAAGAAAAGATCTCCACATAATCATGTAACATCTGAATCAGCCTGCTCTTGACATTATCCTTTAATTCAGCCCCTATCTTAACTTCTTTCCTGTTTTCTTCAGTTCCCAAATTCACAACTTCGACTGGCTCTTCATGTGGCTGTATAGCTTTCTCTTCTTGTTGTAAAACCCTAGCAAGCTCTACAGGTACTTCACAATCGTCCTCTTTTCCATCTTCAGCTTGATAGATCGGATTCTCGAAATTATAATTGGCAATAGTAGAACTGTTATCAACAGGATCCAGAGTGGATGAGGATCTGCATTTTAGTGATGTGGGTGTGTGTAAGAACACATAGCTGATAAAACAAAAATAAAATAAAAGAAAAACAAGGAACACAATATTTACGAAAACGAAACGTCCACTGATTTTTATTGAATGAAGTATGCAAATGAAATGACATCCCGTAACAAGCACACCATTGTGCCCCGGGTAAGGCACAAGGCTTAAGAGTTTAATTGTTCAAGAAATTACAAACTTAAAAGTAACAACACAGTAATAGTATTTAATCCTGACTAAAGGAGATAGGAATAACATCTTCAGCTTTCCAATTATTGAGCCCAGCACCCACAGTAGGAAAAATCCAAGCATCCAAGTTGTAGTCTTCATCATAGTCCCCCACAGCATTGATCTGATTCTTCATAATCCCCTGATTGGTGATACGAACAGCACGAGCACGACGAACAGCCTTCTGGGACTCTGCAGTGAAACCCAAACCAAATTTGTCAGACTTGTAAGGAATGTCAGGAAGTTGACCCCAAATAGTACAACCACATTCATCCACCACAACTCTAGCATCTATGAGGGAGGCCATTATAGGAGGTACTCTGGTGACCACAGGAACTTTCTTGACAACAGGAGGAGCTTCATAATTATTAACAACCCAAGGAACCACGTTGAACGTCTGGCACAGAGTTTCAACATATTCTCCTTCCACTTCAAGATATTTAAAGGTGTTCACATGGCTAACTATATATCCTTCCTCTCCGTAAACAGTGACAACTTTTCCTTCTACTGGATATCTCAGCTTCTGATGTAAAGTGGAGGTTACAGCACCTGCCCCATGGATCCAGGGACGCCCAAGCAAACAAGAATATGAAGGACGAATATCCATCACATAAAAAGTAGCATTGAAGACCTGAGAACCTACTTTTATTGGGAGATCAATTTCTCCATGCACCACTCTTCTCGAGCCATCAAAAGCCTTCACCACTATATTATTGGGTTTCAACACAGCATCTTCAGGACTAAGCTTATTCAGCACTTCTTTGGGCAACACATTCAGCGAGGAACCATTGTCTATTAACACATGTGACAGGGTAGTGCCCCTACATTCAATTGAGATATGTAGAGCCCGGTTATGATCCCTTTTGGCCGGAGTCAAATCAGCATCGGAGAAACCTAACCCATTATCATAGGTCAAGTGTGCAACACAATTTTCAAACTGGTCTACAGAAATCTCATTTGGTACGTGAGCAGTCTTCAGAAATTTAATCAAAGCTTTGGCATGAGCCTCAGAACACAACAATAAAGACAGCATAGAAATCTTGGAGGGAGTATGCCCCAATTGGTCAACAATGTCATAATCACTCTTGCGAATGATTTTCAATACTTCTTCCATTTGTTTAGAAAGGTCATCAACAGTTGGTACATTGGTCTGTATAGGTTCAATAACAGGACCTTTGCCCCGAGCATCAGCAGTAGAGGTAGTAGTTGGAGTAACTATATTCTTGGAAACAGCCGGAGAAAAGAAAACTCTTCCACTTCGTGTGATCTTACTAGATCCAGCAATATTGTCAACATCAAGGTTTTCATCAGCAACAAGTGTCTCAGCTAAGGGTTCCTGCTTAACACCATGAATATAAACATCGGACCCATAATGCCAAGGCACAGCTTTATCAGAAGTATATGGAATAGGACCAGGAGTGGTAATGATCATAGGAGCCACTCTAGCTTCAGCAACAATCTTCACAGGGCCTTCAGTAGTAATCTTAATTGGACCCTTACGGGTGATTTTGACAGGACCCTTGGAAGTAATCCTCACCGGTACTTTATTAACCATATCCACCTCTTCAACCTTCGCACCTTTAGTTATATGATCAACCATGCTCTCTACAGAAGGTGGGGTCCTTTCAAACACTATGGTGTAATTATTCATGAGGCGTTGAATTCCGTCCTTCAACCTCCAGCAGCTATCCGGCTTGTAGGCACAATATAAACAATCTTCATGACAACCTGGAAAGAACCCAGCTTGTACCAACTTCTTCTTTATAACAGACAATGGTGTAGTCAAATCTGCAACTGAGGAAATATGTGAAACTTCATCAATGGCATTGACAGTCTTTTCATGATTTGGCATAGGAGCAGTAATCACATTTGGAGTACCCGGAGGGTCAAACTCAATCTCTCCAGCATCAATCATATCTTGAATTTTATTCTTCAATACCCAGCAACTATTGGTATCATGTCCCTGGCAATTTGAATGATATGCACATCGTGCATTAGGATTGTACCTGGGAGAGGTAACATTGGGATTCTGAGGAGGGTCCCTCAAAGTGATAAGTTCACCCTTCAACAAGTGTTGCAAGGCCTGGGACAGTGACATGTTGAGCTTAGTGAACTGTCTTCTAGCCATCTGTTGATTTCCCTGGGGTGGCTCTGGTGTTGTAGGAGTTGGATTGGAGATATGAACTGCACTCACAGACTGATGCCTCCTATTACGATCAGGTTGACCATAAACAACATTTGACTCTTTCTTCCCACTAGGGGGCTTCTTTGTAGTACTGGATGAAGAAGCACCCACTTGGATCTTGCCACTCCTTATACCACTTTCTACGCGCTCTCCTGTCATTATCAACTCAGTGAAGCCAGATGATGAGCTTCCAATGAGATGACTGTAAAAAGGACCATTCAACGTACACATGAACATATCAACTAACTCCCTGTCAGTTAGAGGGGGTTGTACTCTTCCAGCCAAGTCTCTCCACTTCTGGGCATACTCCTTGAAATTTTCTTTAGCACCCATAGACATGCTCTGTAGTTGCATGCGGGTAGGGGCTAGATCAGCATTGTATTGATATTGCTTATAAAAGGCTTCAGCAAGATCATTCCAATCACGGATGTTGACACTCTCCAACTGATAGTACCATTCCAATTGAGCTCCAGATAAGCTCTCTTGGAAGAAATGGATCCACAACTTCTTATCAGCAGTATGGGGTTGGATTCTCCGTACATAAGACCTCAAATGCAGCTTGGGACAAGAGACACCATCATAAACTACGAAAGTAGGAACCTTGAAACCAATGGGTATGACCACCCCAGATATCAAACTCAGGTCTTCAAAATCCAGCCCAGAAGACTTTTGCAATTCCATAGCATCCATTCTATCCACCAGCATCTTGAACTTATCTTCATTAGGCTCATGATAGTAGTTAGCTTCAGAATCAGAGTCCCTCATAGCGTTGTGGAGACTGCCTCCCTCTTTCTCAGACTCTTCAGACTCATAATCTTCAACCTGTTCTTTGGTCTTGACAGGACCTCTGAACCTTCTTCCCATGTTGATTAGGCCTCCTGACCTTCTAGTCTTCTTAGTCTTCTTGGCCAGCAGTGTCTTCAATTCATCCTGCCCCTTTGACAAGTTCAGGATCAGCTCTTGGAACTGTGCATTTTGTGCCTGAAGATCTTTGACTGTTTGTTCAAGAGCCATTGCTGAAATAAACAGCGAGAAGATAAGAAACCTGTGCACAAGAAACCTGTGATGCAATGATATGATATGTAAATGCGTATGCAATGTTTTCAAGGACCGCATGATCTAAATTTGCTTAAACAACCAAGAAAGTAAACTTTTATTAGTCATAAATTTGTTTGCCCCTTGGGCTTACAATAAAAATGAAATAAATACAAAAGATGGGGTTTTAAGTCTCCCATGGACGTTTCCTCTTTGTGTTGAGGTATGAGTTGAGATTCCGCTCCTCATGAAGTTGCTTTGTTAGCTCCAGGATTCTTTCTTGACTTGCTTTGTAATGAGTCTCAAAAGTATCCATTTGCTCCTTCAACTGGATCCAGGATCTCTGTAAGTCTTCCATGTCAGTGGGCATGTCTGGGTGAAGGATGGTATAAGAGGTATCTCCTTCAGCAACAGGCTCCATAGTAACTGGCAGGATGGTAGGATATGGCATCATAAGAGTCTGAGCACGAGACCGTACCCATCTGAGATAAGCTTCCATAGGAATAGTGTACTTAGGCTCCAGAGTCTTGTTGTCAACCTTGTTCACTTTCCCCCATGCTCGTATGAACCTTTGATGGTAACCTTGCAGATCGTTGTCGTAGTCAAACACAATACCCTGAATCAACATGTCATGTGGACCATCACTCCGAGCGTAACCAAACTGTCGTAAACCTAAGGAAGGGTTGTAAGTAATGCCTCCTCTTATGCCTAGAAGTGGCACATTAGGAAACTCCCCACAACAGTCAATAATAGTAACATTCTCCATAGATCTGGAGCACCAATGGATATCTGAATGAGAGAGTGACATGATCCTTTTAGACCACCTGAACCCTTGTTCATTCTTCATCACTGATCGAGGAAGGTGAGAAATAAACCACCTAGATAGCAGAGGTATGCAGCACATCAGAGTTCCTCGTGCCTTTGTAGTACGAGTATGAAGAGAGTGCAAGATGTCTCCAAGCAATGTAGGCACTGGATTGTGACTCAGGAATATGTTGATGGCATGAACATCTATGAACTGATCTGGATTGGGGAACAACACTAAGCCATAAATCAACAAGGCTAAGATCTCCTCAAAAGCATCATAGCTCATAGCCTTCAAGAATACTTGAGCCTTTTCTATCAACACCTTAGCAAGAATACCCTTAACTCTGCTTCTTGTTTCTAGAACAATGTCTGACTTCTTCAGATGTAGAGCTGCAGCAATAACCTCAGGTTTAGGCTCTTTCTCCAAACCTGTGAATGGTTTTTGATCAAGTATAGGTATACCCAGTAGCTTAGAGAACTCTTCCATTGTAGGAACCAGCTGATAATCGGGGAATGTGAAACAGTGGTGCTTAGGATCAAAGAACTGAAACAGAACACTCATCATGTCTTCATTGAACCCTGAAGTGACTAGATCCAGTAGCTGACCATGTCTCTTGATGAACTGGGAGTTTTCAGACACTTGAGAAACCAACTCCTTAAGCTTAGGAGGTATGACTACAAAGTTGATCCTGATAGTGTTTCTACGAGCAGAAGCCATGACCTGCAACAAAGAACAAAGATAAATCCTTTGGTCCTTGAAATGGTTAGTGAAAATGCTATGCTGATGATGCATGATGATGTCATAATGTTATGCTCAATCACAAACATGTGGCACACACAAACAAGTCACACAATAGCCCTAGGTTTAAAGGCTTGCATGAGGTTCAAAGGTAAGTACCCTCCCCTGAAGTTTAGTTGGTTCATCCTGTCCTACAAAGTAACCAGGTTCTAAGGGATCTCAATATCATTAATCCTTCACAAGGGTGGTTGTTCAGTAGGCAACTTACTTGCCAACCAAAACCCTCCAAGTTTAGAATCTCAATGAGTGTAGCATCGAGTATCAACCAACTTCAGTCTTCACCAAAGTCGGTTATCTCACTACTTTTCTAAAGGCCAAGATGGGATAACTAGGGTTCTAAAAGTTAGTTAGTGTATTGACAACGTATGGCAGCCTCATATTATCCTCAACTTGACTTAAGGAACATAAGCACCAACCAAGAAGTCACACTAACTATGGCCACCAGATCAACCATATCGGTATACGCCGTACAGTTTCCTTGGTCTATTGCCATTTACCTAAGGTACACTAGATCCGGGTTAGGATCTTTCACACATAAGAGCACCCAACAAGTAAAGTAAAGCAAACAAAGCAAACAAGTTTAAAGTGATCTAATTCCTAAGGGTACCCCTCTTTTATTAAATCCTCAGCAGAGTCGCCAGTTCTGTAACACGGTGGGAGAACTGACTTTAGTTAAATGTTGCGGATAGCAAGAGTCGCCACCGACTTTTATTTTATCCAAAGGAAAGGGCATAAAAGAACAGGAAAGACCTTAAAAAGATTTTGAGTTCGGGGGGTAGGTTATACAAAGGGAATGTGTTAGCACCCTTTATATCCATGGTTATCCATGGGCTCTTAGTTACTTAGCTCACTTTAAAATGTTTTTGAAAAGTGTAATATGTGAATAGAAATTTTCTTAAGTACTTTATAATGATCCATGTACGGATATATATAAAGCCTTTGTTTTGAAAATTGCTTGAAAAAATGTGAAATGTTTGAAGTGTTTTTGAAAAGTGAGCAAGTACATAAGAGGAACCTACCCTAAGTTAAGTCTTTCCTGTTCTTAAATATCCTTTAAGTGGTAAGACTATCCCTATTATTAAGGAATAGGTAGTCATTACCTTGGATGTGTGAGGGACAAGTGAAGGGACAACTGTTATTTAGGCAACTGTAAGGTGTATAAGCAATTCGAAGGGACTTATCATCTTTATTCAAAAGGGACAAGATCATTACGAAGGCAACCGTGAAGGGACTTGATCTTTTTATCTGTTTAAGGGACTAGATGATATGAGAGAAGGGACTTTGCTTTACACTTTACTTGACCTTTTGTTTAGGCAACTTGAGAGGTAACCCTTAAGGAAGTGAGATGGCGATCAAAGATCGACTTACGTGTGTGAGTGTACAAGTTCAAGTATTTATCTTATAAATTAGTGATCTAAATCCAATTTTAAATACAAACATATCTTGCACTCCCTATTTTACTAACCATAGCAATTAATAATAAAAATTACTACAACTATTACATAATGGATACAATTACATTATAATAATTAAAAATAATTAAAATAAATAAGTAAATAAATAAATAATTAAATGGGTTAGTAATAATAATAATAAAATAAACAATCACATAATAGATAAATAAATAAATAAAGGGGGTTAGTAGTAATAAAATAAATAAGAATAAGATGAAAGAATTAGCATAATAATAAAAAAGTTCAATTTTAAATGAATAATTATTTTTAAGGTTTTTAATTAATAATAGAAATAAATGATAAATATTATATATTAACAAAATATGACTAATAATCTAATTATTTTAATTTTATATACATATTATACAAATATTTAATTATAATTAAATAAACATATACAAATAATAAATTATATTCATAAAAATAAAATTAAGCTTTTTTTTTTAATTATTTAGAAAAATAAGTTATGATTAATTAATTAATTAAACTATTTACATTATTTATATAAAACTATGTATAATAATAATATAAACAAATAATAAAAATAAATAAACATAATTAACATTTATATACAAATATTAATATTTATAAAATAATTAGGGTTTAAGAAGTATTATTAGGGTTTATATAAAAAACTAGGTTTTCTAAAAATTTTAGGGTTAACTTATTTACAAAACAAATTCATTTATTTACCAATACCTATATATACATACTTATTATAAAATAAATATAAATAATTTAAAGTTTTAAGAAACATGAATTATAATTTTTAAGATATGATGAAAATATTATAATGTTATTTAGAAATTATTTTTCCTAATTTATATTTACTAGTTTAAATAAAATAGTATATATATAATAAAATAAATTGAAAATAATAAAAAAAATAAAGAAATTGATCAAAAAGAAAGGACCTGGGATTTGAACCCAGGTCCCTTACCTCTATACTCAACACCAAAACCACTCTGGCCAGCATGCGCAAGTGATATAGAATGAGAACCATGTTGTTTTGTTTCATATCCTGCAAAAATCACAACAAAAAGCAAAACAATACAAAAGGGCCTGGGGGGGATTCGAACCCTGGACCCTCAACCAACAAACAAACACTTTAACCATCCAGCCAGAAGGGCGCATCTGCAAGTTAAACAATAAACAAACATAATATATTAAGTTAACTGAATAATGAAAAATTGAACAAAATATTGTTGTCACCAAGGATCGAACACAGGTCACAACCAATAACACGCATACGCCAACACCACTGGGCCAAGCAGCATCTGTGGAAATAATATGAAAACCAATCAATAAAATATTAAGTCAAAGTTTGAATTTCTTCCTGCGTGCCAAATGACTTCATCTTCTTCATATTTCCTGCGAAAACACCTGCGAATACACCTACAAATTTTCCTACGAATTCTCACTTTCAAGAACCTGCGAAAATTGTATCTCTCACAATATGTAAAATTTCGTCAAATTAAACACACAAACATGATCCTTGCAATGAATACAGTCCAACCATGGTTTCGCTAGCCATTTATATTAGGTATTTCGTGAACCCCTAATTTGAAAGCTCTAACCCTAGCCATGGCAGTTTTCGATTCAAGCCACAAACACAAACACAAAACAAATGTCAAATATACTTAAAACCAATCATATGTATGAAATCGAAAAAAGCATAAAGACATGAATATGATGCATTCGGTTATGGAGTTTCAATGCAATAATGGATGTTTTAGTGATCCAGAAACATTATATGACCCTCCAGGAATGATTTGCAACCTTTATTTGATCTTGAAAAGGCCTCTAAGTCAAAAACCGAATGTGACTATTCTTTGAAAAATTTGAAGTTGAATGGTGTTCTTGGAGGCTGCAATTTTCGTCCCTAGGCATTGTGATATGTTTGTGTATATGTAGTGAGTGAAATTAGGTCAAGAGAAGTGATTATTCTTTGGACTTTTTGGATCAAGGAGATTGAAAAAGATCATGCCTTAAAATTCAAATATTTTTTGATATAACCTTACTATTTTAATACAATCACCATAATTCTCATATCAATTTGATCCAAACCATATTTATGATTTTCTAGAAGCAATATCTCATTTAAATATTTGATTGATCTATTTTATTTTGATTTTAAATGATTTTAAATGAATAAAATCAAAATAAATAAAATAAAAATAATAAAAAATCTGAATAAATTAGGGTTGGGTCGTGCATGATGTCATGTTAAAGTTTGGATCACAAAATTGCAAGCCCATTTGGAAGAATTTGGTTTTAAGCCCCCATTTGCTTCATAAACTTCCCTAAAATTTCCCAACTTTGCAAGGGCACAAATCCTTCAATTTTAATGCTATGAGGGTGTTCTTGGACATTTTGGAAAGCTTAAATAGTCCTCTACCCAAACCCATTGGTTTCATGTCCATATCTTTTACCATTCTCAAGTTATGCTCTTTTGAAGTTGTTGACTTTTTGTTGACTTTTAAAAGGACCTATAATGTCTTAGCTCATACCTTCCAAATGAAGCCTTTTTGGGCTTGGCTTGTGAGACACAAAGTTGTAGAGAATTCAATTTCCTTCAAAATGAGCTTTGGATGGGAAATATTTGATGAAGCATGTGAAAGTTATGGCTGGTCAAAGTTCAGTTGACTTTTCCTAAGGAAACCCTAATTTAGAAACCCCTGATTCTTGATGATCTGGAATCTCCTTGATGAATCATGATCAACCCTTGATCAAATGATGAAATTTATTTCATATACTTGATGTTGGCAAAAAATCATGAAGTTTGACTTTGGTTTGACCACAGTTGACCTCAGTTTGACTTTTTAACTACTTTGACTGATTTTGACCTATCTGATCATCTGACTGAGCAAACCTTTGGGAAAAGTCTTGAAACTTGTCATGGGGATTCTTAAACACATATAAGATGTTATGAAGATCACTTGAAGTCTTGGAAGTCCATTTAGCCTGATTAAAGTCAAAACCCTAGTTTAGGATGCATTGCTTAGGAGGATGCATTGTCTGAGGGAAATGTCAAATCTTCTGACTAATTGTGAACCTTGTGAACATCATAAGATGTCTTGTGAACCTTGTGAACCTCATAAGATGTCTTGTGAACCTCATAATATGTCTTGTGAACCTTGTGAACCTCATAAGATGTCTTGTGAACCTTAGTACACAAAGTCTTGTTTTGTGAGGGCAAATTTTGGGGTGCAACACATGGGCATAGGGTTCTTACCCTTGTAATTCTAAAATAAATACACAACTTTTTTATAGGTCCTAACCTCCTTTTTTTATCCCATTAAGGGTCTTCTTTCGACCTCAAATTTTCTCCACTTATGTCCTCCCTTTTTTCCTGACTCGTCAGGCTTGAACCACTTGTCAGTAGGAACTTCTCCACTTGGTTTAAATGTGGGTTGTTTGGACATGAGAGATTAGGGCATACCCCTTTTTGATAGGGGTTAGCATTTCTTGGGTCGAAACAGGCATGCCTTTAGGCAGTTTTCATCTTTTGCCCACATACACCTTATTCGTTTGTTGAAGACTTCAAGCAGCCTTTTTGTCGAAGATGGAACTACATCTTGGACAGAGCATTACTTCTGACTTTTTATTTTGGCATCTCTTCAATAAATCAACAATTGTTTCATCCTCCTTGGGATAAGCCTTCTTATAGTGGTTTTTCTGGGCTGTAGAATGATCCACCTTCAGTACCTGGTCGTCTGTTACTTCGACCATATTAACATTGATTTCATCCTTGAGTTCCATCTTGGAGAAGTTCAGTTCTAGGCCATCAGTGGTCTCATCCATCTTCACGAAACTCTCAGCAGTTTCTTTGGTAATGAGTGGGAGGCTTGACTCTTCAACCTCCTCATGGGGGACGATGGTAACCCCCACGTTAAACCTTTCGACATGTGACGATGACTTGAAGAATCCTTCAGCAACCTTGCATATCAGTTGTTCCCATTGCTCACTAGTCAATTCCTCATTGGCCTTGAACACTATAGCCTCATTGTTGGGGTTCTCAGTAATCTCAACTACCACAGGATCAACTATAGCCTCCACCGAATCAGGACTTCCGTTGTTATCAACAACTTTCTCAACAACCTCAACCCAGTTTACTACAGAAGGTTCAGAGTAATTCGCCTCAGCCATCTGAAGAGGATCAATATCTATCTTCATCTGCACTTTTGGCTTGTCTCCGAACTTAAGTCTTCCTTCCTGGATTGCATTTTGCACCAAATCCCTAAAAAGAAAACATTGAGAAGTTTTATGACCCAAATAACTATGGTATTTACAAAAACCTATTTTCTTTCTTTGATCTAAAGGTGGTGTTTTAGCACCAGGAGGTATAAGTATTTGTCCACCCTTAACTAGTAAATCAAAAATTTAGTCACACTTGGTGACGTCAAAAGTATATGTTTTCTTTGGAAATCTATCATTCTTTTCGACTTCGACAGGATTCTTTCCATTTGAGGGAACTAAGAGTTTACAGGAATAAGAAGGATCCTGTTTAAGTTCAGCTAAGTCTATCTCATTATCATCTAGAGGTAGAGTTTTGTCGTAGACGTTCTCGACCTCTTCTTGATATTCGACATAGGCTATTTTCTTATGTTTGTTCGCCTTATCTTTCTCGTCCTTCAGACGCTCAAGCTGTCAAACTTTGTCTGCTAATTGGGCCATGTCTCTCAAGTACTGAGTATCCAACTTCTTCCTAATTGAATAGTCAAGGCCACCAGCAGCCATTTCGACCAATTCACGCTCAGGTACTTGAGTAAAACATATGGCCTTAAGCAGTCGAAATCTGTTCAAGTAGTCGTCAATGGACTCATTGAACTTCCATTTAACATTGGCTAATTCTTTCAAACTAATCTTAGTCTGACCCATATAGAATTGCTCATGAAACAAATGCTCTAATTGAGTCCAATTACATATCGAACCAGGTGGCAGAGTAATAAACCAAGTGAAAGCATTTTTGTTGAAAGAACTAGGGAAATATTTAATTCTTAGACTTTCATCATTAGCAATCTCCCTAACCTCTATCATGTAGCGTGCCATGTGTTCAACTGTAGATTCTGTTGTATCCCCTAAGAACTTGGTAAATTTAGGAACTTTCGTCCTAGGAGGTAACTCTGATTGGAATATATAGTCCACTATTGGAGAAGTAAAGTTTGGCCTGGCAAAACCTGTGTTTATTCCACTTCGCGCCATTATTCATTCGACAAGGGCTACCAAGTTATTCTCTGCTGCTAGATTATTTTGTCGAACTTGTTGGACCATATGGTTTGCATCTTGATGTATATTTACCACTCTTACTCTTGGCTCCTCTGCTATTGGCATATGTCTTAGATTTATAATGAGTTAGACTTCTACAGGTTCGAACACAGGTGGATTCTCTTGGTTTAGTGGCTGCATAGCTTCTTCTATATTTGGTACGTAATGAGGTTGTCGTACTGGTGCAGGGACTCCCATAAATTCTGCTATGCGCGCAATTTGAGATACCATATGTTGATTCGTCTGAGTCGTATTCTGAATCAAAGGCTAAAAAATCTCTCACATAGTTTAGGATAGAGTATGAACCATTTGCATGTTGCTTTCATCCATCTGTTGCCTTAAATAGGCAACATATTCATTTGTCAAAGCATGACTCTGAGTCGAATTCCCCAAGCCACCAGTCTGGTTATTCTTCCTCATATTTATTGCAGGACCAGATTCCTGCAAAGGTGAAGGAACAACATTGTCTGAGTAGATTGGGGGTGCATTTCTCAATCCTGCCATGGTGGTTGACGCACCAAATATTCTAGGAAAAGCCTGAGAAAGTGATGTGTGCATATAGGGTCTAAATGCGGACGAACTTAGTGGTGGAGTTTGAGCATTTGGCCAAATATACTCCAACACTGGCTGAGTATAATATCTATTAATTGTTTCTCACGGTCTTGTCGAAGGGGATGGTTCTGACGTCACATTTGGTGTGGTCGAAGCTCCTGTCAAAGGATTGGAGGATGAGATGGCCTCATTCCTTGGTCCATCTTGTGTACTTCTACTACGAATGTTTGAACTACCCACTTGAGGATTCGACCCATTTGTTACAAGTATTGAATCACTTGGTTTTCCTTGGCTAGACGCCTACCTTATTGGGTTTCTTCTTGTAGGGATATAGTGGTCTGTACCGGCTACCTTGCCACTTCTCAAATGCATACAACAAAAGTAACTATTATTTCGACCAGACTGTCCACGTAAAGGAAGTTACAAAACAAGGAAGTTACAAAAAAAAAGGATGTTGTGAAAAGGGAGAAGTTATGAAAACTTCTAAAAAACGTCTTTTAGCACGGTCCCACTGGGCATGCCAATTTGTTTACCCCCAAAATTGGTAAACAACCTTTGGTCCTTTGAAGATACTAAAATACCCTCAGTTACTCGCAGGGTCGACCAAATTGATCCTAGGACATGTGCTAAAAATGTTGATTTGGTATATAATGTTTTTGGGAAAAAAGGGGTCTTGAATCCTTTGACAGGATTCAGAGATTGTTTTTAAAGGAAAATAAAGTAAAAGACAAAGACTTTCAAAGTAAATTAAGGTAAAAGACAAGGCTTGAAATTTAAAGGAATGTAAAGACAAGACTTGAAAGTAAATGAAATTTAATGACAAGGCAAGGAATGTTAAATTGCTGGAAAAAATAAAAGGGCAGGAACTGTAAAGGAAATACAGTAAATTGCTGAAAAGATAAATGACTTTGAAAAGTAAATTGCTTTAAAATAAAGGCTTGTAAAAGATAAATGGCTTCAAAATTAAATGAATTGAAGATAAATTTGATATTGAAGATAAATTGGTGGTGTTTCAATCATGTACATTCTCACTGCACTCGTTTCTCTACACGCGGATACTTTGAGTATACGGAGTTACTAGTACATATGATTTCCACACACTTATTCTAACACTAGACTAACCTATTTATATACATTACAAAGTAACCACTTTCGATGATTTCTTCCTAAAACTATCCTAAGATGATGACACCTGTCCCACTACATGCTAAAAAAGCTTCATCTTGCGCCACTTGTCCCTATCTTTGAATTGAAAACTACACACTTTCCCTGCAAAATTGAAGGTGCAAGAACCTTGGTAACTGCAATCTTTGTCGAACATACACTCGGTCGAATCCCTCCAACACTTAGAAAATATTCCAAACTTATAATTTCACTAAGTATGAAACTTGTAGGCAGGTTCCTTTGACTTTCATCCTTTACTGAGTAAGGTCGAAAACCTTAATTTTAGCTTATCACAAGAAAACTCTTTTGTTAAGCCAAATAACCTCATTAATTGCTAGCGTCGAAATTTAGGGATAACAATAGCGCTAACAAATCGACTCATCATGTATTAGAGTCGACTATAGCTGAAGCTTTTGGCAAGTAGTTGGTTCTGCCTCACTTGTAGCAGCTACCAAGCTCTATGTAGTGACTCTCAGGCTTTATGTATTGATTCATACGAATTTGGAGTCAATACATCTTGCTCAAACATTTTAAAACTTCTAATTTTTGCTAAAAAAATGTTTTGTTTGTTATTTCTTTTACACGCACACATATAAATAAGCATTCATGCATCATTTCTAAACATTGAAACCAAGAACACACATAGATTTTCTCTTCATCTTCAACCTTTCTTTTTACGTATTCAACAACTACACATAATCATTTTTGTTGAGTTTCATCAAGATTAGATTGATAAGGTACAGTTTAGGATTGTTGAAATCAAATTAGGTTAAGTATTCTTTGGGGGTTTCATTGATAAAACTGGTTAGAGTTTTTCCTCCAATATAAATGATTGATTTGGGGGTTTTGTACAGGACTTCGGGATCAGTGCATTTTGATGCACTTACTTCTATTATTGTCCTTAGACAACTCTATAGTTTATTCTATTATTTTCACTATTTTAGTGTGACTTTTTTATTTAAGTTTATGTTTGGCTTTATTTTATTTTCGTACTTTATTTTCACCTTAAATAGTTATTTGATATATTTTAACTATTCAAACCATAACTTAAGCTTCAAGAATTTGATTGACGCATTCTTATATCCATTGGAAAGCTAAGAGAAAGGGCTACATGTTTCTTGTTGAACATTTGATGTGCAGGTCTTTATGATGTCAGATTAGATGTTGTAACATCTGTCTTGACGATTCTGAAAAAAGATCGAAGAAAAAAATGCCAAATCTCATAGAAGTCCTTAGCCTTGCATCTTTCGAGAAACTCCAAGAAAAAGATCGAAGTAAAAGGCACAAAATCCTATCTCACGAATCTCCTTCCAAGTGGAAACGAATCCCATTGAGGGATCCAATGTTTGAAAATGCTTCTCTTCACCTTCAACCACCCATATTTGCCGTATCATGGCCCACCAATCATGGTGTGTGAGCCAAGACCAAGCCCCTTTTAGAGAGAAGGAGGAGCGTCGAGAGAGGAGAGAGAGAGAGAGAGAGAGAGAGAGAGAGAGAGAGAGAAATATTTTTTAAAATGTCTATGAATGTGTTTCATTCATGTTAAACAATTTAATAAGAGTTAAGTTAAGGTTTCACCCAAGTTTTAAGATATTAGAGCAACTTCATTAAGACAATGGACAAGCCAATTTATATACGAAAATAGTTTGTGGCCCAATAATTGACCCTCATATATTGCATCGATTTCAAGCGTGTTAGCTTAAATCAAACGAATTTATAAGAATTGAAGAACTACAAGAAAAATCAAATATTGTGCGGGGTTGAACCCATCCACAACACCAAAAGTCACCTCACAATGCCAAAAGTGTTCATGAGATAACTTGCAATGTAAGTAACACATTGCATTATGATGAATATAGGATCAATCTTGCTTACATGACTACAACGATGGTCATCTTCATATAGAGACCAATAGGAGTTAAGTTATTAACAAACTTAACAAGAATGCCTAACTTGGACATGTTGGTGAGGAAAGGGTCTTGATGTAAAGGCTTTGTGAATGCTCCTGCAAGTCTAGTAGGGATGGTGATTGGGAAAAGAATAATGAGCTTGTTCTGAATTTTCTCTAGAATGACATGACAATCTATCTCTATATATTTCTCCTTTCTTGGAAAATAGGGTTATGTGCTAAGTAGATAGCTGATTTGATATCATAGTAGATTTAAGAAGGTTGAGGAAATGAAATACAGAAGTCGGAGATGAGATTGTGGATCCATTAGAGTTCACATGTCAAAGATGCAAGGACTCAATATTCCTCTTCAATGGAATTTCTTGAAATAGTATTTTAATTTTAGAATTTCCAGGATATGGATTAAGTGTCAAGAAAAACACAGTAACCATTAATTTATTTCCTTGACTTAGGTCATCTTGCCCAACCATAAGCAGCAAAGCCATGAAGTTTGATTTGAGCATTGCTAAAATAGAAGGTGCCCTTACTTGCTCAAATAGAAGATTTGAGTTTCCCTTAGGGGAGTACCTTCATTTTTAGAAAGTTTGGTGGTAGGATTGATAGGGATGAGAGATGGTCTGGCTCCTAAGTAACTTGTGTCCTCAAGCCTTTCGAGGGTATACTTTCTTTGGTTTACTACAATATCTTTATCTGATCTTGATGTAGTTCCTATTGGATTGGCCCTTTGGATTTGCTACATTTAGCAAAACAACAACATGGAAGAGTGTCCAAAGTATTCGAGATTAATCTAGCTTATTTAAGCTATATGGAGGTGCAGAAGGGGCCCATGTTGTACGCGATGCTCCAACATGTTGGTACGACATTTGTGCCTTGCTTAATAGGCGCCAAATTGTTGTGTTTTGAATGAATCTTTTGAGAAGATTTAGTTACATGATATTTCTTTTATTTAGCAATATGATTATATGATTTTTGGACAATTGTGAAGATAAAATCATATTTAAAGATATTTAAACTTGAAGTTGTAACAAACTTATAGGCGGTAAATGTATCATGTTTCTTACTTGTTTTCGTTATTATATTATGTGTATTATACGCATTCTAAATCATTTTTATGCGTTTTTGTCTCTTATGTCTGTTTTCATGGAATACAAAGTCAATGGAGTGAATTGGGACAAAAAAGGGCGAAGATTGCACGAAATGGAGCCCTTCCAATGAAAAATGTATGAGGACAACATGCACTAGCCATGTCCCATAACATAGGTTGTGTTTCCCCTTGAATCCCCCCATAGAATAAACATGAGGCTGACACGGCCAGCCCGTGTTCCCTGACACAACCCATGTCAGAACCTCAGGAAGCTATGAATTCTTGACTTTTTGGTTAAGTTTGTGACCTTTTGAATTATGTAACCTCCATTTTCTTTATGATTATTGTTAAGTAGCCATTAAGTATGAAATTAGTGTAAATAATTAGTGATTTAGGCCTTGAATTAGTATAAATAGGGGCCTTAGGATCTTTCATTTTTTATCATTTTTCACTAGAAATTCTTGCAAAAACTTTTTATTATCTTAAGTATTTTAGCTTGGTTACATTGTAACTTTGAGAATTTTATAATATTGTTATTATCTTCTTGCTTTCATCTTAATTTTATTTTGTAATTAACTTTATTTTCCTTTAATCCTTTACTTTTAATGCAATGTTTCTTCTCTATTATTGTTGTTGTTGTTCGTCTCACAGTAAGTCGATTCTTAAGGACAAGGGGTTATATGAATCCATCTTATGATGAATCTCTACTAAATCTATGTCTTTGAAATTACAAGAAGTTTAGGCTTTATTTATTTTAGAACTCGAGTACTATTTTCATTTTATGACGGTTGCAAAAGAAAAGTCAATCGAGATGTCATTTATTTATTAAAAGATAATGAATCGACATCCGAAAGCGAGTTGTTATAGAAATGATTTTTGGGCACCACTAACAAGGCGATTTGATCTTAATTGAGAAAAAATCAAGATGCATTGTCACGTGAAAATACATATCGCTCTTGATTGATTTACTTACTTATGCCTGAAGCACGTTCATATGTGCACCCCATTAAAGTGAGATACACACATATTTATCTTTTTTTTTTAAAATAAAAATTCCTTTTAACTTCTCGTAATTCATAACATACACAAATCGTAGAGGTGAGTCTAGATGGTCGAATCATAATTTATGGTCCTCTTTTATATTAAGTGTTAAAACTTTATTTTTCAATCTGCATCAAACAAATCACTCACGATCACCTTAGATAAGGTGGAAGATAGAAACTTCTTTTTTTCTTGGCATTCCAAATGGCTTTAATCCAGGGAAAATTTCAAGTTGGAAAAATAGGTTTCTTAATCTTGGAGGTATAATCACTCTTTTGAAATCTATTTTATGCTCTCAAACTATTTTTACTATATCTTTCTACAAGATGTCGTTGAAAGTAGTTAAATAATTCATTAAGATCTAAAGTAATTATCTATAGGGAGGAGTGCAGGATAAAAAGAAGATTCATTAGGTTAATTGGAAGGATGTTTGCCTTCCTTATGAAAAAGAGGGGTTAGGTATTAAAAATTTGGTAGATTTTAATTTAGCCCTTCTTAATAAGTGGATACGAAGAATCCTTCAAAATCCAAATAGTCTTTGGTATAATTTGTTGAGAGTTTGTTACGAAGATATTGCAACTAAGGTAATATGTGGAGAAGATACCAAAAATATTTCTTCTTCTATGTCTTTTTGGTGGAAGGACATTACTTCAATTTGTAAGAAATTCTCTTTTGATCCTATTATTGATTGTAGTATGTTCAAGGTAGGAACAAATTACACTATTCCTTTTTGGGAAGCTAGATGGTTGGAGGATGTAGTTTTGAAGGATGAGTTTCTGATTTTGTATATGGAATCACGCTTGAAGAGGGTCTCGATTGCGGTTATGAGGGGTGATGACGTTTGGTTCTGGGGTGATTTAGGCCTTAGTGGGGCGGTGGTTAATGATCTGAACTTAAGGGTTGACTTGGTGTCTTTGAAGGAGCGGGTTCTAGATCATGACATCATGTTATGCTTATTACGCCTTATATTGTATTCCTTTTGGTCCATTTAATAGGTACAATGAGGCGTTGAGTTTAATTTGGAAAATGGAGGTTCCTTTCAAGATAAAGACTTTTGGATGGAGACTCCTTGTGAATAGACTTCCAACAAAGAACCTTTTGGCATATAGAGGTATTAATTTTCAAATTGATTCTTTGAATTGTATCTTTTGTGGGGTTGTTCCGGAAAATGTGAATCATTTATTTTTTGTTTGTAATGTGGTTAAGTCGATATGGAAGGAAATAGCCATTTGGATAGGTAAATCGGAAGAGTCGGAGGAAGAGTGTCTTTCGAATTTTATGAATTGTACTCGTTTTGCCATGTAAAAAAAGTTAAAGAGGGCAAATTGGGAGTTGTTTGGCTAGCAATCACTTGGAGTTTATGATTATTAAGGAATGGTGTTTGTTTGTTGATGGAGGAGTGAAATTATAACAATACGGTGTGGGGGATAAAATCTTTAATTTGGAAGTGATCTTTTTGTGGAGAAATTAATTTTTCAATTGTACATTTTATGAGTTTAGTAAAGACTCTTTACTAATATCTTTCATAATTCAAATTGGTTTGTAATATGTCATTTTTGTCAGATGTTTCTCGTTTTTGTGTAAATAAATTGGAGAATCCTTAATTCACCCTGTCAATATATATTTGTTTAAAAAAAACACTAACGAGGAATGTAACCATTTATATAAACACATTTATTCTAATGTGAGACTCTTAGGAGTGTTTATGTTAAACGACAAAGATGGTCGAAACAAATTGAAGGAACACTTTAGGTTAATTGGTTCACGGTTCTGAATTATTCAATAGAAGGGGTCAACACTATCCAAATTATACTTTCTTTTTTCATATAACTAGCTTCTTGCTCCATTCCAGTAATAATTTTGACACAACCCAAATGATTGTGTTATTTGTTTTCTTGTTTCTATACAAAATGGGATAACATGCTATATACTTTAGTGCCCCTGTTCATAGTTCAGTTCCCAAACAAACCTAAAATTATGCAGACAATAACAATTACATTGATATTTTATTGAAATCCATTAAAATATATGCATGCAGAAAAAGTTACATTTATTTTCTGGCTAGATTACATTACATAGGACAAAGTATATAGAAAGAATTTAGATATCAACCCCGGTAATTTCTTTAACAGTTTCTTTTATTTTCCGTACCAAAACATCCCTGCAATTATGAAATAACTTGTATTATTAATTGCATCAAATTATAGTAATAGATCATTGAAGAGGAATTAAATCTACCTGTCTGGCTTGAAAACTATGTTCTTGTATGCAAACCACTGAAAAAAAGATACATGTTCATTATTTTCTATTATGCCATAACTATAAAAACATTTGAATTGAAATGAAGTATACTCACCCCAGTGTAACCAATGCCTACAACTTCAAGAACTCCAGGAACTAAAGGAAGCCTATCAATTGCCTGTTATAGAAATTAGTTATGCGATGGTCTCGACATAACGTAGGACATGAATTTACACAATACACAGACACCAGACACAACACTGATAGTGACACATGTGTTGGTTTCGGCCAGACACACATGTTCAGAGACACCAGACATGACATTGATAGTGACACATGTGTTGATTTCAAAGGTGTAGTGCTACCAAAGTCATAACTAACGATGAAAGAAAGCAAATGGAGCATTGAATTGATATAAATAACGTACTGAGATGACACCAACTGAGCCCCATAATGCAACTGCACCAGCTACAGCTATTGTACTCACTGCATATTTGTCTTCAACTTTCTCCCACTATACATATACACAAATATGCAGCAGGCTAGGTTTAGATTATTACAACAAACACTACAGTATTATCACTTGAAGAAACAAATAAAATTTCCTGAATTCTTACTGTTTCTTGAATAGTCTTGAGAAATTCTGGAGAATCGCTAACACTAAGCTGCTCAGGTGAGGCTGCAACTGGATCAGCTGGTGCTGTGGCTGTATCTGCTGTGGTACTGGAAGCCATCGACATAACGTTGCGAGCAATCTTTTGACCTGAATATGTTAAACCAGGACTAGTTTTAGATATATAACAGCAAAACAATGTATACCAAATGTATATTGACTTACAGAAAGCAGTGGTTTTCCATGGACGAGTTTGAGACTGCAGAGGTGGAAGAGTCGGAAGGGTCACACATTGTGGAGATGTAGATTGTCTGCAAGGAGGTTTGGCATCAATAAGAGTGGATGAAGCGGAAATAGAAAGAGTAGAGGATGAGGTTGAAGTAGCCATAACTAGTTTTAGTGATGAACCTCTTTGATTTGAGGTCACCAATATAGATTATGTTAAGGTTGAAATGGAGATCCTTCTGCCACAGTTTGAATTGAAATGCTGAGCCATTCATTTTGTTTCATCTGGATAGTGTTATGTGCTGACTTGGCTGCAAGATATGGCTTTATGGTGTTTCATTGGATATTAGTTTTCTGGCTCACCTTTTTCTTATGGATTTTGGGACAAAACAAATTACAATGATCAAGTCAAACATTGGTTTTACTTTGTTTCTCATGAAACTTTATTCATTAACAAACTTATTAGATTTTAATTAAAGTTAGTCTAATTATAAAAGTTGTGGAAAATAAAGTACTATTTTATTTTTTAAGAGGATTTATTGTGTCATCCCCTCGTTTATATCAAGCACCTCACTTTATTTTATAATTTTAAAGGAAAATGCTTAATAGTAAGAATAAAATGTTTAGTAGTGTATTAAGAATTTTTTTTTGTATGAATTAATACCGGAATTTTCAAAAATTTCTGGTGTGCTTGAAATTTTATCGGTATTTTAAGAAAATACAATGTTATATCGGAAATTTCAACCAATATGAATGTTTTGGTAGTTCAATTTATAAGATTTCTAACCGTTAGGATTTTGTCGACAATATTGAAAGGTTGTGATTGCACCGACCGTTTTGTATGGTCCATAATGAATTTAAAGTTGTACAAATGCGGGTCATTTGTTGACAAAAATATCTCAAAATGCTTCTTCCTCATTTTTTAATTAAGACAAAAATGTACTTCAACATAGCTACACCTCCCATAGAGTTTTGACTTTAGAATGACACCACATCTCTCGCCTATGGGTGGTAAAGCGGGAGGCTCACCCTATTTAAGTCCGTCCAAAAGCGAGGCAGGGCAAACTGACTTAGGCGTCCGAGCTCAAAAGTCAAGTCCGCCTTGTTTACAAACAAGTTAGCGGGCCGGCCCGCCATTTTTTTTTATAATTGAATTTACTACATAACTTACAAAATTGTATCAGCAAAGAGGCCGACAAATTTTAACAATGCATAGTAAAACTTTAACAAGTCTTAATGTAAATGTCATATTCTTCAACATAAACAAACAACGTAACTATAATACCAAAAACTTAAAACGAACGCACTACAACCCCAAAAATCAAAACTTTATCATCATAATGAGAAACAAAACCCCTTTGTGCAAAATTTATCTTATAGATTTAGAACCCGGTTTCAATGACAACGAGTAATAGAAAACAAAAAAAATAATGTATTCTCTATGTTTTGCAATAAAGATTTTTCCTACTATGAGTGAAAATAAAGAACGAAGCAGAGACCAATTAATGTCTTCAAAATGAGGTGTTTGTGGTTATGTGAAAAATGAATATTAATGTTTGAAGAAATAAGGGTTATTTTAAAAGTATGTCTACTACATACCACATTAATATTGTTTTAATTCTAAGTAAAAAAATGTATTTTTTTTAAAACAAAAAGCATGTGGGCAAAACCTGTCCTGCCCCACCCTCGATCCGTTTTAAAAGTGGGTTAGGCGAGACGGGCCAACTTAAGACACCGAGCCGAAAACCTCGTCCGGACCCGCCAAAAATAGTGGATTAAACGGGCGGGCCCAATCCGTTTTATCACCCCTACTCTTGTCGCATTGACATCCAAGTTGAATAAATTATTGTCTGATATTGATAACAGAAAGGTGAGAAAGGTCGAGTTTCTTGAAGATTTGATTGATATTTATGGAATAGTGAAATATGACCTTATTAAGTTGAAGACCAATGAAGATTTAATGGTTATGTGGAGATCATTTCGCCGTGGACGGTCTATCAAGTTAGATATGAAGATTTCAAGATATGTCGACGACATAATTAAGATGTTGAAACATTCAGAACATTTGGTTGTTTTTAGGTTTTCTTATTTATAATTTTTTTCTTAAGTTCACTACTACAAAACGCGCAAACAACAACGACAGGTTTACAACAAATTTGTATACACTATTGTAATAGATTAAAATTTTCGCAGCTGATTAACAACGACATATTTAATGACAGTTGGCTTAAAAACCGTAGTAATACATGATGTTAAACAAGCTTTGATTCCCATCAACTGCATTTTTTCTATTTTTTTTCATTTTAAACATATATTTTATTTCATTTTTTAGTGTTACGGGACTTTATCCTCAAACCCCAAAATTCATCTTTTTTTCTATTTTTAAGTGAAAGATAAGTGTTTGATTAAAAAAAGTGAAAGAGAATAGTATATATATATATATATATATATATATATATATATATATATATATATATATATATATATATATATATATATATATATATATATATATATATATATATATATATATAATCGAAAACTTCATTAAAATTCAAAAAACAAGAGTACGTTGATAATCATATTACATATATTTATCAAATGTCTGAGCCTATAGCAACAAATGCATCTTCATAATCTGGAACTCTTTCCTCACTACCCTCATCAGAATCATAAAAAAAAGTCTTTATCTGCTTCTTTTTCTTTTTCTTCTTCAGCTTCTTCTTTTTCTTCTTCTTCTTGGCTTTCCTCTCCCTTAATGTATCTATGGAAGCCAACAAATTAAATGGTTGGACCTCCTCATTTGATCACTGATGATGTTGTTTAATGGTGACCTGATTGGTGATGTTTATTTATAGAAAAAAAATGTAAAATTGTTTATTTATAGATGAGGTTGAAGATGAAAAGTTTGATAATTTAATGTTTGCAATGATGATAACTTGTAATGGTTGATATACTCGAATTACATTTTTGAAAAACGGAGAAAATTTTAAATCATTATTATACTTGGGATGAACGTTTCTCTCTTCCGGTAATAGAAAATGTTGTAATATTATAATGGTTGCTTATTATAACTGTGAATAAATAATTATGAAAATGGAAAAAATGTTGTTGCCAGAATTTGAACCTTGTACCAATTAAAAGGGGTATCGGTACGATTCATACGAATAAACATTGTGATATATTTATAATTAATATATACTTATCTTATGGTTCTTATTGATAACCGTTGTGAAATATTTACCCATATAAGCGAATTAACTTTCACTTATTAACAGTAGTGTCGTTTCCTTCACAGCGAAACCATAGCACCCATTTTTTCTCTTCTTCCTCGTCATTAGTTGTGAATCTTATGCTTCATACATGAAGGTATTCTTCTTCTTACATCTTCTTATTAGATATTCTTCCACTTCCATTATCTCATTTGTTTCATGTTGTTTTTGTTGATTGTTCTCATTTTTGCAGATTCGTCTTCAATGCATTAACAAAGACCATACTTTGACTATGTTACATACTGTTTGTGTAGCTATGGAAAATAAGGTATTCTTCTAATTCAATCTTCTTATTAAAAATTTCTCATTATCTTGTTTGCTTCATATTGTTTTTGTTGATTGTTCTCATTTTTTGCAGATTCGTCTTCAATGCATTAACAAAGACCTTACTTTGGCTATGGGACATATTGTTTGTGTAGCAATGGAAAAAAGTATAAGAAGTATGAAGCTATGATGGAAACTTCATCCACCTTGTACTTTTTTTCATTGCTTCACAAACAAGATGTTTTTCATACTTAAGATGCTTCACAAGCTAGGTGAACTTCATTGTACATATGGCAACAATGTACCTTGTTTTGTTACAGTCTCACTTAGGTTATAGTCCTACTTAGGATTTTGTTTCAACTTTTTCAGGATTTGTTTTTGAATAGTAACTAATTTTCTTTTATTTGAAATAGCTGAAGTTGTATAGTAAAGATGATACATGGTGATGATGATTGTGGTAGTAAGCGTATAATATGAGTTGATAAGGTACATATATATGAAGTCCTTTTGATATTTTATATGAAATTTAGTTTATTATATACTATGTATATTGTGTGTTTCACAATCCTTTTATTGAAAATGCAATCATTTAAATTGACATAGAAACTTATAATGTGAAAATTTAGATGTATTTGAAAACCGACCTATATCAATCAATATTTTCCGAATAACTTGCATCTCATTATGCACATTTTATGTTCCTTAGCACATAATATATGGTTCAATGGTCTGTTTTCTTTAATTCATCGATATCTACAATTCTACTTTACCTCACCGTCGTCACTTATCACCATGATTATTGATCTTACCGGATCAGGAGGTCCTTCCAGCAGTTTGGTGTAACGGCCAAAGAATGGGAGAGAGGGGGTGTATCTGTAAGGCACTCTGATGCTTAAATGAGTATGGGTAAAATGAAATAGGTAAGTTATATGATGAATCAGAATACCTGAACCACAAGTGAAAAAGGGTATTTATAGGGAGCCCTCAGCGCTGGGCCAAGGTTCTTCTTTTGGCTAGATCAGCTAGGCCCAAGGAAGAACTGCCAAGGAACACGTGAGAAGCGTGACGACCTAGATAAGAGGTCTGGTCCTTGGTCCAACTGCCCCTATCTTTCAGGAGATAATAGGGGCAGTTGGGTGACGTGGCAAGTGACCTGGCAGACTTGCTCTTTGCCCGTCCTGAATGTATGTCCGTTGTATGAGAAACTTGCCCGACTGTTAGATGTCTCTGCCCGTCTGGAACAGGAGCCCCCTAAGTCGAGTCTCCGAGTATATGGGCATCTGCTCGACCTATTGGGCCATAGCTTAATACAGTCTTGAGGCCCAGTCCGGAACAGGAGCCCCCTAAGTCGAGTCTCCGAGTCGGAGTGATGAATTATAATATAGTCGGGCGTAAGCGCGTTGGATAAAGCAGCGGGCGCATAGCTGAGTCGAGCATGGTGTTAACAGAATCAACCGTCGCGTTTTTTCGTCGGGCATATGGCGTTTAACAGAGTCGAGGACGTTTCATATAGTCGGGTAGATGTACAATCGCCCGACGTCGTTCAGGATTCTTATGGATTGACGTGTCTCAGCATTAATGGTGTGTCGCTTCGTTTTCTGTGCAAACGGCGGCGTAGGCACTAGGCAATGATGACTTGGCGCATCCGTCCACGTGCTTATGACTATATAAAGGGGATAAACCACTTCATTTGGACTTTTTCGCTCTAACGTTGACCGGAAGCTCTGAAGAAAAATCTTTCTCTGCTCGCGCGCCACCGTTCTTTCCTCCACTTCAAATATGTCAGGTACCACTTCTGATTCTCTGTTTTCTGTGTTTTTCCGTCTAGTAGCTAGGAATTTGCATGATTTATTTACATAAAGTAGGTAGAATTAGTCTGGGGATAGTTTTTTAGGTTTTAGGTATGAATTTATCTGGTAGGGTTAGAATGTCCTGGGCAAACAATTCATACGCGTTTGAATAAACCGGGCGTAAAATTCATACGCACATGAACGTCATAGGAATTTTTAGCATGCTTCGAGCGTGAAGTTCATGTGTGTATGAATACTCCTAAGTAAGGCCTAGTGGGCCGGGGGCGTAGAGTCTACATCAGCGTGACTTCGTGGGTCGGGAATTCACGTGCTCGTACGCTTGCGAAGGTCGCCCCTTCGTTGGTCTAGGCTAGTAGTGAGGCGGGCGTGCGTTTTAGTTTTACGCCCTTTCACTTGACTTGCGGTTGAAGGGTGGATTTGATGCGATGTCGAATTCACTTTTTCTGTCTGCGTTTCAGGTACGACCGAGCGTCTCCAGGTCGGGGTAAGAGATGCCGAACCGCGGCCTATAGATGAAGAGGAGGTCGTACATCGAAATATCGAGGACGGAAATGCCGCGGAGGATACCGAGCACGTCTCCTCGTCTGGACAAAACGACCTATCCTGGGTTGCGGACGAACCCTTGGAAGAAGAATCCTATTTTTGTGATGAGACAACCCACGCATATGCCGTGGTGGAAGACCTTAGTCCCGAGGAGTCTGGGAATTGGCAGTGTCTTGCTCCTCAAGAGGCGGACCGAATATGTCATCGCTTCTCGGGGAAACAGTTCGCCATGTACGAGTTTGCCTTTCGAGAGGCGAGGGTCAGGTTGCCCTTCAACTCGTTTCAGATGTCGGTTTTCAAGTGGCTTCGGCTGGCGCCGTCGCAAGTGCACCCTAACGCCATTGCTTTTATGCGGGCGTTCGAATTAGTCTGCCGTTTCCTCGGTGTTGGGTGCACTTTTCCCCTCTTTTCCACATCTTCCACCTGCAGAGGTCCGGTGTCCGAGGGCGCCATAGCTGGGTGTCCTTTAAGCAGCCGGTGAGGCTATTCAAGACGTACGTGGATTCCGCCCGACACTTTAAAGGGCGATGGTACACGGTGAAGCCGATCACCCGTTTCGCCCTGCACTCTCTTTATTATTACAAGTAGAATACGGTCGGGGAGGAGACGCTTATGTCGAGGATACCCTTGAGGTGGCAGCCCGACCACTTTAAGCTTTCAACCAGTCATTACCGGGTGAGGTTCTCGAGTCTGGGTGTCGAGGACAGACTGGCTTACAAGAAGCTGGTGGAATATGTGCAGAGTTTCAACCTGGCGGTTTGGGTCGACCGAAAAGGTGCTCCCTATGTCGATGAGGCTGGGATGCCGATCTGCGAACCCCGTCTTATCAACACGAAGACTCTGCTCGAGTGTGATACAGATGAGGAGGCTATGGAACTGTTGCATAGGTATTATTTTATTCTTATTTTCCTTGGTCGTGTTTTGCCTACTGACGTTTGTTTTGTTTTTGTTTTGCAGGTGATATGCCCTCTGTTCGTGACCGTGTTCTAAAGCTGGCCAACCAAGCAGGAGCCCCGGACAGGGTTCCCAAGAAAAAGAAGAAAGCGGCACCCCGAGTTCAGGAGGTGGTCGGTGATCCTGGGGTAGGTACCTCGAACACTGCTAGCCCGGTGTCTACTTCCCCACCGCCCGCTCAACGCTCCTCTCCGATCCAGATACAAGACATCCCTCCTCTTTCTACCTCCCCTCTTCTCAAACGGAAGCGCTTGGACGGGACTTTTGTCAGGTCTGCCGCAGCGGGGGGAAGCAGTCCGGGTGGCCCTGGGAGCTATCTACTGCCTCCCTGCTATCTAGAGCAGGAATTTTTCAAGGCTGAAGGTGTTGTCGTGGTGGCGGCGCCCGAGGCAAAGGCCATCTTGAGCCAGGATGCGGATGTCCGGTGAAGGGAGTTGGCGAGGGATCTGGCCTAGGTCATTAGGGTGATGGAGACGGAAATGGTTCTGACCGACACCTCTGTTTCCACGGCTTCCTTGGAGGATGCCCTTCTGAAGGCTCGTTCTGAGAAGGATAGGTTGTCAAAGGATCTGTCCGACTACAAGGAGGAGCATCAGCTGCAGGAGGGGCTGAAGAAGGAGCTGGAGGAGATGAAGCTCGAGCGGGACATACTGAAGGCGGAGAAGGTGAGCCTGGAAGAGCAAGCTACTGGGCACAAAAAGGTGGTCGAGGAAAATGCACAGCTCCGTTCCCGGATGGATCTGCTCGAGGGTACAATCCGTCCCCTGGTGGATGAGAATGAAGAGGAGCTTGCCCTCCGTACTCGGGGTGATTTGGTTGGACACATCCGTGCTCTCAACAAGGATCTGGTGGCCATGTTCAAGGAAGGGTTCGACAATGCCGTCGATCAGCTGAGAATATTGAACCCCGGGTTGCTGACGGAGGGGTCGGCTCACAATTAATGTGTTTCTGACAGGGAGATTATGTGCCCCTTCGAAGCGAACGAGGAGCTGGAAGATGAAGAGTAACTCCGGGCGGAGTCTTTGAATTTTGTTTGTTTTGTTTATTTTTGTATGGCCTGCGTGCCCGTATATGACGGCCTCTGTGCCTGTATGAATATTGGCCTTCGGTCTCACTTTGTATCTTCTTTGGCTACGGCCGTGTTGAATGAATGTTTCAAATTTGCTTTAGCTATCAACTTGCTCGATTCTGTTTTCATTTTTGTATTTGCTATATTTTTGAACTGTTTGTGCTCGACTATGTTGGTCTCGCCGGTTTAGGGAACCGATGAGGTAGTGGGCGTTGCGCTCGCCTAAAATCAAGGTCGAGTTCGCGATTGGAGAACTCCGACCTCGGGGCTTGGGTTTTCCCATCGCGAGCTGGGTGCCCTGCCAATCGTGGTACTGCGACGTTGGGGCTCGTTTGAGGTGCCCAGTGTCGGGGAGGGTTGTGTCTGTTGGACGGGTTGTGTTCGCCCCTGGGTAGCGTAGATCCTCCCTGTAGTTTTGGTGGTGAAGAGCGTGGTCGTACCTCCCATGTCTCCCCGGGTCATATTTAGCTATAATATTGTATAAGTTTCTCTGCGTTCCATGGTCGAGCGAGTTCTTCACCTTGTAGGTTTTCTAGATAGTAGGCCCGTTGCTCGTCTTGTCACGGACGCGGTAGGGACCTTCCCAGTTAGCGGCCAGTTTACCCTCTCTTGGATTTTTTTGGTTTCTTCTGAGGACCAGGTTGCCCACCTGGAACTCTCTTTTTATGACCTTCGCGTCATGGCGTAAGGCTATTTTTTGTTTGAGGGATATTTCCTTAAGGACTGCTTCGGAGCGGATCTTGTCGACGAGATCCAGCTCGGCTCTAAGTGCCTCGTCGTTCATCTCCTCGTCGAGGGGCTCCTCTATGCGTCTCATTGGTTCTCATATTTCTACCGGGATGACTGCTTCGGTGCCGTATGTTAGTCTGAATGCGTTTATTGAGATGTTCTCCGGACATGCTGAAAGGATGGTGTTTGAGCTTTGATCTTCTGTTATGGAAGAAGGGGAAGCTAGTTTCCCACAGACGACGTCACTAATCTTACCGGATCAGGAGGTCCTTCCAGCAGTTTGGTGTAACGGCCAAAGAATGGGAGAGAGGGGGTGTACCTGCAAGGCACTTCGATGCTTAAGTGAGTATGGGTACAATGAAATAGGTAAGTTATATGATGAATCAGAATACCTGACCCTCAAGTGAAAAAGGGTATTTATAGGGAGCCCCCAGCGCTGGGCCAAGGTTCTTCTTTGGGCTAGATCAGCTAGGCCCGAGGAAGAACTGCCAAGGAACGCGTGAGAAGTGTGACGACCTAGCTAAGAGGTCTGGTCCTTGGTCCAACTGCCCCTATCTTTCAAGAGATAATATGGGGCAGTTGGGTGACGTGGCAAGTGACCTGGAAGACTTGCTCTTTGCCCGTCCCGAATGTATGCCCGTCGTATGAGAAACTTGCCCGACTGTTAGATGTCTCTGTCCGTCTGCTAGGTGTCCCTGCTCGAGTATATGGGCCTCTGCTCGACCTGTTGGGTCATAGCTTAATACAGTCTTGAGGCCCAGTCCGGAACAATTATTATGATAAGTCATCATAACAATCGTGATGATAAGCGGCGATGATGAGGTAAAATATAATAAAATATATCGTTGTATTGAAGGGAACCGACCATTGAACCATATTTGTGCTAAGAAATATAAAATATGCACGATGAGACTCATGCAATTCGGAAGGGAAAAAAATGGTGTGTTTAAGTTGATTTTCAAGAATATTTTAATTTTAAGATTATATAGTTCTTTACCAATTGTAATGGTTGTATTTCTTTAATTAGGTGTATGGTAAAACAAGCAATATACATTGGTATATAATAGACTAAGGATACGTTCCACAACGGTTGAAACACATAACTATTGTGATATTCAGTATATATCACAACAATTGTTGTACATAATTGTTATAATATATCGTGTACTTTCTAGAATACAACAACGGCCCCAGGACCGTGATTATAAGTAGTATAATTATGAAAACACTATATAACAACGTCTTGATCTGCATGATTATATGTGTGTTCCAACTGTTGTTAAATGAGTTTTTCGTAGTAGTAGTTGTTATGTAATTGTCTCTCTAAGTTATGTAACCGTTTGTTAAGTTATGTTCATCATGCATCAATGGAAGTTCCAAAACATTATCTACTAAAAAGTGTTGTGCATGTGTATGAGTAATGTTACATATAATATACAAATAATGCATAAAAATAATTAAAAAAAAGTGTCTAAATAGATCCCCACGGGCTATGTATATTGTCAGTGATAATCCAGTAAAAACTCCACCATCTATGTTTACGAAACTCATGAGGTTATACATAATAACTATAATCATGTGCGGACGATGTTGGTCATTAACATCAGGTGGAGATGGCGGCGGCATGTCATCGGCAGGTACTCTAGCATCGAATAGTCCAGCATCATTTGTATGCTTAACATGTGAAATGATATGCGAATGAGATACAAGTCAAGGACGGAACCAAAGAGTTTAATTTATTGGGGCAAAATTTAATATAAATTTTTAGCATTAAAAGTGTTAATCTCCATATCTCAAAAAGAAATTTGTCTTTTAATTTTCTTTTAATATATGTAATATGTGCTTGAGATTCTTCTAAAAAGGAGATAAATAAGTATTGAGTGCGTATATAATATTATTTAAATTTATTTTTTAAAGTGAACCATCTTGTAACCATATAAGAAAAACGAGTGTTCTTACATTCAAAACTTGCATCAGCAATTTTGATTCCAGTGTGGAATAATAATTAATAAATAATTTAAATAATTTTTGTAAGAGTTTTTTAAATTGGAAAAATTATTTAATTAAAATATTATTTATATTAAAAAAACATACACTAATAATAATATTAAGTTATAGTGATTTAGAGTAAATATAATAGTCAGGTTCTTAGTTATTTAAATGGTATTCATATTATTGTAAATTTGTAAGAAAATTGCATATTAAAAATGATAATTAATACTATGTTATAGAACATAATACTACAATTTAAAATTTTAAGTGGGGACATATGCGCACTTACTCTTTGATATATATCAAACATTGATAAAAAAAAACAACGACACAACAAATAATAATTAATAAATATTATTCATAACAATTAAATATGAATTAAATTACAAATAAAAATTTCACGTATACTTGAAATAGACTCAAATGATCTATAAATTATCTAGTCTCAAAGGTAGTTTTCAACTCTAAGTGTCATATATAAGATGGTCAATACATCGAACTCCAAATCCAATTATAAGAGGATTTTTCTTGTCACCCCTACAATTAAACTTGACACCCCTTATTTTTTCATAATGTCAAAACTGTTCCGGAAATATGAAATTTTCGTGTTGATACCGAAATTTTCATTTGAGATAAAATTTTCGGTAGTTGTAATTTTATGATTTTTTGGATGGTCATGATTTTGCCGACAATTATGTGCAGTTATGATTGTACCGACAGTTTGTATGGTCCAAAATTGATACACAGTTGTATAAACAAGTCTGACACAGTCCTTTGGTCAGTGGATTTCCTTTGATGAGGCATATATCTTAGGGTCAAAATTTAGGATATGACAAATTTTAAGTGTTGAATGTAACACCCCACTTTTCCCAAATAAAATATAATAAAATAATTACGAAAATAATTAGAGTTTATATCACCAAAAGTAGGATGTCACATTTTTCCAAAATTCATAAACAATAAAACTCCTTTTTATTAACGAGTTAAAACAGCGGAAATAATTAATTTGTCTATAACACCAAAAATCCACATAATTTGTAGTCCACCAAACCCTCAAAATAACAAATGATATGTAACAAATCAAATAAAGAACAACAAATGATAAAACTCCCAAAATCTTTTTTTACGTATTAGAGCGACTCCTAAGACTTGATCAAGCAACACGCACTCCATACACACTCAAGTACTTGGATTATCTATATTTCCAACGAAGCACAGACACAACAAACAACAAAGGGGTGAGAACTACATTCAATAATTAACGATGTATAATACATGATAAGATTAGTAATCACGCGATCACACTTAATCAATCAACATATAATAATGCAATGTGACTCAACAACTGACACAATGCATGTGGTACCAATACAACTGTTGGTTCATTCAATCGAACTCGATAAATCACATACACCTCTACTTGGCAATGATTTATCCCACCTACGGATAACATACACTCCTCCTGAGCAATGAACCCTCTTCACCAAATACACCATGAGTTCATGACAAAAATTATGCAAAGACACATGTATAATAATAACATACATGCACATGATCCTTCTGATCACACGTGAACGACATCCTCACTACAATTCCCACAATAATTACCAGTGTTGTCCCAAGCAGCCCACCTCAAACATAATCAATTCAACATGCCTCACAAGGCATTAGCTCATCGATTAACTAGCTACTAATTAATCCCCAAAAATCCCTTAATTAATTATTTTCATTACCAATCCCACGTTCGG
This sequence comes from Lathyrus aphaca, assembly GCA_963966055.1. Classification (NCBI taxonomy): domain Eukaryota; kingdom Viridiplantae; phylum Streptophyta; class Magnoliopsida; order Fabales; family Fabaceae; genus Lathyrus; species Lathyrus aphaca. Next base: position 3,768,734 of record OZ014525.1, read on the forward strand.
TCATTGCTGGCAGTTATACCAACCTCGCAAACCAAAAAAATGGAGAAGAAACGAGTTGGAACTCACAAAATAGAAAATAGCAGAAAACCCATGACAGAGCTTTGTGACGGTCGCCAAACTCCCTGTTGGTCGTCACACCTCTGTGACGATCGTCACGGCTCCATGTCGGTCGTCACAACTCCCTGTCGGTCGTCACACCTGGAACGTTCGAAGCAGAACTCTGATGTCTTACTTTTACCCTCCCTATCAGTCCTAAAATTATTCTGCATTAATTTTAAGGTCTATAATTTAACATTACATTCTAGTCTTGTAATTACTACACAATTAAATATTCCTAAATCTAAATTTGTAGTCTCATTTTGCACCAAAAACCAAACCTGCAGACAAATATTCATGTAATCACAACAATAACAGTATTTTCCACAAGTTCATGACAGAACACAACAATTTCACTCAAATTCTTCACAATACATTCATACAAGAACAGAACTACACAAACAACAAACATGTATACGAATTCCTATAAGGGAAGGGTACCCTCTATATCCTGTCATGATAATACACCCATATTGAAATAGAGTCCCCCTTATCTCGAAATTGTTCAGAAAATCCTGTGAATTTTGAATCTACAAATTTCCCTAGCAGTCGTTTTCTCTCTTGTTCTTGACCTCCTTTAGCTTGTTCTTACATGAAACAAATTCTCTTCATTTCTTTTTGGCTAAACTCCCCACTAATTCCACATAAAAACCTATTTTTTTTCTTATTTTCCTCCACTCACTCCACTACCCTTAAGCCTTACTTTTTAATTATAAAAATAATAATAAAAGAACATTAATAATAATACTTGAATTAATAGTAATAATATTAGTAACCATAATACTAATAATAATAAAAATAATCATACTACTAATAATATATGTATTAATAGTTTAAATAGGGAATGGTTTAAATAGCTCATATACATCATAGAAGTTATAAAATTTAATATAGGGGGACCACAAATACACTTTTGCTATAAAAACTTATTAGTTCCCTTTTAATTCACTAGTTGACTTTAGGGATGTTATTCGTGAGTGGTCAGTTCTCAATGTGAGGTAAATCTCTTTTGTGAAAAATGAGAGCTATAGGATAAGGGTTGAATGTAAGGCTAAATGTGGGTTTTTAGTCTTATGCTCTAAGGTGGGCCACAAGTACACTTTTGTTGTAAAAACTACTAATAATAATGAAAATACCTGGGTTTTTTTTTAAAATGGGACTAATAAGTTAGAAAATTTAATATAGGGGGACCAAAACTACATTTAAGCATTTATATTTTATATTTTAAAATAAGAGGGTATTAAAGGTACATATTCATGGTGTGAAGAGGAAAAAGTTCTCTCAAGTGCATATTCCTGATGAGGTTTCTAGACTTGTCAACGGGGCTAGTTTGTTGGAGTTGGTGGGATTTTCCCTTGCCATGCTAGACAGACCATTGATTTTCGCTTTTGCATTGAGGTGACACAAGGAGACTTCATCTTTCAATCTTTCATAAAGAGACATCTGACTTTGGATGATGTCGCATGCCTGATACATATATCCATGTTTGGATACTTTTTCCGCTCCCTTGATTAGTACTTTTTGAACCTAAACCCATAAATAATCCTTAAATATCACGAGTATTTTAATAAAATAGTTGTGCACAATCTCTTGTTACACAATTTTCTTCATCATATTACAATCCTTTAATGTCTAGGTTGAAGTCACAACTGACGAAGATTTGAACAAATGTTAAAATACCTAAGTCATAATTGAGTATACCATGTGTCTAAAATTATAAGATGTCTTCTGATAATATCATATTCATCCGCATTATCTATGTTAGTTATCCAACATTATCTATATTGATTCATTAAAATTTGTAAACGAGCAAAAAGCATTAAGTACAAATTATTGAATAACAAAAGAGGTTTATCATTACAATGAGAAGAACTAAATGGATCACATGGTTCACACAAATTAGGAAAAATTCATATAAATATACATAATCTAAGGAAACTAATCACTCATCCTAAAGGATTTCATGGGAAAATAAAAGAAGAAGAAGAAGAAGAAGAAGAAGAAGAACCACAACAAATAAATCAAAATAACATGGAGACGATTTGTTCCAATGTGGTTGTTTCTTTTGTTAACTTCTAACAAATGCATAAAAGATCATGAACCGAGGATTCCATATTTTTATCTTCCCATGCAACGTAAACTTTCTTGCCTTTTTCTGAGGTTTTGTAGATTTCTTTTGATTTCACTTTGTTAGAATGTGTGGGTTAGGCCTAACTCAACCCTACAAAACCGGATGGTAGGGTGAGGATTGCTTCCATTTATAACCACATGTTCAGACCATATATTGTTTGATGTGGGACTCGTAACACCCCTTCTCACGATCAGGATTGAACATCTGGAGCGTGGAACTAAATGGTGGGTGGCCTGATAGCGGAGTGGCCCAACGGATCTTAAATCGGGCTCTAATATCATGTTAGAATATGTGGGTTGGGCATAACTATACCCTACAAAATTGGCTGGTAGGGTGAGGATTGCTCCCACTTATAACCACATGTTCAGGCTATATATTGTTTGATGTGGGACTCGTAACACACTTTTTAGCTAAGGGACAGTTCGGCCTAATGTTCCCTTTCTTTCCACATAATTAACATGTTAGGATAAATGGGGTTTTCTCCTAAATTTTTTCTTGTTCCTCTTTTTGTTTCTTTTCATGCCTTAGAAATATTTTAAAGTTATTTACTATGAAAGGCATGTCATCGCTAGAGTCAAATTCTTAGACTTTAAGTCTTAGACTTTTGCTTTTCTTTTCTCCTTCCTTATCTATGGCAAGTCTTTTTAGTTTCATCTTGTGTTCCTGCAGTTTGCCAAAAAGGGTGTTTGTCCATAGTTTCTAGATACTTCAATTCACAAATCGTAGTGACTTTAGGTTGCCAACTACGATTTAGGCATCTGAGAATTTTCACAGTTAGTTCCTCATTTGAAAATATTTTTCCCATAGTTCTTATATGACTCAAGGTAATTGTAAATCGTGTTTGCATCAGATTTATGCTCTCATCGGGTTTCATTCTTAAGACTTCATACTCATGGATTAATGTGTCAAACATTTCCCTCTTTACCTCAGAATTTCCTTTATGGATAATTTGGAGGATGTCTCACATTTATTTTGTAGACTCGCTATGAGAAACTAGCAAAAATTTATCAAGGCCAAGAGTAGTAGTGATGACAGTTTTTGCTTCCAAAACGCGATGAATATTTTATTTATCATCTCGGGTTCAATCCTTTTAAGGTTTGTTTACTATAACATCATCGACGTCATGTGTATGAAAAAATGGACATTCCTTCACAACCTCCCAAATACCATGATCCATCCCTTATATGAAAAACTTCATTTTCTTTTTCGAAAAACTATACCCTTATCCCTTAAAGGATGGGGGTTTATTTAGTGAATAGCATGAAGTCATTTTTCCTCCTAGGAAGATTATTATTTAACAAGAGTTAGGCTCTGATTCACTTGTTGAACAAGTTACTTCATGCATAAGAGGGGGGGTTGTGTTATTCAAAATTCGCGAGTAAATTTAAGGTTTTGTTACTTAAAAAGATAATTATGTTAGTTTTCTTTAAGGTCATAGTAAAGCAAATATTGGAATATAAAAATGGTAAAGTAAATAGCAAAAAGTAAAAGATAAGGATTTCGAGAGATGGCACTAGTGATTTATCCAGATTTGGCCAAACGACTTGTCCCCAAGATATCTTCTTGGTATTTTGAATATAAAGTTAAGTTTTTATGGTTTATGCCCCTAAACCTTTTATACAAGTAGAACGATAGATTTTACAATGGCTTATCCCCAACCAAAAGAAAGTTTTAAGTCAGGCTGAGTTAACGAATCAATAAAAGATTTTCCAGGATGATCTTAATAACCAAATACAACTTTCCCACACTAAGTTCTAAAACCAAACCAGATTTTAAGATTGGTTAATCTCAAGAACCAAACTCGATTTCCAAAAAATATCGCACTCTTGAGAGTAATAACAATGGCGCGAAACCAGTAAAAATTATTTATCACAAGTAGTTTTCACACACAAAGCACTAAAGCGGCTTTAGTGAAAAGATAATATTTTAGAGAGAGTAGGAATAGGTTTAAATTCCAAAGCAATGCAGAAACTCAAATTTTGGTTTGATATGAAGAGGAGGGGCACCTCCTTCATATAGGAGAATATTTGGCTAAAAAAGGAAATGATCCATGAGCTAAATTAATGATATAATCAGTTAGTTCGTGTAATCACAAAAACTTAGAGGTTTATATATTACCCCTCCAAAGGACATGGACACTTAGAGATCTTAGAAGGTATATCACGCTGAATGATAATTAGGGCTTGCCCGCGGCAGCGAGAAGCCCTATACGGTGATATTTTTGTTAGTTTTGAGGATTTGATCACGTGAGGTGAGAGGTTTTGTATATGTTATGGTTGCTCATGTATAAGTGTGTGTGTGTGTGTGTGTGTGTGTAAGGGTGTGATATGTATGGCTTGAGATATGTCCATTTATCCCTTTTGGGAGGAAGTATTTATAGAGTCTTTTTGGGCCTAGGGTTCCCTCGGAAAAGGTTATTGCCTAGTCAATGATGGACCATTGAATCCATATTTCCAAGGATGTCGTGAGTCAGCTGCTGACCTTGACTTTTCTCTTCCCCAAAAATGTCCCATCCCACGTTCCCCATGACTGGGAAAGAGAAAGGAGTTGGAGAGAGGTGATACCTCCATGAAAGAGATTATGGTTGCCTCCTTCCCTAGGGGCAGCTTATGGGCATTTCCCTTAGACAGGTTCCTTACAAATATAATATCATGTAGTCCCTCAAGCACGAGGTTCTGAATAGAGGAGGAAATGTTTTTAATTTATCATCTGTGGCACAGGGGAGTATCTCGAGACCATGTGTTTCTATATAATGTGTTAGGTTATTAGGCTCAGGGGCCTTTTGAGAGGAACTACAAATCCCTCAGGAGAGGTTGTATATGGCATGGCTAGTGAGACTATAAGTTCATTAGGTGAGACGTTGACTCTTTTCGGGCAGGACTTCTACCAAGCCCTCAAACAAAACATAAGACTAAGTCTTTTAGGCAAGATTTTGGTCGTGCCTCTTAGGCAAGATTTACATGTCGGATCCCACCCGAGGAAACTCTATGTCCCTCAGGTGAGAGATTAATTATCCTGGGGAATCTGAGTTCCTCGGGAGAAGTTGTATATGGTCTGACTGATGAGTTTATAAGTCTCTGAGGCAAGGCGATGACCCTTCTCGGGCGGGACTTCTATCAATCCTTCTGAAAAGACTTAAGATTAAGTCTCTTAGGCAAGACTTCAGTTGCGTCAATTGGGCAAGATTTACATGTCGGATCCCGCTCGAGGAAACTCTAAGTCCCTTGGGTGAGAGTTTAATTAGTCCGGAGAATCTAAGTTTCTTAAGCAAAGTTGTATATAACCTGACTACTTAGTTTATAAGTCCCTCAAGCGAGATGCTGACCCTTCTCGATCGAGACTTCTATCAAACCCTCAAATAAGATTTAAGACTCTCTAATGCAAGACATCGGTCGCGCCTCTTGAACCAGATTTAAAATATATTTATAAAAAAAAACTCTCTTCTTATTGGTCATTTCTAAGAATAATAATATAAGTATGTGTAACACCCCAAAATTTACCCTCTTATTTATCACCTTAAGTGGCTTATGTTTCACATTTTATCTGCATTCTCTCATTAATTCACGTTGCTCGTAATCGTGCATTTGCATAGAATTCTTAAGACAGATGACCATAAATTGCTTTGGATCGAGTTTTCCTATTTTCTTAGGGTTTTCTTTCATTCAAGACAAAGCAAGAGGTTGAGTTATGCTCATCCTGGTCTCCATATCAAGGGTTCATCAAGTATTTGTCCCCAAGATCTTATAAGAGGCAGTAAGTGACTTAAGCTTCATCAGGGTTTACTTAAGACTAACCAGGAGCTAAGGTTGGGTTGGATTTCGACATTTCGAAGCATTCTCTCACTTAGTACATATTTAAAGAAGGTTTAAGGGTTTCTCATTCATGATTGAGTTCATGAGAGTTTCATTACTTAAGGATCGTGTTATCACATTCAATGGTTCTCCAAGACATTATTATCAGGTTATTTGAGATGGTTTCGTGGCCAAGGATTTATTATACTCAAGGCATCTTTACTTTTTCAAGCCTTTATTTGTGATACAAATCATTTGTGGTCGAAACAGTGAAGTCAAGATTGTTTTTCATGGGCGAATGAGAATTTTGGTGATATACTCGTTCAAGTGTTCAGTTGATATTTCTAAGTCTAATCTTCAAATGGCTATTTCCGTATCAATTTCGTTCAATAAACCACGTTGTTCTTCTATCTATCTTTTCAATCCAATAGCCAAATAACTAATATATTACATTTCTCCAAACTCATTGTAATTCACTTCTTTAAAATCAAAGTCCAAAATTACACATTTGTTGAATCCATTACCCAAATTCATCCCAAAAGTTTGTCAATATCACCTCTCCATCCCTTCTTTGACTTATCCACAAATTCAAGCATTTTTTTTCCCATGATCCAAAGTCCATTTTTATCAATTATGAAGGTTGTCTTTTATACTCCAAGATTTTGTTGTTTTTGTCTCTATTACTATTGAGCTCACATATTATGTCCATATCTTTTTTTGGTTCTTCCAATTCAAAGCCCATGTAATAATTTTGAAATAAATTTCTGGTATAACAAATCCTAAAACTACCAGATTTTTATCAGAAAGAAGTTATACTTTTGGTGAGAAGTTAAGTTAGACTTTTAAGGTAGAAAATCTAATTTGAAAGAAATTCTTCCCTATTCATTCAATCTTAAAACCCTCCATAATATTTTCACAACAAAATAGTGGCGGAATTTCACCAAAGTATTTCTTCATTTTTACAAATTCAAAAAAAACAAACAGAAGATTACATAATGAGAGAAACCTATCATAAGCTAAAAACACAAAAAGTTCAGAATTTATGGTGGGAAGAACCAAAACATGATTCACCAACAGAGAAAGTTGTGCTTGATGGGTTGCAATCATCAATAGACTTGAAGAAATTGACCATTAGCACACGGTGGGATAGGAGGAAATTACAATATTATGGTGTGATAGTATGTTGGCTACATCATCTACTTTGCATCGGCTTTCCCCGGAATTTATTCCCATTGCCCGTCGACCCTCCAATCACTTCATGTTTTCAACATGAATGCATTTACGTCACTCCCTCAACGGATGGACACCCCCAACGGTAATGCACTTGCATCACTTCACGATGGATAAACACACAACCTACAAAAGAAGGAAAATCAACAGAAAAAACTCAGGAAGAGTTCAATACAGGATAAAAACAGTTACACAATCAATTGCTTATCACAACTAACTCTAACTGTTTTTCTAACCAAATTCACAACAGAATTTTCTAACTAACTTACCTGAAAAACCAAAAGGATTCTTCAATCCGTCTGATATAAAAGCAGGAGTTTGCTGCAGATTGAGGGGAGCTTCTTCATTTTTTCTCTCCAATCTCCTTCCTCGTCCATCCTTCTTGTTCTCACCTCAACATTTTTCATCCATCTTCAATTTTCGAAATGTTGTGATTCGGAGCGGACCAATTCATGGTTTCGAAATTGGATGAGAAATTCAAGAAGAGAAAAAAGCAAGTAGAAGACATTTGTGTCAAAGCCATTACCTCGGGACTCGGAGCCGCCATCACTCGTCTTCGTCAAGTGGTGGATCAAGACTTCAGCCGCAAAATCATCTTCTGCAAACTTCTCGTCACCGAACAGTTAATGATCTCCAGCTCGAACTCCATCAATCTATAGCTTCATCAGTAATTTGCTTCGCCGTATCCGCAACAGCCTTGAACCATCCGCAACCAAATCACCAATTCGCGGAGTAGCCTTCAAAGAGCTTTGTTAATCTTGCTTCAATCTTTGTGTTCCAAAAGCACACGGCGCGGATACGACAACGCAAAACACGAAGTCACGAAGTTGATACAATAAACAGAAGAAGCGAAATCGCAGCGAGAAGAAGAAAAGTGAAGCCTCACCTCTGTTTGATCCTCCATCACCCTCGCTGATTACAGGTACAAAATTCGGAGAAGATCCTCAGCATTTCATTTTTTGCCTTGCATTGCTTCGTTCAATCGTGTTGTTTGAGTAGGAGGTTGAGAAATCTGAGTATGTATTTTTGGTTATGAACAAAAGCAAGTTGGATTTAGTGTTGAGTGTCCACGATTTTTAGGGAGGTTATGGAGGTGGCGCTTCCGCCGCCGCCGTTAGGTTTTCTCAAGAAGGGGAGAAGCGCATTTGGGGAAGGTGAAGAACGTGTTTTGAATTGTCAGATTTATTTTGTTTATTTAATTTGATTACAAGTGGATATTGATATTAATCTTGGAATTAAACCATAATAATCAACATTAAAAGACTCATAAAGATATATAATTATCTCTCCACCGCCCAAAATCCAGTAGAGATAGGAGTGGCTTTTTATTTTTCGGTCCAGTCTGGCGGTGACAAGTGTCACCGTCCGGTTGGACCAACCCCCTCAAATCCCATACAGACCATCCCACCATAGCTTCGATGCACCTTCAGCTCCTCTGCGAATTGGGCCCTGAGAACTGCTTTTCCCACCCCCTATTTGGGCCCAGTCGCCATTTTAACTCAAGAAACATTTATTTTATCACCCCCTCCAATTCCTTTTCATTTTTAGTTTCTATTTTATATCATTTCAAATTAATTCTACAAAAAATACTAAAATGTATAATAAAAATCCACAAAAATTATGGTAGAATATTAAGCCATTTTAGAAACATTCCCAATTTTTATTTTCTGAATTTAACCATTTTTTGATTTAATTTCGATTTTTCATTTTAAGTGATTTATATTGAATTCCTTTATAAAGACATAAATTTGTACAATTTATTTCTGCCACTTCCCATAACATTTTTTCCCCATTCTTTTTGCTATGATTAAAGGACAAATAGGAGTACCAATAATATTTTTTGTGTATTTTTTAGGGCATTTTTTCTACTGTTTTGGTATTGTGATTTGTATAAGTTTGTGATTAAACTTTAGGTAAGTTTAGATGACCATTTGACATAGTTAGGATTAGAATTTTTAAGAGATTTTTTAACATAGTGTTATAATCAGGTTTAAGACCTTAGGAATTTAATTTCACATTTTTTCCATTACTTTTAATATTTTTGGCATTTAAATTGATTTCCATCATATTGTGCATATTCATGGTTCATATCATTCACTAACTATTTGTTTTTTGTGTGCAAGGTATTTTTCAAGGTTTGGCTTATGGACTTGGATATTATTTTATGCCTCGATTATACTCTTGTGATTTGTGCTTTGTGATGTAATAGCTTAGAACTTGTACGTTTGTATAGCTTCTTTAATTAGGTTAGAAAAGATAAAATGAATCGTTAGAAAACAAAATCTCAAAAAATGAAACAAATAAGATACTCGATCCAACGTCGAGTAAGTTTTCAAATAAATAAATAAAGTTCATGTGACTTTAGGGTTCCTCGATTACCATCGTTCCACTCCATTCAACCAAAAGCAAGCCTTGTATGCTTCACACCATAAGTCGTGCGTCTTAGCACCACGCAATCGACCCACCTGATCCATCGTTTTATCCCATTTACATTTCATTCACGTTTTTACCCACCATGACTTAGGAGGACCATATTGTTCACTATTAACTCTTGTATTCTCATTTCTAGTCTTATAGCTCTTAGGTAGATTTAATTTCAAACCTCACTAACCATAGGTCATCCATAAATTCAACTAACTTAGGGTAAGTCTAGTTTCCCTTAGAATTTTTCCTTTGACAATTTGAGTCTCTCTTCTCATCTTAAAAGAAAATCAAAAACACTTAATAAAGGAAAAGGTGTACAATGCGCCACGAGCCTTAAGCTATACGGGAAATGACTAGTGGAGGTCTCCTTCACTCTTCTAGGATACTTTACAAACGTTCCATTGGGGGCGATCTTGGAAAGTATTCGCTCCTGTGTCATAGTCTTTAGTGTTGTACATACGAAAAACACAATCTCAAAACACTTCTTATAAAAGACAACAAACCAAGAAGTCACGTCTTCTCATCTCATCTCATACTTTTTGCGGACGAATGTGACTTGTCTCGACAGTTCAAACAGCGATACGGTAAACACCCTCGAGTCAGAGCCGGTAACACCTGAGCTAGAGCTATGGCAACGTCATCCTAAAAATCACAAACGAGTGTAAGCCTTCGTTAGACGAACTACGGCGTCTCTGATCCTCATTTATCCCGATGAGGTACGTAGGCAGTGGGGTAGGGCCCATTCGAGCACAATCTTTCTTTTTCCCTACATTTTCCCCTTTTATTTCCATTTGTTAATTCCATTTCTTTTCTCATTTCCATTTCATTCCAGATAGCCATTCTTTTATTCAAACAGCATATTATTTCTCACCCTTTGAAAACAGACTTATAAGCGTGGATCCCGTCGGGTACGGCGGACGGATTGGGGTGCTAATACCTTCTTAATTCGTAACCGACTCCCGAACTCAGATCTTTGGTTCGCAAGGCCTCGTCCTTTTCCTTCTTCCTCAGGTTTGTGCAACATTACCTTTCCCATTCCTTTGGGATAAAAATGTCTGGCTGGCGACTCTACCTTTTCCGCGCCACTTTCGCGTTTGTACTAGGATGAAAATCCCGGGAGCGACAGCTGGCGACTCTGTTGGGGACCTTTAGAAATTCTAATTTCCCCTTTGAGAGTCAATCCTAGCGCTTGTCTGTTTCTGTTTTCTTTGGGTGTTTTTTTATTCGCTGGTATGCTTTAGTTTAGCTTTACTGTTTTGTTTACAGTTTATCGCTTTCCTTTACAACTTTATTTACAGCTTTCTGCACTTTACTTTACTGTGTCGCATATACTGGCATATACTGTAGTGGCTGTTCTGGTTTTTCTTGGCGGGATGGGATTATTGTGAGATAAGCCAAATACCCGACTTTAGTATACACATAGGATTTAGAGTGGGCAGTCGTGTGGCTTGTGTGGTCTTGAGCACGTGTAGTTTTCACGAGTCCCACACCCAGATCAGGCTCTCTTGGGATATGTTCTATACTGCCTAGGCAGACCATAGAATGTTCCCACCTGAGCTGTTAACACTGGGAACCGATCACCGAGGACCTTAGTGGAAACAACCCTCTCCAGTGGTGACAATGGCAGACCACATTTCGTGGCAAACCCATTCGCACCCGAGGGCCCACTAGGAAATCGCATAGGATGACCTTGTTCTCTCGTAGGAACCTGGTTAAAGCAACTGGTCGTATGACGGTAGTATTGTACCCTTCGGGATGAATGTACTATTGTTTCTCGAGTTCAGTGCTTGAAGCCGGGAACTTATGAGGGATGCTTGTTTTTCCGGAATTCAGCTGAGGCCTCCCTGAGTAGTACATAATGCCAAACCGATTCCCTGATTTGGTCATGAGACATTTCTCGGAAATGGTGAACGTATTATTGCTATTCGGCTTTGAGAGTCTGTGATGTTGACCCGTAGTAGCATACCCGTTAGATTGGGAGGGGTTTACAGGTTCGCAGGAAAACTAAACCTTCAACCTACCTTGTTCTTGATACTTGGGTTTTCTTCCGACACAAACTTATGATCTGGTATTCTTGACAATCGGTATTCAGGCAAAATCAGAAGGCAGTACAACAGTGCCCAGTATATGCAACAGTGATCACATGCCATTGCATTGCATCACGTCATCCGCATACTTGCATTCCTAACGCATGTTTATTCATTTGCAGGGCTGCATATCCCGTCCTTGATTCCAGTTGTGGGTATTGATCTATGAGCATGGAATCCAAGAAGAAGACCAAGTGTATTATCTCCTACAAGGTTTATCAGCCTGTTGTGAAAGAAATTCTCAAAGTGAAGGCCTTAGCTCCCCCAGAAGTTCTGAATGTCTTCAAGCAGGATTACAGGTGGATTTTGTATTTCATAGAGCCCATCACTGACTATGCTTTCAGAGGGATGCACACCTTGCTACAGTTTTATAATCCACAGCTTAGATGTTTCGTACTTTCTGATTTCGTGTTGGCACCTACATTAGAGGAGTATTCGAGCATCCTGAGAGTTTCCGTGAAGGACTGTGCACCATTCTTTGGGACCAAGATTGATCCCGACTTCAAAGATGTAGCAACTGCTCTTTATTTGAGCAAGTCATTATTGGAAGACCGGATTGATAGAAAAGGAGGCTTCCGAGGATATCATTTGAGTTTCTTGTTGGATGAGGCTACTAAAGCAGCTGAGGCAAAAAGTTGGAGTACCTTCAATGCGATCCTAGCTTTGTGTATCTATGGAATCACTTTGTTCCCGAACATGCCGAACTTCGTGGATGTTGATGCTATTCGCATTTTCATAGCAAAGAATCATATTCCTACTCTCCTAGGTGATCTCTACCACTCTGTGCATTATAAGAATGAGAAGCGAAGGGGTGGAATGTTGAATTGTTGCGCGACTGTATTCTACAAGTGGTTCACACGCTTTCTTCCACAATCAGGAGCTTTTGAGAAGACGAAGAACACTCTTGAATGGTCTGAACGATTGATGGGTTTACAAGCAAAGGACATTACCTGGGTTAATCAGGGTTTGCAGTGCATTGACATTCTTCATAGTTGCGGAGGATTCCCTAATGTTCCACTGATCGGGAGGAAAGGGGGAATTAATTATAACCCTTCTCTCACGGTTAGACAGTTTGGGTATGCTTTAAAGGAACCACCAGCTGATGTGGATATCACAGAGTCCTTGTACTTCCAATCAACTGATGGATTCGAGATTGCTCAGAAAGCTTCTAATGCTTGGCATAGTCGAAAGACAAGAGGAAAGAAGGTTTTGGGAGTAGGGAATTGTCGAATGTATCCACCGTTTTCAGAATGGTTAAGAGAACGGGTTGAAGTGTTACTGTTACCATTTGGGCTTGCGCCTCTTCTATATCCCACGGTCATTGAGCAACCTACCACAGTTAGCATTGAAGAGTTCAACAAGATGAAGACGGAAAGAGACGGTTTGTTAATGGAGAATGCACAGTTAGGTCAGGAGCTTGCTAAAGCTAATCACGCCAGACTTGAGGTTGAGTGGAAAGCTCAAGAAGATGCTGAGAGGCATGCTATTGCAAGGAAACAGTGTGAAGTTGAGTTAGCTCGGTATGAGAGGTTCGAGTTTGCTACTAGAAGTTCTTCCAAGGAACACATTGACACTAGAAGGCAACTGGATTAGAAGACCTTGATGTTTGAGAACATGAAAAAGAGACACGCTGCTTACAGGATCAAAAGAGAGGAACAAGACAAAGTCCAAGCTGAAGAGGTCGCGAGTAAGCTAAAGGAGAAAGATGAAGAGATGGCCGGTACGCTGAGAGAAAAGGATGCAGAACTTGCTAAAGCCCGAGAGGAAGCTGCTTACTACAAGCGGATGATGATCTGCTATCAGAAGAAGCTGAAGAGGCTTGAAGACAACCAGGTGCAGACGAAGGAGTTGGTAGAAATTCCAAAGGCGGGACCGATCATTGACTCAGATCTAGATAGAGGATCGCATTGACAAAGACATCTTTCTATTTTGCTTGTATGTTTTAGGATTACCATCAGGACTGTTGATGGAATCTTCTTTATCATTGCACTTCTGTTCGAATCCATGTTGTGTGTATTTTGACTATATCAACAAAGTTCTTATCATAAAAAGACCTCTTTACCATCATTATGTGTTCTCTCACTTTATGATCACTGACACATCTGACACATTTGCAAAAAACACGTCGGTCTTCGTATTCTTGGAATTGTTTGGCACGTCTGCTACACACACACACCTTATATTATCAACACTGCTTGTTATTTACAACAAAAAGAGCTTTTGTCTTCATCAAACCCACAAAACTGGAATCAGGGGATGGGATGCCCTAAAAAATGAATCGACATGCCATAACATTCATTTCCTGCATATCATATCCTTATGTTTTTGCAGGTTACCAAGAGTTTCTAACTTATTTAACCGCAGACAATATAGCTGGTCAACGCGTTCACCGATATCCGACTAAAAGAAACCGAGTAAGGATGGCTGAACGAATGCAGACAGATCTCAATGAGCTCCGACAGAGGATGGATCAATTCATGGAAATGATGACTGGCATGGCCCAGAACCAGGAACGTCTCCGGTTGATGGTTGAGCAACCTCATGGGAATGTTAATACGGGAATACCGGCTGAGCATGTGGATTCTAACGCTGCCCGTAACGGAGAACCTAATCCAAATAGGACCACAGCACGTAATGCAGGTTTAGAAGACAATCAAGAGGACCAGTTCACTCTACTGGATGCTGATATAGGTAACATGAATGAGATCAACAATCGCAGGTATGAAGAGCTGGCAGAGAAGATCAAGGCCATGGAATGTCAGAATTCCTTGGGCATCGATGTAACCAGTCTCGGGTTAGTACCAGGAGTCAGAATCCCTCCCAAGTTCAAGGCACCATTGTTTGACAAGTACAACGGCATCACGTGCCCTAGGACTCACATTCACGCGTACTTTGGAAGAATCTCGGCTCACACTGATGACGAGAGACTTTGGATGCATTTCTTCCAAGACAGTTTATCTGGAGCTTCGTTGAGCTGGTACATGAAGCTGAGTCGGGTCTCTATTCGAAGTTGGAAAGATCTAGCTGAAGCATTCCTCAAGCAGTATGCCCAGAGGTGGCGTGAGCTGGCCGCACAGGTTCAACCTCCATTGCTGGATCGGGAAATGGCCGACATGTTTATGGGCACCTTGCAGGGTGTTTACTTGGATCGTTTGGCCGCCTGCCCGTCCATTGGTTTTTCTGATATCGTCATTGTTGGAGAAAGAATAGAGAATTTTCTGAAGTTGGGAAAGATCCAGGATGCAAGCAGTGCTAGTTCTTCTGGTGTGAGAAAGCCTTTTGGCAACGGTCAAAGAAGAAGAGAAGGCGAGACGAATGCTGTGTATAGAGGCCGAGACAGAAGTTATTCTCAAGGTTACCACCAAGCAGCTGCGGTGACTATTTCTCCACAGGTTCAACAACAGCGACAACAGGGTCAGCAACAACAGGTACAGAGACAGTTTCAAGAAAGAACAAGAGCGAGAAACCGCAGACTCGATCCCGTCCCATGCCCATATGTTGTATTGCTCCCGGAGCTGCTAAAGTTGAACCTGGTCGAGCTTCGTACCATGAGACCTCCTGCTCCTGACAATCTACCTCCGAATTTTGATGCTAATGCCAGGTGCGAGTTCCATTCAGGTGCCCAGGGGCACAGTATTGAGAAATGTTGGGCTTTTCAGAACAAGGTACAGGACCTAGTTGACTCCAAGGCGATCAATTTCGCTCCTCTCCCAAATGTACTCCAGAATCCGATGCCTGGTCATAATGGGACCGGTGTCACGGTTATCCTACCAGATGGTTCACGTTAAGCTGAAGTCTTCGAATTAACCACCCAGGACACCAGGGTATTCATGAAGCAAATATGGCCAGCAGTATTCAAATACTCTCAGTGATGGCATTTTTTGTGTTTGTCTTTCTTCATTTTCATCCCTATTGAGGGGAACTACGTCGCTCTGATTCTTCATTGGTCATCAGTCAATGGAGATACGTAGGCAGAAGATCGTCAGGTCTTTCCGAGCAACCTTATGGGGCAACTTTACTCCCCAGCTTCACTTTTTCCTTCAGACGTCTCGTGTCAGAGTCTCTAAAAGAAGAAGTATTACTGCCACGGTTAGGTATATGGCTGCAAATCGAAGATTACAAGTCTGCGAAAAGAGCTATTGATCATTGAAAAGTATCCAAGACTGACAGGTCCAAACGGAGCCAAAGTCTCCTCAACTATGGCAATATTCAGTTTCTTTACTGCATTTCCATTTGTTAGTTTCTTTTATATGCTAAACATCTGTCTACATATATGAAACTTGTTTGCTTTTGAATGTTAGCAATAATAAAACTCACATGTTTTTCTTGAAGTAATTCATTTGCATTCCCTTATAATTTTGCATATGTACATCGCAAATACCAATTGTTGTGCTTAAACTCTATGAAGGAGAATGACGAAACAAAAACGCAAAATCTCTAATTGTGTGCTCTCGAGTAAGACCCTGTTGACGATGTACAGGCTTTGTTTCAAATCCCTAAACACTGGAGATATAAGGAAGATAGACCCTTGCTAACCCCTTTGAGCCTTGAAGTAGGAGTTTCTTTTCACATAAAAAAAAACCCCTCACATGTAACCCAGGGGCAGGGTAGACATCAGCTAGTCAGACCGAGCGTTCAGACTTTCATAAAGAAGTGTATTTTAAGATCCGTTGCATTCTACTATGCTAATCAAGAGGTCCAAAGACCCGAAACCACAATGGTTATCCAAGTCAAAAGGTCCAAAGATTGAAAACCACAATGGTTATCCTTCGTCGACCACAGAATGAGGCAGTCACAACCCTCGCGAAGCAATCAAGACAAACAATGTCACGTGACTTGTTCAAAATGCAAAAAAAAAAGAAAAGAAAAGAAAAGGCCCGCTAAGTCGAAACTTGAAAACAAACGACTTAAGCAAAAGTTAGGGCATCCCGCTGGACTCCACAATCAAAGGTTCACAAGAATCAGTCCAGGCAAAAGTTAGGGATAAGAAAAATAACGCAAAAGCGAAACACAGAAAGGATTACATAAGAAAAATCCTCAAACAAGAACAAAGTCGTGTGACACAGGCACGAAAGATAGAGGAGTGACTAACTCTCAGCAATAACCTGATTGGTGTTTGAACTAATAGCAGCAATGGTTCCTCAACCGACGCGAAACCTTTATGAAAGATGAATGCTTGTGAAAATTAGCTGAACATAGAAATGGAGAACATCACGAAGAGTGGGTGGGCAAAAATAAACTTCGAGCCTATATCCTTTGTTTCTATAACCGTGAACCAGGCCACGATACAACCCTCAAAAGTCCTAACTGAAACAGGTTTAATTTGAGAGCGTACTACTACGAGGCCGCGTTCCTGACTCCTATGAGTTATGCTAAAAGACATTTGTTGGTATTGCATATACATACTTTCATTCAAAATAGTGTCGTATCTTAACCAGTGATTCGCTCACAAAGGTTAGCGATCCATTTTCAAAACTTCAAGATTAACCTGCGTGTTGCATTAGAATTTTCATTCTAAGAATAAACAGTTCTCACTTGCATACATTTGTTTAGCATCATAAATGGTTCACATGCGGAAATTCCATCCAGAAGCTTAAGCTTGCCAAGTTGAGAAGTTTAAAACTCCTGAAAGACTGTCACGTCGAGGTGCACTTTTCTGAGAAAGCTTCATTGAGCAAGGACTTTCCCAACTAGTCATGGTAAGAGCTAGCCAATCCGGGGCAGTCACGTCGAGCAATCTCTTCAAAATTAAAGTACTGAGCCAATCCGGGGCAGTTAAGTCGAGCAATCTCTTCAAAACTTCAGTCAAACTGGGGCAATCACCTCGAGATTCAGATATCTCCAAGAGCGAATATCGGTCAGTCAGGTGCAAAGCTATTCAAATACTCGTACTGGGGCAGGCCACCCCAATAGTACGAGAGTTCATTCTTCCCCGAAGACAGAAGATCGGAAGCATTTACCCGGAGTTTAGAATACCGTGGTCACTTGCCAAGCCGACTATCGCGTTCAGCACTTCTGACAGATACCAACACATCTGCATTGATGATGGTTACCTTCCCAGCAAGGTTGTTACGCTAGTTCATGCAGTCATTACAATATCTAAGAGTTTAAAGACACCAAGTCTTTTGTAAAATCCTCTTGAGGCAAAATCCATACGGAAGCAACTGATCCCCAGCACGAGACAACTTGAAATCTTTCCTCCTCAGCAGGACGTGTCTCGGTGTTGTCATCGCCAACAAGCAAATAGAAGTTATCCTCACTAAAGTCATTACTTTTTCCTTCAGATGGTTTCCTTGATCTCGGTTCCTCAACAGATCTAAGGCAATTCCTATTCTCCTAGAAGATTTCGGATAAACCATTCTCCTCCCCAGCAGGTCCATAAGAGTGGATATTCCTCAATAATCGAAGTATTCCCTGGTGCAGTCCTCAAATTTAAAGTCCAATTTATTTTTGGCAAAGGTGATAATTCGGGACAGATGAATTATTCACGCTCTTCTCCAACAGAGATGTTATCCCCACAGGACTTCTTGGGGTCGAATACGCGATCATTGTGTTTCCCCATAGAGTTAGCAGGGACTTATTACTTCCACGTCAGGAATTTCTTTCACATTCGTACCAGTTCATTAACAATACTCAAGACATAACATCCCCAGTGTCATGGGGCAATATGCCATGCAATTCAACATATGCAAAGTCCAGCCGCAGACTGGCCAAAGTCCATCTTCGGGTGGCAGATTTCAAAGTCCAGTCGCAGACTGGCCAAAGTCCATCTTCGGGTGGCAAGCTTCAGAAGTCCACCCGCAGTGTGGCAAATTTCCAAAGTCCCCCGCAGTGGGCAAAAGCCTCTCGTAGTGAGCAAAAGTCTCCCGTAGTGAGCAAAAGTTCAGCCGCAGACTGGCCAAAGTCCATCTTCGGGTGGCAAGTTTCGAAAGTCTCCCGCAGTGAGCAGAAGTCCACCCGCAGTGTGGCAAATTTCCAAAGTCCCCCGCAGTGGGAAAAAGCCTCTCGTAGTGAGCAAAAGTCTCCCGTAGTGAGCAAAAGTCCAGCCGCAGACTGGCCAAAGTCCATCTTCGGGTGGCAAGTTTCGAAAGTCTCCCGTAGTGAGCAAAAGCCTCCCGTAGTGAGCAAAAGTCCACCCGCAGTGTGGCAAATCTCTAAAGTCCCCCGCAGTGGGCAAAAGTCTCCCGTAGTGAGCAAAAGCCTCCCGTAGTGAGCAAAAGTCCACCCGCAGTGTGGCAAATCTCTAAAGTCCCCCGCAGTGGGCAAAAGTCTCCCGTAGTGAGCAAAAGCCTCCCGTAGTGAGCAAAAGTCCACCCGCAGTGTGGCAAATCTCTAAAGTCCCCCGCAGTGGGCAAAAGTCTCCCGCAGTGAGCAAAAGTCTCCCGTAGTGAGCAAAAGTCTCCCGTAGTGAGCAAAAGTCCACCCGCAGTGTGGCAAATCTTTAAAGTCCTCCCACAGCGTGGCAATTTCCAAAGTCCACCCGTAGTGTGGCAAAATATCCGAAGTCCAACCGCAGATTGGAAAAAGTCCATCCCCAGGGTGGCAAGGTATCTTAAAATTCTATCGCAAGCTGGTGAAAGTCCACCCACAGCGTGGCAAGTCGTTATTCGTCTAACTCCATCCAATAATACACCATTAAAGGCATTGTTGCAGCCTATCAAAGTCCACCCACAGTGTGGCAAGCCAGTAGCCTTCTGGCATTATTCAAAAGGCATCCCCTGTTTGTTATTCTTACCATCATAATTATATCCAAGCAGAGTTCGTTCGGTTGAGTTTAATTCCCTGATCTTCTGCCACAGAGTGCAAATTTTCTGATTATTTCTAGTATTCAATCCCTGCATACTTCAAACGTCTGAAAGCGACTGCTATCATCCATTCAAGTCTACAGTGATTGAATAGGGGCAGCTGTAACACCCCAAAATTTGCCCTCTTATTTATCACCTTAAGTGGCTTATGTTTCACATTTTATCTGCATTCTCTCATTAATTCACGTTGCTCGTAATCGTGCATTTGCATAGAATTCTTAAGACAGATGACCATAAATTGCTTTGGATCGAGTTTTCCTATTTTCTTAGGGTTTTCTTTCATTCAAGACAAAGCAAGAGGTTGAGTTATGCTCATCCTGGTCTCCATATCAAGGGTTCATCAAGTATTTGTCCCCAAGATCTTATAAGAGGCAGTAAGTGAATTAAGCTTCATCAGGGTTTACTTAAGACTAACCAGGAGCTAAGGTTGGGTTGGATTTCGACATTTCGAAGCATTCTCTCACTTAGTACATATTTAAAGAAGGTTTAAGGGTTTCTCATTCATGATTGAGTTCATGAGAGTTTCATTAATTAAGGATCGTGTTATCACATTCAATGGTTCTCCAAGACATTATTATCAGGTTATTTGAGATGGTTTCGTGGCCAAGGATTTATTATACTCAAGGCATCTTTACTTTTTCAAGCCTTTATTTGTGATACAAATCATTTGTGGTCGAAACAGTGAAGTCAAGATTGTTTTTCATGGGCGAATGAGAATTTTGGTGATATACTCGTTCAAGTGTTCAGTTGATATTTCTAAGTCTAATCTTCAAATGGCTATTTCCGTATCAATTTCGTTCAATAAACCACGTTGTTCTTCTATCTATCTTTTCAATCCAATAGCCAAATAACTAATATATTACATTTCTCCAAACTCATTGTAATTCACTTCTTTAAAATCAAAGTCCAAAATTACACATTTGTTGAATCCATTACCCAAATTCATCCCAAAAGTTTGTCAATATCACCTCTTCATCCCTTCTTTGACTTATCCACAAATTCAAGCATTTTTTTCCCATGATCCAAAGTCCATTTTTATCAATTATGAAGGTTGTCTTTTATACACCAAGATTTTGTTGTTTTTGTCTCTATTACTATTGAGCTCACATATTATGTCCATATCTTTTTTTGGTTCTTCCAATTCAAAGCCCATGTAATAATTTTGAAATAAATTTCTGGTATAACAAATCCTAAAACTACCAGATTTTTATCAGAAAGAAGTTATACTTTTGGTGAGAAGTTAAGTTAGACTTTTAAGGTAGAAAATCTAATTTGAAAGAAATTCTTCCCTATTCATTCAATCTTAAAACCCTCCATAATATTTTCACAACAAAATAGTGGCGGAATTTCACCAAAGTATTTCTTCATTTTTACAAATTCAAAAAAAACAAACAGAAGATTACATAATGAGAGAAACCTATCATAAGCTAAAAACACAAAAAGTTCAGAATTTATGGTGGGAAGAACCAAAACATGATTCACCAACAGAGAAAGTTGTGCTTGATGGGTTGCAATCATCAATAGGCTTGAAGAAATTGACCATTAGCACACGGTGGGATAGGAGGAAATTACAATATTTTGGTGTGATAGTATGTTGGCTACATCATCTACTTTGCATCGGCTTTCCCCGGAATTTATTCCCATTGCCCGTCGACCCTCCAATCACTTCATGTTTTCAACATGAATGCATTTACGTCACTCCCTCAACGGATGGACACCCCCAACGGTAATTCACTTGCATCACTTCACGATGGATAAACACACAACCTGCAAAAGAAGGAAAATCAACAGAAAAAACTCAGGAAGAGTTCAATACAGGATAAAAACAGTTACACAATCAATTGCTTATCACAACTAACTCTAACTGTTTTTCTAACCAAATTCACAACAGAATTTTCTAACTAACTTACCTGAAAAACCAAAAGGATTCTTCAATCCGTCTGATATAAAAGCAAGAGTTTGCTGCAGATTGAGGGGAGCTTCTTCATTTTTTCTCTCCAATCCCCTTCCTCGTCCATCCTTCTTGTTCTCACCTCAACATTTTTCATCCATCTTCAATTTTCGAAATGTTGTGATTCGGAGCGGACCAATTCATGGTTTCGAAATTGGATGAGAAATTCAAGAAGAGAAAAAAGCAAGTAGAAGAAATTTGTGTCAAAGCCATTACCTCGGGACTCGGAGCCGCCATCACTCGTCTTCGTCAAGTGGTGGATCAAGACTTCAGCCGCAAAATCATCTTCTGCAAACTTCTCGTCACCGAACAGTTAATGATCTCCAGCTCGAACTCCATCAATCTATAGCTTCATCAGTAATTTGCTTCGCCGTATCCGCAACAGCCTTGAACCATCCGCAACCAAATCACCAATTCGCGGAGTAGCCTTCAAAGAGCTTTGTTAATCTTGCTTCAATCTTTGTGTTCCAAAAGCACACGGCGCGGATACGACAACGCAAAACACGAAGTCACGAAGTTGATACAATAAATAGAAGAAGCGAAATCGCAGCGAGAAGAAGAAAAGTGAAGCCTCGCCTCTGTTTGATCCGCCATCACCCTCGCTGATTACAGGTACAAAATTCGGAGAAGACCCTCAGCATTTCATTTTTTGCCTTGCATTGCTTCGTTCAATCGTGTTGTTTGAGTAGGAGGTTGAGAAATCTGAGTATGTATTTTTGGTTATGAACAAAAGCAAGTTGGATTTAGTGTTGAGTGTCCACGATTTTTAGGGAGGTTATGGAGGTGGCGCTTCCGCCGCCGCCGTTAGGTTTTCTCAAGAAGGGGAGAAGCGCATTTGGGGAAGGTGAAGAACGTGTTTTGAATTGTCAGATTTATTTTGTTTATTTAATTTGATTACAAGTGGATATTGATATTAATCTTGGAATTAAACCATAATAATCAACATTAAAAGACTCATAAAGATATATAATTATCTCTCCACCGCCCAAAATCCAGTAGAGATAGGAGTGGCTTTTTATTTTTCGGTCCAGTCCGGCGGTGACAAGTGTCACCATCCGGTTGAACCAACCCCCTCAAATCCCATACAGACCATCCCATCATAGCTTCGATGCACCTTCAGCTCCTCTGCGAATTGGGCCCTGAGAACTGCTTTTCCCACCCCCTATTTGGGCCCAGTCGTCATTTTAACTCAAGAAACATTTATTTTATCACCCCCTCCAATTCCTTTTCATTTTTAGTTTCTATTTTATATCATTTCAAATTAATTCTACAAAAAATACTAAAATGTATAATAAAAATCCACAAAAATTATGGTAGAATATTAAGCCATTTTAGAAACATTCCCAATTTTTATTTTCTGAATTTAACCATTTTTTGATTTAATTTCGATTTTTCATTTTAAGTGATTTATATTGAATTCCTTTATAAAGACATAAATTTGTACAATTTATTTCTGCCACTTCCCATAACATTTTTTCCTCATTCTTTTTGCTATGATTAAAGGACAAATAGGAGTACCTAGAATATTTTTTGTGTATTTTTAGGGCATTTTTTCTACTGTTTTGGTATTGTGATTTGTATAAGTTTGTGATTAAACTTTAGGTAAGTTTAGATGACCATTTGACATAGTTAGGATTAGAATTTTTAAGAGATTTTTTAACATAGTGTTATAATCAGGTTTAAGACCTTAGGAATTTAATTTCACATTTTTTCCATTACTTTTAATATTTTTGGCATTTAAATTCATTTCCATCATATTGTGCATATTCATGGTTCATATCATTCACTAACTATTTGTTTTTTGTGTGCAAGGTATTTTTCAAGGTTTGGCTTATGGACTTGGATATTATTTTATGCCTTGATTATACTCTTGTGATTTGTGCTTTGTGATGTAATAGCTTAGAACTTGTACGTTTGTATAGCTTCTTTAATTAGGTTAGAAAAGATAAAATGAATCGTTAGAAAACAAAATCTCAAAAAATGAAACAAATAAGATACTCGATCCAACGTCGAGTAAGTTTTCAAATAAATAAATAAAGTTCATGTGACTTTAGGGTTCCTCGATTACCATCGTTTCACTCCATTCAACCAAAAGCAAGCCTTGTATGTTTCACACCATAAGTCGTGCGTCTTAGCACCACGCAATCGACCCACCCGATCCATCGTTTTATCCCATTTACATTTCATTCACGTTTTTACCCACCATGACTTAGGAGGACCATATTGTTCACTATTAACTCTTGTATTCTCATTTCTAGTCTTATAGCTCTTAGGTAGATTTAATTTCAAACCTCACTAACCATAGGTCATCCATAAATTCAACTAACTTAGGGTAAGTCTAGTTTCCCTTAGAATTTTTCCTTTGACAATTTGAGTCTCTCTTCTCATCTTAAAAGAAAATCAAAAACACTTAATAAAGGAAAAGGTGTACAATGCGCCACGAGCCTTAAGCTATACGGGAAATGACTAGTGGAGGTCTCCTTCACTCTTCTAGGATGCTTTACAAACGTTCCATTGGGGGCGATCTTGGAAAGTATTCGCTCCTGTGTCATAGTCTTTAGTGTTGTACATACGAAAAACACAATCTCAAAACACTTCTTATAAAAGACAACAAACCAAGAAGTCACGTCTTCTCATCTCATCTCATACTCTTTGCGGACGAATGTGACTTGTCTCGACATTTCAAACAGCGATACGGTAAACACCCTCGAGTCAGAGCCGGTAACACCTGAGCTAGAGCTATGGCAACGTCATCCTAAAAATCACAAACGAGTGTAAGCCTTCGTTAGACGAACTACGGCGTCTCTGATCCTCATTTATCCCGATGAGGTACGTAGGCAGTGGGGTAGGGCCCATTCGAGCACAATCTTTCTTTTTCCCTACATTTTCCCCTTTTATTTCCATTTGTTAATTCCATTTCTTTTCTCATTTCCATTTCATTCCAGATAGCCATTCTTTTATTCAAACAGCATATTATTTCTCACCCTTTGAAAACAGACTTATAAGCGTGGATCCCGTCGGGTACGGCGGACGGATTGGGGTGTTAATACCTTCTCAATTCGTAACCGACTCCCGAACTCAGATCTTTGGTTCGCAAGGCCTCGTCCTTTTCCTTCTTCCTCAGGTTTGTGCAACATTACCTTTCCCATTCCTTTGGGATAAAAATGTCTGGCTGGCGACTCTACCTTTTCCGCGCCACTTTCGCGTTTGTACTAGGATGAAAATCCAGATAAACTCCCCTGAATTTACTCAGTTTTGTTATGCATCATTTAAGTCAGGTAGCAGGTTTACGATGTCACAACATCTGGTGTGACATCCTGATGTCTTGACTAAGTTCATTAACTTTTACTTTGTTTGACAATGTCACAACATCTGGTGTGACATCCTGAACTAAGTTCACTTATTCTTGTTTGTCAAAAATTCTGGCAATTCTTAACATCTACACCTGACTACTTAGTCTATAAGTCCCTCAAGCGAGATGTTGACCCTTCTCGATCGAGACTTCTATCAAACCCTCAAATAAGATTTAAGACTCTCTTATGCAAGACATCGGTCGTGCCTCTTGAACCAGATTTAAAATATATTTATAAAAAAAATACTCTCTTCTTATTGGTCATTTCTAAGAATAAGAATATAAGTATGTTTCTTGTAGAAATAATTCTCTATCCTTCCAATGAAATAACTTATTGTGCAACACATTTGTAAAGAAGCTATCCCACTATTTACATCCAAAGTGATTCCCTTAACTTTAGTTGTTAATAATAGTACATGTTCTTCATTCCACTAAAACCACTATCCATCCAATAAACATGAGAACGAACCCGATACCTTGACCACTTACTACCTACGTACATTTTGAGAATCAAACTCCAATGGAAGAGGAGCCTTCAAAAGCTATATGCGATACCCACTATCGTTCAAATTCATGGCCATAATTACTCACTATTTCATTATCATCTTTTCATTTATATTCTATGGACCCATTCCAATTTTCCAAATTAGACACATTATTCAATATTCATCACTCGAAGAATAACAATAACATTCAAAGAAAGAAAAAAAATCCAGTCTAAAAAATGCAGTGAAATCATAAACAAGCCCTAAAAAAAACTCAAACTCTTACATTACATAATGCTAATATCTGAATTAAAAAGAAAAAGAAAAAGAAACAACATAAAGTAGTAACATAATGCATTTTATTACACTTGAAATTTAGTTTTTGGACATAGTTTAATTTCATATGTCGATGTAGCAAGGTGGAGTAGCAAGCAATGGAACCTGACCCACAAAACCTTTCTTCAAACCAATCAACACATCACACTTTCCATAGAAACCATAATGTGCTGTTCTTATTGCACCAGCTTTCCATCTCAATCTTCCAAGAAACACCAGTTTCAGTCCCACTACTCCATAATCTTCATCCACCATCAAACCATTTGATATTTCTACCGACACCGGGACTGCGGTGCCTCCGAGCACAGGAGACAACGAAACCTGACTGTGTTTCTCTAGGAATAACGGTGGTAGCATGACTTGTGGTGTTATGGCTTGGTTTCTGTAGGAAACAAAAGCTGAGAATCTGTCATAGTAAACTGAGACACGTTTGTTTGGATTCTTTATGAGGACGTTGAACTGCAAGGTGGCGGAAAGGAGAGGTGGTGAGGTTGTGTTGAGGCCGTAGACGGCAACACCGACAACGGTGAAGTGAGGTTTGTGTGGACGGTAGACAAGCCAGAGGACAAGTAGTGTGATGCCTATTAGTATGAGAAAGGTGGTTATGAATGTGGCAAAAGCACGTTTGGGAGAGCTTGTGCTGTAAGGAGAAGGTGAAATAGGTTTGTTGTTCATTTGGAGTTTGTCTGGGGGAAGATGGTGGTGTTGTTGAGTGATTTGGTTTTCTTCCATGGGAGAGGAGATTTTGATGTTTAGATATTAAAGTTAAAGGGGTGGAATATGTTTGGACTTTGATAGTGACAGAAAGGAAGAAAAAGATTGGCTTGGTGGGGTGTTTTAGTAGTGAATTTGATACAAGTGTGAGGGAAAAGGAACTTAATAAGCTTCAATGGACCATAAAATGGTTATAAAGTAGAGATATTATTGTGTCACTTGTGATTAAAGAAGTACAATAACATCATACATGACCCTAGTTACTGATTTTTATTTTGATATGTGTAATCATGAGTGATCACTCTTTTGAAGGCAATGTGTTTTACACTTGCTTTCACTTCACTATCATCATGAACAAAAGTATAAAAGATATGGATGATGAAGACAACAAAATGGGTTAATTCATTTTCTGCTAAATTTAGTTATCAGTCTACTAAAGTTAAAAATAAATAAATAAACAAATGAGTAATTATAATTTATTTTTGAATTAAATGGGAGGCAAGTAATTTATTAATTTCTTAATGAGTAGGCACAATAAATACACCGTTCGCTAATGCGGTTTGTGTTTAAAAACAAAAAGAATATATTATTTTCTTTATCTTTTAGTGCGTGGTGCTTTTAATTTTACTTTCTTCAAAAATAAATGAGAACAAGAAGGGACAATGTAAAGAAGAGCCAAAGAAAGAGACGTGGCTCAGTTTGAGTTCTTTTACCGACATTTGGATAAACTTGTACTAGACTAACAAAACCAACAGATTCTGCATGGAATCAAAATTTGGTGTGATTATGTGTTTTTACCTCATTTTTACACATGTTTGGTTTATTTTGTTTGGACCATGCTTCTTTGGATCACACAACTAGTATGCAATTTGCAAACGTCACATATAAAGATATAAGAATCAAATTGATTCTAACAAACTCACTTAATATTAAATATGCCATAAAACAAACAAGGCTATAATGTTTTGAGTCTTTCAACATTAGTGTACAACAAAGAATATTTACACGAGGTAAAATCAAAACTTCAAACCACTCACTAAATAATTACAATCCTAAAGTTGAAGGATACAACACTCAATGAGTCAATATAACAAGCTGACAGAAAACACTAACAAAGGTATTAAAATCAAACAGATTTAACCAGCTTTACATTTAATCATTGTCCAGTAAAGTTAGTGTTGGAAGTCAGACTGTAAATCAATAATGAAGGCAACGTGAAACGAAACAATCTCAGTAACCTCCGATATCGACCACAAGTTCACTTTGTACTTGGCGAACAAACTGCCCTTTCACCCGTGGACGTTTATCTGCCTGTCTTTTCCGGCTTTCATATCGGACCTGTAAAATAAATTTGGGCAATGAGCATCTAAGAGAGCTTCAAAAATGTCAGCCTAGGTATATTTTAGACTACTGAAAACAAGCCGTGCGAATTAATGTTATTTTAGAGCATATAGTGGTGCTGCAAGTAATTGCAAAAGTCCCCGATTGGACAATGATGATAAATATTTGCAGAGTGGTTCTTTTAACAGCAGTGATAGCATGGTGGTTGCAGTACCTTTTTGTCATAGCATCTGTCTTTTCTCTTCAGTCGAAACTTTATTAGAGCTGCTTCTCTTTGGCTGGTGTGGTAAGAATTTGTGCCTCTAAGCTCGTCATAGAGATCATTACTAATAGAACTTTCAAGGTGGTTCTTGCCTGCGAGAGATGAAGGGGCATTTCCATCACTTCCGCTTCCTGTGCCTTCACATACACCACTAGTGTTGTGATTTTCGGCATCATGGTAAAAGCTAGTACCACAATTTTGACCGTTAGATGAAGAGTCATGCATAGCACAATCAATATTGCTGTGATCATTTTTGTTTCGATCACAAGTATAGATGGTGTCATCCGACCATTGACGAGCTTCTGAGTTCTGACTTTTAGGATTGGAATGAGAGGAAATACTAGTTGGAAATGGAGAACTTTCCTTTTGGAACATTGATTTGGGTGTCCGTGTGGGATTCGTGTCTGACCGCGCTTTGCTTATAGAATGAAAAACATTAGTATTATGTTCCATAGACTTGTTATCAGAAGTGTCCCCGGTGGTGGTGGCTGGAAAGAATTCATGTTGACTGTTCGGAAATTTTGTATCAACTTGTCCAGACTGACCAATCACCAGATAGGTGTTACTTTCCTCTTTTTGGTTTTCTCCATCACACTGATGAGTAGTATTTGCATTTTCAGATAATTTTTGTGATTCATAAGAATTATTTGTTGGAAATAAAGGCTGTAATAACATACTGTTGCCATACCTGCAAACAGAAATTGTTATAAGTATCTTAAAAAATTCTGCAGCTTTTTATTTGAAATGCTGAATAAGAAATGTGCTCTGTAAATCAAGAATTGATACTAATTTCTCAATAAAATAAGAGTTTACAACACAATAAAACCCTATTACAGACAAATATACAAAAACTACTAATACTAGCCATTCAAATTTTGCCATTAACATCTCTTTGAAGCACTCGAGAAATTGTTCTGAAAATAAATTTTGCTATTAACATCTCTTTGACAATTTTTACCATTCTGGAGACTCTAAATTTTTATTCTCCATGTTGTTTTAGTTCATATGATATAAATACAATTTAGCTGGATTTTAAAACGTTTTGTACATGTGTAACAGCGTAAACATGACAGAGAAAATAACAGGTAAAGAAGATGCATAAAGAGAATTACAGGAAACCAATTATAGCTGTCAATTGTGTCAAATAAAGTTTCTTGCTTTGTCAACACAATGAAAATTTTGTATGAAATATATGTTTAGTTTATTTGCTATCAATAAGAATTCAAAAAATCATAATCAAATAGTGAGCTCACCGAGCAAATGGAGAAGCATTTGAATGATTCAATATTAGCCTTTCCTCAGCCGTAGGTTTAGATGAGCTGCCAGGATAATCTTTTTGTAATGAAAGTTCCAATTGTGTATCATATTCAAACTTGGCTGTGTTACCACCGTTGAAACTACAATCTGCATAATTGTTCTTAGGAAGATTCTCAAAAGTAGCCATCAAGTCAATAGCTCCAGCAGAATGTTCTTCTCGCTCATCATCGCGTCGATGAATCTTTGTATTAACATGAGGATTGGATTTGCCTAACTCTGTTCTTAACCCTTCTTCATCTTGGTTTTCTGTTTCATTATATTCATAGCTTTGACCTAGCCTTAAACCTGTTGAAATTTTGCCACACCCTGCAGCTTTAGGTGCTGTTAAAGCTGCAATAAATGTTAATTGTCAGTAAGTAACAAAATAAAGGCCAAAAATTTGAACAAATTTATAAGATAAGAGTAAGTTTCATACCTCCAGTTTCGTCGTTATACTCAGTAGACTCCCATTCATATTTGGTAGAATTTTCGTGCTTCACCTGGTCCGTATTGCTCAAACTTGAAGAACTCTTCAGCTGGGACATATCCTGCATATTTTCCACGATCCATGATCAGCTTCTAAAAATGGTGATGTACAAGTAAAGGTATTTTGCACAAGAGTTGTCAAAACATGCAGTTTCTATGTGAAACTTCAAGAGCCTAGTCTATTCTAGCGAGAAAATTTTCATCTAGTTTACAAGAGAGTGGCTTCATATATGCATTGTATAAACTGTAGTTGTATGTCTTTTATGTTACTAAAGCCTAACGTTGAAAGTTAAGATAGAACATTAGAAATGAAATCAGCTCGATTAAAAGGTAACTGCTATTTCACAACGCACTGAAACCTCATAAACTGACATATCTAATAATCATATTAAAATTGTTTCGGTGATTTTTAATGGCATGCAGAAGCAGAACTTACTTGATCTTGAGCCTCACTATTTTTTCCACTGGATTCAATATTTTTCTGCGTGGAAGCCACAGAACCACTAGAATTATTGCTTGCAGTATTGTTTTCTTCGGCAACATCAAGTTTATCATTTGGAAATGTTAAATTTTGAGGAGGCTTGCTAATCTGTATACAAAGTAAATACAAATTAGATTATAAGTACGTCCATACTAGAGACAATAAAAAAAAATACAAGGTTTCAACAAGAAAGTTGAAGAATATTAACATACAGTATGTCTTCTCCACACATGCTGCCACAAGTTCCTTAGCTCATTCCTACGAACAGGTTTAATGAGAAAATCAACGGCCCCGTTTTGCATACATTTGAACACCGTGCTAACTGAATCGTGAGAAGACATCACTGCAAATAACACCATGAGAAATTGAGAATCAACCCTAACCCATTAGCCATAACTAACTAATAAAAAGATTAATAATTAAGGACACAAAGTACCAAGTCAATACTTACTTATGACAGGAATTTTTTTGCAATTGTCATGCTCCATGATTGAAGTAAGTAATGAAAAACCAGATATGGATGGCACATCTACTTCTGTCAATACAATATCTATATCACATGATTTGTTCTTCAATGTTTCCCATGCCTTTAAGCCATCACGAACTGCAGCAACTACATGTAAAAAAAAATTACCATTAAGAAAATCATAAACAACTTGAGGTTAAAGGTACATACACCTTCAACGCAATCACTCGAAAGAACGTAACTTAAAACAGTGCATACACATATCAAACCCCGCATATTCTCGAGCAGTAAGCCTAAGCGACTCTGTCTTTGATAAAGAATGGTCTACACGATTATTACATTTATTTATAAAAAATCACATTTAGTGTTTGCATGCTTAGAATGAATCTGTTTGAAGTTCAAAAGCAGAGTCTCAAAACCAGTAACCCAATACACACACTCAATTAGAAGGAACTAACTTTTAACCGTTCATACACATATCAGACCAGGGTTTTAAAAACAGTCTGCGGCCGCAAAATCGGCTGCGACAAAACATCGATACCATTGTTTATCGTTTTAATATTAAAGAACAAATTGTGGTTAATTCACACGGCGACGAGCGCAATCCGTGTCGTGACAGCTGTACCGACCGAAATCGCGAGTCAACCGTTTTTGAAAACCTTGGATCAGACACCACAAATTCTCATGCACTAAAGCTAAGCTACTCTTATTTGGGTGGAAATACATACACAATTATTACATTTATTTAAAATTAAAAGCAAAAACACATTTTAGTGTTTGCATGGTTAGAATGAATCAATTTGAAGATCAGAATCGGGTGTCATAAAACCAGTAACCCAATATTGTTGTTCATTTCCTCCGATCTAGTTTTCTGCAGGGTTGACTTACATATATTATTACATCCATGAAAGTTTTCTCTTCAAGAATTCAGTAATCAACAATGATAATACACAGAGAAACACCAAAATAGAAGATCAATAACCGTTGAATGGATCTCAAAAACTAGTAATATTTAGTTTCTCGTTTGATAATAAATAATTTTCCAAAAAAATAAAACATGTAATGAACGATGATCCAAGTAAAAAAGCTTATAAGTAGTTGAAAAAATGAAATGAAACAAGAAAGTTAAGATGATGAAGAAGAAGAAAAACCTTTATAACCGCATTTACGAAGAAGTGCTGAAATAATGTGGCGAGTAGAATCATCAGGCTCAACGAGCAAAACCCTGAGCATAGTGGGAGGAAGAAACTTGTCCCATTTATCAGTATTAGTCTGCATCGAAGTATTCACCACCGCCTCACCCATTCTCAAACAATAAGCTACAATAATGAAGTGAAAACAAAAACCGCATCAAACAGAGAAACCCTAAATCGCTAATTTTTGTGAGCCAAAACAAAATCGTTGATAAATGATACTAGTAGTTGGAGTTTTATTAAGTATAATAAGTTGAAGGATGAATGAAAAATATCTGAAAAAAAAAGAAAGAAAGTTGAATTGAGTGGATGAAAAAGAAGAGAGAGAAAGAGAAGAATATTACAAAATTTTCAAAGTGATTTGAATGGTTGAGAGAGCGTGAGCCACGAAAATTGTAGAAAATATCTTTTTCTTGATGGATTGGATTGGATGTGAGAATGAGATCTATTTCTCTTCACTTGGCTTTCTTCTTCTAAACGTGGAGTGTCCGAATAATAGATGACGTGTATTGTTTTTAGCCATCGGTTTTCATCGTGGGAGCCACTATTTGACACGTGTCACTTTTTGCCTTCACCTTAAAAAGTAAAGTTGTATACTACTCATACAAAAATATTCATGTCACTGTGTATTGTATTGTGACCATAAGAAAATAATGCAGCCAGAATGTGTATCACATGAGACATTGCTTTATTTCCTTACTTTTATTTACCTAATCATTTTTTCCTCACATATATACTAGAATAAGTGTTTATCAAATATTTAAGAGAAATGTGATGGTTAATATAAATTATTCATC
Organism: Lathyrus aphaca; assembly: GCA_963966055.1. NCBI lineage: Eukaryota > Viridiplantae > Streptophyta > Magnoliopsida > Fabales > Fabaceae > Lathyrus > Lathyrus aphaca. The sequence goes on from OZ014525.1 coordinate 3,801,458, forward strand.
ATATTTTTAAATGATGCATTGATTTTTTTTCTTAAAATTTTCATTTTTTTATTTTATTTCTGTAATTTATTATTTCTATTTATTTTAATTTTTTTTTTTAATTATAATTTTATTTTTGCAATTTAAGTATTTTTTCAAAATAAATATGAATTTTTTTCTCTATTTTAAAATACATTTTAATTGTTTATATTTATGAATAAATTGGTTATTTGTGGGACGGTTGGAATATTTACAAGTTTGTGTCGGTTTAAATTAATTGGCATGATTAAAAAATAAACATTTGCGAGTATTTAAATATTAAAAATGTTTATAAGTTTTTTTATGTCTTGTATAGATTAATTGCGATTAAATCATAAATAAATTTTTTAGTAAATTATAATTCAACCGTGATAAAAAAAATTAGCCTTTATTTAATCATAGTTTAATTTTCTTTAAAAAAAATAGACAATATATGAGATTTTTATCATTAGAATTAATGATAATTATATAATTTATAAGGATATTCAGCTCACAAAATCACCTTATTTCTTGTTGGTGTTGAATGATTTGTTGAATTAGTGTCATTGTTTTAGGATGGTTTCCTTTATTCTCTTGGTATTTGATATATAATGGTCCTTACAAAGTTTGGTTCCTTGGTGATTGTTACAAACAAATGAATTGTGTTCACATTGTTAGTTTGAATAAATCCAGTACCACTTGTAACAAAGTGTGGTTGCAAAAATATAGAATATGATCTGTGATTGGATAGATGAAAGATTGTGGATCATTATCTCTCTTTTGTCATAAACTTGCATAAACAGATTGGTTCCATTGATAGGTTTTAGATATCGGCAAGGTAATGCCCCTTTAGGTATATTGTTGTCCAAGAATCAATTTACCATGTGGCTGCAAATTGCTCCAACACTATTGCTTCAATCTAAATTTTTCAAAAAAATCAATAATATTTACTACTCTAAAAATTCAATCTAAAAATCAATAATCTATAAACCATCTAAAAATCAAATACAAATTCGACTTTATAATTATCCTACATATACATCGAAATTGATTGTTTGTTTATCATTTTTCATTTTTCATTTTATCTAATTATTTACTACCTCTACCTCTATCCTTATATATATATTTATATATTTAAAGAGGGGTGTAGGTTTAGTTTTGAGAATATGAGATAGACTAACTGAAATGTAGTAAGTTAAATATAATTATTTATTTATAGTTATTTAATGAAGTAAATAAATTTTCCAGGTTTATAAATTAATAATTTTCTAAAAGAATTATTTATTCCCTTATGTCTGTTAGAGATATATTGTCTTGATAAATGCCCTTTATGCGCATTGTTGTCCAATATTGAATCCACTATGCGGCTGAAAATCATCCAAACACTGGTGTTTCAGATTTATAAATAAAAAGTATATATTTTGTTAATTGAGACAAACAAGAGAAGTATTACTAGGATTTATCTTCTGACAACGTGAAGTTAATTGTACTAGTAAAACTGTAGTAGATATTTTTTGAGGTGAGGAATGGCAATGTGATTATGATGGGACCAGAATTAGAATTGTTGGTGGGGAGTTACACACGTGGAATGTCGACACATTTTGTGTGGCTCTCCTTTCTCTCAAGTGGACCATATCGCATCTTCTTCTTTAATGATTCCCAACTACTACTTGTATTACTATACTTTATCTTTACATCTCATTCATACATTTGTCTTCCATGCCTGCTACTCAACAAAATTTCAATTACAATATCTTACAAAATTATTATTAAATATTGTCTTAGGATATGATCAATATAATTACAACTACTAACATTCAAAATTATTTAATTAAATATTATTGTACGATTGGTGTTGTTTTTCTTACCGATAATTTGTTTATTTAATTAAATATTATCGTATGATTGGTCTTGTTTTGCGTTGAGTTGTTAAGTTGGTTTAGTTGAATTAAGTTAATTAAATGGATTAAGTTGATTTTAGTTGTGTCGTTGTTAATTGGATTAAATTAAGTTGATGAAACGTGATATTCTTGATAAGTGGGCTTATTGGTGAGTAAGAGTAGTAATAGTAGGGTGTATGGTTTAGGCCAATAGAAATTATTAAGATTAATTAAAAATCATAAGTTAATTAGAATTAGAGGAAATAGGTTATCAGTAAGGAAAACAAGAAGTTGAGAAAAGGAGGTTACATGAAGTGCATAGGAGAAGGAAAAGTTAGGGTTACGATCAAAGTGTTATAGTCATCTTCAATCCAAGGTAAGGGTGGGGTTTTAACCTTATAATCAACATTATATGATGAATACATGTGGGATTAGGTATATGAATTGTTGTTGTCAATTGTTGTATGGTTTGGTTGAATAAGTCGTTTTGATCGAATAAGTCGTTTGGTTGAATAAGTTATTTTCAGTCGATTAAGGAAATTGAATTGTGTGTATGAATATGTTGTAGTGCGTTCAATTTGTCTATTGGTTGATTGAAAATTGGTCTGAGAATGAGTTACAAAAACAGAGAGGAGCGCAGGATTGGACTGTGAGATGACCTTCCCCTCTTCCTGACGAGTGTCACAAGTGTGACGAGGATCACCCAAGTGTGACGATGGTCACACGGGGTCTGGGGAAAATTTGTTGTTTTGCTTCGTATTGTGTTTTTTCTGTTGCATGTAATATTGGATTAGCCTAAATTAATTCCAGTAACTTAATTAGTTAGAAGATGACTCTTAGTGAAGTAGCAGTAGGCATAATAATTAATTGACAGAGAATTGATAAGCGATTATGCGTTGAATTAGTAGGAGAAAAATAGATAACAGTGGAGTAGAATGAGTAGCAAGTTTGGTATGTTGGTTGTTGTCATGGAATTAACAGAAGCATGGTAATAAACTAGTAATAAGTAGTAATAACAGAGCATAGTAAATAGTTTAATTAATCGGTTTTAGTCAGAACTTGTGTGGATAAGAATGCAGTAAATTTGGTTATTCTTGTGTAATGTGGCCTTGTTGTAAGTTGTATAGTTGTTGGTTGTTGTTTTATGTTGCAGTTCCTCATAAATGGCAAGATTAGAGTTGCAGACCTTTAGCCAAAGTTGAATGTTATTGTGTTGCTATATTGTTATAGTTGTTGTTGTTTGATATTCATATTGAGTCACATAATATATCATTATTCAAGTTGGAGTTGTTGCTCGGTAAGTTGGTCTGGATTGGCAAAATAAAGTTGAAGGCTTATGTCTTGTTGTTGATGCCTCTATTAATTGGCAAGATTATTAGTTGGGAGTTATGCTCCAATGGTATCACATGCATTGCATTTGTCTAAGTTGCATTTCCGAGTTGTATAATATATTGTTGTGTTGTATCTCGTGTTGTTTAAGTTGTTTGTGAGTTGTGAAGTGGTGGTTTATATAATCTGATTTAATATGTTATTTATCATATTCTTGATTATATTGTTAGATATCTCACCCCTTCTGTTTGAATATTTTCCCTTGTTGGTAACATGCAGGTAATCCAGAGTAGAGCGGAGTACCTTAGTAGATTCGAGTCGGAGTTGTCGCTCTGATACGTAACACTCAGGGGATAACGTATGTTTTCTGTTGACGTCGAATTTGATTATGTTGCTGAATTTTTAGTTGTCTTTATTAAAGATTATTGTTTTTAAGTTGTTTTGACATTGAATACAATAAGTTGTTTTAATCTGAATTTTATGAATCTGTTGCGTAGTAATGAAAGGATTTGGTTGTAAAGACTAATCAAGTGTTGAATGTTGTTTTTAAAGTTGGAAATGTATCATTGAGTTGAGTTGTTGAAATTTTATACTCTGGTTTTATTATTAATTATCGGGTAAAAATGGGGTGTTACATTAGTGGTATCAGAGCAGGTATATCCGTTCGGCCAAGTTGTCGAGTCGTAGTTGTTTAACAATCGAGTATTGTTAGTCAGTTCTAACTTTTGTTGTGTTGTAGTGATTAAGTTGAGATGGCTGGAAGGAACGATGTTGCGATGGTTGCTACTATGCAAGCAATGGCTCAGGCTATGAAGAATTTGCCAAACGCTGGCAAGGATGATGGATCTCGTAGTTTGGCGACGTTTCAGAGGGAAAACATGCCTACCTTCAAGGGTATGTATGATCTTGATGCAGCGTTGGCTTGGTTGAAGGAGATCGGGAGAATCTTTCGTGTGATGGATTGCACTCCAGCGTAGAAGGTTCGGTATGGGACTCATATGCTGGCAGTCGAGGCTGATGATTGGTGGCTAGAGACTCGTCATAGATTGAATGTTGCAGTTGAGGAGATCACTTGGTTTGTGTTCCGTAGGGAGTTTCTAAGGAAGTATTATCCGGAGGATGTTCGTGGAAAGAAGGAGACTGAGTTTCTTGAGCTGAATCAAGGTAACATGTCAGTTACTGATTATGCTATGAAGTTTGTTGAGTTGGCTAAGTTTTACCCGCACTATAAGAGGGAATGTTGAATTTTTGAAGTGCATCAAGTTTGAGAATGAGTTGCGTCTTGAGATTAAAAAGGTAGTTGGATATCAAAAGATTTGTGTCTTTGCTGGTTTGGTTGATAGTTGTAGAATTTATGAAGAGTGTAATAATGCTCATTACAAGATTATTAATGAGAGGAAAGGAAAGCACCAACAGAGTCGTGGCAAGCCTTATGATGCTCCAATTGGGAAAGGTAAACAGAGAATGGTTGTTGGTAAGAGAACTATTAGGGGAGATACTCCTGCTGGTATTGTTTGTTTCAAATATGGAAAAGTTGGTCATAAGAATAATGTGTGTATTGCTGAGGTGAAGAGGTATTTCTGTTGTGACAAGACTGAGCATGCAATATCTGAATGCAAGCATAAAGAGATGATTTGATTCAATTGTGGTGAAGAGGGACACATTGGTAGTCAATGTGAGAAGCCAAAGAAGGTGCAGACTGGGAATGTGTTCACGTTGCCTGGGACTCAGACAACTAATAAGGATTGACTCATCAGAGGTACATGTTTCATTAATAGTACTCCTTTAATTACTATTATTGATATTGGTGCTACACTTTATTTTATTGTTGTTGATTGTGTTAAGAGATTGGGACATAAGTTTTCTGCTATGAATGGAGAATTGGTTGTTGAGATTTCGGCTAAGGGGTTGGTAACTACTTCTCTTGTGTGTTTAAAGTGTTTGTTGTTTATCTTCGATAGAAACTTTGCTATTGGTTTGGTGTGTTTGCTGTTAACTGGAATAGATGTGATCTTAGGAGTGAACTGGTTAGAATATAACTATGTTCATTCAATTGTTATAGTAAGTCGGTGAGGTTTTCTACTCCTAAGGAGGAAGGGGTTGGTTTGTTGTCTTTTAGAGAGTTGCAGCAGTTGATGGAAGAAGAATCCTAGATGTTTTCGTTGATGGAGATGTTGTCTATTGAGAGAAAAGCTAAGATTGAAGAGTTGCAAGTGGTGCGTGAATTTCCTGAAATTTTCCCTGATGAAATTCCTGATGTACCGCTAGAAAAAGAAGTTGAATTTGTGATTAATCTTGTACCTGGTACTAGACCTGTGTATATGGCACCATATAGGATGTATACATCTGAATTGTCGGAGTTAAAGAAGCAATTATAGGAGCTACTTTAGAAGAAGTTTGTGAGACCAAGTGTATCGTCGTGGGGAGATTCAGTGTTGTTAGTAAAGAAGAAATATGGAACTATGAGACTTTGTGTCGACTATAGACATTGAATAAAGTGACGATTAAGAACAAGTATATGCTTCCAAGGATATATGATTTGATGGATCAGTTGGTAGGTGCTTATGTGTTTAGTAAGATCGATTTGATATCGGGCTATCACCAGATTAAAGTGAAAGATGAGGATATTCATAAGACGGCGTTCAAAACACGTTATGGACATTATGAGTATTTGGTGATGTCTTTTAGTGTTACTAATGCGTCGTGAGTATTCATGGAGTACATGAATCGTATCTTTCATACCTATTTGGATCGTTTTGTGGTGGTGTTCATTGATGATATTTTGATCTACTATAAGTCGGAAAAAGAGCATGCAGAACACTTGAAACTAGTATTGCAAGTTTTGAAAGAGAAGAAGTTGTATGCAAAGTTGTCTAAGTGAGAGTTTTGGTTGAAGGAAGTTAGTTTTATTGGGCGTGTTATTTCAAGAAGTGGCATTGTAGTGGATCCATCTAAAGTAGATGTTGTGTTGCAGTGGGAAACTCCAAAGTCGGTTACTGAAATTAGAAGCTTTTTGGGTCTAGCTGGTTATTATATAAGGTTTATCGAAGGTTTTTCTAAGTTGGAACTTCCATTAACTAAGCTAACTTGTAAAAGTAAAGCTTTTTTGTGGGTCGTTCAATGAGAAGAAAGTTTTACCGAATTGAAGAAGAGGTTGACGTCGGCTCCGGTTTTGACATTGCCAAATTCAGGAGAACCGTTTGTGGTATATTGTGATGCTTCTATGATGGGTTTAAGGGGTGTGCTTATGCAGAATAATAAGGTGGTTGCTTATGCATCAAGGCAGTTGAGGACTCATAAAAAAAACTATCATATGCATGATTTAGAACATGCTACAATTGTTTTTGTGTTGAAGATTTGGAGACATTATCTTTATGGTTCTAGATTTGAAGTGTTTTGTAACCATAAGAGTTTAAAGTATTTGTTTGATCAGAAGGAGTTGATATGAGGCAACGGAGGTGGTTGGAGTTATTAAAGGATTGTGATTTTAGTTTGAACTATCATCCAGGTAAAATTAATGTTGTAGATGATACCTTAAGTCGAAAAATGTTGCATATGTAAGTGATATGGTTAAAGAGTTGAAACTAATTGAACAGTTCAGAGATATGAGTTTAGTTTGCAAAGTGACACCGAAGAGTGTTATGTTGGGAATGTTGAAGATTAACAATGATTTTCTAGATAGTATCTGAGAGGCTAGGAAGTTAGATGTGAAGTTGGTAGATTCGATGGTAGGAATCACTCAGTCTGACAATAATGATTTCAAGTTGGATACGCAAAGTCTATTGAGATTCCGTAATCAAATTTGTATTTCTGATGATGCAGAGATGAACAAAGTGATTCTTGAAGAGGCCATATGAGTAAATTGAGTATTCATTCAGGAGCTACAAAGATGTATCAATATTTTAAGAATTTATTTTGGTGTCCTGGGATGAAGAACGATGTAACGCGTTTTGTGTATACATGTTTAACTTGTCAAAAGTCAAAAGTTGAACATCAGAAGCCTGCAGGGTTGATGCAGCTGTTAGAGGTTCCAGAATGGAAATGGGATAGCATTTTAATGGACATTGTGACGGGATTTCCTAATACTTCATAGGGACATGATTCAATTTGGGTGATTGTTGATAGGCTTACAAAGTCGACTCATTTTATTCCTATTAACATCAGTTTTCCAGTATCTAAGTTGGCAGAGATTTATACTAGTATGATTGTTAAGTTGCATGGTGTTCATTTGTGTATTATGTCGGATAGATATTTGAGGTTTACTTCTGATTTTTGGAAGAATTTGCAAGAGTCGTTGGGTTCTAAGTTGAGGTTGAGTTCAGCGTATCATCCTCAGACAAATGGTCAGACAAGGAGAACTATTCATTCGCTAGAGGATTTGTTAAGGGTGTGTGTTCTTGAGCAAGGAGGTTTGTGCGATACTTATCTTTCATTGATAAAATTCACTTATAATAATAGTTACCATTCTAGTATTGGAATGACACCTTTCGAAGTGTTGTATGGTCGGAGATGTAGGACTTCTTTGTGTTGGCATGAATCGGGAGAAAATGTAGTGCTTGGACCTGAGATTGTTCGAGAGACTACCGAGAAGGTGAATTTAATTCAAGAAAAGATGAAAACTTCCCAAAGTAGGCAAAGGAATTATCATGATAAGCGAATGAAAGATTTGGAATTTCAAGCTGGTGATTATGTATTTTTGAGAGTTACACATGTAACTGGTGTTGGGCATGCATTAAAGTCTAAGAAGCTCACTCCTCGTTTTATTGGTTTGTATCAGATTTCGAACAGAGTTGGAAATGTTGCTTATAGAGTAGCTTTACCGCCTAATCTTTCGAATTTGCATGATGTGTTTCATGTGTCGCAACTTCAGAAGTATATTTCAGATCCATCTCATGTGATTAGTATAGATGATGTACAAGTATGGGATACTATTACTATAAAGATGATGCCTGTACGAATTGTGAATCCTGAAATGAAGACTCTAAGAAGCAAAGAGATTGTGTTGGTGAAAGTAGTCTGGTTGGGAGCTGCCGGAGAAAGTATGACGTGGGAATTAGAAAGCAAGATGCGGGAATCTTATCCCGAGTTGTTTGATCAAGGTAAGATTTTCAAGGACGAAAATATTCTAAGTGAGAGAGAGTTGTAACGCCCTGTTTATTTAATTATTTATTTAAGTAAATATTTTCGTATGATTGGTGTTGTTTTGCGTTGAGTTTCTAAGTTGGTTTGGTTGAATTAAGTTAATTAAGTGGATTAAGTCGATTAATTTGATTTAAGTTGTGTCGTTGTTAATTGGATTAAGTTAAGTTGATTAAGTTGTGGGTTAAATAGTAGAATCGTGATATTCTTGATAAGTGGGCCTATTGGTGAGTAGGAGTAGTAATAGTGGGGGTGTATGGTTTAGGCCCAATAGAAATTATTAAGATTAATTAAAAATCATAAGATAATTAGAATTAGAGGAAATAGCTTATCAGTAAGGAAAACAAGAAGTTGAGAAAAGGAGGTTACATGAAGTGCTTAGGAGAAGGAAAATCTAGGGTTACGATCAAAGTGTTAGAGTCGCCTTCAATCCAAGGTAAGGGTGAGATTATATCCTTATAATCGAGATTATATGATGAATACAAGTGGGATTGGGTATATGAATTGTTGTTGTCAATTGTTGTATGGTTTGGTTGAATAAGTTGTTTTGGTCGAATAGGCCGTTTGGTTGAATAAGTTGTTTTCAGTGGATTAAGGAAATTGAATTGTGTTTATGAATCTGTTGTAGTGTGTTGAATTTGTGTATTGGTTAATTGGAAATTGGTCTGAGAAGGAGTTACAGAAACAGAGAGGAGCGTAGGATTAGACTGTGGGACGACCGTCCCCTCTTCCTGATGAACCTCTGGGATGTGTGACGTCCGTTACCTCCCTAGGACAACCGTCACAAGTGTGACGAGGGTCACCCAAGTGTGATGATGGTCACACGGGGTCTGGGGGAAAATTTATTGTTTTGCTTCGTATTGTGTGTTTTTTGTTGCATGTAATATTGGATTAGCCTAAATTAATTATAGTAGCTTAATTAGTTGGAAGATGGCTCTTAGTGAAGTAGCAGTAGGCATAAAAATTAATTGACAGAGAATTGATAAGCGATTATGCATTGTATTAGTAGGAGAAAAATAGACAACAGTGGAGTATAATTAGTAGCAAGTTTGGTATGTTGGTTGCTATCATAGAATTAACATAACCACGGTAATAAACTAGTAATAAGTAGTAATAACATAGCGTAGTAAATAATTTAATTAATCTGTTTTAGTCAGAACTTGTGTGGATAGGAATGCAGTAAATTTGGTTGTTCCTGTGTTGTGTGGCCTTGTTGTAAGTTGTATAGTTGCTGGTTGTTGTTTTATGTTGCAGTGCCTCGTAAATGGAAAGATTTGGAGTTGTAGGCCTTTGGACAAAGTTGAATGTTATTGTGTTACTATGTTGTTATAGTTATTGTTGTTGTTTGATATTCATATTGAGTCGCATAACATATCATTATTCAAGTTGGAGTTGTTGCTCGGTACGTTGGTCTTGATTGGCAAAATAAAGTTGAAGGGTTATGCCTTACTGTTGACACCTATATTAATTGGCAAGATTATAAGTTGGTAGTTCTTCTCCAATGGTACCACATGCATTTAATTTGTCTAAGTTGCATTTCCGAGGTGTATGGTATGTTGTTGTGTTGTATCTCGTGTTGTTTAAGTTGTTTGTGAGTTGTGAAATGTGGTTTATATAATCCAATTTAATATGTTATTTATCATATTTTGATTATATTGTTAGATATATCACCCCTTCTATTTGAATGTTGCCCTCTATTGGTAACGCGCAGGTATTCCAGAGTAGAGCGGAGTACTTTAGTAGATTCGAGTCGGTGTTGTGGCTCTGATACGTAACACTCGGGGGATAACACATGTTTTATGTTGATGTCGAATTTGATTATGTTTCTGAATTTATAGTTGTCTTTATTGAAGATTGTTGTTTTCAATTTGTTTTGACGTTGAATACAATAAGTTGTTTTAAGCTAAATTTTTTGAATTCGCTGCGTAGTAATGAAAGGATTTAGATTTAAAGACTAATCAGGTGTTGAATGTTGTTTTTAGATTTGGAAATATATCATCTCAATGAGTTATTTAAATTTTATACTCTGATTTTATTATTAATTATCAGGTAGAAATAGAGTGTTATAAAATGCTTTCTCCGAAACCTATGCTCCATTTGTAACCTCCACGAACCATAAATTTAGCACTCCAAATACTCTTCCATGCGTAGCTTAGATTGTGGCCCAAGACGGAATCAAAAAAGTCATTGTTGGGGAAGTAACGAGCTTTATAGATTCTGGATACAAGATTATTCGACTTCGTCATGAGATTCCACACTTGTTTTCCAACCATTGCATAGTTTAAAGCATTAAGGTTGTTGAAACTCATACCTCCATATTTTTTAGCCATAAACAAGCGATCCCAAGATAGCCAGTTCATACCTTTAGAATTTTCACTGTTGTGCCCCCACCAGAAAGAATTCATCATTTTTTCAATTTCATCACTAAACAATGAAGGCAACAGGAAAATACTCATGATGTTAGAAGGATAGCTTGAAGAACCGATTTGATGTGGATTTTTGTACCCGCTTGAGAAATAATTTTGCTACTCCTAGAATTGATTCTTTTCCAAATTCTATCTTTGATGTACTTGAAAGTTACTTTTTTACTTCTACCGATCATGGACGGAACCCCTAGATATTTACTCGTTCCCTAAACCTGTTGGACCCCTAAGATGTCAACCAAAGAATTCTTGAGTGTGAAAGGTACATTCCTACTGCAGAAGAATTCTGATTTTTATAGGTTTATAGCTTGACCATAAGCTTCTTCATATGTGGACAAAATACTTTTCATCTCGGTAGCTTCTCCTGAGGTAGTTTGAAGAAGAGAAAACATTCATATGCAAAAAGTAAGTCGGATATGATGGGAGCATTCTTACAAATATTTAGACCATGTATGTCTCCTCTGGCTTTAGCTTGTTTAATGAGAGCTGACAAACCTTCAGAGCAAAGAATGAACAAATAAGGTGATTAGGTTCTCAAATCACCATTAAGATGATTCAAATAGTGAGACGTGTGTCATCTTGAGGCATTACATTGGGCAGTGGCAGTTATGGTCAGATTGTGAATACCTAGTTTCAAGAAAGAAAAAATGATGGCTAGCGATAGAGTGTGCTGCTGAGAAGACGTTTGAGTTAGCCATTATGACATGACATCATGGGTGTGATTAAAAGGAAACGGAATAGTTTCTTGATTGCGGGTTGGTCATCTACGACCATACTTTTGTGCAGTCAAGAGATAGTCATGGAAAGGTGTGATAAAAATGACTTTTCTGTCAGTTTTGTCGAAAGGACATTTTTTGGGGGGAAATTTGTTAGCTCCTAATTTCAACGCCCACTTGGTTATAGGAAATATTGGTTCAATGATTATGTTATTTTAAGAGAACTGAAAAAGGCTTTGATTAAATTCTTATAAGAGGCCCGTGTCGAAGCTTTATGTGGAAGTCAAAGATTTTTGACTTAGAATATTTCTAAGTGTGAAAAGTGTAGTTCGACTGAACCTTTGAAGGCGTTCGACGCGCAGCGGTTAGAGTTCAAATGTTGGAGGGAAACTTATGTTTCTTTTGAATTTGAAAAGTAACAAGTGGTGCATTTCTGAGAGTAAACCATCATTAGCGGTTATCTTTGATTAGTATAAATAATTTTGAAATTCTGTGATCAGGTATGAGATGTCCTAAGAGATGTCCCAACACTTGACAGATTTAACCAAAACTTAAATAACAAGAAAAATAAACAACACAGAAGTTTGTTAACCCAGTTCAGTGTATAACCACACTTACATCTGGAGGCTACCAAGCCAGGAGGAAATCCACTATAAGTAATATTAATTCCAGACTTAAACCACCCTGTTTAATCTATCACTTAATAACTACCCAATGCAATTTCTACCTAAGACACAACTTAGATAAGAGTACCCTACTCACTCCCCCTCAATCACACAGTGATCAAGTTTACAAGTTTAATAAAATTGAAGACATTCTTCAAACAAAACAGCTTGATCTTACTTCACAGTTTCAATCAAGTCACAAATGCACTTTTGCTTAAAAGCTCATAAAGTGGTACAATAAAAACAACCTGCTATTAAAACAATAAACACCCTATTTGGTCTTCTGAAATTCGTACTCAATTCTATGAGTTTCTGTTGATTAAATAGGTGTTTGTAATTTGGGCTTTCTGTAGGTTAATCCAGTCCTAAAAGCATGCAGCTTCTACCTTGAATTTAGGGTTTGTTACTTCCTAAATTCTAGGTGATTTTAGTTCTTCTGATTAATCTGAATCTTCATAATAAAACTCCCTACAGATGCGCCTTGTTCTGTTTTTATCCATCCATCATTAATTCCAGATAACTCTCCTTAAATATCTCTGATCAGTTAGTTATTAATTAATTCTGGTAGCAGGTTTGAGATGTCTCAACATCTGTTGGGACATCCTGAAAAACTGAACTTAAGTCATTTACACAATGTCCCAACATCTGGTGAGACATCCTGAAATAAGTTCTTATACTCTGTTTGATAATGTCCCAACATTTGATAGGACATTCTGAACTGAATTCAATATTTCTTGTTGGTCAAAAATTCTGTCAATTCTAGACATCTACAAACTCCCCCTTTGGCTAATTTTTGGCTAACATCTTTTCTGGTTTTCAGAGTGCAGCAGAAGTTCTTTTATCAGAGTATAACATTACTTTTCTGTTGATTCATATTTGAGATTGCTCCCCCTCAAACATATATGTATCCAGTCTTGTTGCAACAGAAAAAACTTATTCAGTTCAGAAGCAAACAGATTTTTCATTCATAATCAAACAACATTACACATTGTTGTTTACACATTATTGTTGGTGTTGTTCTCCCCCTTGTTAGACACAAATTTTGGGGCCAAAGAGACTAAATCTAAATTACAATGCAGCTGTCATTACATTTGTCCTCACATACAGATAATCACTCGACTCATCACCTTCAGTTTCTTCATCATCCTCAGTTTCTTCATCATCCTCAGTTTCTTCATCAGAAGCAGCTTTCTGATCACCTTCACTTTCCAGCCTTTGGATGATTTCTTCAAGTTTCAGCTTCCTTGCTTCAAGTTCTTTGCAAGTGCTCTTTAATTCAGCAATCAATGCAGCCTTGGAGATTGGAGTCTTGGCAGTTGAAGGACCAGCAGATGTCCCAGAGGGTGCTTCAACATCTGCTGCATGATGACTGAGGAACAGTTTGTAGTGAAATGCCAGAGGGCTTTCTCTTTTGCAGACTGTGTCCTTCTCAGTGAGGATCCCAGGGTATTGACTTAGCACTATACCACATAGCAAGGAAGGAAAAGCTATTGGCAGCTTTGTTGCAGAAGAGCTAGCATGCTTCAAGGTCTGATCAAATATGTAGGCACCATAATCCAGCTTAGTTTGAGTCCCCACAGCATAAATAAACCTGCCCAAACCAGTGGATATTGAAGATGTGTGATTGGTAGGCACCCAGTTTGTTGTACCAATCCTGTTCAGCATGGCATATTTTCTTGTCAGCATGCTCACTGAGAGCTTTCCTTTAACTGGCCATGCCTTGACCTGGTTTGCAGTGATAACCTTGCATATTTGGTTATCAGTCTTTCGTAGCTCATTTGGTCCATCAGACTCTCTTCCAAGGTATTGGTTGATGATCTGAGGAGAGAACTCTACACACCTGCCTCTAACAAAAACTTTTCTAAATTCAGAAGACTTACCATTGGCACAATCTTCCTAAAGATTGACTATGAATTCTTTGACAAGAAGTTCATAGCAGGGAGAGAGATTGGAGACTGTTTTGAAGAGTCCTGCAGCAGAGATGAGATCAATCAGTTCAGTGCACTCAAGTGCATTACTGCTCAGCTTTCTTTCAAGGGCTACCCTTCTTTGGTACACAAACTTCCATCTGTTTACACTTGAAACATGATGAAATGAGATGTTGTCCAAGGGAGCTTCTGGAACAGCAGTTGAAGCCCTAGAGGGTGCTGGTTTCTTCTTTGGAGGAGATGTTGGGACATCTGATTCAACATCTGAGTCTGATGGGGTGACAGCTTTCCTCTTTTGTGTTTGGACTTTACTCCATTGCTTTGTAGGACCAAAGACAGTTTTGGCCTTGTCTTTCTTTGGGGTAGCTTTCTTCTTCTCAGGAACTGCATGTCCTGCTTGCATCTTTCCTTTCCTAGTCCTGAGCCTTTTGGCTATGCTAGGTCTTACAGAGGCAATGATCTCTGTATCAGAATCCTGCTCCAGGTTCACCACAGGAGGAGATTGAGCAGTCTCCTCTTCAGCTGGTTGATCAGCAGAGATATGATCTTCAGTTGAGGCTTTGGTCTGATCCTTAGATTCTTCTTTATCACTTTCATTTGAGGCCTTTTTCTGGTCCTCAGTTGGTTCAATATCAGCATCAGATGAGGTCTTTTTCTCATCCTCAGATGTTCCAACATCTATTGGGACATCCTGTTGAGCAGGAGTGTCCTTTGCAGCTTGAGTTTGTTCTTCTTGAGGAGCAGGCATGGTGTTCAGAGGAACAGAAATCCCACTAACCACTCTCTGTTCAAAAAGAATCTTGTTAACTATCTCCTTGATGGAAGCATCCACATATTCAGAAGATTTTGGAGGCATGTTAGCTGGTGAAGGAATGCCTTTGGATTTGCTGCAGACTTGATCTTTTGCTCTTTTTGGAGTTCTTGGCTTTTTAGCATGAGGAGCACTTCCTCTGATTTCGTCCAATGGGGTTGATTTCATTGGTACCACAGAGATGGGAGTTGCATGAACTACATCTTCTTTGTTGAGAACTTCTTCAGGAGTGCTAGGGTTTTGAGACATTGTCAAAGAAGATGGATGAAGAGTTTTAGGGTTGATGATTTCTGAAGAACAGCTAGATAGTGTGATTCGCTTTTGATAGTATGATGAGAATGTTGATAGCTGATTATAAGCTGTTACTAAATAAGTAGCCGTTACATTGCAAATCATTAGGAATGGAATACCCAAGGTTCTTGACCAGACTGGTGTTGCCATCTGGAACTTATGCCATACAATGTCATATGACATGTTGGCACATTTCATTAACTGCTAAATCTCACATAAACAGATTCCCAGTTTGCCCCTTAAGTTCTCAAATTGTGTAGCATCCAATGCTTTGGTAAAGATATCAGCCAACTGCAGATTTGTAGCTACATGTTCCAATGAAATCACCTTTTCTTCTACAAGATCTCTGATGAAATGATGTCTGATATCAATATGCTTTGTCCTGCTATGTTGGATAGGATTCTTTGATATGTTGATTGCACTTAAGTTGTCACAGTACAATGTCATGACATCTTGTGGGACATTGTACTCAGTGAGCATTTGCTTCATCCAAACCAACTGAGAACAACTGCTTCCAGCTGCTATATATTCAGCTTCAGCTGTAGATAGGGATACACAATTTTGTTTCTTACTGAACCAAGAAATCAAATTGTTTCCTAGAAAGAAGCATCCTCCTAAAGTGCTTTTTCTGTCATCAGCACTTCCAACCCAATCAGCATCACAGAAGCCAGTGAGAATTGGTTTGCAACCATGAAAGTACATTATGCCATAGTCACAAGTACCATTAACATATTTAAGAATTCTCTTGACTTGATTGAGATGACTGACTTTTGGATCAGCTTGATATCTTGCACATACACCTACTGCAAATGCTATGTCTGGTCTGCTAGCAGTCAAGTATAACAAGCTTCCAATCATGCTTCTGTATAAGCTTTGATCTACATTCTCACCCTTTTCATCTTTAGTCAGCTTTAAATGTGTGGGAGCAGGAGTTCTCTTATGAGTAGCATTTTCCATTCCAAATTTCTTGACTATGTTCTTGGTATACTTGCTTTGGGAAATGAACATTGAGTCTTCCATTTGCTTTATTTGCAGACCAAGAAAGTAGGTTAACTCTCCTACTAGGCTCATTTCAAATTCAGATTCCATCTGCTTGACAAAATGTTTGACCATCCTGTCAGACATCCCACCAAAGACAATATCATCAACATATATTTGAGCAATTATGATATTTCCTTCTTCATCTTTAACAAACAAGGTTTTGTCAATTCCACCTTTCCTGTACCCTTGCTTGATAAGAAAAGTAGTCAATCTTTCATACCATGCCCTTGGAGCTTGCTTCAGACCATAAAGAGCCTTCTTTAGTTTGTATACATGATTGGGACAGCTTGGATCAACAAATCCTTTAGGCTGTTCTACATATACTTCTTCATTAAGATAGCCATTTAAAAAGGCACTTTTCACATCCATTTGAAATAGCTTGAACTTTAAGATACAAGCAATTCCCAAAAGTAGTCTGATTGATTCAAGCCTTGCTACTGGTGCAAAGGTTTCATCAAAGTCTACTCCTTCAATTTGAGTGTATCCTTGAGCTACAAGTCTAGCTTTGTTCTTTGTAACAACTCCTTGTTCATTTGACTTGTTCTTATACACCCATTTTGTTCCAATCACATTTATGTCATCAGATCTAGGAACAAGATTCCACACTTCATTCCTTGTGAATTGACCTAATTCCTCTTGCATAGCACAAATCCAGTATTCATCAGTAAGAGCTTCCTTGATGTTTTTAGGTTCTATTTTAGAAACAAAACAAGAACCTGAAATCACTTCTCTTGATCTAGTGCTCACACCTCTGTTGGGATCACCAATTATCAAATCTTTGGGATGATCCTTCTGTATTCTGATGGAGGGAGGTTTGCTGGATTGTTCTGTCCTTGCATCAGTATGAGTGAAGTCATAATGATCACTCTTTTCTTCAGCTTCAATCTTGATATCAGCAGATGTTCCAACATCTTCTGGGACATCTGTAGGAGCATCATCAATTATCACATTTATAGACTCCATGATAACCTTGGTTCTAGAATTAAATACTCTATATGCTCTGCTGTTTATAGAGTATCCAAGAAAAATCCCTTCATCACTTTTAGGATCCATTTTTCTTCTTTGCTCCCTATCTGCCAGAATATAACAGTTACTTCCAAACACATGGAAGTACTTAACTGTGGGTTTTCTGCCCTTCCAGACTTCATATATTGTGGACAGAGTTCCTTTCCTTAGAGTAACTCTGTTGTGGATGTAACAAGCTGTGTTCATAGCTTCAGCCCAGAAGTATAAAGGTAACTTTTTAGCATGGATCATAGCTCTTGCTGATTCTTGAATAGTTCTATTCTTCCTCTCAACAATCCCATTCTGCTGAGGAGTGATTGGTGAAGAATATTCATGATTGATTCCTTCTGAAGAACAGAAATCTAAGAACTTTTGGTTCTCAAATTCTTTTCCATGATCACTTCTAATTCTGATCACACAGCTGGCTTTTTCCCTTTGTATTCTTTGGCATAAGTCTTTGAATACATCAAATACATCAGACTTTTCTTTGATAAAGTTTATCCATGTATACCTTGAAAAATCATCAACCACCACATAGGCATACCTCTTGCCACCAAGACTTTCAACCTGCATAGGTCCCATAAGATCCATATGCAATAGTTCCAAAACTTTGGAAGTTGTCAGATGTTGGAGCTTTGGATGGGACATCCTAGTTTGTTTGCCTATTTGACATTCACCACATATTTTGCCATCATCAATCTTCAGTTTAGGAATACCTCTTACAGCATCCATAGATATTATCTTCTTTATGCCTCTGAAATGAAGATGACCTAGCCTTTGGTGCCATAGTTTCACTTCTTCTTCTTTAGCTAAGGAGCAGGTTGAAGTAAGACTGAAGTCTTGAGATTCCCACATGTAACAGTTGTCTTTAGATCTGGCTCCTCTCATGACAACTTCTTGTTCTTTGTTAGTCACTATGCATTCAAATTTGGTAAAGTTTACACTGTACCCTTGATCACATAATTGACTTATGCTGATCAGGTTAGCAGTTAAACCTTTAACTAGCAGCACATCATCTAGTCTTGGAACATCTTGACAATCCAAGGTCCCAACTCCCTTGATTTCTCCTTTAGCTCCATCTCCAAAGGTTACATACCTGGATGAATGTGACTTTAAGTTTACTAGCAGATTCTTCAATCCAGTCATGTGTCTTGAACATCCACTGTCAAAGTACCAGTCTTCTTAAGCTGATACTCTTAGTGATGTATGTGCTATATATGCAACACTTTTCTTTGACCATTTGAGTTGAGATTTCTTTTGATGCCTCTGCCCTGTGTGTTGTTCATCAGCAGATCTCCAAGATTGATTGTTGATCTTGTTCTTGGATATGCAGCTTTGATCAGCCTGAATGCTAGTTTTTGGTCTCCATACCTTCTTGATGACTTCTGTCTTCTGCTTAGGAGGTTGCTGATTTCTTTGATGTCTATACAGCACTTTCTTGGTAACTTCTATTTTCTGCTTAGACGATTGCTGATACATCTGATTTGGATATCCATGCAGCTTATAACAATGAGGTTTGATATGTCCAAATCTTCCACAGTGATGGCATCTCCATCTTTGATACTTCTTCTTCATTTTGTTCTTTCCAGAATGTTGAGACATCTGTTGGAACATTATGTTTGACTTTGTGTTCTTTTCCTGATGTTGAAGCATCTGTTGGGACATCTTGTTTGACTGTATGGAATTTGAAGTAGCTTTGCTAGAGCTGGCTTCATCTTTATGTACTCTGTTAAATCCCAGTCCACTTTTATCCCCTGAATGCTTATTGTTGTTGAGAATAACATCCAGTGTATTTGAGCTGTTGTTCAACATTCTAACAGATTTGGACATGTGTTCCAATTTGGAGTTGAGAAGACTTACTTCACTTTTCAATGTGTCAATGATCTCTTGATCACTTGCTTTTTCATCTTCTAGTGCCTCATTCAACTTCTTTAGCTTTATAACCTCACTGCATATTTCAATACTTCTTTTGTACAGATCTTTGTAGGCTTGCTCAAGTTCTTCAGCAGTAAGCTCCCCATCACTGGAATCACTTTCAGATTCACATAATCCAGCTAAAGCAGTGATATGCTTAGCTGATTCTTCTTCTGAATCACCTCCTGAGTCTTCATCAGACCAGGTCACAGAGAGTCCTTTCTTTTGCCTTTTTAAGTAGGTAGGACATTCATTCCTGATGTGTCCATATCCTTCACATCCATGGCATTTGACTCCTTTTTCTTGACTGGTCTTTTCAGCATAATTTGACCTTCTGTTAGCATCATAAGGTCTCTTGTTCTCAGAAGAGTTTGTGTATCTTCCACTGGGATTGGATTTGCCTTCCATTCCTCTGAGAATCTTTTTGAATTGTCTTCCAAGCATAGCAATGTTGTCTGATAAGCTTTTACCAGTTTCTGATTCATCATCTTCTTCTTCATCAGTATTTGTTACCAAGGCTATGCTTTTGTTCTTTTTAACATTTGTGTCATTCATTCCCATCTCAAATGTTTGAAGGGAACCAATGAGTTCTTCAACTTTCATAGTGCATATGTCTTGAGCTTCTTCTATTGCTGTGACTTTCATGTCAAATCTTTTTGGCAAAGATCTGAGGATCTTTCTTACAAGTTTTTCATCAGTCATCTTTTCTCCCAAAGCTCCAGAAGTATTAGCTACTTCTAAGATGTTCATGTAGAATTCATGAACTGTCTCATCTTCCTTCATTCTCAAATTTTCAAACTTGGTGGTGAGAAGTTGAAGTCTTGACATCTTTACCTTTGATGTTCCTTCATGAGTTGTTTTGAGAGTATCCCACACATCTTTGGCTAGCTCACAGTGATGCACAAGTCTAAAGATGTTCCTATCAATGCCATTGAATAGAGCATTTAAGGCCTTGGAGTTGCCTAGTGCTGAATCTTCTTCTTCCTTACTCCATTCTTCTTCAGGTTTCAACACTTTTGATCCATCTTTGGTGTCTTGGATAGGATGTTCCCATCCAATGTTGACTGCTCTCCAGGCCCTGTTGTCAAGTGATCTTAAGAATGCAATCATTCTTGGTTTCCAGTAGTCATAATTAGATCCATCCAGAATAGGTGGTCTATTTACTGATCCTATATCTCTGTCCATGTTTCCAGAATTTGTATTCCCTAGATCTCACCCAGTATAAACAGGCAGGGTGCCTGCTCTGATGCCAATTGAAATTCTGTGATCAGGTATGAGATGTCCTAAGAGATGTCCCAACACTTGACAGATTTAACCAAAACTTAAATAGCAAGAAAAATAAACAACACAGAAGTTTGTTAATCCAGTTTAGTGTATAACCACACTTACATCTGGAGGCTACCAAGCCAGGAGGAAATCCACTATAAGTAATATTAATTCTAGACTTAAACCACCCTGTTTAATCTATCACTTAATAACTACCCAATGCAATTTCTACCTAAGACACAACTTAGATAAGAGTACCCTACTCACTCCCCCTCAATCACACAGTGATCAAGTTTACAAGTTTAATAAAATTGAAGACATTCTTCAAACAAAACAGCTTGATCTTACTTCACAGTTTCAATCAAGTCACAAATGCACTTTTGCTTAAAAGCTCATAAAGTGGTACAATAAAAACAACATGCTATTAAAACAATAAACACCCTATTTGGTCTTCTGAAATTCGTACTCAATTCTATGAGTTTCTGTTGATTAAATAGGTGTTTGTAATTTGGGCTTTCTGTAGGTTAATCCAGTCCTAAAAGCATGCAGTTTCTACCTTGAATTTAGGGTTTGTTACTTCCTAAATTCTAGGTGATTTTAGTTCTTCTGATTAATCTGAATCTTCATAATAAAACTCCCTACAGATGCGCCTTGTTCTGTTTTTATCCATCCATCATTAATTCCAGATAACTCTCCTTAAATATCTCTGATCAGTTAGTTATTAATTAATTCTGGTAGCAGGTTTGAGATGTCTCAACATTTGTTGGGACATCCTGAAAAACTGAACTTAAGTCATTTACACAATGTCCCAACATTTGATAGGACATTCTGAACTGAATTCAATATTTCTTGTTGGTCAATAATTCTGCCAATTCTAGACATCTACAAATTTGATTCTAGTTTTAGAATGTGTGTGTGAATCATGTTGTACAAGTTACTCCGTAGTCACTTAAAGTACCAGTGTGTAGAGAAACGAGTGAAAGTGAGAATGTACGTGTGATATAAACACCACCATCTTTCATTTCAATGTCATTTTCATTAAAGCTTTTACTTTGCATTTTTATCTTTAAGCAAGTTACACTTTCAACAATTTATTGTTTTCCTTTACTTGCTTTCATTTACATTTCATTGCACCTTTATCTTCTTACATATTACTTTCGACATTGAGTATTTTGAGTCTTATATTGCTTTACTTTATCCTTTTACCAAACTGTTTTATAAATTATGTCGAAGAGTTTATAACATTTTATCAAACGCTAATCAAAACCAATCATATCACATGTCTCAGGATCAATCTAGTCGATCATGTGATTAACTAAGAACATTTTTGGGGTTGTTAGAGGATCATCAATTGTTTGTCATTTTTCAAGGTAAACACAATGATGATTGAGATATAAAATTATTTTTTATGACATGGAATGATTGACTAGGATAATTTATTCTCAAAACGTTTTTATTAAATAAATTAATACTTTTTATTATTTTTTTAATGTCATACTTTTTTATTAAATAAATTAATACTTTTTATTATTTTTTAATGACATGGCATTGATTACTAAGATAATTTATTGATTAATTCTTTTAATAATTAATTATTAAATTAATTAATATCTTTTATTAAGTTTATTTGAAATATTTTTAGAAATTAATAGAAATTAATTAATTCAAATATTAAAACATATTTGTTGGGCTTAAAGCCCATTTATGGGCAACATCTCTAATATATTAGTGTACGCATGAACTCATTAATTTATGTACACATGAACTCGCTTTTGAGAAAGTGTGGGAAAAAATGTTAGAGAGATTTGAATTTTGACTTAGAGAGAGAGAGAGAGAGAATAAGAGCGTGTAATATTTAATTGTGATTTAATTGATGGAGGTTGATAAATGAATATCAAATGTCATGATGTAATAAGAGATGAGAATGAAATAAGTAAACATTAGTTGATTACTAAAATACTCTTTTGTTAGTGTAAATAATTTGTGATGAAAGGACAATTTTGAAAGTATATGCAATTGAATTGTTATAGATAGATAGTAGATCAACTACAAATTAAATATTAGTATAATTTTTTGAATTTGTAATTATATGAAATAATCGGGCTACATGTGTCTCATATCCTGAAATTCCTCTCATTATCAACTCTGTTAGCACTCCTATTGATCCTAAAGAAGATGATCTGAGATGGGTACAATCACTATCAGGTACTCTTAACCTTAAAGATGCCTACTTGTTCATGTCTTAAACGAGTCAAAATCAGGGTTGGGCAAAGCTAATTTTGAACAGCAACATCCCTCCAGCAAAATCCATTTTTGTATGGAAGTTAATTCAAAACAAAATATAATAAATGAGGTTTTATCGAGTAGAGGAATGTACTTGTACCCTTCTAAATGCGAGCTTTATGGTCTTTTTGTAGAGACTATTGAGCACCTCTTTTTTCAATTCGACTTTTCTAAAATTTTGGTCCTGGTTTGCCAACATTCTACAAAGAAATTTGCACTTCAAGGTATTTGGGATGCTTGTCAATGCGATTGGTCCAAGCAATTTTAGACTACAATTTTTGTTGCAACAATAAACTAATTCAATGTTATTTGGCACTATAGAAATCAGGAAAAAAAATACAACAAGTTGATTCATTAGAAAAATGCGCTAAACCAGATTGTTTCTAGCACTGGTCTTTCTGGAAATCTGTCTAAGACAATAACATCTAAAAACATTTTAGAATTTGGTATTTTGAAAGCTTTTATGGTACTTTCTCATCCTTCTAGTGGACCCAAAATTATGAAGTCATTTGGATCCTCATCCTAACTCTTGGATAAAATGCAATACAAATGGAACGACTCTTGGTGCTCCGGGTCTTATAGTTGCCTAAGGAATTTTCAAAGACCACAACTCCAATTTATTAGGTTGCTTTGCATAAATTTTCGGCTCGACCTTTGCCTTTCATGTTAAGTTTTGTGCAATCATGAAGGGAATCAAAATTGTTTGTGATAATAATTGGAGAAATATTTGGATAGAGACTGACTCGAAGATAATATCCTTAGCTTTCAATAATCACAATTGTGTACCTTGGAATATTAAGAACATATGGGTGAATTGTATTCACAAAATCCATAGTATGAATTTTATTATATCTCATATCTTTAGATAAGGAAACCACTGTGCAAATAAGTTAGATTCATTGGACACCTCCATTAAAGGTTTTGAGAATTTGATCATCTCCAATTTTCTCTCTCATGCCCTCTCTCATGTGTAATTATAAACCATTGGATTAATCTAACAATTAAAAAATATAAAAGAGAAAGCATAACATTTAAAAAAGAGAGAGAAATGCATATCTAATTTTATTTTCATTTATTTTTAGCATTTTTATAGTATTTCTTTGTATTAATATCATTATATATATATATATATATATATATATATTTATATATATATATATATATATATATATATATATATATATATATATATATTGTTCTGGACTGGCCTAACATGTGCCCTACGCCAAATCAAGGTCCAATCCAGTATACAACTAGGGACTAGCCCAATATGATATCCATGAGGATATGACCGTTACAGGGATATAACCGTTGGCATATAGTCGTTGGGGACTTCCCCCTTACGCTCCAAAATACCTTCCACGCGGCCAACTGCCCAATGGATTACTGAGGCAGTTATACTTAGTCAAAACTATGCGACTGTGCCATTCGGGTATATGACCCTATAAAACTCTCCATCTTTGGAGAGTCAGGTACACACTTTTTCTATCCCCTTCTTACTTATGCTTTTGTTGATCCCAAACTGACTTGAGCGTCGGAGTACCTTGCAGGTACCCCACCATCTCTCCTACCAACAAACCACAGTCCCTGCTGAAGACCACGAAGACTTGTCTGGATTCTTTCTGTATAGTGGTGTCGTCTGTTGATGGGCTAAAGACGTACTCTAATATGTGTCTAGCGGTATCTTAACTGCAAGCGCACAGCCTATCGAAGTAATATTTAAGATTATCGATCCCACAGGGAATTTATGATTACTTAGTGCTAGAGGATTTACTAGTTTAGCTAAGGTGAATGGTTGTCACGATTTTTTGTTGTTTTTAAGGATTAAAGGCGGAAATTAAATTTAAGTTTAATAAAATAATAATAAGGCGGTTGGTATGTAATTATGTTAACTTAGGCGGGTCAATCTAACCTAGGCTTATAAAGATGGTTCACTTAGTCTATTCTGTAGAGGTTACCAGTTTAAATATCTTTGACTCACACTCTCGTGGTCTTATCTCAGATCTTACCCCTAAAGCCCTATGCCTGCTCTCGCTAGCCCATAAGTGTTTAGAAATAATTTTTGGAAACTTAATAAGTCTAATTCATTTTAAAGCGCTCTCGCTGTGTTTAAATTAAATGCCTAACTTTAGCTATCTGGTTGAAATCTCACACTCTTGTGGTCTCGACCTAACCTATTACACTTTCCTTACTCTCGTAACAAAAAGATTGGTTTTATTATAAAAAATCACAACCAGAATTTTAAGTTCTTAATTATTTTAAACCTAGAATTAATTTTACCGATTCAATTGATTTTAATTACATACCGCCTAAAGTATTTAGCTACTCATGATTGTTGAACCAGACAGATGCAGAGACAGAGAAATACAAAATAAAATATGCATTATAAAATAAATTCTTAACATTAATATAAATTGCAAATTAAATAAAAACCTGAATAACAAATATAATGTTAGACTCCTTCTTCCACAATCTGGCAAGCTCGGAGTAGGACCGGAATCGGAAATAAAAATTACTAAAAGAATTTCTGAAGGCTTTGAAGGAAATTAAATTATAACAATTTCCTAATGTTGGAAATTGTTATATGGTTTGGTTGGGATATAACAATTAAAGCAAGAACAAAACAAATTGCTGGAAAAATAAAATAAACTAGGGTGCAGAGAAAATACGGCAGAGCTTCCGCAAGAAAAATTAAAAATAAAACTCTGTTAATTGTTCTTTGAAACTAAACTATTTATAGGAAACAATTTGGGTTTGGCAGTTGGAAATGATGCATGGGCCTCGTAGATGCTGAGAAAATCCAGGGAATAGTTGAAATACTTGGTCTGCGGGAGAATAGGAAAGTTGACCTCACGTAGCACACGACCAATTCTCAACAAGTTAACCTAAATTCCCCTTGTCACGTTCGTGACAAGGGTGTCACGCTCGTCTCCCTTGTATTACGCGCGTCACGGTCGTGAGGGGCTGGTGATGACCGTGACTGCTCCTTTTAGCGTGTCACGGTCGTGACTCCTAGGTAACGGTCGTGACTGTTACAAAAAGTGCAGATTATGCAGAATTCCTCTTTTCTTCTTCTTTTCATGGTTGTTTTTGCTCATTTCACTTGTGGCTCATGATTTAGCTCCATAATTGATATACCTGCAAAATGACAAAGAAAACTCGAGGAATCGGGTGTTAAAACGACAAATGTGCGATAAAACGGCATTGAAACATAGCAATAAAACGATACTTTTTCTCGTTATCAAACTTCCCCAAACTTAAACCTTTGCTTGTCCTCAAGCAAATAGTCGGTTGAAAAATGATCGGACAGGTTTTCATCGACGCACACACATAACAAATCATACGAGGAATCGTTTTGTCAGATAAACCGGTACTAGAATAAAACACTAACGATACACTAATGACACAAGCAACAAGCTAAGTCGTCGACTTCCCGTTAAACGAAACATTCGGTAATTGCGTTACGATTCCACCTAGAGTCTTTCGATCTTATTTCACCCGGTTTCATTCTAGCGCAATCACATTAAGCCCTTTGCCTTAGCACGCACGTAGTGGAGTAGCCGGTTAGTGACTTTGATCCTTTATAAGCACGGGGTCTGGTACACGAATGTGGCAACCCTACATATATTATCCGATTTAGTTGTGGGGGATCGAGCCGTAGCACGCCCTACCAAGTTCAGAACCAGGTACCTCTGAACCAACCCGCAATGGACTCCTTTTCATACTTCTCGTTTCTTTTATGCGACCGTGTACTTTGGTACATTTTCTTTTCATTGGCATCGAGATATGAAGGATCATTATAGATTAGGCATCAAACACTTATATTCATCGGCTCCCCACGTGGTTTGTGTTCAGACGGTGCTGACTGCTAGTATAAACTACTAGGGGTTACTTTTGAACTGAAACTTAAGGTGTAGTCGTAACAATTATCGGAACGGAAAGCTTAAGTAGGAAGTCTAAGGTGTCAAGACTGTATCGATCTTGTTGAATCGTTCTCAGCTTCCTAACTATGATTTCGTAGGTAAGTCAGGTAATGCGAAGATAAAATTAAAATTTTCTCGGTATGGCTAAATAAACGGGGAGAATTCAAAACTAAAGAAATAGCACAAATATTACTCTGTTTCATTAAAATACGAAAAGGGAATACAACAGAATGGAAAGTGCGGAATGGGAAATGCGGAAAAATGAAAGGTATCTCTCCCACACTATATCTGACATTGTCCTCAATGTTGTGATATAATAGCGGGTAAAATACAATACAAACAACGGAAATGGGAAAACATAAACAAAAACGAAAACTAAGGCTGCTGATGACCACGGCCTCGGCTTCTGGTGCGGGAGCGTCTGGTCGGAGTCGCTTCAGGGTCAGAATCGGTGCCGGTGAGAGCAGTGATATCAATGCGCAAAGACTCTAGCTCGCTAAAGATCTCTCCGAGCTTCTCATCAGTCGTCCTCTGGTTAGCGGCAACAGCTGAAAGTAGTGCATCATGTTGCTCTTTTTGCCTTCGTTCCAATGCGGCATTCATCTGATTTTGCTGATGAATCGCACGGAGGACGTCTTCAAGTGTGAATTCTTGTGCAGGTGGCTCTCGGGTGGAGGACTCTAGAATGTCCTGGACAGGCTCAACTGCATCCATGGTGTCTTGCATCTCGTCCACTGGTGGATCGGCCTGCTCATCAATAATGGGGGCGTGGTCGGAAGCATCAGGTAGAGCAAATAGCCAGTTGGCTCGGTTGGACGGATCGATGCGGTCACGGCACGGAAAGATGATGTGGTGATAAACAGTGCCTTGGATAACAGGGCTGAACCTGCCATCCTCTCTCTGAGCAATCAAGTGAGCGGACCTGCAATAATTCTTTGTTAGGAACTCTGTGGCTCTGCGAGGCAAATTGATAATCAAGTCACCAAGCTCCAGCTGAATGGCGAGGGTGGTCACAATCCCGCCTATGTAGAAGGGGGTTGCGCCTCTTTGCGCTATGGACTGGATATGGGACAACAGGAATGGGGCAGCATTGATGCGCTCGTCATTTAAGGCGCAGTGCAAGAACAAGAGCTCCTTGGAGTTCAGCTTGTGATTGCTCTCTCTTGCAAAAATGGTATTGCAGATGATGCGATGAAAGTATCTGATCGCCGGGTTATGGATATGCGTAGCATTCAGGCTCTGAAAAGCAGTGGAACGGGTGTTGGTGATGTCGTGCCATAAGGTGAAAGCGGTTTCACTAAAGTTGTCCGGCACGCGGAGATGAGCATCGTTGTCGTGATCGAAACCTAGCAGTTCGGTGATCCTTGTTTGTGTAACTTCGAACTCGCGGCCGAGCATTCTGAACTTAGCAACGCTGGTGAGTTGACTTTGTGAACCGGTAGGAGTGATATAATGAAACGAACTCAGAAATTCCAATGTCAGGAGCTCGAATGTAGGCTGGGGTTGACTGCATAGGTGCCACAAACCAACCTTCCGAAGCAGGAGCTTCACACCGTTGAGCAGTCCCAACTCCCTCAAACAGTCAGTGTCGACGTATCGAGTGGGTTGAACACCACGGTTCTGAAACCTGATGAACTTTTGTCTCTGATTCTCTCCATGCTCACCATCTCTAAACTAAATTTCTTCCATTGCATGCAAGTAAGGGAATGGGAGATGAGAGGTTTTTTGAGTTTTGTGAAAAAGTGAAAAATGTGAAGAAATTGGTTCTGATTATAGTGAAAAATTGAATGTGAGAGGTTTTGTAATAAATGGAGAGGTTAGTGGAATTAATTTGGGGTAATGGGAGGTTACGGGATATGGAAGAGATAATGGGGGGTTTCTAAATTTTGTGGAAGTTGAAAAAGAGGTGTCTGCGAAGAAGAACAGTTCTGTTTCTCAGAATTCCTATAACAGGGGTCGTCACGGTCGTGAGAGGGAGTGACGGTCGTGACGCGCTAATTAGCTTGTCACGATCGTGAGAGGGTGATGACGACCGTGAGGGACTAAAACTTAGAATATTTTCTTCCAGGATGCATTATCTCACACGTTCAATACAATTTTTCTTTTTTATGATCACTTCTCATTTTATTTCCAACACAGACAATATATAATATTTTTAGATCAACATAAATTAGCAAATTTCATCACACGAGCAATAAAAATATTAATCAATTTAAATATAACAGTAATGAATTGAAAGCATAGAAATTGATTAAATTGGAAAAAATTTGTAAAACTAGAAGTGCTTTGCTTTTGATATAATTGAAGGGAAATTACATTAATAAAAATAAGGCACGAAAATGTTTGCGAAATGTTAAACTAACTAGAAACGAAAACAATAAGTAAAGTAAGTTAGATCACTACAGCATTTTCAAAAGTGCTTCTTCAAATCTTCAATTGCAGAGTTCAGGTGGTAGAATTGCTCACACGTTATGTCAGTTAAACCTATAACGTCCAATCGCATGCTTTTAATCTCATCCTTAATAGTATTAATATCGGCTTGGTAAACTTCAAGAGTATTCATGATTTTCTTTAAGTTGTCAGCATATTCTACTTGATTCATTTCAGGGGTTTCAATCACTTCATCAGTGTGGTCAATGTTATGGTAACCAGGAGGTGTCTCAGGGTCACTTTCTACATCGGTCATTATATCATCCCTTATCTTGTAGGATTGAGGTGTTTCAGGAGTGGATGGATAGTCAGGAGGGGTAAGCTCATAAAGCCAATTATCTTTATTATGAACACTGACTCTAGCATGGTTTGGTAGTGTGAAAAGGGTTAGTACTTCATTCCTGATTAGGTACTCGAAAGGTGGTTGTCCTAAATTTCTTATGATATGGCGGTTAAAGCAAAAGTTCAGATTCAAAGGACGGATGGTACCTAAACGGTTACACCTGTGTAATTGGTATCTAAGTCCTAAGGCATCAGCAATCATGGTGACAAGACCTCCTACTAATATGGGTAAATCAGGTTCTTCTTGGATTCGGGTGAAGGTTTGTATCATGAAAGGTACACCATTGACTGGCTGTCCATTAGTCAGACATGACATGATGAATATCTCATCTTTAGATACTCCAGTAAGGTTCTCTTCTTTTCCAAAGAAGGTGTGGGCAAGGATCTTATGAAAATAGCGGATAGCAGGGTTATGTATCTCATCATTGTTCATGTTATTTGGTTCAGGATGGTAATTTCCGGTCAAGGTTCCCTAAAAGAAGTCCAGCTCAATGTCCATCAATTCTACCTGTGTGGTAGTAAAAGCAAAGGGTCCACTAGGGAATCCTAATAAGTCAGCTAGTTCTCTATGGTTAAAGTCATATTCTATTCCGAATAGGCGGAAACTGATAAATCCTTTCCTGAATCCAAAACCGCGCTCGGGTAAGTAAATTAATGAGCTTAGGAACTCAAGGGTGAGCTCGCGGTAAGTCACAAACTTTTGTTTAATCAGTGCATTCTCCCATCCAAGTCGGTTAAACAAGTATAGGATGCTATCATGTATACCTAAGGTTTCCATAGTCAGATCATCCGGGTACAGAGTCAAATCCATTGGTCTCTGTGATAACTCTTCAAATTTCATTCTTTGGTTTTTACCTCTAAATTTGGTTTCCATAATGTTTCTCGGTTGGTTAGCCATAGTTAGTGTAAATACGGAGGAAACAAATCAGGGGGAGAAGGAAAGTGGAAAAGACTTTAGAAAATCTGTAAAGGTGATTTAAAAATTAAAATAAGGAAAAATAAGGAAATAAATGCATAAATAAAAGCAATAATAATAATGAAATAAAACAATAAAATGACAAAACAAATAATAAAATGATTAAATGATTAAATGATTAAATGGGTTGCCTCCCACTAAGCTCTGTTTTTACCGTCAAAAGCCTGACGTAATGTTTAGGTGTAGATTAATCAGGGAAATTAGTGGACAACTCTAAAAGCCTTAGACTATTTGCATAATCTTTATTTTCAACTTTATGGTAATGTTTTAAACGTTGTCCGTTTACTGTGAACGGTTCACTATTCCTACCCTTAATTTCTATCGCTCCGCTCGGGAACACTCTAGTTATTTCAAAGGGTCCTGACCATCTAGATTTTAGTTTTCCAGGAAAGAGCCTAAGTCTTGAATTAAAGAGGAGTACAACGTCTCCCACACTAAATTCTTTCCTAGATAGGCGTTTATCGTGCCATCGCTTAGTTCTTTCTTTATATATCTTAGCATTCTCATAAGCATCTAACCTTAACTCTTCTAATTCGTTAATATCGAGGATTCGCTTTTCTCCTGCAGCATTATAGTTTATATTGAGAGTTTTGATCGCCCAATATGCTTTGTGTTCTAGTTCTACCGGGAGATGACAAGACTTTCCATATACTAATTTGAAAGGTGTAGTTCCTATGGGTGTCTTGTAAGCTGTCCTATAAGCCCATAAAGCTTCATTAAGTTTAGATGACCTATCTTTCCGAGATATGGCGACATTCTTTTCTAAGATTTGTTTAATTTCTCTGTTTGAGACTTCGACTTGTCCACTTGTTTGTGGATGGTATGGTGTTGCCACACGGTGTCTGACTCCATACTTAGATAGTAATTTGTCAAAGATTTTTGAAATGAAGTGCGAGCCACCGTCACTTATGACGAGTCTAGGCACACCAAATCTGGGAAAGATTATATTTTTGAAAAGCTTTATTACTACTCGTGTGTCATTTGTAGGAGAAGCTATAGCTTCAATCCATTTTGAAACGTAATCGACAGCTACGAGTATGTAATTATTACCGAAAGATGATGGGAATGGTCCCATGAAATCTATTCCCCAGACGTCAAAGACTTCTACTTCTAATATTCCTTTTTGAGGCATTTCATCTCTTCTTGAAATATTACCGGTGCGTTGACACCGATCGCAATTTATAACAGCGATGTGGACATCTTTCCATAAGTTAGGCCAGAATAGGCCGGCTTGTAAGATTTTTGCACAAGTCTTGGAAGTGCTTGCATGTCCACCATAAGGAGATGAATGGCAATGAGCAATGACATCTTCTATTTCTTATTCGGGAATACATCGACGAAAGAGTCCATCGGGTCCTCTTTTGAACAATAATGGTTCATCCCAATAGTAATGTTTGAGATTGTGAAAGAATTTCTTTTTCTGCTGATAGGTTAAATCAGGTGGAAGAGCTCCTGCAGCTAGGTAGTTGACAATGTCAGCGTACCATGGCAGTCCTACAGTTGTTCGGATTGTTTCCACGGGTTCTGGTTCATCTATGTCTAACTGAACTGGGTCGCTTCCTATTTGTGCCATCAACTGTTCATACGGAAAATCATCGTTAATCGGCACTTTTTCGGGTTTAATACTTTCTATTCTAGATAAATGGTCCGCTACGACGTTTTCAGTACCTTTCTTATCTTTTATTTCAAGATCAAACTCTTGTAAGAGTAGAATCCATCTCAAGAGTCTTGGTTTAGCATCTTTCTTAGTTAATAGATATCTGATAGCAGCGTGGTCTGTGTAAACGATTATTTTCGCTCCCACTAGGTAAGAACGGAATTTGTCAAGCGCAAAGACAACTGCTAACAATTCTTTTTCAGTAGTGGCGTAGTTCATCTGAGCAGAATCTAAGGTTCTACTGGCATAGTAAATCGCATGAAGTTTCTTGTCCTTCCTCTGGCCTAGAACTGCGCCTACAGCATAGTCACTCGCATCGCACATGATTTCGAAAGGTAATCTCCAGTCAGGGGGTTGCATGATTGGTGCGGTGATGAGAGCTATTTTTAGAGTTTCGAATGCTTTAAGACAATCTTCATTGAATATGAACTCAGCGTCTTTCATTAATAAACCGGTAAGAGGTTTAGTGATCTTCGAGAAATCTTTGATGAATCGTTGGTAGAAACCGGCGTGTCCTAAAAAACTTCGTATTTCTCGAACGGTTTTAGGGGGTTGAAGATCTTTTATGACTTCTATCTTAGCTTTATCAACTTCAATTCCCTTATCAGATATAACGTGTCCTAGTACGATTCCTTCTATGACCATAAAATGACATTTCTCCCTGTTAAGCACGAGGTTTACTTTTACACATCTTTCTAACACCATTTCTAAATTTGATAGACATCCTTCAAAACTTTGCCCGCATACAGAGAAGTCGTCCATGAACACTTCCATGATGTTGTCTATAAAATCTGCAAAGATTGACATCATACATCTTTGAAAGGTTGCAGGAGCGTTGCATAATCCAAAGGGCATTCGTCTATAAGCGAATGTTCCATAGGGGCATGTTAATGTAGTCTTCTCTTGATCATCTGGGTGGATAGGGATTTGGAAAAATCCTGAGTAACCATCAAGATAACAGAAATATGAATGCTTGGCTAATCGTTCTAACATTTGATCTATAAAAGGTAGTGGAAAATGATCTTTTCGAGTGGCTTTGTTTAGTTTACGATAATCGATGCACACTCTATGTCCTGTCACTACTCTTTGTGATATCGATTCTCCTTTAGCATTTTTCACAACAGTGATACCTCCTTTCTTTGGTACTACATGTACTGGACTAACCCATTTACTATCAGAGATTGGATATATTATTCCAGCATCTAGTAGTTTCTTAACTTCTTCCTTTACTACAGTGCTAAGGATTGGGTTAATTCTTCTTTGAGATTCTCTGGAGGTTTTGCAATCTTCTTCTAGCAGAATACGATGCATACAGATTGAAGGGCATATTCCTTTGAGATCAGATATGTTATATCCTAATGCAGTTGGATATTTCTTTAGGACATCTAAAAGTTTCTTTGTTTCAATTGTTCCTAAACTGGAATTGATTATAACTGGTCTTGTACATTCAGTGTCCAAGAATTCGTATCTTAGGTTCTTAGGTAAAGTTTTTAACCCTAATGTAGGTTTATTCTTACTTGGCATGGGATCCGGTGTAAGTGCTAAACTTTCGCTTAGACTATCATCCTGATATGGTTCACGCCAATTATCATCTTCGAAAATCGGAGGGATTTGAATTTTCATAATTTCAGAATAGGTAGTTTCTTTCATTTCCATTTCTCTTACACATTCGTCAATTACGTCCAATAGATAGCATGTATCCTCTATAGCTGGTGATTGTAAGAATTGTGTTAAAATAAATTCAACTTTCTCTTCACCTACTTCAAAGGTTAGCTTTCCTTTCTTTACGTCTATAATAGCTCCGGCAGTAGCTAAGAATGGTCTTCCTAGTATGATAGGTGTAGTGGAGTCTTCAGAGATGTCCATGATTATGAAATCAGTAGGAATATAGAATTGTCCTATACGTACTGGGACGTTTTCTAGTATGCCTACAGGATATTTAATAGAGCGATCGGCTAGTTGAACAGACATTTTAGTTGGTCTTAGGTCTCCCATGTCTAGCCTTTTGCAAATCGTTAAGGGCATAACACTGATATTGGCTCCTAAATCGCATAGAGCTTTGTCAATGACGAATTTTCCTATTACACAGGGTATAGAGAAACTTCCTGGATCTTTTAGCTTAGGAGGCATATTATTCTGAATTATGGCGCTACACTCTGCAGTAAGTGTAACGGTTCCGTTATCCTCTATCTTTTTCTTATTGGATAAGATTTCTTTTAAAAACTTAGCATACGAGGGCATTTGAGTGATAGCTTATGTAAATGGAATAGTAATATTCAACTGTTTCAGAAGTTCAACAAATTTTTTAAACTGGCCCATCGTCTTGGAATTGGTTAATCTCTGAGGGTACGGAATTGGTGGTTTATAGGGTGGTGGAGGCACATAAGGCTTTTCTTTCTCTACTGCCTCTTGATTATCATCTTCCTTTTCTTCTGGATCATTCACCATTTCAGTCGGTTTATCCGGTTTTTGGTACATGGCTGGATTGTCAAGTCTTGGATCGGTAGGTCCGTCAAGTTCCTTGCCACTTCTTAATATCACAGCATTTGCATGTCCTTTCGGATTAGGTTGAGGTTGTCCAGGAAATACTCCAGCTGGTGCAGCGGTAGGTGCTTGTTGTTGAGCTACTTGTGAAATCTGAGTTTCAAGCATTTTGTTATGTGTAGCTAATGCATCTACTTTGCTCACTAATTGTTTAATCTGCTCACTAGTGTGTATGTTTTGGTTTAAGAAGTCCTTGTTTGTTTGAGATTGGTTAGCTATGAAGTTCTCCATCATCAACTCAAGGTTCGATTTTCTAGGGACATTAGGAGCAGTCTTTTGATATCCTGGTGGTGTAGCTGGTGCTTGACCTGGTGCGTATAAAGCATTGTTGTTCTTATAGGAGAAGTTCAGATGATTCTTCCAACCTGGGTTGTATGTGTTTGAGTACGGGTTTCCTTGAGCATAATTCACTTGATCTGTGGGAATTCCTGTTAATAGTTGACAATCAGGGACATCATGTCCTGGAACTCCACATAACTCACAGTTAGGTGTTACTGCAGCCACGGTGGCTGTTGGTGTTATGGCCAAGTTGTCGATCTTTTGGTTTAGTTGGTCAAACTTTGCATTGACTTGGTCCATACTACTCACTTCGTACATACCTCCTTTTGTTGGTTTCTCAGTTGCGACTCTCTCGCTTCCCCATTGGTAATGGTTTTGAGCCATACTCTCGATAAGTGCATAAGCATCGTTATATTCTTTGTCCATTAGTGCACCGCCTGCGGCAGCGTCAATTGTCATTCTTGTATTGTACAAGAGTCCATTGTAGAAGGTATGGATGACCATCCATTCTACTAATCCGTGATGTGGACAAAGTCTCAGCATATCTTTATAGCGTTCCCAAGCTTCGAAAAGTGATTCGTTTTCCTTCTGCTTAAATCCGTTGATCTGAGCTCTTAGCATAGCTGTCTTGCTAGGTGGGAAATATCTGGTCAAGAAAACTCTCTTTAGTTCCTCCCACGTAGTTACTGAGTTCGAGGGTAGAGATTGAAGCCAGGCTCTTGCTCTGTCTCGAAGTGAAAAAGGAAACAGACGTAGTCTGATAGCTTCTTGGGTAACTCCATTGGCTTTTACGGTATCTGCGTACTGCACAAATATCGAAAGATGAAGGTTCGGATCCTCGGTAGGATTTCCGGCGAATTGATTTTGTTGCACGGCTGATATCAGCGAAGGTTTCAGTTCGAAATCGTTTCGGTTGATAGCCGGTGCGGCAATGCTGGAATGCGGTTCAGCTTGCGAAGGACTAGCGTAATATTTGAGTGGATGATTCGGTTCTTCAGCCATCTCTACGTCCTTTGATGTTACGACTGGTTTAGGTGGATCTAGTTGAAGATCTGGAATGTTGTAATTTTGTTCGTAATCGAATATTCGTCTTCTTACGTGTAAGAAGCGTTCCGATTCTTGGATAGAGGTTGCAAGTCTTCGCCTTGAGAGCGAGTACTTGGCATACACTCGGGAGATTAGATTAAGAAAAGAAAATAGTTGTTACCTTAGTCTAGACAATGCTACTCTAAAGTGCACTAGTAACTAAATTAAGGTCCCCGGCAACGGCGCCAAAAACCTGATGGGCTAAAGACGTACTCTAATATGTGTCTAGCGGTATCTTAACTGCAAGCGCACAGCCTATCGAAGTAATATTTAAGATTATCGATCCCACAGGGACTTTATGATTACTTAGTGCTAGAGGATTTACTAGTTTAGCTAAGGTGAATGGTTGTCACGATTTTTTGTTGTTTTTAAGGATTAAAGGTGGAAATTAAATTTAAGTTTAATAAAATAATAATAAGGCGGTCGGTATGTAATTATGTTAACTTAGGCGGGTCAATCTAACCTAGGCTTATAAAGATGGTTCACTTAGTCTATTCTGTAGAGGTTACCAGTTTAAATATCTTTGACTCACACTCTCGTGGTCTTATCTCAGATATTACCCCTAAAGCCCTATGCCTGCTCTCGCTAGCCCATAAGTGTTTAGAAATAATTTTTGGAAACTTAATAAGTCGAATTCATTTTAAAGCGCTCTCGCTGTGTTTAAATTAAATGCCTAACTTTAGCTATCTGGTTGAAATCTCACACTCTCGTGGTCTCGACCTAACCTATTACACTTTCCTTACTCTCGTAACAAAAAGATTGGTTTTATTATAAAAAGTCACAACCAGAATTTTAAGTTCTTAATTATTTTAAACCTAGAATTAATTTTACCGATTCAGTTGATTTTAATTACATACCGCCTAAAGTATTTAGCTACTCATGATTGTTGAACCAGACAGATGTAGAGACAGAGAAATACAAAATAAAATATGCA
The DNA here is from genome assembly GCA_963966055.1 of Lathyrus aphaca. Lineage (NCBI taxonomy): Eukaryota > Viridiplantae > Streptophyta > Magnoliopsida > Fabales > Fabaceae > Lathyrus > Lathyrus aphaca. The sequence goes on from OZ014525.1 coordinate 3,838,317, forward strand.
TTATAAAATAAATTCTTAACATTAATATAAATTGCAAATTAAATAAAAACCTTAATAACAAATATAATGTTAGACTCCTTCTTCCACAATCTGGCAAGCTCGGAGTAGGACCGGAATCAGAAATAAAAATTACTAAAAGAATTTCTGAAGGCTTTGAAGGAAATTAAATTATAACAATTTCCTAATGTTGGAAATTGTTATATGGTTTGGTTGGGATATAACAATTAAAGCAAGAACAAAACAAATTGCTGGAAAAATAAAATAAACTAGGGTGCAGAGAAAATACGGCAGAGCTTCCGCAAGAAAAATTGAAAATAATACTCTGTTAATTGTTCTTTGAAACTAAACTATTTATAGGAAACAATTTGGGCTTGGCAGTTGGAAATGATGCATGAGCCTCGTAGATGCTGAGAAAATCCAGGGAATAGTTGAAATACTTGGTCTACGGGAGAATAGGAAAGTTGACCTCACGTAGCACACGACCAATTCTCAACAAGTTAACCTAAATTCCCCTTGTCACGTTCGTGACAAGGGTGTCACGCTCGTCTCCCTTGTATTACGCGCGTCACGGTCGTGAGGGGCTGGTGACGACCGTGACTGCTCCTTTTAGCGTGTCACGGTTGTGACTCCTAGGTGACGGTCGTGATTGTTACAAAAAGTGCAGATTATGCAGAATTCCTCTTTTCTTCTTCTTTTCATGGTTGTTTTTGCTCATTTCACTTGTGGCTCATGATTTAGCTCCATAATTGATATACCTGCAAAATGACAAAGAAAACTCGAGGAATCGGGTGTTAAAACGACAAATGTGCGATAAAACGGCATTGAAACATAGCAATAAAACGATACTTTTTCTCGTTATCATCTGTGGGAACTAACATCTCCCCCGTCTTTCGTGATCAAGATTCCCTTTCACCGCAAGACCAAAGCTCATCTTTCTATCTTCATGGCAACTCCAGTACACGAGGCTGTCAAAGATACATCCATCATTCTCAGCGACAGTGATAACATCGACAACAAGGAACCTTTCAGCTCGACGTCGGTCACGGTGAAGGACACCCTATTCCCCAACTTTAAACAACCTGAAACAATCGTCCTTTGTTCATGCATATCCCATCTTCGAATCGATCCCTATCCCGGTGGAAGCGGATTCTTCCACTCAGGCCCTCATCGCTGCCCTTAACAAGACAAATCTCACCCTCTTTCAACAGAATGAACACATGCAGGTATTTCAAGGCATAAGACTGTAGCAGGTACTCCTCAGCAAAATGATCTAGCTGAGATATTCAATCGAACAATCCTTGAAAGTGTTAGATGCATGTTGGTTAGTATTGGATTGAAGAAGGTGTTTTGGGTTGAGGTTGTTTCGACAACAACATATCTGATAAATAGATGCCATTCAACTGCGTTAGATAGGAAGACACCTGAAGAAGTTTGGTCGTGATATCCACCAGATCTCGAAAAACTGAGACTATTTGGCTGTGTGGCCTATGCTCATATTAGGAAAGACAAGGTCGAACCTAGAGCTCTGAAATGCATGTTCATGGGATACCATGAAGGATTCAAAGCTTATAAGCTATTGTGCCTAGATCCAGGTCATAAGAGGTGTATCACCACTTGATATGTAGTTTTTAATGAAGCTAAAATGGCTTTCAAGAAAACTGATGATGTTGATGAATAACTGGAACAGGGAGAAATTCCTGTTGAGGTGGAGCATAGTGATGTTGAATTGCATGACCCATATGAAGTCGAATAAGAAGCAGAAACTATTGTCGAATATGAGGAGACTGATAATGACTACCTGCTGAGAAGAGACCGGTCAAAAAGAGTCATCAAGCCACCTCAAAGACTTGGTTGTGCAAATCTTATAGCTTATGTCTTAATCTCTACAAGTGAGGCTCTAGACGAAGAACCTAGAGACTATAAGGAAGTTATAAGGAGTTGAAATAAGACTGAATGACTGAAGGCCATGAATGATGTGATGAAATCTCTCCATGATAACAACACATGGGAATTGATCGAAAAACCTGTTAGATCCAGGTTAGTCAGCTTTAAATGGATTTTCAAAGTTAAGAAAGGAATCGAAGGAGTGGCGTCGAAGAGATACAAGGAAAGGTTGGTTACAAGGGGTTTCACTCATAAAGAAGGTGTTGACTTCAATGATGTGTTCTCTCCTGTAGTGAAGCACATCTCCATTAGAATTTTGCTTGCCATGGTGGCACAATTCTACCTTGAACTGGAATAGATGGATGTGAAGATTGTGTTCTTGATGAAACAATCCTGATGAGGCAACCTAAAGGGTATGCCAAAAAGGGGAAATAAGAGTATGTGTGGAAACTGAAGAGATCTTTATATGGGTTGAAAGAATCTCCTCGACAATGGAATAAGAGATTCGATAAGTTCATGGCATGCATGAGTTTCATCAGAAGTCAGTTCAACCATTGTGTTTACTTCCGATTTTGATCGGGTAATTCATTTGTTATTGTGTTCCTTTATATGGATGATATTTTAATAGCAAGAAACAATGTCGAAGATGTAAGAGAGCGAAGGTTGAACTCAATAAGGAGTTCGATATGAAAGATCTGGGAGTTACGTCCAGGATTCTTGGGATTGACATCCGGAGATATAAAAAACAGTCAAAATTATGCTTATCTCAAGAGGCATGCCAACAGAAGATTCTCAAAAAGTTTGGTATGTTGAATTCAAAGTCTGTTATGACTCCGACAAACCCTCAATTCAAGCCGAGTATAGATCAGTGTCCCAGTACTGATGTCGAAAGAACTTATATAGATAGCATTCCATATGCTAATATAATAGGTTCTTTGATGTATGATATGGTTTGTACTAGACCCGACATAACATATGCAGTAAGTCTTGTAAGCAGGTACATGACGAATCCTGGAGAGGCTCACTGGCAAGAATTGAAGTGGATTCTAAGGTACATAAATGGGTATCTGAATAGAGTCCTAATTTATGGTGGAGCCTTGGGTGAAGATAGTAAAGTAGAAATCGAAGGATATGTCGACTCTGATTATGCATGTTGTATGGATTCCAGAAAATCTATTTTTAGATATGTTTTCACTATGTTTGGCACAACAATTAGTTGCAACACTTTAGAATATTATTGAATTATCAACCACTGAAGCTAAATATATCTCCTTAACTGAAGTTGTGAAGGAAGCATTGTGGCTTGAAGGTTTTGTAAAGGAGCTGAAACTCCAAGGTCAAGTTATCACTGTTAAATGTGATGGTCAGAGTGTAATACACATGTCAAAGAATTATGTCTATCATGAGCAAACCAAACACATTGATGTGAGACTGCATTTCGTCAGAGGGGTAATCGAGCGTGGAAAAGTCCAAGTATTGAAGGTTTCGACAGAGATCGTAATGCTACTGATATGATCACCAAGATGTTACCGAGTTGCAAGCTCTTCCAATGTATGTCGTTGATAATGTTGCATGAAGAAAGCTAGTTTTTTTCTTGTTGGTATAGAGTTTGGTCCAAGGTGAAGATTTGTGGAATGTTGGATCGAACTCTGCTACGAGAGAGGTTTAGCATGAAGTCGAAGCTGGTTCACATGCTAGTACATAATTTATACACATTGTAGTCGAAGTCAGTTCTAGTATGTATGTCTAATTGGGCCTTGTGTTATGGATCCAATTGTTTAAGTTAGCTTGTACCCTAATTTATCTTGTAATGGGTAATTGTTAAAAAGCCCATTAGGCTAGTGTATTAATTTTCTTATAAATAACATACTAGTCTCTCATCTTTTGAATAAGGGAAAATAGGAAGATAAAACCCTAATTCAAAAGTGAGAGAGGCTATTTGTTATTCTTGTATACTTGTAATCTTGTTTCAAGAGAAAGGAAAGAATAACACTTTATAATCAATCCTTGTGTTATCCTTGGTCACCCTAAACCCTAACCCCTGCGGGTTTCTTGATCATAAAGAAATTTATTATACTTTATTTCTAAGGTATTCGATTCACAACATACTTGTATTAAAAGGCTCTGAATAGAAGATTTTAAATAAAAAGGTCAACAATTGATTGATGTGATACAAAAACTAATCTACTTTCTATGTAAAGTATTGTACTTTGTACCAAAAAAGTTTCTCATATTCCATCATCCTCACCAACTCTCTGTTGCAAGCGTCATTCTAATGTTGCAATATGAAGTGACCTTCATACAAGGAATAGATTGAGAATATTTTAATGCATCCTCCAACAGATATATTCGCTCCTATTTAAAGAGGTCTTTGAAGTTTGGAAGAGATGTGCATGAACTAATCTATATATCAAAGGCATATACTCAAAATGATACGTGAAAAGAGAAAAATAAAAGAAGTGTTTTTTACACTTATACACTTATAACACATTTCTTTGAATATTCTTGTTAAGTGTACTATTTGATTTAAACTTGTGTATCTGCTTGTTAAAACATCTCGTAAACACAAAATCTATATATCTTAACCTTTGTTTAATTTCCTTAAGAAACTAAGTGAAGTCAAAATTCACAATACGTCATTGGCGATTAGTCTTTGAGTTGTTTTCCTTGAGAGACTAGGGTATACTTAGAATTTCTCAAGAAGTCTTAGACTGTGTGTCTTTGAGTTTTTTGTAATCAGATTGATTATTGGATTAAGTCCTTATTAAGAAGGTGAAATCACTCAGGCGGGTGGACTCAAGGTAGCTTCGATAACAACAAACCATAATAATAATACTTGTGTTCTTATCTTTATCAATATCTTTGTTGTTTAATATATTAGATGGCAAACGTTTTAAAATACTGAAACCCTATTCACCCCCTTTCTTGTGTTTCTTGCACCTTCAATTGACATTAGAGCTCCAATTCTAATTTTTTACTTCTTATTTCAAAACACTTAATCGTTTTAGATAAATATCCATTTTGAAACACGTTATGGCATATGCAAACAATGATAAATATCATTATTATGCAAATATTCAAATCTTTGATGGAGAAAACTATTGGAAATATAGATTCAAAAGTTTCTTAATAAGTTGTGATGATGACCTAGGGGAAATGGTGTTTGATGGTTACACACATCGCGTAGATGCATATGGAACTGAGCTTGAAAGAAGCAAAATGGATTATCCGCAAAAGAAGGATTACAAGAATCATCATAGATCCATAACTATATTGTTGAATATCATTTTCTACTTTGAGTATGAAAAGATGACAAATAGAGACTCTGCTAAATCTATATTTGATTCTTTGAAAATGACTCATGAAGGAAATGAGAGGTTTAAGAGACCAAACCCTTACCTTTAATCCAGAAATATGAATCTTTCAAAATGGAAGAGAATGAAATGATTGAGGAAATGTTCTCAATATTTCAAACTCTTGTAGCTAGATTGAAAGTCATGAACAAAGACTATACCACTTAAGATCATGTTACAAAAATCATCAGAAGTCTACCTAAGAAATGGAGACCAACGGTGACAACACTTAAGGTATTAAAAGATATGAACACAATTTTTATGGAAGAACTTGTAAGTTCTTTGAAGAGTCATGAGATTGAACTCTAGGAGGATGAGATTCAAAAAAAAAATTAAATCTATGGCTCTAAAATCCAAAAGTAAATTGGAGAAGGCCAAAGCTCTTCAAGCTAAATAAGAGGAGTCTGGAGAAAGTTTAGACAAAGTTCAGAGTCCACAGAAGAACATGTGGACAAGCTGAGTCAACCTCTTGGCAGAAGAAGTCTGAAGCTGACAAATAAGTCACTTGTTTTGAGTGCAAACAGCCTGAGCATTACATAAATGAGTGTCCCAAACTCGTGCCTAAAAATAAATTCTCCAAAGAAAAGAAGAAGGTTATTATGGCTACCTGGGACGACTCATAAGCTTCAGAGGATGATTATGATGAAGAGCAGGGACACATTGCATTGATGGCTAGCTCATAAGCATCTGAATCAGAATTAGAATCAGATTCAAACCGCAATGAGGTATCTCTAGATTTTTGTACCAATAGAAAGTTACTTAAAAAGAACACCTGGGAATATTACAACTATAGTGGGTACTACATCTAGACCATAATGTCCATAAGAAGGTGAATGATTCCCTATTTTCATATCCAAAAACCTAATTGCACGTGGACAACTATAATGGGTACTACATCTAGACCATAATGTCCATAAGAAGGTGAATGATTCCCTATTTTCATATCCAAAAACCTAATTGCACGTGGACAGTTGCCTTTAAGCTTGACAAAGTAAAGATTAAGTATGAATGACCCTTGGAAGTTACTTGAAACTAAGTAGTATAGAGCTCTGAGTGAATCACTTATTGGCAATTTTGTTTAAAGGGCATATATATTGGAAAAAGGTTATACTTAGACATATGGTATTACTTATGATGAGATATTTGCACTGCTTAAAAATATGAATATTGTTTTTATTTTATTATCTCTTGTTGCTTCTTGGGGATAGGAATTACAACAATTTGATGTTAAAAATGTGCTAACTTAAAGGCGAAAGTGTATACGAAGATTTCACCCGATTTTAGATCTACAGGGGAGCCAACAAGATGTTTTGATTGAAGAAAGTCTTATATGGACTAAAGTAGCCCCCTGTGCATGGTTCAAAAGATTCGCAAAGACAATGTTGTGTTTGTGTTACAAGCAAAGGCAAGGAAACCACACTTTATTTTTTAAACATGCACAAGGAGAAAAATGGTATGTACTTATTATTTATGACCTATGAAGAGGAAAGTGGCAAAGTTAACATGGATAAATATTAGAGGTTAAATGAAAAGTCTATTTACTTGATACACACTAGGTCGGATTTTGCATATGCAATTAGTGTAATGAGTTAATTCACGCATGATCTGACGTTTAGACACTTGCAAGATGTAGAATGTGTTCTACAATATCTCAAAGCTAATGCATAAAGAGGAGGAAGTCTAACTATGGAGGTTTATAATGATGTTGATTATGCATATAGTTTATTGGTTGATAAAAGATGCACTTCAAGCTATTGTATCATATCTTGTGGGAATCTTGTTACTTAGAGAAGTAAGAAGTAAATTGTAGTTACTCGATCAAGCATTGAAACAAAATTAAGAATTATGATTTTAGAATTTTGTGAACTATTATGGATGAAATGAATGTTACAGGATTTGATGATACAATGTGAAGGTCATATGAAGTTGTTTTATAACATTAAATCAATCATTAGTATTGCACATAATCTGATTCAACATAACCCGATTCAACATAACAAAGACAAAACACATTGAGATTGTTCAACATTTTATCAAAGAAAAATTGAATAATGAATTGATAATTACCGCCCACGTATCTTCAAAGCATCAACTACAAATGTGTTGCATATGTGATGACAGAGTTTACCAACATAACTATTCAACTAACTTTTGTGCAGAAATATTGTAAATATTACAGTAAATAGTAATATTTAATTATTTTATTTTATTAGTATGGGGCTTGTTTGATTCCAAAATGGTAACTACTGGATAAAACAATATTTAGTTATTTTATTTTATTTTATTAGTATGAAGGGGTGTTTGATTCCAAAATGGTAACTACTCTATAGAACAAGAATATAAGACAAGCCTTTAAAATATTGAACAACTTTTTATCTTGTATTATGTTAAAATTTTACAAGAGGAAACCACACGACACATTGGAAACCTTAGACAATGATAACTGTTTTTTTTTTTTTTTTGGTACATGATAAATAACTGTTGTTTACCTAGATCAAAGTGATGCAAATCATGAGGAAAAAAAAAAGAAGCTTTGAATACATAGCAACCATCAGCCAATAAACAAAAAAATCAAAAGCATATAAACAATGGGAATGAAACAATTAAAAAATCAAAAAAACCTGAGTCACTGATTTGGTAAAGTACAAGAACCTAGAGGTAAATCTAAAATGTTGTTTATAGTTACATTTTTGCAGCTGTTTCATCACCGGTTGTTTCTCTTCAAATTTCAAAATCAAATCTAATGCACAAAATCTATCAACGAAGAGAAAGAGAACAAAACAAATGCTCTGATTCCAGAAGCTACCTTTGAGCAGTAAGAAAAGTAAGAAATATAAGTTAGTGAAATATACCTCAATGAAACGAAACCTTAGAAATATCCAGAGCTCAATGAGTTGCTGTAGTTGTTGCTGTTGATTTTCCAGGTGTTACTGAAAGTGTCAAATAAGGAGTGTCTTGCAACATATTCTTAAATGTTACAGATAAAATCTTGCAGCATGTTATATATGTACTAGTGTTCTTCTAGTAAGAATCAAATGATATTGTCACCTGTAACTGAATACAAATATCTTACATGGATGACAAACTAAGCTTGTCGGTTTTATATTACAAAAAAGTTTAAAATTGCCTCACCTTAGCCCGTATCTTCCTAATCAAGTAGTCTTCCAAACCAATCCCAGCATCTACAATTCTAGTATTACCTTTAATTTCAATCTTAAGAACTTCCTCCAAAATACCACCAATTTTCACACCATCCTCCTCCACTTCACAAATTTGAGGTACTACAATCATCCAACTATCCTTATGAGGAGCTTCCCCATGCTGTAGCGAATTCGTGAGAACTCCACAGGCTTCCTCAACCCTACCAACATTGCAAAAACCATTCACTAAAGCATGGATGACAGCAAAGTGTGGAGAAAAGCCTTTGGAAAGCATTTCCTCCACATACTCCCTTGCCTCATCAAACATTCCCAAATGACACAAACCATTTACCAATGTCCTATACGAAACCAAATTCGGCAAACACCCATTCGCCCGCATATCATCAATAACCTTGCAAGCATCGCGAGCTCGCCCTTCTCTACAAAACCCTAATATAACCGTATTGTAATGAACTATATCAGGATTACACCCTTTCACCTTCATTCTACAAAGAAGCTTATAAGCTTCCCTAAGCTTCTTCTTCCTACACAAACTATTCAACAAAGTAGTATAAGTCAAAGAATCAGGAACAAAACCTTTATTCAACATATCCTCCAAAAGATCAACAGCTCCATTAACTTGACTCTTCCTACACAAAGCCTGCATCAAAATCCTATAAGACTCAACATCAGGAACAACATCTCTCTTAAACATTTTGTTAAACAGCATGTATGCAATACTGATATCACCATTCCAACAAAAAGCCCGCATGAGAATGTTATACGACCTAGTATCAGGAACCACACCATGTCTATGAGCATCCTTAAAGAGATCGAAAGCGGGTCGAACGTAATCCCGGCGAGAAACGAGAATTTCAAGAATGCGGTTAAGGTGTTTGGTCAAAGGTTTGATATTGAATTGAAGCATGGTGTAGAAAGTGTTGAGGGCTTTGTCAGGTAAATTAGCTTCGCCATAGATTTTGATGAGGTAAGAAAAGAGGGTAGGGGTAATGGGTTGGGATTCGGATTTGAGGCGACGGAGGAGATGATCGAGGAGAGAGAAGTGTTTGGAGCGACCGAATTTGAGAATGAGAATGAGGTAGGTGGAGTAATTGTGGCGGAAATTGGGTTGGAGAGAAGCGTAATCGAAGATTTCTTTGGCGAGGAGAGGGTCTGATTGGGAAGCAATGAGTTTCTGGACTCTGGTTGGAGAACCGATTGGAGAAGAAGAAGAAGAAGATGAAGAATGGAATTGGTGTTGTAATGAAGAAGAAGATGAGAATATGGCATTTGAAGAAATGGTTCTTAGACTTTTTGATAACGCTGTAAACGATCGGTGCATGGCTTTTTCGGATCACTGACAACAGAGAGAACGAGTCAAGACTGAACACCGGAGAAAAACAGGACGCTTTTGTTCCTTGTTTTTGTAACTGCTTACCGTTTTTTTCCCCTGGTATCATCCTCACTATAAAACCTGAATTATGACAAAATACTCAAATTGATCCCTTAATTTTACATCATGGTTCAATTTGGTTCCTTAGCTCTAAAAAGTGACAAAATAATCTCTTAAGTTTTTAAATTGTGTCAAATTGATTTTTTCCGTCAATCATTCCCAAACGGACGTTTACTTAGTCATATGTGGCAGCTGACATGACATATGTAGTCTTCTTCTTCATTTATATTGAGTCTCTTCATCCCCAAATTGTTAGCAGCGGAATTTAGGGTTTCTGGAAAAAGAATTTCTTCCTCAAATTCTCACAGTCATGAAATCCCGTCAAACCACAATTCATATTGGTAAAAGCATGGAGTTTCCCGTTAGAAATAGGTTCAGCCAGATTTTTTATAGTACCTGGATCAGAACATGCAGTAGCTTGACACAAAGCTGAAAGTTCATGGCAATCTGAGGGATCCGATGGAAGACCATTTTTAGATTTGCCATATGGTGAAATGAGTAGACATTTGGGTGACATATCATCGATAGGAGAAGACGTCGATACTTTAATTTTCATTTTGAGTACACCATGACTAGAATTAGAAGGAAAAGCACAATTTTCTGAAATAGAATCAAATAATCTTTCATCAGAATGAGATTTGGAGCATACAGTTCTTCCAGTCAAACCTTGACTATTTATATCTTGAGAAGCATCAATACATTCAGTGTTAATCTTATTGGCAGGATTTAAGCTAACATCCTCACTTTCTCAGGGATCTTGCAAAGCCAAATAGAAAAGTGGGATTAACAGAAACCACGCCGCCATTCTCGAATTGCTCAACCTCTGTTGGAATAGAAAAGTGAAACATAAAAATAAAAAATAATTTACTGAAATCTGATGAATAAGTACATAAATAATCAACACATTCGTCAGTTGTATTAACATCAAGTTTTCCTTGCTCCACTAGAAGCTTCCATAACATATCAATACCAGGGAACACCAACATATTCAATGACCTCATTTCTTGCCTGAGTGATTCCTCAAGATGTGTGAAGGTTTACATAAAATGTATGCAAAATGGCATATGCCTAGAAAAATTGTATAAAGATATCAGATAATAGAGGACAAAAAAGGATGTGAAGGTTTACACGTTCAATGGCATATATGGCGAGTTCCAATGAATGACATTTCTGCTAACTTAGTCCCATGGAACCTAAGACAAGACAAAAAAATAGCCTAGAAGTAAGCTTACTCTCATTTTTCCTAGTAAGAAGTTCACTTTGGTTTTGTTGCTTCTTGTGTGAACTCAGTTAAACAAATATTAAATACATAATTTGCAGAGAGAAGATATCTGCAACTCTTTGCAACTTTTTACACAAAAGGAATGCCCTGACATATTAGAGTTGGCAAGCAAGGCACTCATATCCTTAGTAGAGTGGTTGGTAGCAATAGAATTCATGTTACGGAAAGCTCTATAAGATGATCCTGCCAAATTGATTACTGTCTCAGAAGATTAGCAATATGTATATAATATGTCATTATTGTTGAACTTTCTAATCTATTATTAATCATATAACAAAGGAGAAAAATAAAGTAAATAACCTATGGATTTGAAACAATTAATTAAATACATTAACATAACATATTCCAAGACAGAAGCACATTTGTTCACTAAAGACAATAGTGAAAGACAATTACACACAAGGAACGGTCAAGAGGAACAGTTAGATATTCCAATACTTATAAAAATGGTTTAATTTGTTAATTTTTAAAAAATAATTACTACAACCATAATCTTAGCTTACATAAATAAAGATATCTTATTACATTATAACAATAATGCAGTTGCATTTTCAACAACAAATATAAGTGCCAAAGTGAATTAGTAATACATTTCTTGAATTTCCACTACCAATATATTCCATTCTCTTCTTTATTTCTTGAGTATCATTACTTGAAAATCACTTTGGGATCCTAACCACATGTTTGTCAGTAACAACTTTTGAAGAATCTTTCAGCATGTTAGTTGCAGACTGCTTCTTTCTTTGAGGTGCATCCACTTTATCAGCAATAGCTTTTGAAGAATCAAGAGCAGTTAATAATTCCTTTTAAGGAGGAAACTGGTATGTATGTTGTTAAATTTCTCTGTTGCTGATGATATGATGCAATGGATTGTTTTGATATTGATGACTTATTCTTGGGTTTTTTGTTGGGATTTGATATAGAGGTTGATTATCAATCCACTGATATTTTAATCAATGTGGACGCCAAAGAGCCGAGTTGGTGGGTTTGAGTTTCTGATGAGACAGATTCAGTTAATTTTGAGGAATATAGTGGAATTGATGATGAGAGTTACTTGATCATCAGTGAGGAACATGTTGTTGATGGAGTTGCTAACTTTATCGCAAGATGCATTATGTTAAACCCGAAAGCCCTGGTATACACACTCGCTCAATGCATACACTAAAATTGATTATTATATATTTGATATATGTTGTATCTTACATTGTTTGCTTCATTATAATTGCAGAAGTTGTCACTAGAGGAACTACATGAAAGTAAGTTTGCGGCAGATTACTATAAGTCTGATGCAGTGATGCTTATTGAGTAGAAAAATTATGATTCTTTCTTTGAGGTGCAGCCACTAATCATCAAATTCCAAGAATTGATATTTCTATCATACATTTTCTCAAACACCCTTCGCACATCCTTCAAGCTACCACATTTCACATACATCCCAATCAACCCATTTCCCAATTCAACTCTCCCTCCAAATTTTGATCTTCTGATAAAATCATGAACCTTTTTCCCTACCTCAAGTGACTTCAAATATTTACATAATTTCAAGAGGGAAATGTAAACACTATAATCAACAAAAACACCTTGACCCATGAGTTCCAAAACTTGATTGAGGTTACCCTCTTGAAGCAAATGCGACAAGTATGCATTTTGATGTTGATAGAGGCTTTGGTGATGGTTCAATTTAGAATGGATGGAAGGGTTTAGATACATAAATGCGGGGTCTTTATTCTTTGAGTGGAACGAGAGTTGTTGGTTCCGTTTCGAAGAGGGTGAATAACATAGGTGAAAAATAGGGTAGAAGAAGATGAAGATGGGTTTGAGAAGTTTACAGAAGGGATTAATGACTGAAATTAGACCCTTTTATGTTTTCAGATCCAACGTGGCATCCATATGGCACATGACTCATCACATATCAGCATCACATGTACAATTTGGTTGACTTTGACTAACGGTGCTAACGGCAGGGACTAACGTGGACCCTTTTAAAAACTTAAGGGACCATTTTGTCACTTTTTAAAATTAAGGGATCAAATTGGACCCTGATGTAGAGTTAAAGGACCAATTTGGGTATTTTGCCTAAAATTATTCTAAGATCCATTTTTTTCCTAAATAAATATTGTACGCACAAATAATATTATAATTTGGAAATGTGGCATATATTGTCTTTCTGAAACAGGACCCTACTAGGTGGAACACACTCTAAGAGTGTAGGTAGTGGAACCCAATTGACAACCACCCCGAACTAAGATAAAAAAAACTGGTGGCAGGGACGAGAACCCTACCCTTGATCGGGATGGTTCGAAGACTTACACCAGCTCCCCTCGATTAGGATGGGTAATGACAAGTAATTAATAGTTACACTAACTTCCTTTGAATGGTATGCGTAACAATGAAGCTTAGTAATTACACCAGCTCCCATATAATAGAAAAGATAATGACAAATCTTGAGGGTTACACCAGTTCCCGCCAAAGGGGCGAGTGACAACAAGTTCCAAAGGTCTTATTGGTTCTTTCCCAAAGAAAATACTGAGACAAGACAATACAAATTATGAAAATCCCTATTTAAGGGGGCAATTAAACCCAAGTTTAACAATGATAGAAGTCATGAGCTTACTCAATCTTAAGAGACAATGTCGAGAATGATCCCGCTAGTATAGTAGGAAGACCACAAAGAATACTAAATAAAAGGCTTCAACTTATCTACCTCTTCTTAATGAGCCAACACTTTCTTCTGAAATTGGGATCTCTCATACTCAACCACCTCATATTTACCCTTCCAATTATACTTTTCCTTATAGAGGTTTATGGAATCTTGTTTTGAAGATTATGGAATATTCTTTTGATGATGACAACTATTAAATATGAACAACCTTTAATAATGACAACAAGTTCTTGATGATAACCAAAGAGCGATTAAAGATGAAACCAAATCATTAGGGTTTAATGGAATTGACTCTCTAATGACGGCAACCAAAAAGAATATAACTTGAGCCTCATTTTAAGCTCAAGCAAGCGTCTATAAGGATAAAGAATCTGACAAGTCTTGAAGTATATGGAAGTATGAAAGCCCACCTCGATATGTCTAAGTGAATATTGTAAAAGCATAAAGGCATTCTTGTAAAGTGTATGGCTAAACTAACACACACAAACACATACACACACACACACAAAAAACAAGTTTTCAAGCTTATTTTTCTTAAGAAAACATTTCTAAAAATTCCTTGAAGTTTATTAATTAATTAATTCAGTCATACCAATCTATTGGTGCATGCTGCCAACCAATTGGCACATCAATTATTGCCATATAATTTTTCCTTTTTGGTGCCAACCTCTAGCCTATAAATAAAGGTCCCTTCCTACATATATTCACATATAGAAAACGTGACTTCCTTTCTCACTTCCCATTCTCTCTAAAAAATTCTTTTGTTTATTTTATATCCATTAAATGTTTAGTCGTAGTGCTTTCAAGAAAGTCGTCTTGCAAGTGAGGAAGTTATAATTCTTGAAGAGTAATTTTGTAAGTTCACCAAGGAAGTTTTGTTTTCACCTTGGTTGAACATTTTATCCATTTTGGGATTGTTTTTTGGGTTCGAAGCTAAATCCATAAAAATATTTACTTGGGGATTGTGTGATCAAGTCTCTGTTTAGGTTTGCGATCAGTCTGTTGTTAAAATCTAAAAGCTTGGTATAAAACCAAGTTTTAGTTAAATTTAAGCTCTTGATAAAAGCTTGTTTCAATTTGAGATCAACCCGCTGGTAAAATCTAATAGGTTGTTTGTTATCCCGGTATAAAACTAAGTTTTAGTTCGCGAGTTCAACCCAATGTTAAAAGCTCTTAAGGTTTAAGATCACCCCGTGATAAAATATTTGTTTGAAGCTTGGAGACTAATTGTTCCAAGATTTTTTTAAAAAGGAAACTAACCCCTTCGATCCACCTCTTGGAATGAATACTCACCGCTTGTCTCCCGTGTTTGCTGTTTGGTTGGAAGTTAGCCATAAACTTCATTTCTCCTTGTATAATGGGGTTTGAGAGTTCAACCTACTAAAAGCTCTTAAGTTTATTGGATACTATCAAGAAATATTTTAGGGGATATGATTAGGTATTTTTATTTTGACCAAACATCTATAATTCTTGGTGTCTTCTCTCTTCCCTTATCTTTTATTTTCTGAATTCTATTTTTCTGCTACCTAACTTTAAAACTTTTGTAAAATATTTTCAAACTCTGATATTGGTCCGAAAAGTTTTTCAATTCCAAATTTTTCTAAAACACACAATTCACTACCCTCTTGTATGTTAAGTTATATTTACAACAAGTGGCATCAAAGTACTACTCATATTTAAAGACTAATCGTCTCAGGAGGAAGATGACTTTCAATAAGAGATATTTTCTAAACACAACACCACTTTTTAACAGTAGTATAATTGAAAAATGGCAAGCTAGATTTAGAATTTTATCTGAAATATCAATCATGAATTATGGAAAATTAAAATCAATGGTCCATTTATCCCTATAACCATGTAATTGAAAAAATAATAGATAAGCCTAATTCTCTTTTGACCAAAGAGGAAAAGAGAAGGTTAGAAATAGATTTCAAAACCAAGAGCTCCATAGTAATGTCTCTAGATGATAGTAAATTTTTCTATGTTCATTAGTGCAAAACTACCAAGGAAATATGAGATACTCTTGAAATGATATATGAATTTTCTCCAAGTATCAATCAAGAGGAGATGAACACATGAGGCCAAGAAAATGAAGACACTACCCTTAAATGTTTCTCAAAGATTAAAAAAATTTAAAGTTATATTGGAACATTTGTAGCAAACCAATGTCTAAGAGTTTAAAATTAGAAATTTAATCCAAACATTAAATCAAAATATTGGAGCCTTCATGAATTTCAGGAAAAATTAAGAAATAAGGAAATCATAGAGAAATTGAACGAACTAGTTCAATTACTTAAAGATGGAGAAAAAACCGAAGAATCATCAAATTCATCATACTACTATCAAACAACTCCGGTGGAATCCTTTGAAAGAACATACTTAGTAGTTGAACGATCTTCTTGAATCTCCGACGACTATCCTGAGCTCGATCTCCCTTCTAAGACTGTGTATACTTGGTATATTTCTTACCCTTCGTCTGGTTCATACATGTTTCACTTGGAATAGGCATTCATGTCATCAAGCCTCTTCGTATACTTCACCACTACCTTAAACCCTCGACAAAAATGTTGTATGTCAATATCGCTCGAGCCTTTAACCATTTGAAACGTGCCATTCTGAATATACTCCCCAAAGTACCCCAGTTCTTCCAAGACGCTGTAATGACATTAAAAGTTGAAACACCGATGCACCAACTCACTTCCATACCTTATGGCATACATGCGACAAAACCATATTTTCTCCTTCACTATATGGAATTACTTATAATACGTATTCCATACAAGTGGGTCAATCTTGTTCTACTAGCATATTTGCATATTACTCAAAACTCTGAAAAAATTCATCTGATATAAATCCTTAAATTTTTATTTCTCAAACATTATACAGTTGCTCGAACCATGTATCATCCCGCACTCCCGCATATATGGGACGAAACTGTCATTTTAACTTCAATTGAGCTCACTGGTTCTTCTTACTTCTAAATATTAACTTGAACCTACACTCAAAATATAAGCTCTACTAAAACTTTGGAGTACTTGTAGTCGCTCGACCATGATACTACCTACCACGCACATAGAAATAGGTTGATCAAATCCAATACTATATACTGTGATATTAAAAATCATGTTGGCTAAACACTCATATGTGGAAGAAATAGATTTACTTATGTTGTTTCAAGGCTGGGTTGAGAATCAACCTGCTCTGATACCAATTGTAACACCTCATATAATATATATCTAGAAAATACATTATACAAGATATTATTTTAGCACTGATACAACACAAATTCCTAACGACATCATTATATACACATGTCCAAACTAAAAAAATACATGTATGGAACATGTTAATCGCCTAAATAAAAACTAAGAGCTATGTACAATATATTTTATTGCACATAAGCCATAACAGAAGATTGTTGTCAGATGCTCTTTCTTTTTAGCCTCTAGTTTTATTATGAGCTTCTTCTGCTTCTCTCCTTCTTGAACCACTTTTGCACTTCTGAGACACAACTTTCTATACGATGATGCAAGTTCATCAAAGGTTAATTCATCCTCACTAAAGCCATCATCAGAAACATATGTCCCTGTCAAAGCAGTGATGTGTTTAGTTGATTCCTCTTCAAAATCACTTTCAGAATCTCCATTAGACCATGAAATAGATAGTCCCTTGTTTTTTTCTTTAGATAAGTAGGGCATTCGACTCTAATGCGACAAAAACCCTCACATCCATGACATTGAACCCCTTTGCTTTGATTGGGTTTCACTTCAGACTTTTTTTCCTGCTAGAATCATAGGATCAACTAATGTCAAATGAGGTGTTCTTGACATTAGGTTTTGACTTCACATTCATCTTCTTCATAACTCTGTTGATCTGTCTTCCAAGCATAGCTAGAGCTCATGTAAGGTTTTCCTCAGTTTCCATCTCACATTCTTCTATTCCCTATTCAGCATTAGAAACAAAGGTTATGCTCTTGTTCTTCTTTTCAGGGATGTCATTGATTCCCATTTCATATGTTTGAAGGGATCCAATAAGTTCATCCACCTTCATATTGCAGATGTCATGTGCTTCCTCTATAGCAGTAACCTTCATAACAAATCTCTTGGGCAGAGATCTGAGTATCTTCCTCACAAGCTTTTCATCAGACATTTTTTTCTCCTAAAGCTCCCAAAGTGTTGGCAATCTCAAGAATATTCATGTGAAAGTCATGAATAGTCTCATCCTCAGATTTTCAAAATTTGCACTGAGCAACTGAAGTCTTGACATCTTGACCTTGGAAGTTCCTTCATGAGTGGTTTTAAGAGTATCCTAAACATCCTTGGCCAATTCACAATGGTGCACCAGCCTGAATATATTTCTATCAATTCCATTGAACAAAGCATTTAAAGCTTTAGAGTTTCCGAGAGCCAACTTATCCTCTTTTTTGCTTCATTCTTCCTTAGGTTTTAAAGTCTTTGTTCCATCTTTTCCAATAACGACAGGATGTTCCCATCTATTGTCTGCAGCTTTCCAAGCCTTCCTATCCATATATTTCAAGAAGGCCACCATACGAGGTTTCCAGTAATCATAGTTAGATCCATCTAGAATGGGTGGTCTGTTTACAAATCTTCCATCCTTGTCCATAGTACCAGAATATACTGCCCATAGATCTCACCCAGAAAAACAAGCAGGGTGCATGCTCTGATGCCAATTGAAATTCTAGAACCAGATATGAGATGTCGAATAAGATGTTATGACACTAATATCTGACAAATTTAAATATGAACAAGTTAAATAATCACAAAACAATTGTAAAAGACACAAACAATTGTTAACCCAGTTCGGTGCAACACACCTACATTTGGAGGCTATCAAGCCAGGAGGAAATCCACTATAAGTAGTATTAATTCAGAGTTAAACCCAACAATTTACACCCTTTACTTAATCCTTACCCAGTGCAACTTATTATATCATCAACACTCAGATATGATACACTTCTCACTCCCCCCAATCACAACAGTGATGAAAACCTTAAAAAAATAGTAGAAGACACGCTTCAAAGACAAACATTGACCTTACTTAAAAGCTTCAGTCAAGAACAAATCACTTTTGCTTAAAAGCTTTGAGTGGACAACTTACAACTCAACAAAACCTAGTCCAATACAATTATCAACATGATAATTGTTTGGCTCACAAGAAAACTAAGAGCACAAGCAACACACTTCGCTTTTTCTCTGTATCTTCAAATAAGGGTTCGCGGCCTTTAAATAGAAACAAGAACGTGGGCATAGGCCTGCTGCAGTTGAGAATAAGTAGTAACCTAATAAAACTAATTCCCATAATTAAAGGAACAAAAATAGAAACCATATAAAACATGCCTAAAAAAAATAAACCATGTTGAATAAAAACCTTCCAAATAGAGAGCCTTATAAATATCAACTAAAACACACAACTGAATCACTGAAAATGCGCGCAGAAATAAATGAACAAAACAGGACTGAAAACCAGACAACAATGTCATGACATCAGTCTTGACATCCTGATAAAACAACAACACACTAAAACTTCACACCTACAAATATCTTAAACAACATGTCATGACATCAATCACGACTTTAGAAACACAGAACTTGTTTTACCAAAAATTGTTGTCAATCTACAACATCTACAAAAGGTTTTGCAAAGGAGCTCAAACTTCAAGGTCGAGGTATCACTATTAAATGTGATAATCAAAGTGAAATACACATGTCGAAGAACTTAATATATCATGAGCGAACCAAGCACATTGATGTGAGGTTCCATTTCTTCAGAGGGATAATCGAGTATGGAGAAGTCAGAGTAATGAAGGTTTCGTCAGATCATAATGCTGTTGTATGATCACCAAGACATTGTCCAGTTGCAAGTTTTTCCACTGTATGCAGTTAATAAAGTTGCATGAATAAAGCTAGTTTGTTTCTTGTTGTTATAGAGATTGTTCCAAGGTGGAGATTTGTGAGATATTGGAACAAATTATAGGGTTAACATGTTGTCAAAGTCCGCTCACACGCTGTTGTTAAATTAGGCTTGTATTATGGATCCAATTGTTTAAGTTAGCGTGTACCCTAAGTTAGTTTGTAATGGGTAATTGTTAAAAATCTCATTATATTAGTTTGTTAGTTTTCTTATAAATAGCATACTAGTCTCTCATCTTTTGGATAAGGGAAAATAGGAAGATAAAACCCAAATTCAAAAGAAGAGATGGGTTATTTGTTATTCTTGTATACTTGTAATCTTGTTTCAAGAGAAAATAAAGAATATCAGTTTATAATCAATCCTCGTTGTTATCTTTGGTTACCCTAAACCTTAACCCTTGTGGATTTCTTGATCATAAAGAAACCTATTATACTTTGTTTCTAAGGTATCTGATTCACAACAGAAAAAGGAAAATTAAATGGAAAATAAGAGAAAATATGACTTAAATGCAAAAATGATTTTAAAAATTATGCAAAAAATATATGTGATGCAAAATATTTTTATTGATTTATGAAAAAAATTGGAGTAAAAAAAATAAAGGAACTATTTAAAATAAATCAGAAAATTAAAGAAAATAGAAAATAAAAACATTTTTAATGAAAAAAGAGCTTATAGCTAGTTGTGTGTCAGATCATGATTGGTTGGAATTCAAATTTTGGCATCAAAGTGTGCACATCTCATCTTCGTCATCAACTTTGGTCAATTTCTAGAAATCTATGAACTCATGTTTTTAGCATGAATTAAGCATGGATTCAGCTTCCAAACACTTCATCGTTCATGTCTCTTTGCATTAGAGTCATTGATTGCTCTAAGCAAAGATAGTTTGCTCAAGAACATGAAGATTCCTAGTTCTTCAGAGTAAAATTAAATGAATAATATAAATAATAAATTCCAGATAGTTAAGGGCTTTTAATCATTGAATTAAGGCGAACACACTAGTAGCTTGTTTGCTAAAAAAAATAACTCGTAACTACCTTTTAGGTTGAAGCTACGAAGGTCAACAATGGTGAAACAGATTTGAAGGTTTTAGGAAGTTTCAAGTCACGATCATGCTTCAGTTAGCTTCATTGATGGCCAGTGAGTGATTATGGGCGAAGAAACGAAGTTAAAAGAGCTTGAATCAAAGAAATGGTTATCTGGTTTTTGAGGTATCAGGCTCAAATGGTTGCAGATTTTCTTTAGCTTTCAAAGATTTGAAATGAAGGCAACTCGCACATATGGAATAGATCTGAAATGCATGTGAATCAAGTCGAAATTTTCACTTTTGCAATCTGTGTCAGAGTGAGGGTGAAATATGTGAATTGATGATATAACTAATTTATTTTGTGTTTGTTTGCACATTTTTTGGTTCACACATGAGTTGTACGTGTGTTTGTGGTCCCAGGTCGAAAATGACATGAAATTCGTTACCTGAAAGTTGAGCAAGAAGCAGAGCTCGAGGTACCATGTTTGAAGCTAGGCCAAATGAAATTCACTCGTGCGTTTTTTAATTTTATTTGTGCCAAATGCTTTCCTTATGGTGAAGAATAAAATGTTAAAGAATCAGACCAAATGGATGCTTGTGTTGAAAATGGCATTGAATCAAAGTTGGGGTTATGGCCTAAAGTTTCAGGTCAGGCATTAGGCCGACCAGGAATTTGGCCTACTTTTGTGCATACATGGGCATCTTGGAAAATTACAAGATTGATACTTAGAGGAAAAATTGATGTTTGACCCTTGAAGCAAAGTTGAAGAGGAGTTCAAATGTGACATTTGGCTCAAAGTAGATTCAAAAAATGTTTAGAAATGAGAGAGTTATGGTGTTTGGACCAAATGGCATGCTATAGTTGACTTTAGGCCAACCAAACATGTGCCAACTTGAGATTTTTATTATTTTGTTGCATCCAAAGACCCAATGATGAACACATTGAATACCAAATGAAGTAAATTTGATTGTCCCTTGAATAATCT
Source organism: Lathyrus aphaca (assembly GCA_963966055.1). Classification (NCBI taxonomy): domain Eukaryota; kingdom Viridiplantae; phylum Streptophyta; class Magnoliopsida; order Fabales; family Fabaceae; genus Lathyrus; species Lathyrus aphaca. The sequence continues at coordinate 3,860,032 of OZ014525.1, forward strand.
TGAGAATTGCTTGAGAATTGGATGGAGATGGCATGGAAATAAACACATGAACCTTTTTTGGATCAACTTTGAAATCATGCGCCAAACTTGAACTTCTATTTATTAAATGATGTTGAATGAAGCTTGACATGAATGTGACATAAGATTATAGGTCATTCCTTGTAATGAAAGCTCTCATGGGTCATCTGTTGACCAAAACTTTATCTTTGAGAATCAAAACCTCAATTTAGAAATCAAGTTTGATCATTTGATTGCTAGTCCCTACCTTGTACAATAAGAAAAATAAACAAAACATTTTTATTTGTATTTTGAATAAGGTTGGAAAAATTAGAATGTAAGCAAACGATAGAGGTACAAAGAAACACAAAAGGTGATTGGTGATCTCTCATAAAGGCAAACCTAAAGATGAAGGTTAGGGGAATACCATTCTTGTGGTTTGTGTTAAAATGCAAATGTTATGATAGGTGGAATCTTAGGGATAAAAATTAGAGTGTGACACTATTATGCACCAACTCCTTCACCTATATGCATGTGATACCAAGTTTTTGTGGATATCAAAGGTATGTAACTGATTTCTTCCATGGTCTTCGTTCCCTCAACTGAACTCCTTCACCTATATATATATATATATATATATATATATATATATATATATATATATATATATATATATATATATATATATATATATATTGTTATATTCAAATTTTATGATTTTGTTATTTCTTAGGAATCAACTTAAGGTGTGATATTTATTTATTTTAATAAAATGATTTGTCATATGTAAAAGTTATTTGTCTGGCATTTTCTAAAAATATGTTTAAAAAATTTATCCATAATTTTTGTTTTTTTCGATAATAATCAATAAGAAGTGACGTGTATAATATATTTGTCCAATCAATACCATGTATAATTTATAAAAACTGAAAGAGATAAGAATAATCAATGTATCATTGGCACCCCATAGAAAATTTGATGGATTCTAATGAAGGGTCAAAATTTAAAGTTCTCTGTACAGAAATAGGAATAGGAATGTGCTTTGCATATGCACTTGCTCATACTCATTACATATTAAGTATCTACATACATGTAAAGGAATAGATGTTCCGTTCCTTTATCAACTTTGTGACTATGCTTGTTCTTGAGCAATACTTTCACAAAAATTATTTTGGTTAACATACCTTTCAATTTTATTAATCAATCAAATATTATCATTTATTTTATTTTAAAATAAATAAAAAATTTATTAGAATTTATACTAAAGATACTTATATCCAACGTAGATTTATGGATATCCAAAATTTTACCAATCATTTTCCATAGACAGTGGTTATTGCAATTTTACATACAAGAAACAAAGATATAAATTCAGATTTTGATGGAACAATTACATTAGACCACTTCCACTTCCACTTCCAATTGCAATATTTTGTATGCAGCATTTGAAAGCTCCAATTAGGTCTCCGTCCTCTCCACACCCGGTCTAACCACTAGAGTTCGACTACCAAATTCCTACAAGAACAAGAACAAGACAATGCATCAGATACAAACAATGCATGTTAAATACACAGCAGAACAACACAATGCATGTGAAATACACAGCAGAACAAGACAATGCATGTGAAATACACAGCAGAACAACAAAAAGTGGCGAAAGCAGCAGCGTATCTTACAGTTCCATTGAGGGACATGGAGGCATCACGTTCTGTCTGAGAAAGATAAGATACAAAGGCGTAAACACGGGTTTTCCCCTGTTTCAAATCTAACAACACCCTCACACTAGCCACATTTCCAAATTTAGCAAAGAGATGTCTCACATCTTTAGGTGTAGTATACCTAGCAAGATTCCCAACATACACCTTATAAGGACCTTCATAGTATATAGTGCTCACAGGAGGTAATGCCTCTGCATTCTTCTTCTTACTATTCATTTTAAATGAAAATTTAACCCGCACTTCGCGTCCACCAACATCCTTCAATTCCAGTAAAAAACAAAGTTTCAAATAAATTAATAAAAACTCATGGATCAAATTTGACAGTCACTAACCAATCCATCCAATGCATCAATTGCATTTTTAGCAGCATTGTAAGATCCCATCGTTACATAAGCACTCCCTTTACTCTCACCTGTCTCAGCATTCCGACAAACCTGCATCATAGAAGATTGAATTCTTTTGTATTGATTCAATGTAAGATTTCATATTACAATGAATATATGATACATTTATACAGTGATCTAACAAAAACTAACCTCTGCAGATAGAACGGTTCCGTGAGGAGTGAAGATGTTAGTTAGTTGTTGGGTGTCACAGCTTCTAGGAAGGTTGCAAACGTAAATTTGAGTAGGATTTCCGAGTTTCCGTGGTTTTTCTTCTCCATCGACGATTGTGGTTTGGCTATTGACGCCAGCTGCTACGGCAAAGGGAGTGGAAACTCTAGGGTTGGAACAATGACCAGCAACAAGATAAGGCACCGTAGAGGATGAAACGAATCGTGTAGAGATAGTACGAAATAAGTGGTTATGGTTGAGTAACGAGGAAGAAGAGGAGGTTGTGGTGAAGGAAAGAGAGACGGTGGTAGCGGTGCTGCCCATTGCTTATCCAAATTTCACCAATCTCCTTTGCTCTTTCCTTTGATGGTTTTCTCATTTGTTTTAAAAAATTTACAAATCAAAATCAATTTTTATGTTTAATTTTTTTAATTTTTTTAAATTTGAAATTATTTTTAAATATTTATCATAATTTTTATTTTAATTGCCTTATCAGTAGAATTTCATTAACATGTTTTCTTATAAATCAGTCATAACATTAAATATTTAAAATAATTAGAATGTTATAAAAGTATAATAGATTTATGTATTAATAATATTAGTTCAAAGTGGAAGGGAAGTGTACTGGTAGGAGGCATCAAAGTTTATTGGGAAATATCTAAGTTTTATGTTAGTTAAAGGTTAGTTAAAGATAGAGTCCATAAATAATTTATATATGGTGGTATTTTCATCTTATAAATCGATTTTGTAAGATTGAATTAGGTCAAATTTTAATCATATCTTGGTATCACGAGTCTATTGACTCGGGTTATCCACCATTTATATGTGCGCACCAAGCCTAAAAAGTGTTGGACGCAATAGGGGTGTATTGGAAAAACCAAGTCTCATAAATCGATAATTCGAACATCCACCATTTATATCCATGCACCAAGCCAAATAGTGTTGGGCATGAGGAGGTGTATTTGGAAAAGCTCAAGATCCACATTGGTTAAAGATAGAGCTCACAAATGATTTATATAGTGACAGCCTCACCTTACAAGTCGATTTTATGAATTGAGTTAGGTCAAACTTTAATTCTATCAGTAGTTTATGGTGGTGGGAATAGTGGTCAATAGTGGTGATTGATGATGGTTTGAGTGGTGATTAGTGAGGATTTGAGTGGTGATTAGAGTGATAGTTAGTGGTGTACTAGTGATTAATTTTTTTTTTATCTGGGGTAGATGAAATGATAATTGATGGGAATCTAAGTGGTGGTCAGAATGATAGTCAATATTGATCATATTGGAATAGGTGGATAAAAATGATGATCATAGAGGTCATAGTTGTGGTCGGTGATGGTTAAAATGAGGGTTTACAAGAGTGATCAATGTGAGTCAGAATAAGGGTGTGAGTAATGGTTAGTATGGATGGGAATAGGCCAGACCACCCTACATGGACCTATAGTATGACCTATTTAAGTCTAGCCTAGTGTGACATGTTTCATAAAAATGTTACCTTTATACTTTTAAAAAAAAGACTATATTAAATCGATCAAACTTAGACTATTAAAAACATATTTGAAGTCTGATATGTCGACTTATATATGCATATCTATTAAAAATAAGTCAAATAATATATAAATGGGTGTGTAGTCTATTTAAAAATAGGTTAAACAAATTATTTAAAAGTCATAATGTGAAAGAGATTTTTAAATAAGCTTTTAAAGTCATGCCACTATTTTAAAAAGGTTAGGTCAGATAAAAAAACTATAATAGACTATAAGACAAACTCAGACCTTAAAAATTTACCGTAGATTAGACTCAGATTTTCTAAAATCTAATCTGATATGTCTTATTCTAACCCCTAGTGGTCAACAATCATTAGTGGTGAAATCTTAGCAATAAAATAAAATAAAAATTATAAAATCTATTTTTTGTATTGAGGTTTGGTGAAAAACTATTTTAAAATTAAGTAAAAAAACCGACTCGATCTCATTTTAGCCTACTAGATTTTGGTACTAAAAGTTCATAACCACCATGAATAAGTCCTAAGCATCTATTGAAGATATTATTTATACAAAATTATATGTATCTCGAATTATAGGAGTTACTTCACGGCTCGGTTGAGAATATTAATTGTCATTGGGTGATTATGCAAGAATTATGTGATGTGTTTCATGATTGTGATTTGATTGATATTATGTTTTAAGTTAAACCGTTTATTTAGGAATGTGGTAGGATATATCAATTAATGTGTGTCATTACTAGAGGGTACCTTGTTATACCTTCTGAAGTTTAAGTTCCTACACCTTTTTAAGTTTCCAACTTTTTTGGATTATTCATGACAATTTATCTCGTTTCATGAGTCAATCTTAGGTTAGTAATGAAAATTGGATTGAGAAAATTGAATTTTTTGTGTGATAATCTTAAAGATTGGAATTCAAATGCTTTTTGTAACATACCCCAAGTTTACCTCAAACATTCATTCATTGAAGCATCTGTATCATAGTTCAGTCAATCATTCATTAGTTCTATAAAAGTCGACATTGAATCATGTAGATGTTTAGAATTGGCAGAATTTTTGACCAACAAGAAATGTTGAATTCAGGTCAGAATGTCCTATCAGATATTGGGACATTATCAAACAGAGTATAAGAACTTAATTCAGGATGTCACACCAGATGTTGGGACATTGTGTTAATGATTTAAGTTCAGTTTTTCAGGATGTCCCAACAGATGTTGTGACATCTCAAACCTGCTACCAGAATTAATTAATGACTAACTGATCTGAGTAATTTAAGGAATGTTATCTGGAATTAATTATGGATGGACAAAAACAGAATAAGGCACATCTGTAGGGAGTGTTGTTATGAGACTTCAGCATAATCAGAAGAACTAAATCACCTAGAATCTAGGAAGTAACAAACCCTAATTCAAGGTGGAAGCTGCATGCGTTTTAGGACTGGATTAACCTACAGAAAGCCCAAAATCCATACACCTATTTAATCAACAGAATATCTCAGAATTGGGTACGAATTTCAGAAGACAAAATAGGGTGTTGTGTGTTTTAATAGCAGGTTGTTTTATTGTACCACTTTATGAGCTTTTAAGCAAAAGTGTATTTGTGACTTGATTGAAACTGTGAAGTAAGATCAAGCTGTTTTTTTGTTTGAAGTATGACTTCAATTTTATTAAACTTGTAAACAAGATCACTGTGTGATTGAGGGGGAGTGAGTTGGTACTCATATCTAAGTTGTGTCTTAGGTAGAAATTGCATTGGGTAGATATTAAGTGAAAGATTAAACTGGGTGGTTTAAGTCTAGAATTAATATTACTTATAGTGGATTTCCTCCTGGCTTGGTAGCCTCCAGATGTAAGTGTGGTTATACACTGAACTGGGTTAACAAACTACTGTGTTGTTTAATTTTCATGCACTTTAAGTTTTGGTTAAATTTGTCAAGTGTTGGAACATCTCATTCGACATCTCATACCTGATCACAGAATTTCAAATCAACTTTCAGTTTGGTCGGACATACCGACTTGCTCTGATACCACTAATGTAACACCCTTCTACCCCCCACAAACAATTTTAGAACATATTTTATATTATAAGAGTAAAATAAAAAGAAAGGTGCCGCATATATATTCAAAACAACATTAGAATTAATCATCTTATCCTTTAACATGAGATACACATTCACTTATTAATATAAATCGACAACTATGTTGCGGAATTATACTTTTTAATTCAAGTCAATAAAAATTGCTCCATAGATAAATGTATCCAAATCATAATATCACCAACAACATGAGAAATTCCAACATAAACCAAAAGAAAATGCGAGGTTCGTAAACTATTCCCAACCCGATGTTACATGACACAGAGCAGGAAACCTCCTAAAATACTACTAAAACGACAACAAAAACGCTTTAAGACCTAAATCCTCCAACATCGCAAGTCTATTCTTGGTTATCTACAAGTTACCCTGTTGTACCCCAAAATTTTCCATCCCACAATCAAGGCAATTTCTCTCAATATTTCTCAATGATCATAAGGTTCTCAAGGTCCCCAATTGGTCAGAAGGTGTGAGAGTTTCCTCAGACAAAGCCTCAACCTAAGTAAAGGATCCAAAACTAGGATTTTGGTTTTCTCCAAGAAAAATGGACTTCCAAGGCCTCAAGTAAGCTTCATAACATCCCACATGTATTCAAGAATACCTATTCCAAGTTTCAGAGCTTTCCCAATAAGTTTGACCAATCAGATGATCAGATATGCAAAAATCAGTCAAAGTGGTTAAAAAGTAAAACTGAGGTCAACTGTGGTCAAATCAAAGTCAAACTTCAAGATTTTTTTCCAAAATCAAGGATATGAAGTAAAATTCATCATTTGATCAAGTATTGATCATGATTCGTCAAGGAGATCTCAGATCATCAAGAATCAGGAAGTTTCTAAACTAGGGTTTCCTAGGAAAAGTCAACTAAACTTTGATCAGCCATAACTTTCACATGCTTCATCAAAAATTTCCCATCCAAAGCTCATTTTGAAGGAAATTTAATTCTCTACAACTTTTTGTCTCACAAGCCAGGCCTAAAAATACTTCATTTGGAAGGTATGAGATAAGACATTATAGGTCATTTCAAAAGTCAACAAAAAGTCAACTTTTTACAAAGAGCATGATTTGAAAATGGTAAAAGATATGGACATGAGACCAAAGAGGTTTGTTATAGGACTCTTTAAGCTTTATAAAAAGTCCAAGATCACTCTCATAGCCTTAAATTTGAGGCATTTATTCCTTGTCAAAGTTGGAAAATTTTCAAAGGGTGCATCGAACAAAAAGGGTCTCAAATCCAATTTTTTCCAAATGGGCCCATGGAATTGCAATCCAATCTTCACAATAACATCAAGCACGACCCAATTCCAATTATTTATGATTTTTATAATTTATTTATTATTTATTAAAATTCAATTTAAATCAAAATAAAATATAAAAATTCAATATTTGGATGTGATTCGTGTTCTAGAAGCTCTTAAAAAACATTTAAGACTGATTGAAACTCTCCAATTTCGTGCTAGATCAAAATAGCAAAGATATATTTTGTTTTTTGGCATATTTTTGGTTGATTCTTCCTTCACCATCAAGTCATCCAAAAGCCCATAGAATCCACAATTTTTGACCTAATCTGACTCCACTATAAGAGTACAACTTAAGACAAACACAAGGAGGAATTTTTGCAGCCAAGAACAAAGAAGCAAATTCCAAAAAATTTCAAAAAAAAGTGAGATACGGTTTTGAGGCTAGAGACAATTTGGGGACAAAACAAAGGTTGCAATAGTTTCCTTGAGGTCTCTTGGTCATATTTCAGTCATTATCTTCATCCATAACATCACATAATACATGAACCGATTTCGTTTTTACTCATTATTCGATTTTTTCAATTATAACATATGATGTGTTTTAAATGATTTTTGTTTGTTTAGATATGTTTATAATGATGTATAGATGGATTCTGGATCAATTGATTGAAGAAACGAGGCCTGGAGGACGAAACACCATTTTTAGAGTTTGGATCTTCAAACTTGGGAACTTCCTTTAGGGGTGATTTTAGCATAAATTGATGAACCCATTGAATTCATGAGATCATTTGCAGTTGATTGATGTTATTGGAATGAATTTATATTGCTTATCTAACGTTTTGGGATATGCGGGACTTATAGTGACGAAGAAAATCTGTCACTATAGCCTTTAGTGACGAACGCATGTCACTAAAAGCTAATTGGACAGACCAATGGGGAAGACAAACCTGCGCGCGAAAATCTAATTTTAAATTATGGTTTATTATTCAATTAATTGTTTGTATCTTAATTCACAAAAGCACAGGTGGTCCAGTGGTTATGATGCGCGTATGGAAGCCAATGAACCTGGGTTCAATTCCCAGGTTTTGCATTTTGTTTTTTAACTCGTTATATTTCACAGGTTTAATATTTGTTGATTATTGCCTGGTGAAATATCAAAGCGCGCTGGTAGCTCAGTTGGTAGGATGATGCTCCTTTGAGGTATAGGGCATGGGTTCGAATCTCAGGTCCCTTTATTTTGTATATTCTCTTGTTTTCTTTATTATTATTATTATTATTTTATATTAAATTTTTCTAATTAATTAAAAATAAGCTAATAATTAACTATAAGATTAATCATAAAATATTTTCTTAAAAAAATACACTTAGAAAACGAATTAAAAAGATAAAATATCTGAAAAGAAACACTCACACACGTAAGTCGATCTATGATCGCTATCTGCACCTCCTAGGGTATCACTCTTGGTTGCCTTCAATACAACGGTCAAGTCCCTCGAATGTAGGGTGTCTTAAGGAAAGTCCCTCCAGGAAAATAAATTATCTAGTCCCTCCCATATTCTAAAAGATCAAGTCCCTACGAGGTTGCCTACGATAAATGATCTTGTCCCTTCGGTTTAAAAGATGATAGTCTCTCCCAATTGCTAAAGACACCTTATAGTTGCCTTCGTTGACCGTACGATGACCATACGCCTGTCCCTTATCAAATCCAAGGTAATGACTACCTATTCCTTAATAATAGGGACAATCTTACTCTTGAAAGAACATACAAGAACATGAATGACTTAGTTTAGGGTAGGTACCTCATAGTTACTTGCTCACACCTTTAAAAAATACTTTTCACACCTCACAATATTTTCAAACATTTTTAAACAAGGCTTTGTATACATCCATACGAAGATTATTACAAAGTACTTAGAAAATTTCTAATTACACACTACACTTTAAAAAAAAACAATTAAAGTGAGCTAAGTAACTAAGAGCTCATGGATAACCATGGATATAAAGTGTGTTAACACCTTCCCTTTATATAACCTACCCCCCAAACTCAAGTCTTTTAAAAATAGGTTTTTCCTATTCTTTTTTGTCATTTCCACATGGATAAAATAAAAGTCGGTGGCGACTCTTGCTATCCACAACATTAACTAAAAGTCAGTTCTCCCACCGTGTTACATACCCACATAAGAGGCAATGTTTCCAAGCAGGCAGGGTGAGAAATCACAATCCATTATAATAATATAAGGACATGGAAAATAAACATAATAAGCAACAACAACATCATAACATCATCAACAAATCTCCACAACACAATCACATTTACATCATTTGTATGCAATGACAACTATAATGAAATGAAAAGAATGCATGTGGTATTGATTTCTCCATGGATGGACATTGGCCATCAACCCTCCACAAGGGAGCATAACATAATCAACATATCATTTCAATCAGCACAATGGGATTGAAACTACCAATAGGCTGAAGCCCTAACATAAAATGCTATGAAATGCAATGATGCTAATTCTCCTCAATTCATCCAAAAATCAACATGTGCATCATTCATTTCATATTCAACAAGTAATCATCATACAATCATGTTTTATCATTTATACATCGACAAATAACTCGACAGCAAAAAATAGCACGAGAAAGCATCAAGAAACATAAAAAACGACAAATACATTCACCTGACAAGGCCGTCTGTGTCCTGTGACACGACCCGTGTCAGAAAGCCTGCGCTCAAAACCCTAAAATTGACAAAATGCAACAGATACAGTGGTTTGACACGGCCGCCTGTGTCCTACGACACGTCCCGTGTCAGGAGCATTGTATAAAAAAAATTGATTTTCCCCAAACCAGCAGGCTGACACGGGTGCCCGTTGTAACACCCTAATTTTTGCCCTAATATTTCTTCGCATTTTATCTGCATTTTGCATACAAACAAGATTGCAGTGGTTCCTCGGTTCTTCTCAGTTGCAGGTTTATGCCTCACAGGGGATCACCATTATTTTATTTATTTTCTATTTGTTTATGTTTATTAATCACTAGCCAAAATACCAAAAGTATGTTGTAGTTCGCTTCTTTTTCTCTCTCTATGTTCAAGTTTTACAGGGGTTGTCAAAGGAAAGATAGTGTATTCAAGTTCAAATGTGGTTGTTCAGTTATGATTCGATTCAGATGGAAGTTTAACCTAATCTTGGTCAAACTATCCAGAATTGCTTCAATTGCAAGTTACTTATGCCAGTGGTTTGTTTCTCAGGCAATGCGTATTCAAAGTTCAAGTTGTCGTGTGCTGAAAGTCATCAGGTTATTAAGCAAGGATGTGTGAGAAGTTTGGTCTAGATTGTATTAATTGAGTGTTCATTAGTTCGTCAATGGTTCATCTGTGGATTTATTTTCCTCAACATGTATTTGAATAATCAGGATTAGTTTCATATGGTTCAAATGATTGTGGCTTAAGTTGAAAATTGTTCAGTGGCTTAAGAGTGATTGTACTCATATTATCAGAAGCTTGTGAAAAAGTTTGAATTTGGTTCTGGCTAAAAATAAAAATCATCGCTTCATTCTCATAAAACCATATCCATATCCATATTTTAGCCAAATTAGCTTCTAAACCATTATTATTCCATATCCATTTAAAATCAATTTTCACATTCTAATCCATTTTTATTTCCCACCATTCATCCATATTTTAATTTCTAAATCATTGTCCATATTTTGATTTTCCAATTTCCAAATATCATTTAAATCCATTCTCATTTTCACCTACTATCCAATATCCGATTCTTTCTAATTTCCATTACCCATTTTTCTAGAAATTCTATCGCCACTTTCTTTTATTTCCATATTTTTAATTCTAATTCAATATCCAAATTATTCAAATTCCATTTTAATTTTTCAAATTTCATATTAATTCCTAGATCCTTTTTTAATTTCTAATCCTTTTTTTCTTAAGCCCACACTCCAAAAAGCCCATTCAATTCATATTATTTTAAAAAAATTAAAACAAGTATTTCTTCATGAGCCTTTCCACGTGATTTTTTCAACACATTTGACTCAGCTTTCCAGCCACCCACGTGACCTTAAATTCCAAACTTCATCACGCATGACCTTTCCAAAAAGCAACTCCCAGCCGAAGATAATATATACATTCATGTCCACACCAAAACAGCTCAAGCCAAGCCAACTACATCAAAACGCAAGTCCTCACGCAAATGCAACGAGCCATTCACGCTATGAGCTGCACGTAAATACAAGACTCCACACATCAGATACTACACGAAGTCGTATCTGCATATCGCAAGCAAGAAAAACGCAGCATGAAGCATGACTCCAAAACGCAAACAAAAGCTGAATAAAATGCAACACCACAAGCTGCAAGAAAACACGCACATGTCGTGACATTTGAAACGCGGAAAATTTGATTAAATGGCATAAAAAAACTCAGCAATTCACTCTTCTCAAATTCTATAAATAGAGTGTTATTCTTCATTCATTGCAAGTTTTGATTACCTCCAGAAATTCTGCACAAACGCACTTCAAATCCAAAACTTCCATTAAAGCTCTAATCCAAAAGAGCGTTATTTTTCTATTTTTTTGGTTCTTCTTTATTTTATTTTTTTATTAAAAATTGTTTCTATTATTATTTTTTATTTCTATAAACTTGGAAATATATTTTGAAAAAGATTTTTAAAAAAGATTTTTATTGTTTTCTTTTATGGATTTTATTTTGGATCTTGATTTTTTGATAAAATCTCATTAACATCAATGGATTTTGGGTGTCGATTTTATTCACCAAGAAAGATGACTTATATTGATGATGGTTTAATCGATTTGAGATTCAAAATATTAGATCCATATTTCTCTTCATCTCTTATTTTTCTTTTGGTCGATGAGATCTCCGATTCGACGATTATTGATTTTCAAAGATGTTTAATCTTCATTATTTAAAATCTATGGATGAATGATCATTTGGATCATTCTCCATACTTTGGAATCGTGATAGGTTGCCTTTGATAAATCAATGTGAAATCTCGATTAAGATTAGACCATTACCACTTTTTCTTTTTGCGTCACATGTTTTCAGAGGATGATTCATTATATCATCTCTCTAACATGTATTAGCACAAATATAGTTTACCTTAATTGGTATTGGCCGGCCTCATTTGTAAGGTAATTACTTTGTAAATTACTCGACGATTGCTTAACATATACATAAATGTGTCTCGAATTCGGAATAAAAATCTAATTGGATACTTGCACTTTCATGGACTGGAGCTCGTGTTGGTCACGTAATCCCAAAGTGGTTAGTCTTTTGCGTTAAGATCCATGACTTTTGAAGCTTGATGCATAGTTGCTTTGGGTATCACAATCTTCTTTCAAGTTTCATTGAATTTGGATCTAATCGCCTCAATTAATCACTATATTGTAAGATACTAAGCGGAATCGGTTACTCTTTTGGTTGTAGATGATTAAGTTCTCCATACCATTATTATGTACATATTATTATTAATATTACTATATTACTATTTTAATGTTCTTCTTGCATTTTATTTTGCTTTTATTTCCTTTTTTATCCTTTATCTGCTTTACTTTTATTATGATTTTATTATGTTTTATCATTCATTATCATGTTTATATTCATGTTATTATATCATTGTGATGATTTTTCCTTTGTCCACTTGGACACAAAAATATTAATAAAGGCTTAAACCATGAAAAAAACTTAATTCTCCTCATCTTGGACTATTGGTTACTAGCCTATGCTTTGGAGTGATTTCCTTATGGACTACCTTTGAAGTATTGATGGAACTTATGGATCTAGAATTAGGACTTCTTATCCCTTTGCATGGAGTGTTAATTGTTGAAGACTTGCCTTCATTTGGCATTGGTTATCTTGGCTTTTGAATTCTTAAGGATTGAATTTTTATTAATACTTTGAAGTGGCTTAATTTCGTTTAGATCTCCCTTTTCCCTAGCTTTTATTTTGTGCATTAGGTTAGCCTCTTCATCTTTTCCCCTTCTTCAATTTTTAAAACTTATTTCTTTTTAAAAGGATTCTCGTTTTCAAAACCATCACCTCTTTAATAAACAAAACTTTGACTTTTTGTCAAGTGGATTTTACTACTTCTTTTCTTTAAAAAATATCAATGAATTTAATCATCTTGACTTCAATTTAAAAAAAAATAACTAAACTCATTCAAATTGTTTTGTGCCTTTGTGCACATTTGTTTGTTTTCTTTACAAGTTTAGATTACGAGTCATTATTCTCTAGTCGGGTGTAAGTCTCTCAATCTCCATAGTTGTAGTTTGATGTAATTGAGTCTCTTGTCATTTGTGGGGGTTTAGTGGCATACTCGTCGATTTTATCTGAGTTGGCGCCCTCCCCATAACGATGTATGAGTCCATTCCCTCATTCTCATGGTAGATTTGTTAGGCTATCCACTTGAAAATAACGAATTATCTTCACTTAATAAAATCAATAAAAATCAACCATTTTCACTATTTGTACCATGAACTACGTGGTTTTGATCTTATATTGCACATTGTGGGTACGTAGGCATGAAGTGGTAAACCTCTCCAAACACAAAAACATTAAAAATTAATTCTTCTCTCATCCCTCCTCTCTCATCTACCAAACCATTTTCTAACCAAAAAGCAATAAATTTTTCAAAGGGCTCCCGTGGAGTACCACAGACATTTTGGGTGCTTAAAACCTTCCTATTTTGTAACTTATCCCATTACTTGTTTCTCTACTTGTTTCTTTAGCTTTTTGCTTTTAGATTGATTAGGATTTATTTTCTTTTTTTTTCCTTTTCCTCTTGGAATAAAATAAAAGTGTGGTTACGACTCTGTTTACTTTGAGTTAATTTAACCAATAGCTTACACTCATGATTTTACCGCTACACGCGTGTTGTGTGACACTGCCCGTGTCAGGATGCGACAAAACTCGATTTTTTCAAAAAGTGGTTGTCTGTTGCGTTGTTGACTTGAAATACCCCAAAATCCAGTTTCTCCAATACGAAAATGCATCAATTAGATCACACAATACACATAAATCAACATATATCATTACAATTCACTCTATTTCATCGCTTCATTCACTCATAACTCAATCTATATTACCAAATACAACAATTACTCAAAAGTCTACAAAACCTAATTTATTTACAAACCAAATCCTTTAGAACTATAATAAACCATGAAAACTCCTCATACCTAAGAGAAATCTGTAGCTTTTCCTTATTTCTCCAAGATTTCCTAGCAACTCTTCAAGTCTCGGAGCTCCTCTCTTTCTCTTCCTCTGAACTTTTCACAAAACACGATAAAAATGAGAAACTGATTGTCTTCCCTTCTTTAGACAATTATCCCAGTTAATGAACTTCCACTTCTATCCTTACTCTTTTCCCTTTAAGACCACTTTGCCATTTTCATATTATTTTAATATAATAATAATAATCTGAATAATACACCAATTATTCATTATATTAAAAATTATTCAAAAATACTCTCTTAATCCAATATTCTCCAAAAATCACCAAAACTTCTTAATTCTTTCTAAATTAATTAAATGATTAATTTAGATTTTCGGGGCGTTACACTTCCCACTCAATTCTCAAATCCTCTCTCAATTTTTGTTAAGAAAAAAGGAAAGCCACCAGTAAGATTCTCTTCTTTTTCTCTCCAATAACCAATTGCTAGACGAACCAATAAAAGAGAAGATTAAAAGATAAAGAGAAGTGCATTCCTCCCTCCACATGGACACGTCGGTCCACTCTATCTTCCTAACCCATGATTTTTTCTTCCTACTTTTCCTCCATAGTATTCTTCAAACAATAATCAAGTCTCCTCATATAACCTCTTCCATACTCCTTTCTAACATAACCTTCACCATACACTACAATAACTCTCTTTACTTTTTTCTCCAACCAAGCACAAAACACAACCTGCATCGTTTCTCCTTCTTTTTCTTCATCTACAACACCTTTACCTTCACTCTTCTTCCATCTTCACTTAAACAATGAAACTCCATAACTCACCACAAAATACATAAACCAACATCACACCATAACTTCCTTGAATAAACCTCACAACATTCCAAGCATACATAAATAAAGTTCAACATCATAGCTTCATCACCATCTCATTTTCCAATCATTCTCAACCACAAACACACTCCATGTAAAATAAATTTTTCATACGTCATTAAACAAACCATGAAAAAACATTAACAAACCTTCAAAATAAAATCACAACACAAATAACAACAATTCAATAAAAGGTTTCAAATTCAAAGAACAATGGAGCAGAAGCATCCTGCACCGCTGCGATTTCATTTCTCCGCCATAGCCGTTGCATGTCACTATCCCTAGAAAATTCACAGTCTAGCATTTATTAACTCTAATACAACTGTCACCCCCAAACATTTATCTCTCAACTAGGTCCCAATCAACACTCTCATATTGTCATATCGAGTTTTGAATGCAACGAGACCCAACTCATATCTTTCTTCGTGATTTTATAATTCAACCACATTTTCATTTTTGCTACACTTCCTCAATAAAACCATGTTTGAATAATGAGTTAAATTTAAGGAATAAAAGGAAAGTATAATGTAGTGTTATATTTGTAAGAAGACTCCATTAAGGTGATGGTTATAAGACGACCAAGGAGAGGATCCGATAACATGTCGCCCAAGGGGAGGTATTGCCTCGTCCCCAATATATCCATATTGCCCAGTCATGGGAAACACGGTTGAAGACGTTTTTGGAGAAGAGAGGAATCATGGTCATTAACTGACCCACGTCCTTCATGGAAATAGGAATTAAACGATCCACCACTAAGTAAGTGGACAATGAACCTTCCGAAGAGAACCATAGGCCCTAGAGATCTCTATAAATGCACCTCACTCATTGGAGGAAGGACATATCATAACTCATACTAAGCGCACCCCTCATACGCTTATACCTAGGCACATCATCCATCTAAAGAGCCTCTTACCTTATGTAATCAAGACTCCTAAAATCACTATAAAAACATCATCGTACATGACTTCTCTCCATCGTGGGTAAACCCTAATCACCATACAACGTAATATACCTACAAGGGCCTATCAACCCCATGCTCTTACAGAAGGAACACACACCTGGAACTTTTCACCAGTACATTGGAGCGCATCATAGGACCATGGTAAAAGTAACATGGGTCACATTGTTTTTATTACCACCACCTTGTCCATTGTTACCCTTTACTCCTACAGTTATCCACTTTCAGGCAGAGTTAACATGAGAGCTCCAACCTCTATGCAAGAAGGTACCAGTGGTAGTGGGTATGTCGATGCCTTAGCGGGGACGTTGATGCCTTAATGAAGATGCGTGCCTCCATGGATGAGATACGTCAGCATAACCATACATTAGAAGATGATGTCCACAACATTCTACAACCCAACAAGAGTCTAATCCTATGAAGGAGATGGAACTGATGGACCCACAACCTCTCTCAGACAATATTTGATGGGCGCCTGTCTCTAAGGGCTTCAAACCTCCCTCATTTGACAAGTATGATGGGTGCACCAATTCATACAAGCATATCGCCTCCATCAACATACATATTTCCATCGTAAGAGCACTTGACTCCCTGAAGAGCAAGTTGATATCAGATACTTTTATGGATGTAACCCTTCGATGTTGTGTGGATTTACCATATTCCTCTATCAACAACTATCAAGAGCTGGTAAAGAAGTTGGTATACCAATTCGCTGCCAACCGTCACATGATGATCTCCACCACCAGTTCGTTTAACATACGCTAGGGTTCATCAGAATCATTGAGGTACTATCTCTTTCGTTTTAATGAAACCATCATCAAGGTCGTCCAACCAAACCAATAAATGTTTGTGGGTATGTTATAAAATGGAATCAAGGTAGGATACTTTAATGAGTCACTCGGTAAGAAAATGTTTGTGGAATGAGGGGAATTTGAGGGATAAAAGGAAAGGAAACAATATTTGTGTGGGGTGTGATAGAAGGATACCAATATTACTATGAGATGATGAAATTGAAAAAGTTGAACAATGAAGAAATGATGATGATGTTTGAACAACTAGTCATAAAATATATAGGAGCAAAGAGAAAATATTGGTTGGGTTTTCGAGCCAATATCTATCATGTATTTTCAGAATATCAGTGCATATGCTTCCAAGCATATGGATAACTAAGGGTCTATATCAAATTCCTTTCTCATGACGACTTATTTAAAATGAACCATTTGATACGAAATAACAATATAATTCATAAGAAATCGTCAAATAGAGAATCCAAAATGTCTTAATCTTACAATCATGATCATTTTAATCCTAAACACCAACTGGCCTAAGTAATATCATTAAGGGGCATCATTTCCTTTTTAAACACCTTTCCCTTTTAGATATTGTGCTTGGGATGTTATAAACCATCACGTGTTCCCTCAAGTTTTTGTGTGATGATATGTTGGTTGGTTCAACCTTCATAGGCGCAGTCTACTCCTGGGGCTTGGCATTCACCTCAGGAAACTTCATCTCAGGTCATTCCACCTTCATCTTAGACCACTCCACATTAAACTTAGAACATTCCACCTTCATCTCAGGCCACTCCACCACCTTTTTCTTCTTCCTGTAGGGGACATGATTCACCAGTTGATGTGTCAATTCCCCCATCCTCGCACGAGCATCAGGATGCACCAGTGCCACGTCCTGCTGATCCAGTGCCACCTCTAAAGGGTGAGGTTGCTGAGGATGCCGAGTTAGAGGGATTCGGAGGAGGTCAAGTTGATATGTCCCAACTTCCGCTGTATCCATACCACACTGTCAGAGATATCTGGGACAGAGAGGTAGCATTAGTCTACTTTTTTATTTATTTTTTACGTTAATTTAAATAGTTGACATTGATTATTAATGACATTGATTCTTTATGGAAAACCGCGGGTGTGTGATCCCAAGAAGTTTATGAACCATGGGAGGAATAGAGTTGGCTTGCCTCAGCCGGATGAAGAGTGGTTTCAGTCGGTTCTGACCTTATATGGGTTGAGGGACCTATGTGTGCAATTACACTCAAGTCAACCACGAGACACTTAATGCATTCGTGGAGAGATGGAATTCTGAGATGTATTTTTTTCATCTCCCACATGGCGAGATGTCTATCACACTGGATGATGTCACGTGTTTGTTACATCTTTCTATCAGGGGAAGTTCCTCGATCATGGTAGGATGACCAAAGACGAGACAGTCGGGCTGAGGGTGGAGCATCTAGGGGATGATCCAGGGAAGGAAATTGAAGAGGTGGATAGGACCAGGGGTTATGGGGTGTTCATTAGTTCGGGAAAATCCGAACCAAACCGAAATCCAAACAAACCCATTGTGTTTGGATCAAACTTTTTTTTTTAATTTGGGTAAAAATCGAACCAAACCAATGAAACCCGATATTAATTGGTTCGGATATCGAATTTCCAAAATTCTACCCGCGAACCCGTCTACCCGAACCAATTATAATTAGTTAGTATAATATATATCATTTTTCATAGGTACTAGTCTAAAGTATTCAACTTCAATAAGAGAGAAAGAAATATTATTTATGATATTCACAACTCATATGGAGAAACTAAAAAATTAAGGATATTTAAATTATTTTGGAAAATTAATTGATGTAAATTAGATATTTTTTTAAAATATTTTTTAACATTTGTTTATAATGTATCCGATGAATCCAACGCAAACCAACCTGTTATTTATAGTTTCGGTTCGGTTTGGGCTTTATCGCAAAAATGTGCATATCCAATTCAAACCAATCCATATATTTTTAATCGTTTTTGGTATCAGATTCTCTCAAAATCGAACCAAACCGACCCGCAAACACCCCCTACCAGGGGTGCTCATGTTAGGTTTGAGTTTCTGAAGGATAGATATGATGAGGAGATCGTTGCTGCAGAGGTTGCTGATGGTGATGTTGAGCAAGCGGTGGTACACAGGGCCCGTGCTTTGACGGTATATTTTATTTTTTTGGTTGGTACTTACATTTTTGTGGACACAAGTGTCACCTATACTGACATTGCATACCTATAATACTTATTTGATCTCACTCGGATCCATGAGTACTACTAGGGGCGACCTGCCTGACCTATATGTATTCAAAGTTGAGAGATGAATGTCGGTGGAGGACGAAGCAGGTCACATGCATCACAACACTACTGATGGTAATAATTTTTATCCTTGAATATTTTTTAATCTTATCTTTTTCATTTCGTATTTGTGAAACCATTGCCGATAATTCTTTATTCTTGAATACTTTTTACTTTTATTTTCATTTCAAGCTTGGATCCTCCAGCACTTCCTGCGTATCGCCGGCTGGGAGAGTGTGGCTGAGTACACTAAGGAGATGCCTAGTGCCTATGCTTTTATCCCACTTAGAGGGAACCAAACGGTCGAGCCTTTCAGAGTCTACCTTGACTGTTTGGTTGCTGAGGACATGCACTTCAACAACTATGTGGATCACCGTGAGACGCAGTCATATGACGACATATCGTTATACTTCGGATGGCTGGCATGCGGATCGCGTATCACTGCTCCTCATCTTACTGAGCGTGTCATGCGGCAATTTGGGTACACCCAAACCATCCTTAAACACTTTGTTGTCTCTACTCCTTTTGTCTTGTCTCATAGACAGATAGAGGAAATGTTTGCTGATTATGATAGTCACTTGGTGCCAGAGGAGACTTAGGCTACCATAGCGCCGAACGATTGAAGCTACATCTACATATACATCAGGTGGTTCTTTAGGGTCTCACATTTGTACATGGTGTTGGCTGCTCCAGGAGATCTGCTGAGACCAGCTCATCAGGAGATTCAAGAGGAGCAGTAGAGTTAACTAGATCATACTAAGGATGTCTTGTCTCGGTGTCGTTGCATAATGGTGGTTGTGCGGGCAGGCATCAACGACTCCTGGATGCCATGGTGGCGGAGGCACAAGGGGCATTGTTGTACCATAGACATCACCAGAGGACGGGGGTGGTTAATGGTCAAGAAGGCAAAGGAGGTATAAGAGAGGTTGTCAGACACTCAATAGTTTTTTTGTCATTATTTTGATGTTATATAATAGTTTGTACTTTATTTCTATTGTTAAAATAAGCGATAATAAGAGACACTTAGATTAAACCGTGTGTGTTGAAAAGCACTACGGAGACATTATTATATATAGAGAAATTACAACTAATTACATGATATAGTCGATGTGGGACTATTCTATATATAAATATTCTTAACACTATATATATTTACAAATATCAACACTCCCCCTCAAGCTTGAGCATATAAGTCAAATGCATCAAGCTTATTACATATAAAATTAATTCGGGGGCTTCGTAGGGATTTTGTAAACACGTCTGCCAATTGATCGTTAGAGTTGACAAAGCTTGTAACGATGTCACCTGACTCGATCTTATCTCTGACAAAGTGACAATCAATCTCAATATGTTTTGTCCTCTCATGGAAGACTGGATTTGAAGCAATGTGCAATGCAGCTTGATTATCACAAATAAGTGTCATTGGTCTTGCTTCTTCAATTTGAAGTTCCTTGAGCAATTGTTTTAACCAAACAAGTTCACATGTTGCCATTTCCATGGACCTATATTCTGCCTCGGCGCTTGATCTTGCAACAACGTTTTGTTTCTTACTTTTCCAGGATATAAGATTTCCTCCAACAAGTACACAATACCCAGAAGTGAATCGTTTATCAATGGGTGACCCTGCCCAATCAGCATCAGAGTATCCAACTATCTGAGTATGTCATTTATCTTCATATACTAGACCTTTTCCCGGAGCACATTTGATGTATCTCAGAATCCGGATAACAGCATCCATGTGTTCCTGACAAGGGAAATTTAAGAACTGACTTACCACACTGACTGCAAAAGAAATGTCTGGACGAGTGACTGTGAGATAATTCAACTTTCCAACCAATCTCCTATATCTTTCGGAGTCAGATAGAGGCTCCCCTTGATTGGGTAGTAATTTGACACTTGGATCCATATGAGTATCAGCTGGTTTAGCATTCAACAAACATGTTTCTTCCAAAATATCCATAGCATATTTCCGCTGAGAAATCACCAAACCATCTTTAGATTGGGATACCTCAATACCCAAGAAATAACGGAGTTTACCAAGATCTTTTGTCTGAAATTGATTCGAGAGATGTTGTTTTAACTGGAGTATTCCCTGTTGATCACTACCAGTTATGACAATATCATCTACATACACAATAAGATAAATACACCCTTGGACTGAGTGACGATAAAAAACCGAATGGTCAGCTTCACTACGGACCATACCAAACTGTTGGACTACAACGTTGAATCTGCCGAACCAAACTCTCGGAGATTGCTTAAGACCATAAAGAGACCTGTGTAGCCTACACACCATATTCGATGACTCCCCCTGAGCAACAAACCCAGGTGGTTGCTCCATATATACTTCCTCTTCAAGATCACCATGTAAAAAAGCATTTTTAATGTCAAATTGATGAAGAGACCAATATCGAATGGCTGCAATAGCTAGAAGAAGTCTAACAGATGCCATCTTGGCTACAGGTGAGAAGGTATCACTATAATCCAACCCAAAAATCTGAATGTATCCTTTGACTACCAAGCGGGCTTTAAATCGATCAATCTTACCATCTAGACCAACCTTCACTGTATAAAGCCAACGACAACCTACTAAAGATTTCCTAGGGGGTAAAGGAACCAGTTCCCAGGTACCACTGCTTTCAAGAGCACACATTTCATCAATCATTGCTTGCCTCCATTTAGGATGATATAATGCTTCACCTGGAGTATTAGGAATAGAAACAGAAGACAAAGAAGACAAACAAGTATACTGCAAAGGGGAAAGACGATGATAACATAAATCAATATAATGTGGAGAAGGATTTCGTGTTTGACATATACCTTTTCGAAGGGCAATCGGAAGATCAGACTCAGGTTGCAGGATCGGATTCGGTGATGGCGAGAGCGTCAGAGGAGAGTCTTCAATGACCTCAGGGACAAGTGCGACCTCAGAAACAGGTACGACCTTAGGAACAGGTGTGGCTTTAGGGACAGGTACGACAGACGTTGGTTGACGACGCTGATATGTTTGAAGTGGGCGAGAAATATGGGGGTCAACTGTAGGGGTATTTAGTGGACCAGGTTCCCTAGAATGATCGGGGACAATGACATATGGGACTTCCGGAAGAGGTGTGGGAATACGTTCCTGAAGGGGTTCCGAAGTTGCTTGGCTGGACTCGAAATATGGAATAGACTCAAAGAAGGTAACATCGGCTGATATGAAATATCATTGTAGAGTGTGTGAATAACAACGATAACCTTTTTGTGATCGATGATAACCAAGAAAGACACACTTTAGTGATCGAGCTGATAGTTTATCAAGACCAGGAGAGAGATTGTGTACAAAACATGTGGTCCCGAAGACTCGGGGAGGAATTGGGTGAAGTGGGGAATTGGGAAAAAGGATTGAATGAGGGATTTTATTGTTAAGGACAGATAAGGGCATGTGATTTATAAGGTAACATGTCGTTAGCACAGCATCCCCCCAAAACCGAAGTGGAACATTACCATGGAGAAGTAAGGTCCGAGTGGTTTCTACGAGATGCCGATTTTTGTGTTCGGCTACCCCATTTTGTTGAGGTGTGTGAGGACAAGATGTTTGATGGAGAATACCATTGCGTGACATAAAATTTTGAAATTGTTGGGATAAATATTCACGGGCATTGTCACTTCTTAAGGTACGGATAGACACACCGAATTGAGTTCTTATTTCTCGATAAAATTGTTCAAAAATAGAAAATAATTCAGATCTATTCTTCATTAAAAATAACCATGTGCAACGTGAAAAATCATCAATAAAGGTGACAAAATACCTAGACTCAAGAGTAGAGACAGTACGCGAGGGACCCCAAACATCGATATGAACTAAAACGAAAGGGGATGAAGCTTGTTTATTGACTCGATTGGGAAATTGACTACGGGTGTGTTTCCCTAACTGACACGACTCACATTGTAAATTAGATACCTTCGATAAACTTGGCACCAACTTATGTAATTTTGAAAGACTGGGATGACCTAACTGGGCATGGATAGTAAGTGGAGAATCTTTGGCTGAGCATGTCTGAGATGACACTGAGAGGTAATAAAGGCCTTGAGACTCACATCCGACGCCAATCGTCCGTCCCGAACTCCGATCCTGCAGGATAACATTATTGTTAGTGAAGGTGACACTACAATCAAGAGAACGAGTTAAACGACTGACTGAAAGTAAATTAAATGGACAATTCAGAACATAGAGAACATATGTAACAGAGAGAGAAGGTAGAATTTGAACAGTACCAATCCCTTCGAATTGAGTTTGAGAACCATTGGCAGAAGTTATAGTAGGTAAGAAACCAGAGGTAGAGAGGGAAGAAAACATATTTTTATTACCGGTAACATGATCAGACGCACCAGAATCAAGGACCCATGGTCTAAGAGAAGATGAGAGGCAAACAGATGAATTACCAGTGTGTGCTACCGTAGCAGTAGAATAATCTGAGTTTTGATAATCCTGATACAACCTGAGAAAATCATCGTAGTTTGGCATAAATTTCTGAGGAGTAGCCATGAGTATCGGCGGGAAAAAAACAGTCGGAATCAACCGTCGGACGCGCTGGCACGGGCGGGGCAGCGGAGGCGCGGGTGGACGTGTGCGTGAGTTTCTGACGGCGGGAAAAAGTGTGACGACTGGATCGGAGGGCAGCGAGTCAGATGGTGATGTCAATTTTCCGTAACGTCGCCGGAAGTTTGTCGGAACAGTAACGACGACAGTGGCGGCAGGGAGGTTACCGAAGAATTTTGAAAAGTGAGGCAAACCGGAGTGATAACACGGTTTGCAAAAAAAAAATTCTCACCGGAAGACAATGGGTCAACCGGGTAAAACACGGCGAAGAAAGAATTATCTTTTAACAGGCTCTAGATACCATGTTGAAATAAGCGATAATAAGAGACATTTAAATTAAACCGTGTGTGTTGAAAAGCACTACGGAGACATTATTATATAGAGAGAGATTACAACTAATTACATGATATAGTCGATGTGAGACTATTCTATATATAAATATTCTTAACACTATATATATTTACAAATATTAACATCTATAATACTACATTTTGGATCTCATGTTGTACAACATTTTACTATTGTATAGTTATATTATTTTCGACACACGCAATATTAGTCTTTTATTAATTTGTATGTCTGTTTATTCATCTGCAAAAAAAAAAATACAAACTCTTTATAAAAAAAAAACATGTTCTGATACACTTCGGAGATGCATTTCCGAAATATTATCTGGGATGCATCTCCAGAATAATTCAAATGTACGTGAGTTATGAGTGACGTGTTCTGAATGTGTAATATG
This sequence comes from Lathyrus aphaca, assembly GCA_963966055.1. Taxonomy (NCBI): domain Eukaryota; kingdom Viridiplantae; phylum Streptophyta; class Magnoliopsida; order Fabales; family Fabaceae; genus Lathyrus; species Lathyrus aphaca. The sequence continues at coordinate 3,884,604 of OZ014525.1, forward strand.
GTTCCGAAGATGTATATTCAGAATATGACAACGTTTATTTAGAAATGAGATGCATTCAAAGATGTGTTTATTTAGAAATGAGATGCGTTCAAAGATGTATCTCCGATATCAAAAGGCATATGTGAAAATTCACATGGTGCATTAGAAGTCTATAGGATGCAACAAGAAATTCTCTAAAATATATCCTGCTTTATGATTCAATGGATAACAAATGTCTAGCTAAAACATAGCTTAATTTGCTTTTGTAGCTAGTATAATGCAAATACCATCACAAAACTGTGTTAGCATCTCAAACACTATAATTAATAACAATAAGAATGAAGATGTAATATATATTAAGAAGAAAATTGAAAGAGAAAAATGTGAAGAGATCACATAGACAATATTACAACTTCAGAGCAGCTATTGCTTCTGGTTTAAAATCAACTCGCAGACCCAATACACGCCTGACCTCGGCTGGAGTTAATCTCCAGGTCATAGGTCCAGAGTTCTCACCCCAGAAATCTAGAATCTCAGAGACCTTTTCTAAATTTAGAATTGTTGCCATTTGAGTAAGACGTGCAAACTTGTCTCTAACAGTCCTCTGTGTCATGATGCTGAAATGACTAACTAGAGCTCGAGCATCTCTGTCAAGCTGAAGACCACCAAGCTGACTAAATCGTTTTTGCATCATAATGACTTCAAGCCTTTTCACTATGAAGTCAATAACCAAATGAACAAAAGTATCATAATTGTTAGAAGTCATTAGTGGCTGTAGCCAAGCCACATTTGTCTCCACAGCATGGAGAAGTCTCTGAACCCATGGGTCATTCACCTCATTATCTGCATACTCAGCCTCCGAAAGCTCATAGCTGATTGTTCCTACACTGTCTAATAGTGGCCGTATCCGTGGTGCAATGGTCGCTACAAGTTGCTCTATGCCATAATTCAAAGCTTGCTTAAAAGCATTGCTGCTATCTCCCAACTCAGACAAACAAGATTTTACCTTTTCTCGATCAGCTAGTGCAGGAAACACCTGTATGAAGTAATTCAGCCAGTTAATGCGGGTATTTTAGAAGAACGTACATTAAGTAGGTAAATCAAGCCTCTACCAAAAAATATGACGTATCATTTATGACTTCAATTTTCATAAAATTACAATTCAGCTCCACCTACAAACCCCGTACCAATTAAAGGGGAGGGAGAGCAATTGTGGAAGCTAATGATAAAAAATTTGCAGTTGATTTGCAAAATTATACCAGAGAAGATACACCCAAGGTTTAATAAAAAGTGATCCTTCCAGTAGAGAATTGAAGATTATAAAAGGTTTCTATTGTCGTTTCTTTACTGAATAGACACAGTTAAAGATTTTACAATAATCAGAGGTCTTTCTGAGGTCATCACCTGTATTTTGAAAATTGACAATAATATGAGCATTAAACAGGAAGAATTCAGTTCTCAAAGTGAAATCATCAACAATCCCATTTCTAAAGCACATTTTGAGGGCATTCCTACAGTTAACTATCCACAATTTTATGTAAATAATATCAGCCATTAAACGATAAATTTCAGTATTTCACTGTCAACGTTATATAACTAGAAATGAAAAATATACCACCTACCTCAGCACACTGTTCTTCAATTTCATGTTTCAACTTGAGAACATATTCACTACTAACATCCATGTTATTCAAAGCCGTTGCAACATCTGTGCCAGTCTTTTGCACACCAACACCGCCAAAGAACAACTTCGCACCAAGGTTTGGCTCTCTAATTTTCTGTTGTAATGCTTCATGATATTCATTGCTTAGCAAACTACTAGCACCGCTCAATACGGCGACAACAGAACTGATATTGGAAGTGGATATAGCCCTTCGCAAGCAACTCTGCAAGACATAGAACACGTCATCCACCATAGAAGTAGTAAGGCTGTCAGGGTCATGTTCATCAATTGTTATAGCCTTCCTAACATTCTCAACCATGAAAAATCCCTCAAGAATGACGTAAAACCCAGTCAAATCTTGCGCAACTTTGCTGAAGCTACCACTCCTAAAAGCCTTGGTAGCACGAGGGAGCAATTCGGGGTCAACAGAAGTGAGGCCTTTGATCTTCGAAATCATGAACTCAGTATAATCCTCACCGAGCTGCATAAGCGATAGAATCTCTTCCAAGTACAACTCAACCTCTCTTGGATCAGGTCCCTCGGAAACTCCTCCAACAGCAATCAAATTGTTGTTGCGCGCATTTATATCAGACGATAACTGAGACAATCTCCTATACTCCATGTACTTGTTCAATATAACCGAACCCCTCGAATCACATTCCTCCTGAAGTTCACAGATTGCATACACAATACCATCCTCACCACATAAACCACTCAAAATCTCACTGTTCTCTTCAATAGCCAACACAATATCCTTAAACAAAGAGGTTAAACAGCCAACAAAATTCACATTCCTTTGTTCATTGGACATCGACATAGACTCTACCAATTGCTCAAATTCCATCCTGGATCTCATCCCAATCACTTTCTTCAAATACCCAACATACACCTGCAAACCCTCCTCCTCGAGACCAAGCGGAGTAAAAAGCCGAACAAACCTAAGAATAACAGGATGATCCCTCTGATCCACGGCAAAGGAAAGCTTCTTCCTCACAATCCCCTCAAGCTGTTTCTTCACATCAAGCAAACGCTCCCTCTGGATCTGAATCTGATCAGAACCAGAATCCTTAAACTGCGCATCAATCTGAAGAAAAGTCTGAACATACCTAGCAGCAGATTCGTAATCCTCACTCTCCAACGCACGAAGAACACCGTCAAGACAATTACCACGCTCAACAATCGCATCAATCCGATGGAGCGTGGATCTAACGCGCGACTGCGCTAAATCAAGCTCCCGAACCTTTAAACTAACCTGATCAGCGAGATGAGAAGTGGAAGTAACATTTGAAAGCATGTAATCGGAATCCGATTTAACAATTTCGAGAACATCGGAGGAGCGTTGAAGTTGAGTGAGGTGGCGATCGAGATCGGTGCGCTGTGATAAGAGATCGTCGAGTTGCATATCGAGAGATCGCTGGTGAGCGATGCATTCGTGGAGGAGACGCGTCATTGCTCCGACGTCGGTGAGAGTGCGGACGTATTCGACTGCCTCTGATTTGCCGAAATCGATTGACCATTTGTTTTCTTCGTCGGGTGCGGTGGTGTGAGTGTGGGGAGTTGGAGTGGAACCCATTTTTTAATCCGGTGGCAATGTGGTTGCGGGAGAATGGTTTGTTGATTATGCAGTTAGTAGTTGTTGGATGAATTGAACGTTAATGGTAGTGATGCTTGCTGCTGGTGTGTTAGGATTGAGAGAAGAAGAAAAAGAAATAACATTAAAATATAAATGGATAAATCGTTATAAAGTTTTTTTTTTTTTTTAATTTTGCATTAAACTTAATTAATCAAACATCTATTTGAAATCAAAAGAAAAATATTTACATAGGAAGGATTAAGTTATTCGACTAAACAAATATTCAAGTTTAAACAATTGATAATATTAGAGAATTTCTAATTGAAACATATACATGTGTTCATTGATTTTGGATATATATTTTTAGAAATATCAAAATTTAAGGGAACGTCAAAATATTCGGGAGATAAATTTTTAGAATATTTTGGAGGTTATTAACGCGTCAGACTCATCTCCTCCCAAAATTTTCATTTTCTTTCGAACTCAAATTCAACCCTTCTCTTTTTTAATACTCTTCAACTTCACCGAATCATATTTCATCAATAAGAGGCTCAAGGGAACACATCAAATATCATATATTTCATCATTCAACATCATCAAAATCATAAATTTCAAGTTTTTCGAGTTTTCGATAAATATTCGAGTTTTAGTGTAAACGATTAGGAATCAATTGTTAGGGGTAGAAATCACATGTAACATAATTTAGAGTTAGTGTATGCATTATTTGTTGACTCAAAAGGACAATTAGATCATTTTGTTCACAATACATGAAGCAGAAGACGTCATTGTCGGAATCTCAGAATCGCAAAACATTTCAGAGATACATCTCCGAAATTGTTCAATGTTTCGTATACATTGAGAATTTTCGGAGATGTATCTTTGGAATAATGTAAAAGGTGTTTCCGTAGTTATATCTCTGGAATTTCCTGCAGTCTATTTTTTTTATAATTTTCTTATATGTGTTGTTTGTTTGCGTGAACTAATGATATGCCTTGTTTTACCTAACCGGAGTAATGTCTGACAGAGTCAACAGACTAAGACAGTGCAAGATTGCCCAACATGCATTCGTTCAGCGGGAGCGGAGTCGGCAGGTACCTCTGGTCAGGAAGAGGCGTCGACTTCTGGGGCATAATCTACTTTTTGGGATCGTGCTTCACCCCAGGCCACTCTACCTCATGCCACTCCACCTTCTTCTTCTTCTTCTTCCCGTAGGAGGGGATTCACCATCTCGATCGTCACTTGCCCTGTCCTCTAGCAGGCGTCATGGTTCACTGATACCACCTCCTGATGATCCAGTGCCACCTCCAAAGGGTGCAGCTGTTACGGATGCCGAGCCAGAGGGTTTTGGTGGAGGTCCATATGATTTGTCATTAGTCCCTCTGTATCCAGACCACATTCTCAGACATATATGAAATTGAGAGGTTGCATTAGTTGGATTCCTTACTTTTTTATGCGTTAATTTTAATTTTAATTGCTGACAAAACTCTTTTCTGACATGGATTACTATTAACATTATTTATTTATGGAAAATTCCATGAGTCTGATCCTTAGATGTTTTTGAACCATGGAAGGAAGATTATTGCATTGCCTCAGTAGGAGGAGGATTAGTTTCAGACGGTTCTATCTTTATCTGGCCTGAAGGACATAAGCATGATCGATTACAATATCTTCAACCACGAGATGCTTAATGCATTCATGGAGAGATGGAATTCTGTGACCTATTCGTTTCATCTCCCAGATGGTGAGATGCCTATCACCCTATACGATATATCATGTTTGTTACATCTTCAGATCAGGGGGAAGTTCCTCGATCATGGTAGGATAACCAGAGACGAGACAATCGAGATGATGGTAGAGCATTTGGGGGCTGATCTGAGGAAGGCGATTGAGGATGTGGATAAGACAATGGGTGTTCATGCTTTTAGTTCCTGAAGGAGAGATATGATGAAGTGATCGTTGTTGCAAAGGCCGCTAACGGTGATGATGAGTAGGTTGAGGTACACAGGGCTCGTGCTTTTAGGGTATATTTCCTTTTTTTGTTGGCACTTGCATTTTTGTGGACACGAGTGCCACTTATATTGATGTTGCATACTTCCGGTACCTTTTGGATCTCAATCGGATCCATGAGTACAGCTAGGGGGGCTTTTTGGCCTATCTATATTCGAAGTTGAGATAGGGATGTCAGTGGAAGACGAAGTAGGTCAGGGCAGCGTGACACTACTGATTCTAATAATTCGTAATCCTTGAATTTTTTTGTCATTTACAATTCATATGTCTAATAATTCTTTATCCTTGAATATTTATTTTTTATTTTCATTTCATGGTTGGAACCTCCCGCACTTCTCGCACATCGCTGGTTGGGCGAGTGTGCCTAAATACAATGAGGTAATGTCTCGTGTCTGTGCTTTTATCCCGCTTAGAAGGAAACAGACGGTCGAACCTTTCAGAGTCTACCTTGATCGTTTGGTTGCTGAGGATATCCACTTCAACAACTATGTGGATCAATGTCAGACGCGACCATTTGACAACATAACATTATACTTTGGATGGATCGCCTGGGGATCGTGTATTATTACTCCTCATCTGCACGAGTGTGTCGTGTGGCAGTTCGGATACACCCAGACATTTTCCAGACACCCTATTGTCTTTTCTCCTCCCGCCTTGTCTCGTAGACAGATATAAGAGATGTTTGTTGATTATGAGAGTCACTTGGTTTCAGATGACTGTTAGAATAATATTTGTTCATGACATGTATTCCTTGGATTTTGATGATAACAAATTATTAAATGAACAATGATATTATTTTATATATGTTTCAAGTATGCAAGTTTTAAATGTTTAAAGATATATATTCAGAATATGATATATATATATATATATATATATATATATATATATATATATATATATATATATATATATATATATATATATAAGGACACACTTGAGAGAAGCTGAATTACTAGTTTATGGTGGTGCATAATCTGAAGAACACTTTCTAAGTGATGTTTTGCATGGACTATAAATTTGAAGGCCTCGACATCAGAAGAAGCAACATATTGTCTCTACACTTGGTGAATGTAATTAGCTTCTGGAGATCATTCATAATCAGTGATAAAGCTAAAGTTGTTTGTACGACAGAAAGCAAGTTGCATTGCCAAATCAATTTGTCAGCTAGAGTCTAAATACATAAGGCTCAAGAAGAGTTGACATGCTTTACGGATATCTACTCTCAACGGCTCTATAGGACAATATCTCATGAAAGACACAAAGGTTAAACATGTTACATAATGGATCAAGATCTTTTGGTGTATTTATCTTCAGCATCTCTTGTACTATAGAGAGACAAAGACTATTGATCAAATTAACTCTTCCAACGGCTAGTCTTCTACAACTGCTATATAAGTAGCTATAGGTTCAAACTGAATCTTCAACAAGGATTAACTAGATGGAGGAATAACTAGATCAACAATGAAGAAACACAATCAAGTGCATAATTTTTTGTTATATGTTGTAAATTGTAAAAACCTTAAGATTTGTTAAACATTGAATATCTTAGAAATCTTAAGAGTTTTAGGTGTTTATTATGATTATTACCTTGTACCTCTAATTTGTATCAAGTACACTCTATCCTATATTCTGTTGAACATGTTATTTAGCACTTTAGATAAAGTCTCTTGTTATGTGCTTGAACATCTAAGTCTCTTGCCAAGAAGCTTGGGCCAAGTAAGTCTCCTGCTATGTGCTAGAGCATTTAAAGTCTTAATCAAGAGTTGATTGAGAAGAAGTCTTGAATCCGTGAGATTTAAACAAGAAAGTATTGGACTATGAGTCTGAGTAGAAGTCTTGGTCCTAAGGAGCTTGAGCAGAAATCTTGGGTTCGTGGAACCTGAGCAGGGAAGTCTTGGACCGAGTGTCTAAGCAATAAAGTCTCGGATTTGTGGAATCTGAGCATAAGTCTTGAACTTGAGGTGTTTAAGTAGAAAGACTCGGGTATGAGAGACTTGAGCAGAAAAGTCTTATGTTATGGGTCTAAGAAAGGAAGTCTTGAGTCTGAGGGACTTAAGAAGAAAGTTTTGAGCCTGAGAGGTTTAAGCAAGAAGTATTGTCATGAGGGTCTAAGCATTGAAAAGTGAAATTCTGGGATCAGGTACGTGATGTCGAATGAGATGTTTAAACACTTGAAGACTTAAACAAAACTTAAAGTGCAGGTAAATTAAACAACACAGAAAATTGTTAACCCAGTTCAGTGTATCACCACACTTACATCTGGGGGCTACCAAGCCAGGAAGGAAATCCAATATAAGTAATATTAATTCTAAACTTAAACCACTCAGTTTAATCTTTCACTTAATATCTACCCAAGACAATTTCTACCTAAGACACAACTTAGATATGAGTATCAACTCACTCCCCCTCAATCACACAGTGATATATTACAAGTTTAATAAAATTGAAGTCATACTTCAAACAAAACAGCTTGATCTTACTTCACAGTTTCAATCAAGACACAATACACTTTTGCTTAAAAGCTCATAAAGTGTTACACATATAAAACCTGCTATTAAAACACAAACACCTTATTTAGTCTTCTTAATTTCGTACTCTATTCTGAGAGTTTCTGTTGCTTAAATAAATGCTTGGATTTTGGGCTTTCTGTAGGTTATCCAATCCTGATACGCATGCTGCCATCACCTTGAATTAGGGTTTGTTACTTCCTTGATTCTAGGTGAGTCAGTTCTTCTGTTTATACTGAAATCATATAACCAATCTCCCTACAGATGCGCCTTCTACTGTTCTATCCATTCACAATTAATTCCAGATAAATTCCCTGAATTTACTCAGTTCTGTTAAGCATTATTTAATTCTGGTAGCAGGTTTGAGATGTCACAACATCCGGTGTGACATCCTGAAAACTGAACTTACTTCATTAACTTATACAATGTCACAACATCTGGTGTGACATCCTGAATTAAGTTCATTAACTTATACTTTGTTTGATAATGTCACAACATCTGATGTGACATCCTGAACTAAGTTCAACACTTCTTGCTGGTCAAAAATCCTGCCAATTCTAAACATCTACAAACTCCCCCTTTGGCTAATTTTTGGCTAACACAATCTTCTGGTTTTATCAGAGTGCAGCAGAGTTTCATTTATCAGAGTGCAGCAGTTCTTTTCTATTGAGTCATGTGTGAGTTTACTCCCCCTCAAACCTGTATGTGTTCTGACTTGTTCAACAGAAATTTTTCATTAAAAACAACTTAGTTCAGAAGCAGACATTAAACAGACAAAAGACATTTTTCATTAATCAGTAAGCTGCAGCAGACATTGTTGTTGTTCAGTTCTCTTCTCCCCCTTGTTAGACATAAATTGGGGCCAAATTTTACATAGTCAGAGAAATACAAAATCAGAATTACAATGCTGATACAGTACACTTTCCTCACACATTTTCACTCAGAATCTTCATATTCAGTATCTTCCTCTTCTTCAGTTTCATCATCAGAGTCAGCAGCCTTCTGAGCACTCTCTTCTATTTCCAGCCTTTGAATAATCTCCTCAAGCCTTTGCTTCCTGGAATCCAGCTCTTTGCAGGTGTTCTTCAGCTCAGCAATCAAAGCAGATTTGGATATAGGAGACTTTGCTTTTGAAGGTCCAGCAGATGTCCCAGTGGGAGCTTCAACATCAGCTGCATGATGACTTAAGAACAGCTTGTAGTGGAAGGCCAGAGGACGTTCTCTTTTGCAGATTGAATCCTTCTCAGTGAGGATACCTGGATACTGGCTGAGGATGATTCCACACAGCAGAGATGGAAAGGCAATAGGCAGCTTTGTTGCTAATGTCCCAGCATGCTTCAATGTTTGATCAAAAATGTAAGCCCCAAAGTCCAGATTTGTTTGGGTGCCCACAGCATATATGAATCTGCCCAATCCAGTTGCTATTGAAGAAGTATGGTTGGTAGGGACCCAGTTTACAGTACCAATCCTATGCAGCATTGCATACTTCCTTGTTAGCAGGCTAACAGAAAGTTTTCCCTTGACTGGCCAAGTTTTGACCTGATTAGCAGTGATGACCTTGCAAATTTGATTATCAGTTTTCCCCAGCTCATTAGGTCCATCAGATTCTCTCCCTAGGTAATGATTGATAACCCTAGGAGAGAATTCCACACATCTCCCTCTTACATAGACTTTTCTGAATTCATCTGACTTACCATCAGCACAGTCTTCTTGCAAGTTGACTATGAACTCCTTGACTAGCAGCTCATAGCATGGTGAAAAGTTTGAAACTGTTTTAAATAAACCAGCAGATGAAATTAGGTCTATTACCTCAGTGCACACAAGTGCATTGCTGCCCAGCTCTCTTTCAAGTGCCACTCTTCTTTGGTAGACAAATTTCCATCTGCTCACACTTGACACATGATGGAAAGAAACATTGTCCAGAGGAGCTTCTGGAACAGCAGAGGTAGACCTTGAAGGTGCTGGTTTCTTCTTTGGTTGGGATATTGGGACATCCTCTTCAACATCTGAATCTGGTGGAGTGACAGCTTTCCTCTTTTGTGTATTCACCTTGCTCCATTGTTTAGTAGGTCCAAATACCACTTTGGCCTTGTCTTTCTTTGGAGTAGGCTACTTCTTTTCAGGAGTTGCATGTCCTGCAATCTTCTTTTCCTTCCTAGTCCTAAGCCTTTTGGCTATGCTAGGGTCCACAGAGGCAATGATCTCTGTGTCAGAATCATGCTCTATTTCTACAACAGGAGGAGGTTGGGTAGTCTCCTCTTCAGCAGGTGGATCAACAGAAGCTTGGTCATCAGTGGCTTCATCATCATCATCATCAGTGGAGGCCTTGTGCTGGTCCTCAGATGTTTCAACATCTATTGGGACATCCTGTTGAGCAGGAGTGTCCTCTTCAGCCTGATTACTCTGTTCTTCTTGTGGAGCTGGCATGGTGTTCAGAGGAATAGATATACCACTCACAACTCTTTGCTCAGACAGAATCCTGTTCACAAGATCCTTAATAGAAGCATCCACATATTTAGAGGCTTTGGGAGTGGTGTTTGAGGATGAAGGCATCCCTTTGACTTTGCTGAATACAGGTTCCTTTGCTCTTCTCACATTATGAGTTCTAGGCTTTTGAGCAAGAGGAACACTTCCTCTGATTTCGTCTATAGGATTTGAATCCATAGGTACCACAGAGATAGGGGTTGCATGCACCACATCTTCTTGGTTGAGGTTTTCATCAGAGAGGTTAGGGTTTTGATGTTGAGACATTTTCGAATGTGGTGGAAGAAGAGGTTAGGTTTGATTGATTTTGATGAGCTCTGAAAATCAGTTATAGCATGCAATTTGTTTTGAGAGGATGATGAGAAGATGAATAGCTGAGAGCAAGCTGGAGCTTTTATAAGAGCCGTTACTTGGAGAATTTTAAGGAGTGGAATACACAGAGTTCTTGACCAGACTGGTGTTGCCATCTGGTGATCATGCCACACGATGTCATAGGACATGTTGGCACTTCTCCATAACTGCTATATTTCACATAAGCAGATTCCCAATTTACCCCTTAGGTTTTCAAATTGGGCAGCATCCAAAGCTTTAGTAAATATATCAGCCAATTGCAGATCTGTGGCTACATGTTCTAATGAAATCACCTTCTCTTCCACAAGATCTCTGATGAAATGATGCCTGATATCAATGTGCTTGGTCCTGCTGTGTTGGATAGGATTCTTTGATATGTTAATAGCACTTAAGTTGTCAAAGTACAATGTCATGACATCTTGTGGGACATTGTATTCTGTGAGCATTTGCTTCATCCAAACCAACTGTGAACAACTGCTACCAGCTGCAATATATTCAGCTTCAGCAGTGGATAAGGATACACAATTTTGTTTCTTACTGAACCAAGAAATCAAATTGTTTCCTAGAAAGAAGCATTCTCCTGATGTGCTCTTTCTATCATCTGCACTTCCAGCCCAATCAGCATCACAAAAGCCAGTGAGAATTGGTTCACATCCATGGGAGTACATTATGCCATAGTCACAAGTACCATTGACATATTTCAGAATTCTCTTAACCTGGTTTAGATGGCTAACTTTTGGATCAGCTTGATATCTTGCACATACACCTACTGCAAAGGCTATATCTGGTCTGCTAGCAGTCAGATATAATAAGCTTCCAATCATGCTTTTGTATAGACTTTGGTCCACCTTCTCACCCTTGTCATCCTTTGTCAGCTTTAAATGAGTGGGGGCAGGTGTTCTTTTGTGACTTGCACTATCCATCCCAAATTTCTTGACAGTGTTCTTGGCATACTTGCTTTGGGATATGAACATGGAGTCTTCCATCTGCTTGATTTGTAGTCCAAGAACGTAGGTTAGTTCTCCTACTAGGCTCATCTCAAATTCAGATTCCATTTGAGTGACAAAATGTTTAACCATCCTGTCTGACATCCCACCAAAGACTATGTCATCTACATATATTTGAGCAATCATGACATTTCCTTCTTCATCCTTCACAAACAAGGTTTTGTCTATTCCACCTTTTCTGTATCCTTGTTTTGTGAGAAAAGTAGTCAGCCTTTCATACCATGCTCTTGGGGCTTGCTTCAGTCCATAAAGAGCCTTCCTTAGTTAGTACACATGGTTTGGACAGCTTGGATCAACAAATCCCTTAGGCTGTTCTACATATACCTCTTCATTAAGATATCCATTTAGAAAGGCACTTTTCACATCCATTTGAAATAGCTTGAACTTCAGAATACAAGCAATTCCTAAAAGTAGTCTGATTGATTCAAGCCTTGCTATTGGTGCAAAGGTTTCATCAAAGTCTACTCCCTCAATTTGTGTGTATCCTTGAGCTACAAGTCTAGCTTTGTTCTTTGTAACAACTCCCTGCTCATTTGACTTGTTCTTATACACCCATTTAGTGCCAATCACATTTATGTCATCAGGTCTAGGAACAAGATCCCACACTTCATTCCTTGTGAACTGACCTAATTCTTCTTGCATAGCACAAATCCAGTATTCATCATTAAGAGCTTCCTTGATGTTTTTAGGTTCTATTTTTGAAACAAAACAAGAACCTGAAATCACCTTTCTTGATCTAGTGCTCACACCTCTGTTGGGGTCCCCAATTATCAAATCTTTGGGATGATCCTTCTGGATTCTGATGGAGGGAGGTTTACTGGATTGTTCTGTCCTTGCCTCAGTTTGAGTGAAGTCAGGATGATCACTCTTTATTTCAACTTCAGTCTGACTGTCAGCAGATGTTCCAACATCATCTGCAACATCTGCAGGGGCATCATCAATTATCACATTTATGGAATCCATTATAACCTTGGTTCTGGAGTTAAATACTCTATAGGCTCTGCTATTTATGGAGTATCCAAGGAAAATCCCTTCATCACTTTTAGGATCCATCTTTCTTCTTTGCTCCCTATCAGCCAAAATGTAACAATTACTTCCAAACACATGGAAGTACTTAACTGTAGGTTTTCTGCCCTTCCAGACTTCATAGATTGTGGACAAGGTTCCTTTCCTTAGAGTGACTCTATTATGAATGTAACAAGCTGTGTTCATAGCTTCAACCCAGAAGTACAATGGTAACTTTTTAGCATGGATCATAGCTCTTGCTGATTCTTGGATAGTTATGTTCTTCCTCTCAACAATCCCATTCTGTTGAGGGGTGATAGGTGAAGAGTATTCATGATTGATTCCTTCTGAAGAACAGAAATCTGAGAATTTTTTATTCTCAAACTCCTTTCCATGGTCACTTCTTATTCTGACCACACAGCTTGCTTTTTCTCTTTGTATTCTTTGGCACAAATCTTTGAATACATCAAATACATCAGACTTTTCTTTGATAAAATTTATCCATGTATACCTTGAAAAGTCATCAACCACCACATAGGCATACCTTTTTCCACCAAGGCTCTCAACCTGCATTGGTCCCATAAGATCCATATGCAATAATTCCAAAACTTTGGAAGTTGTCAGATGTTGGAGCTTTGGATGGGACATCTTGGTTTGCTTGCCTATTTGACATTCACCATATACTTTGCCTTCATCAATCTTCAGTTTAGGAATACCTCTCACAGCTTCCATAGATATGATTTTCTTTATACCTCTGAAATGAAGATGACCCAGTCTTTGGTGCCATATCTTCACTTCTTCTTCTTTGGCTAAAGAGCAAGTTGAAGTGAGACCGAAATCTTGAGGTTCCCACATATAACAGTTGTCTTTAGATCTGGCTCCTCTCATGACAACCTTCTGTTCTTTATTAGACACTATGCATTCAGTTTTAGTAAAGTTTACACTGTAACCTTGATCACATAATTGACTTATGCTGATCAAGTTAGCAGTCAATCCTTTTACCAGCAGCACATCATCTAGTCTTGGTACATCTGGACAGTCCAAGGTCCCAACTTCCTTGATTTCTCCTTTAGCTCCATCTCCAAAGGTTACATATCTGGATGAATGTGACTTTAAGTCTACCAGCAAATTCTTCAATCCAGTCATGTGCCTTGAGCATCCACTGTCAAAGTACCAGTCTTCTTTAGCTGATACTCTTAGAGATGTATGAGCTATATATGCAACACCCTTCTTTGACCATTTTTGCTTGTGGTGAGGTTTTCTTTGATGCCTCTGCCCTGTGTAGTGACCATTTTTAGAGCTCTAAGGTTGTTTGTTGAGCTTGTTCTTGGGCATATTGCTTTGATCAGCATGAAGACTAGCTTTAGGTACCCATACTTTCTTGATGACCTCTGTCTTCTGCTTAGGGGGTTGCTGATATCTTTGATTTTGATGTCCATGCAGCACTTTCTTTGTAACCTCTATCTTCTGCTTAGGGGGTTGTTGATACATCTGATTTGGATATCCATGCAACTTGTAGCAATGAGGTTTGATGTGACCAAACCTTCCACAATGATGACATCTCCATCTTTGATACTTCTTTTTCATCATGTTCTTTTCATGATGTTGGGACATCTGTTGGGACATCTTGTTTGACTTTATGGGATTTGAAGTAGTTTTGCTGGTGCTAGCCTCAACCTTTTGAGCTTTGTTAAATCCCAGTCCAGTTCTATCCCCTGAATGCTTATTGTTGTTGAGAATAATATCCAGTGTCTTTGAGCTACTGTTCAGCATTCTGACAGATTTGGACATATGTTCCAACTTGGAGTTGAGAAGACTTACTTCACTTTTCAAAGTGTCAATGGTTTCTAGATTACTTGTCTTTTCAACCTTTAATGCCTCAATCTGCTTCTTCTACTTTATAATCTCCATGCATACTTCAGTGCTCCTTTTACACAGCTCTTTGTATGATTCTTCTAGCTCTTCAAAAGTCAGCTCCTCATCACTGGATCCACTTTCAGATTCACATACTCCAGCTAGAGCAGTGATGTGCTTTACTGATTCTTCTTCTGAATCACATCCTGAGTCTTCATCAGACCAGGTCATAGAGAGACCTTTCTTCTGCTTCTTTAGATAGGTAGGGCATTCATTTCTGATGTGTCCATATCCTTCACATCCATGACATTTAATCCCTTTTTCTTGATTGGTCTTTTCATCATAATTTGACCTTCTATTAGCATCATAAGGTCTTTTATTCTCAGAAGAGTTTGAGTATCTTCCACTTGGTCTGGACTTGCCATCCATCTTTCTGAGAATCTTGTTGAATTGTCTTCCAAGCATAGCAATGGTTTCTGATAAATTTTCTTCAGGGTCTGCTTCATTATTTTCTTCTTCTTTATCAGTATTTGACACCAAGGCTATGCTTTTGTTCTTCTTTACAATTGTGTCATTCATTCTCATCTCAAATGTTTGAAGGGAACCAATGAGCTCTTCAACCTTCATTGTGCATATGTCTTGAGCTTCTTCTATTGTTGTAACCTTCATGTCAAATCTTTTTAGTAAAGATCTGAGAATCTTTCTTACCAGCTTTTCATCAGTCATCTTTTCTCCCAAAGCACCAGAAGTATTAGTTATTTCCAAGATGTTCATGTAAAACTCATGAATTGTCTCATCTTCCTTCATTCTCAAGTTTTCAAACTTGGTGGTGAGAAGTTGAAGTCTTGACATCTTCACCTTTGATGTTCCTTCATGAGTTGTTTTGAGAGTGTCCCAAACATCTTTGGCCAGCTCACAGTGATGCACAAGTCTGAATATATTCCTATAAATGCCATTGAATAAGGCATTTAAGGCCTTGGAATTTCCAAGTGCTGAATCTTCTTCCTCCTTGCTCCATTCTTCTTCAGGTTTCAACACTTTTGCTCCATCCTTGTTGTCTTGGACAGGGTGCTCCCATCCTTTGTTGACTGCTTTCCAGACCCTATTGTCAAGTGATCTTAAAAATGCTACCATTCTTGGCTTCCAGTAGTCATAATTGGATCCATCCAATATAGGTGGTCTATTTACAGATCCTACATCTCTGTCCATGTTCCCAAAATTTGCAGTCCCTAGATCTCACCCAGTTAAACAGGCAGGGTGCCTGCTCTGATGCCAATTGAAATTCTGGGATCAGGTACGTGATGTCGAATGAGATGTTTAAACACTTGAAGACTTAAACAAAACTTAAAGTGCAGGTAAATTAAACAACACAGGAAATTGTTAACCCAGTTCAGTGTATCACCACACTTACATCTGGGGGCTACCAAGCCAGGAAGGAAATCCAATATAAGGAATATTAATTCTAGACTTAAACCACTCAGTTTAATCTTTCACTTAATATCTACCCAAGGCAATTTCTACCTAAGACACAACTTAGATATGAGTATCAACTCACTCCCCCTCAATCACACAGTGATATATTACAAGTTTAATAAAATTGAAGTCATACTTCAAACAAAACAGCTTGATCTCACTTCACAGTTTCAATCAAGACACAATACACTTTTGCTTAAAAGCTCATAAAGTGTTACACATATAAAACCTGCTATTAAAACACAAACACCCTATTTAGTCTTCTTAATTTCGTACTCTATTCTGAGAGTTTCTGTTGCTTAAATAGATGCTTGGATTTTGGGCTTTCTGTAGGTTATCCAATCCTGATACGCATGCTGCCATCACCTTGAATTAGGGTTTGTTACTTCCTTGATTCTAGGTGAGTCAGTTCTTCTGTTTATACTGAAATCATATAACCAATCTCCCTACAGATGCGCCTTCTACTGTTCTATCCATTCACAATTAATTCCAGATAAATTCCCTGAATTTACTCAGTTCTGTTAAGCATTATTTAATTCTGGTAGCAGGTTTGAGATGTCACAACATCTGGTGTGACATCCTGAAAACTGAACTTACTTCATTAACTTATACAATGTCACAACATCTGGTGTGACATCCTGAATTAAGTTCATTAACTTATACTCTGTTTGATAATGTCACAACATCTGATGTGACATCCTGAACTAAGTTCAACACTTCTTGTTGGTCAAAAATTCTGCCAATTCTAAACATCTACAAAAAGTAATATGCTTGAGTGCATAAGCGATTGCAATCATGATTTGATTATAGTGAAAATCTCTTATGCGGCAAGGGGACTGTACTACTCTCATTTGGGAGGAACCAATATAAATCTATGTGTCTTCTATTATTATTTATTTGCTTTTGTTAACATTTTGTTGGAACGTTTAACCAGAATCTGAACACTATTTTAAATTTTGAACTCTAATCAGAAGTAAACTGAGAAAATGAAAAACATAATTCAACCTTCTTTCTTGTGTATTTTTCTCACCTTCAAGGAGGCACGGGATACCATAGCGACGAATGACTGGAGCTACGTCGAGGGGTACATCAGGTGGTTCTTCAGGGTGTAATATCCTTACATGGTTCAGACTGCTCCATAAGATCCATCGAGACCAGCTCATCAGGAGATACTAGAGAAGGAGCAAGCTCAACTAGATCACACTGAGGATGTCTTGTCTAGGTGTCGTCGCATAATGAAGATTGTGTAGGTAGGCATCGACGAGGGTATCTTCCCTGATGGGTCTGTTGTCAGGCGAGTCCTGGATGCCATGGTGGTGAAGGCACAAGGGGGCATTATTGTACCGGAGACATCGTCGTAGGACGGGGGAGATCGATGGGCGAGGAGGCAAAACAGGCAGAGGAGGGAGATGAGGTAGAGGATAAATTGTCAGACACACTCAGTAGTAGCACGTTATTATTTCAATGTAGCGATATAGTGAGCATTTTATTTCTGACATTGTTGCTACATTTTGGATCTTGTGGTGTACGACATTTTACTATTCTATTGGTATATTATTATCGACATAGCGGTATTGGTCTTTTATTAATTCGCACGCTTGTTTTTTTATTCGAGATTGTGATTCATACTTCATCAGAAACAATTCAAATGTTTAAAAAAAACTTGTTCTAATATATTTCAGAGATGTATCTCTGGAATATACTCGTAGATGCATCTTCAAAATAATTCAAATGTAAATGGATTATGAGAGACATGTTCTGAATGGTTAAGTTTAAAATTATTTTGGAGATGTATGTCTGAAATATGTCAATGTTTATTCAAAAATTAGGTGCGTCCAGAGATATATCTCCAGAATCAGATGACATACGTGAACATTTACATGATATTTTAAAAGTATATAGGATGCAATAAAAAAATTTCAAAAATTTAAAGGGGAGGAGAAGAGATGACACTATTTTTAATTTTTGGATCACTATAACAACATAAATTACATTTAAATAATTTGTCTAAACACTCCAAACCCCTCCTCCAATACAATTTTTTTTTTAATTCTCCAAATTAGAGAAATTTTGGTTTTTAAAATAAAAATAAATCCCCAAAACCCCTCTACACATAAATCCTTTTTCTTTTCAACAGAATCTTCTCTTTTTTTCTTTCAAAACTCTCCCTTCCTTCTCCTCCAAAACTCCTAAACAAAACCTAGAGAAATCACATAAGCAGATGAATGATGTCCATTTATTCATTTGAACTACATGAACAAAGTTTTACTATGAAGAACAGAAATACACGAGAACAGAAGGAATCAAATTTTATGGATTTTCATTGTTGACACTGGTTCCTTAACAATGATATAAATATGAGGAGAAAAAAATTATAGAATCCCATCCTAAAGAACAAATCTTGCTTATATAGTTTAGATTAAATTATAATTTGATCCCCTTATTGTATCAATCTCACAAAAATATTTCGTTAATTTTAATTTTAAACAGTTTTGATCTTATATCCTCAATTTTTGTCAAAAATATGCTTAGTTGTCACTATTTTTTAATACGCATAATTAATTTGATGACCTGACTTGGGATAAATTAACTTTTTATTCATTAATAGAGTTTTTAATTGTTAAAAGTAATAAAATTAAAACTAAAAAATGTTAAACATTATTTTTTAAAACAATCCAAATGTTTATTTCTTCCCTCAGCTGGTCATGTTCTTCATTTGCTTTGTTTTCTGAGATTGAAGAAAATCCCAAATCGAAACCCTAACTTCAAACAACGGTGAAATATCATTCTCTCATGGTGCCCCTTCATCATAAACAAAGGAAGATCCCAAATATTGTTTTATGTTGATTTTTCTCACTGAATTGAGAAATTGTTTGTTCCTCCCTTAAACATTCTTTCTTCCTCCATGGAAGAAAAAGAAGAAAAAAAAGAAGCAAATACAGTGACTGGGTGACTCAGATCTATAATCACCAAACTACCATGTCTCTTTGTTTTTCTATTTCTATCACACTCACAAGCAAAACAGAGAAGAGTAAAAAAAAAAGCAAAACAGAGAAGAGTAAAAAAAAAATGGCAATCTCAAAGAGCAATCTCAACTATGAAAAATCTTTCTCCAATCCTCATAAACATGTAGCCTGATAAGTATGAATGTATGCAATCGAAAGTGGTTGATGATACCAATTCAGATCTGATTCCCTTCTCTCTCTTTCTCCAGATCTAATCTTGTTTCATGCTCTAATCTTCATACTCATTTTTTTCCAGATCTGAGTTTCTACGTTGCTTTACAACAAGGTTGAAGAAAATTTTCTACTGTTTCTGGTGATGGATTCGATAACTCTGTTGATTCTATTCTTGTAGTTCAAGAGGTTATTGTCACTCCTTTAACTGTGCTGCAGAGGATTACGACGATGATGATATGGATTTGTGGCCTTAAAAAAATACAATTTACTGATAAAATATTAAGAGATATTTTATTATTGGAAACAATTATTAAAATATAATGTACAATAATGTAACATTAAGAGATTATGATAATTAAAGAAATTTTAATTATTAAATATAACAATTAAGCCACTTAAGTTATATTTCTTACATGTGATTTCATGATATTTATATTTATTGTGTTATAATTATTATTTAGAATAAAATGAATATATATATATATATATATATATATATATATATATATATATATATATATATATATATATATATATATATATATATATTTATTTAGATTAAAAATATATTTAAATGATATAAAAAATATGATCAATAATTTCATATTAAATAAATATATTTAAATGACATGGAAAATATAATTAACCAACACATAATAAATAAATATAAATAAATAATAATTTCATATTATTTTAATTTAAAATAAATTAAACTTTTATCTCAATTTATACTCGAGGTACCAATATCCAATTACTTGTACCTAAGAATTTGTCATAAATATATCATATTATTAATGCCACCTATTAAAAAAAATTGACACATCATTATTTTTTTTTTATCAAAAATGATAGAGGAGACCAAAACTGTTTAAAAATAAAATAAGGGGACTATTTTCGTGAATTTGATAAAATAGGGGGACCAAAATTGTAATTTAGCCTATAATTTATAAAAGTAAAAGGTAATACATTTTCTAACTATCATGAAAACTCTATTAAATATATGAATAAGAACATGCATCCGAAACTGAAAGCTCCAACCAGAAAAATGCCAGACTTGAAAAGATTAGACATGAGCAGTGCCTTGAGTGAATTTGGGGTCCTCACATCTGTAACTGCCATCAGGTGCAATTCCAAATCCTTTTGGATCAGCAAAGACATTTTCCAGAAGCTGGCTGCGGTGTGGAACAGGACTCTCCTCTGCAAACTCGACAGCCTCCTCAATGACCTCGTCAATCTTCTTCTCTATGCTTTTCAACTCCAGTTCACTGGCTAATTTGTTCTCGATAATATATTTCTTCAATGCCGAGATGGGATCCCTAGTAGCATAGTGTGCCTTCTCAGCTGCCAAGGAAAAAGCAGCTGGGGTTGTTACCAACTTGAAAGACAAAGATAGAAGAAATATGAACTAGGCGAACACAATGAAAGCATTCAAAACTATATTTTCTGAATAATGTTGGTAAGTGTAGATCGAAGATGTTAATCAAGCCATTGGGCATTGAGAGCTATCCCCATTTCCATATTTCCGCAAGGATGGTAATATGCTCCCATAAAGTTTGCACTTCCAGACAAAATACGGAGATATACTAAGGGTAGCCAAAAAGGGGCCAAATAGTCTCACTGTCTCATACTGAAACAACTCTCAACAAGTATTTTCTTAAGGGTCAGTAAAGTTTGAGAAAGCATCATCCCATTTTGTTTTCTATATTTACTTTTGATTACAAAATCTTGTCTTGTTTCCTGTTTTATTCCAAAATTTGAGGACAACAGTTCAAGCTTATGAAAAATCTAGTTTAGGCTAGAGAAATCTCCATTTAGGGATAAAAATGTGATGTCTCATCCTATTTACATGATTCTTTCAATGTAGTTGTTATGCAAAATGTCCATAGCCAATTGGTTTAAAGAGCACAAGTACAAGTTCAATCCTATTAAGATGCAATTTTTTAATTTTCAAATTTTGTTGGCATCCACTGTATAGAATTCTAATAAGGCGACCCAAATCAATTATCTTACCCTTGCCATAAAAATACAGTCGACATTCAAACATGCAAAAAAAAAGTGCTCTTAAAATTAATTAAATCCCCAAAAGTCCAGGAAGTTAATGCACAGTAAAGTGTAAACAATATGACAATAAATATACACGGATTAAGCACAGAGACTGAAGGTAACTATCGAAACTGTAAAAGAGTAAAATAATATAATGAAGTTCAAGATTAACAACACAGTCGAAGTAAAGGAAAGCATAATGTAAAGGCTTACCAGGGTCACGAAGCTCATCAGGATCAGCCAATGAATGTCCTCTAAACCTATAGGTCTCGCATTCTATCAGAGTCGGTCCCTCTCCTTGCCTAGCTCTCCCAATTGCTTCCTTTGCCACTTCTCGTACCTTCAAAACGTCCATTCCGTCAACATGAACTCCGGGCATTCCAAATGCTGGACCTTTCTTCCATATCTGAGGATCTGAAGTTGCCCTAAGATGTGACATTCCAATAGCCCACAAATTGTTCTCCACCACAAACACGATAGGCAATTTCCATAAAGCTGCCATGTTTAGGCATTCATAGAACTGTCCATTATTACAAGTTCCATCTCCAAAAAATGCCAATGTCACATAATCAGCATCTGCCTGTTTCAATACCTCCCTTTTATACTTGCTGGAAAATGCTGCTCCAGTGGCCACAGGAATTCCTTCCCCAATAAAAGCAAACCCACCAATCACATTATGTTCTTTCGAGAACATGTGCATAGATCCACCTTGACCCCGGCAGCATCCAGTGGCCTTACCAAAGAGCTCACTCATCACAGCGCGCGCAGGAACCCCCTTACTGAGTGCATGAACATGGTCTCGATAAGTGCTCACAACAGAGTCTTCTTTCTTAAGAAGCTTGATGAATCCAGTTGACACAGCTTCTTGGCCATTGTACAAGTGAACAAAACCAAACATTTTTCCTCTGTAATACATCTGAGCGCACATGTCTTCAAAAGCCCTGCCTAATATCATGTCTTCATAGATCACCAAACCTTCCTCCTTGGTAATTAGCTGCACACACAAACAAATCAAAATACAAAACAGCACACTCTCAAAATTTGCATCTGTAATCTGAAGCTAAATGGGCAAGTAGCAGCATAATAAGATCTCTTCTTTTCTCGTCTAACATTTCATACAAGACACATGAAACATATACATCATCAAATTGTGAAGTATCTAAACAAATGAAATAAACATTAAGGATAAGGACCAGTTTAGATTGACTTATTCGAACTTATCCACTAACCTAAGTTTTATAAAACGGTTTGAGAGAATTTACAAAAAGTGAAAACAACTTATGACCTTTTTAATAAGCTTTTTTCCGCTTAATTTGATAAGCTTTTCAAGATAGCTTATAATGAAAACAAGTTATAGCATATATAAAGACAAATTTAACATTATTTTATCTTTTGCTATAGAAATAACTTATAGAAGGATATACATAAGCTCTTATCATGACAAGAGCTTGTGCTATAAGCTGCAATTAATGCAATTAATCTATTTAGTGTACATTTGGTCTAGCTTTTGGAAGAGTCAAAAGAAATTCTAGAGGTGTAAAATTGATTTTGGAATGATTTTGAGGCATTTAGTTCTTCTAAAGTATAATTGATTCTGCCTCCATAATCAATTCTACTTGAAGCCACAATTTGTAGTTTTGATTTAAACTTGACTTTTACATTGAAATGCTCAACTCAATTTTGCATAAAATTATTCAAACATAAATCACTTTAAATTCAGCTAATCAATTCACTCAAAATCAATTTTTTTTCATCATAACGAGACATCCAAACATAAGCTTATTCAATCAAGACCTGAATCACGGAGCATTAAACAGGATTAAATAAAGCAGAAAGTTGAGAGCTTTTCAAAACTAAAAAGACATTATGAAGAATCCATGCTACGTTGAAGAAATTAACAAGTCAAGATTAAAAAAACTGATAATAAGAAAATAAAAAGAGGGAAATGGATGAAGTACCAAATTGGAGGGTGAAGTGATGACAGTCTTAGTCTTGAGAGCATCGGAGACGGAGGCAACGATGGAGCGAGGGTTGGAAAGCTTAATTGGAGAAATGTGTGAGTGAAATTTGCGAGTGGATCCGAAGAAAGGTGTGAGTATGGTGGATTTGGGAGAAGGGAGAATAGGGTTAGCATTGGATCTGAGAGGGGGAGAAAGATTGGGTGTTGTGGAGAACACAGACATTGTATTTGTTAATTGGAATGAGAAAGAGAAGAAGAAGAAGAAGAAGAAGAGGTTATTTAGAGTGAAGAGAGAATGTGGGCGGAGGGAACAAGAAAAAGATGGAAATCACCGTCAAGTGCATTGGCAATCTCTCATTTCATTTTCACTCTTCTTAGTTCTCACCTATGCAATGTCTATGTTCACTTAACACATTAAATAGATGGACGCTACTACCAATACTCAACTAACTTTGCCTACAAACACCACTTCACTCTAACAACTTTATTGTCTTTTTACAGGGTGTAGATAACTCTATATTTCATGTTCTCATTTAACATTCATTAATATGTAATATGTGAGTCAATAAACATGTTTATAATACTTGATTTTATAACTTTTGGTGAAACTTTTTTTTCCATCATGGCGAAATAGGACCAAGTGAATGGAACACATCTGCCTAGGGGTAATAAATTTCATCATTCTAGACTTCTTAATCGTAATCCGGTTAGATTCAATAAATATCTACATAGTATATTTTCTCTCACGCAAATTCATTTTTACTTTTTACGTTACTTATTATTACTTATTATTCTCTCGCTCTGATTTGGGTATTGGAACGTTAATCTTGCAGATCATATTTTCTCCGTTGCATCGAAAACTCGCTTCATCGATGTAAAACTTTATCTTAATATTTCATCAACCATTTCTAGTTCCCAATGGAATAATGATGTCATATGTGGGCCGACTTGTTCTCATTTTACAAAAAGGGGGAACAAATCCCCCCACCAAAATTCATGGCGCGCAGATCGGCCAACAAAATACAAAATAAAGTAACATATCATGGATTGACATTGACTTCTGGTTGGGCATCGACAGGGGTCTCCTGGTCCTCTTCTATGTTGACATTATCTAGCTCAGACTGCTTAAGGTAGTCAGGAACGAGGATCACACCCTCCTCGACCTTATATAAAAAGTTGATACACTCCTCGCTAAACGTCAACTCAGGGTTAACAATTTTCAACTGGTCGACCGCGTTTTGAAATGCCACCTTAGCCATCTCCTCAAGATCAACCTCCCCTTCCTCGACCTCGCAGCAAACTCAGCCCGGGACTTCAGAGATTTTAGCCCTTCTGGTTCATCTGTGGCAGGAGCCCAATCAGCCTTTAGATGAGCGATCTCCTCTGCAGCAGACTTTTTATCGGCAGCCGCGAAATCTTCCAGCGCTTTAATCCTCTTAGAGGCCTCCTTCAGGGACTTCGCGGAATTCTTGGCCATGTCCTCGGAGGCAGATAATTTGGTCTTCAGTTGCTGGATCTCTTGTTCTTGAGTGGTAGTCCCTTTCGCGAACATCGAGGCCATGGTGAGGACACACATCATCGAACTCGCATCTCGAACTAGCCAATACCGTCTGTCCCGTCGACTCGTTCCTTGCAACTGAAGCGTCTCCGCCCTGTGTACATGGAGGGAGTGCTCTTCAAAGAAATTAGGCTTCAGGAAGCATGATAGGAGCTCGAAGGAAGGCTTTGGGGAAGCATTCACCAGGTTCACCACTTCTTCAGCTCTAGATCGCTTCCCCGGTCTGGAAGTCCCCCCGGGAGAACCATGGGAGACGGGCGAAAAGGTGCCCGAGCCCATCACCAACCGATCGTTGAGGCGATTCTACGTCAATTTCTTCGGGACTCGTCGTTTTCCCGTGTTTGTCATCAATTTATCCAGTACGTTCACCATCGAATCTGGAAAAGACAGGGAAAAATGGTTAGGACATAAAACATAGACGAACGCAATATGAAATACGAGAAAACAAATATAAAAAATACCAAGGTAATGGGAAACATCCTCGTCTGTCTCGCAAGCTAGAAGCCTTAACACCTCTATAAACCTAGGGGTCACCTTAGCGCACCCA
This sequence comes from Lathyrus aphaca, assembly GCA_963966055.1. Taxonomy (NCBI): domain Eukaryota; kingdom Viridiplantae; phylum Streptophyta; class Magnoliopsida; order Fabales; family Fabaceae; genus Lathyrus; species Lathyrus aphaca. The sequence continues at coordinate 3,909,797 of OZ014525.1, forward strand.
TCATTATCTAAGACCGCATGACCATGCTCATCGACATGCACAGTCATAGTGATCCGCGAAACGTAACTCATCAAGGCCTCATAGCTGGCCTGGTCGCTCTCACTCAGCTTGGAAGAGATCTCTAAGAACTCTCATGTCCCCCGTAAGAAGTGGTCACGCGACCAAGAGAAGTGGAACTTTAACAGCAAATGGGGAATCTCCTTCCCATCTTTATCCAATATAACATTCCTATCATCGTCAGTATCCACTCCCCAAAATTTGCAGGAGTTCAGGGCACGCTTGAAAATTGGTTCGACCAGATAGAACCGATCCTTAAAATCTCTGATCAACTCAGAGTATTCCTTGAATATTTCCTTTTTTTTTGCTTCAATGAGACCCAACTGAACTTCCTCTGAACGACCTGACGCTGGAGATGAAAGACGTGGAAGAACAAAAGGAGCGTCGCCCTAATCTTCAGATACCCGCACGTCATCTCGAAATCCCGGATGAAGGCAAATGAGTTCGGGTGCAGCTGGGAGGGAGAAAGCTCCAAATGAAAAAATACGAATTGCTGGAAATTCGAGAACGACAGCCTAAACTTAAACTCCCTAAACAATATGCCGTACAAGGGAAATCTATCCAAATCGAACGCCCAACAGATACGGTCTTCTGACCCCGGGTACCTCACTGCTCAGTCTTCAGGATCACCGAACACAGTATCTGGGCCCTCCAAATCCTGGGTATAAACGAAAGCAATATTTACAGGCTCATCGGCGGCCCACTCATCGACAACCATATATTTGTCCACATCGTCACCCTCCTCCTCAGAGTTGGCGGAGTCAGTTCTAGTTGAGGCGGTCTCCCCTGAGCCATTAGGGGATTGTAACTCCTCCCCGTCGAGGATGATTCTTCAGATTCAGCAGAAGGTGCGATGTCGCTCGACAAGTTCTCGACTTCCATGTGGATACACTCGTTGTTGGATATCGTGACACCTGAAAAGCAGTGAAAGAAATTGTGAATTCGATGAGTCAAATCCACCCTTCCACCGCTGATCAAGTGAAGGGGCGTGCTAAGGAACGAAGACATTGTCCTCTGTAAATGTCCGTATTCAAGGAAAGGTCACAGTCGTAGTAACGACCAGACAATAACACAAGGAAGGAAAGGGTATTGACATGGCTAGATTGTCGTTTTGGGGACATGAGCATGTTATTATCCAGAACTACGGTTGAAGTTCAACCGGAGTCGCAAAATGGAGCCACCGCAGATGGCAAATACAAACCATAAACACCATATTGGTATTGGTGCCAACGAAAAACCCACCGCACAGAGGCGGAAGACACCGTACCAGAACCCTAAAACCTCAAAAATTGATCCCATTAATCCTAAACGCAGCATAACCGCATGCAAAGTAGTCTATCTACCTGAATCAGAAGTTCAATCAATAAAAAATGACGAAAACTTATAAGATTAAAAGGAGTTCTGGTATACCCGGTTGGTCTCCTCAGAAGATAAGGCGGCGGTTGGCGGCTGAGTACGAGCACTTGTTCACAACGAGCAGCAAAAGCGGAGAGCGAAAAGTGTGAAAATGAAGCTCAATGCCTCATTTATAGGCTCCTCTAGCACGTGTACGAGCACGTGAGGCATATGAAACTAGAGACAACACACTCATTACCTAGGGACGGTCGTAGAGTATCCATAATTACGCATTAAATGCGCACGCTTCCCCATATGCATGTGTGATGCAATGTTTACACTAAACGATTGGGATCCTCGTTCAAACGACCACGTTATAATGATCAAACAATCGCATTCGGCCAACCTTAAATCATCATTTCTACGATCAAAAGCAACGACTTGGGAGGCTCCTATTATGGACTGGACCAACGACTAGGTACGACCCAATCCTCTCTTGCCCATATGACGACCTAATAGCCCAAATGTGAAAGGGACCCACCATATTTGTGTCCCCCTAGATTGGTCGCGGCCCGTCGACCATGCCTGGTCGTGGTCAATCTTCTCTCATCGCTCTTGACCTCTGCCCGACATCGGCAGGGGTCACCCAGATTCGACTAATATGACTTTTGCTCGGATGATCGTGTGCTCAACGCATCAGTATCACGACCAGAATGCTCGTCTGACGGTTAGTTTATGGCAGTTATCTATTTTAGGGGGATCCGCGATCCAAGCCTAAAATAAGAACCGTTAGCCACGCGCTGGAGGCTCTCTATATAAACCCTCTCACTTGAGGGGGCCAAGTATCGAATATTCATTCCCTGAACACTCTTACTTGTACTTGCTATCTCTTGTGCCCGTTCTGACTTTGGCATCAGAGCACCTTGCATGTACACCCCCCCCGTTCCCCTCAGTATCCGAGCAGACCTTGAAGTCCACGTCAGCAGCCATTGGAGATTCTGATCTTAGGTACGATCAAATATTGTTACTCTTTATTCTTCTAATGATTGTTCGAGCGTGGAAGAATGATGTAGTTTTGTTGTAAAATTGGATCCATTATTCTCAAGACAATATTGAAACATTGTGGATCCATTGGTCCATTGTTTGAAGAAAAATGCATTGAAAATATTTACATTTTTTTAACACAACCATTATGTTGTGGTTGGAAGAAGACTAAGCATGATCAACAGAACTCAAATGATTATTGATCTTTCCTGATCAAGAGGACCTTCCAGCAATTTGGTGAGGACAAAAAGTGGATGGAAGTGAGGGGGTGTACCTGTAAGGCGCTCTGATGCCAAAGTATATAGAGGTACAACAAATAGGTAAGTAGAAGAGTGGAATCAGAATACCTGACCCTTTAGTGAAAAATGGTATTTATAAAGAGCCCCCAGCGCTGGGCCAAGGTCCTTCTGTGGGCTAGATGAGTTAGGCCCAAGGAAGAACTGCCAAGGAACGCGTGAGAAGCGTGAAAACCTAGCTAAGTGGTATGATCCTTGGTCCAACCACCCCTATCTTTCAGGAGATAATGGGGGACAGTTGGGTGACGTGGCAAATGAATTGGCATACATGTTCTTTGCCCATTCTGAGTGCGCGCCCGACACGTAGGATGTGTGCCCGGCCGTTCAGTGCCCATGTCCGTCTAGCAAACGTGCTAGCCCGAGCATATGGGCCTCTGCTCGACACACTTGGCCATAGCCCAATATAGTTTGGAGGCCCAGTCCGGAACAGGAGCCCCCCAAGTCGAGTCTCAGAGCTGGAGCGAAGAATTATAGAATAGTCGGTCGTAGGCGCGTTAAAGAAGGTATCGGGCATATACCACTATCGATCATGGTGTTGGTCAAAACGTTGCATGTGTCGTTGAGGTTGTCGGGTATGTGGCGTTCACAGAGGTCGAGGATGTTTCTTGTAGTCGGGGAGATTTGTAGCCGCTCGATGTCGTTCAGGATTCTTGTGGACTGACGTGTCTCAGCATTGATGGTGTGTCGCTTCTTATCTCGTGCTAGAGTCGGCGTAGGGTCTAGGTAATGATTACCTAGCGCGCCCGTCCACATACCTTTTGCTATATAAAGGGGTTGGTCCACTTCATTTGAACTTTTCGCTCTCACGTTTAACCGAAAGTACTGTGAAGAACTCTCCCTCTTCCCGTCTCCGCCGTCTGCACCACCATTTTCTGCCCGCGCGCAATCGTCTTCTCGTCGTCTTCATTATGTCAGGTAACAACCTCAACTTCTCTTTTTGTTTGCGTATTTTTCGTTGGTAAGTAGTGAAATGCATGATTTATCCGTGTAGAGTAAGCAAACCTTCGTGTAGAGTAGGTAAATTTGTGTTTAGGGTTAGTTTTTAGGTTTTGGGTATGAATGTCCCAGGCAGAATTAGCATGCCGCGGGCGTAAAATTCATATATGTACGAATATCTTGGGAAGGGCTAGCATGTCACGGGCGTAAAATTCATATATGTATGAATATCCCGGGCGAGGTTAGCATGTCGCGGGCGTAGATTTCATATATGTGTGAATTTGTAGGTCAGGGTTTTCATATGGTCGTCGGTATTCGATGCGTTCGCCGAGCAAAATCTCTTATTTTTCTAGGGATTTTGCACGTGCTCGAACGTCAAAGTGTGCCATCTTGGCTCTTATCAGTAGCGGGATGCCCGAGTTGGGGGAACCGCCAAGAAGCTCCTCTAGGAAAAAGGATATCGGATTGGACTTGCCTCGGTACTTTGTCAATGTTGCCTTTTGCTCGGGCGCAGTCAGCAGGAGTTCGTCGAACTTGCGTTTTACTGAAAGGGCAGCGTTTTCGCCGTTCATCTCATCCCCTGATATGACAAGAGCGGTTGGGAAGTTCTCTCAGGGGATGAGGGCGGTGATTCGCCCTTCTGGTGATGAGTCGGGGAGGATGAAGTCCTCTGGGCGTGATATGCACAGGGCCACTTGATAAGAAAAGTCATCGGGGGGGGGGGGGGTGTCCTCGCGGGGCCTCTTCTTTTCTTGCTTTTTGTGCCTGGGAGTTTCGTTCTTCCTAGTATAATGTTTGAGATGGCCCTCCTAGATCAAGATTTACATTGCATCCTTTAGGTGGACACAGTCTTCAGTCACGTGCCCATGGCTTCTGTACTTGGATTTTCCCGTGTGGGGCTTCGGTGCAGAAGGTTTGGGAAACCTCACCCTGCCCTGTTTGAAGTCGGAGTTGATGCATTCGCCGAGGATGCGCTCGCGGGGAGCTGTCAGCAACATGTACTCGCTATATCGGCCCGCGGGTCCTTTTCCTACCCGGGGCTCGCGGGGCTTCTCCTCCCTTCGCCTATCTCCGTTGCGACGAGGAACATTGGTCTCCCCGCGCTTGGGATGATCGGTCTCCCTGGAGTTGCGGCTGGTGCGAGCGTTGTGGGCGACCTGTTTTTCTTCATATCTAATGTAAGCTTGGGCTTTATGCAGGAGATCATTCAGGGTGCAGGGAGGTTCTATCCCGACTGCCCTGCTAAGTTCACTTTCGGGAAGGAGTCCCCTCTCGAGGAGGTATTTCTTCATGTGTTCCGTGGTATCCACCTCGACAACCTTTTGGTTGAACCGCTCGATATATGAGCGCAGTGTTTCATTCTTCCTTTGCACTATGGCATCGAGGGTCGCCTCGGTCTTGGGGTGGCGTCAGGAGGCTGTAAAAATCCTCTTGAACATGGATTTCATGACCCTCCAGGATATGATGGACTTTGGGGCCAGACTTTTGTACCAGGCCATGGCTCCCTTCCTAAGAGTTGTTGAGAATAGCTTGCATTTGAGATGCTCGGTGATGTTGTTGCGATAGTAGAGCATCACATTAATGTTGTCGACGTGATCATCGGGGTCAGTGGTCCCGTCGTAGATGGCCAAATTCGGGGGTTTCTCCATGCCCTTGGGGAGTGGAGCCTCCATTATCGCCTGCAAGAGGGGGCAGTGTGGGTCTTCTTCGTCGCTCCTCAATGGGGAGAGTTCATCATTACTAGAGCTCTAGTCGTGCCTTGGTGAGGCCACTGGCTGGTCGGTCTCACGACGTGCTCGTGACCTACTTTTGTTGGGTTCCGGGGAGCGTCGTCCCCGACGCGGAGGGGAGCGTCCCCGCTTCTTCGCAGCTTCTGGACGTTGCAACGTCCTTCGTTCTTACTGAGGTCGGCTCTCCTGCCGGTCAGCCTTCAGGGCCATGATTCTTTCATGCTGCTGGTAGAGCATGAAGCTGGCCTGATTGGGGGCGTTCACCATAGCAATCATGGTGGCGTCCCCCTCGACGGGCACGAGGATGGGCTGGAATGTGGTGACTGTCGGGTCTTGAATCTGAGGTTGGTTCCCATTGTTCTCGAGTTCAGGAGAAGGGGTGGAAGGGCGTCCGTCTCGGGCGTCAGATTCATGGTAGTTCAAATTGTCCTCTATCGTATAGTCGACGAGGGGCTACGGTCGTTGGGCTGTTCTCTGGCCATGCTGAAAAGGTGGAGTAGTTGAGCTTTGATCTTCTGCTGTGGAAGAATGAGAAGCTAGGTTCTCACAGACGGCGCCACTGATCTTGCCTGGTCAGGAGGACCTTCCAGCAATTTGGTGAGGACAACAAGTGGATGGAATGGAGGGGGTGTACCTGCAAGGCGCTCCGATGCCAAAGTCAATAGAGGTACATCAAATAGGTAAGTAGAAGAGTGGAATCAGAATACCTGACCCTTTTGTGAAAAAGGGTATTTATAGAGAGCCCCCAGCGCTGGGCCAAGGTCCTTCTGTGGACTGGATCAGCTAGGCCCAAGGAAGAACTGTCAAGGAGCGCGTGAGAAGCGTGAAGACTTAGCTAAGTGGTCTGATCCTTGGTTCAACCGCCCTATCTTTCAGGAGATAATGGGGGACAATTGGGTGACGTGGCAAGTGAATTGGCAGACCTGTTCTTTGCCCATTATGAGTGCGCGCCCGACACGTAGGATGTGTGCCCGACCGTTCAGTGCCCCTGTCCGTCTAGCAAATGTATCAGCCAGAGCATATGGGCATCTGCTCGACACACTGGGTCGTAGCCCAATATAATCTGGAGGCCCAGTCCGGAACAAGTATCATGAGAAATCTAAGTGTCCTCGAAGTGAAAGAGTCTATGATCCCTTGCAGGGGGAAAAGTAAACAAGATACGAATTTTACGGTTTTGACTGTTACAATGTAAAATAAAGTATTTTTGACAGATCTAGAAAGTCACAAGTATTTAAGTTCACAAAGATTTTTGTTTTGGATGGTATGACATAATATTCAATCATCAAAATACACTACATATAATATTCAACCCTGGTCCAAGGGGCATACGAGGTAGGTAATTGCATAGAGGTTCACATTTTTACCATTTGTACCATACTAACATAAATGTTTTCTAGGACGTACCTCACTTTCTTTTACCAATCATACCATACTAGAATATATATACTTCAATAGAAGCATATATACGAATTAATTATCAATTGCTAATATTTTATCCATACTAGAATATATACTTTAGTAGCAGTATATTTACGTTTTTAATGTATAATAATTGACAGATTTAGTAAGTCACAGGTATTTAAGAAGTTTACAAAGATTACCGTTTTGGATGGTACAACATAATATTCAATCATCAATACAAACCACATATAATATTCAGTTGGGGTGGCAAACGGGCATGCCCGTCCTGTTTAGGTCCACCCCGCAGAAACCCGCAAAAAAATGGGATAGGACGGGACGGTCAAAGTTGAGGATGCGGACCTAAAACCTAAACGTGTGTATATATATTTTTTATTTTTATTTTTATTTTTTTATTAGTATATATTTGTGTTAATTTAATATTATATGATACTTATTTTTTTTAAATATTATTTATTAGTTTGATTTAGTCTATTTATTTTTATTTTTCTCATTTTGTAATATTAACTTTTGATATAGTATATTATATATTTATATCAAAATTACTATTTATTAATACTTTTAGAATATTAGTAAAATCTATAATTTGTAATTTGGATATCCAAAAAACGATCAAAATTAAACCGTATGAAATTGGATTAGATCAGATTTTTTTAACTAATCATCTAAAACCGAATCAAACTGTATGTAAATTTACCTTTGAATCAGATGATATTTTTCTTCAAAACCGATCCAAACCGAACGGCAAACACCCCTAATCAACAATATGATAACAAAATTTAAATGAATAGATTTTATTATTAATTAAAAAAATATATTAAATAAAATTGATTATAATAATTTAACAATAACTTTACTTTGTAACTAAATATATAACTATTAATAGATAAAATAAATATTTTAAAATTCACCTTAAACCTCAATATATATATTTATTAGACCGGCCTGATAATATTTTTCTACATTATCTAATATCTTACATATTATCTATCATAGAATCTAAATATAAAATTATTTTTATTCTAAAAAATAGTTTGAAAAATTGATGTCAATACTCTCCCGTCCATTATTATAATATTGTAAGAAAAAAAAAACTTAAAACTTATCAAACGATGAGATTATCTAGGTGTTTTATTTTTCTTTTATAGGAAAAATCATTTTCTAGTGGCTATCTGTATTATTTTATGCAAGTATAAAATCACAAAAATATAAGAAACCCAAACTATTTATTCAGCGCGAGGGCCCAGAATATTAAAAAAACAAAAACAAAAAATTGTGAGAAAAAACGTTTAATAGAAAAAGGGCCCAACCGGGTTCGAACCGGTGACCTCTTGATCTGCAGTCAAATGCTCTACCACTGAGCTATGGACCCTTCGTGAATGCTTTTTACTAAATACCTTTAAAATTACATTTGTATACTTTCAGTATGTTCAATGTGAAAGGTAGAAACACCCAGCGTCGTTATATAATTTGCATCAAATCCAAAGAGGTTTTGGTAAGAATTATAAAACAAAAAAACATAGTGTATAATCTAAGAAACTTTCTCTTTTTTAAAGCATAAATCAACATTATTAAACCACTTAAACTGAACCTATTTTGTTTGCAATTTTATCAAACTCTCGCTTTACTAGAGTTATTTAATCTATTTCTATTTCGCTGTTATTTATCTTATATTTTAGGATTAATTTGTTATGATTAATTCTTTGGTTCGTAGTCTATATTTGTATTATAATCGGTCAATGAATACTGGCCAAATCAAATTATTATTATTCAATTTTTCCATAGTTGTATATTATGGTTTTAGTAGTAGAAAACTTGTGCATTATGGAACCATAATGTGCACCAATCAACGACAAAATCTGTTATTTAATAAATTCTCACGGACTCATAAAACTTTTCTTGTAGACCCGGGTGTAATTGATTTAATTTGGACCGATTTTTTATAAAAAAAAAATGAAATTGGATAAATGATATCATCATCAGTTTGATTTGATTCAGTTTTTAACATATTTTAATATTTTAAAAAATGAACAGAAACAAACTAACCGGTTTAGTTCGATTTTATTTGTTTTTGTTGATCGGTTTACAATTTTTTTTCTTTCAAATATTATATTCATTATTGTATTTTCCACTATCATGTTTTTCGATGAATTTTAAGTTATTATATATTTAAAATAATAAATTTCACGTGATTTATTTTATGTTATATTTTTCAAACAAATTACATTTTGTTCTTAATTCATACTAAACAATGACATGAATTTCATTGCATCATGAAATAAGTACACTATTAAATATAAAAGTTGTTGTACTTGACATCAGAAGGAAGGTTTTAGAGAGATTTGAAAGCTTAACAAATAAAATACAACAAAACATACATCAATTAATATGTTTAATACCTTAAATGCACGTCAAAATTATTTTGTAACAAGACTAGAAGGAATTTTGTTAAAAAAGAAAAAAATATTATAAAAAAAAGAAAATTAACTAAGAGAACTTAAACACAAAGAAGGTGATTATAACATATGAGAACGACATTAGAGAGAACAATAGTTGTGTTGGGCAGCGAGAGCAACAGTTCAGTGAAATCAAGTTTTTTTATTGGTTTCTATTTTCTATGTTTTGGAGTTTGCTTCTAGATGTGAGTTTTGCTTAAAGGAAGGAAGTGTACACAAAAATGGAAAATGGTTGGATCGATACAAAATTTGGACTTAATGATGGATGCAAGAAAAGATTTAGAGCTTGTTTGGATTGACTTATTTAAGCTTGTTAGGGGAGATTTTTCACTAGGGAGCGTTGAACACTGTGAGACTTCATTCTTTGAGCAACACCTTTATGAGAGACACACTACATATCCACCTAAAACCTTAAGGTGATAGGTGGATGGATTCTCTCACTTATAAATGCTCAAGTCACCACATTCATATGCAATGTGAGACTATTATCCACTCATACTCACACTTGAAACATTCTTAACACTCCCCCTCAAGTGTGAGTCCACACAATGCTCCTCCTCAATTCTTCCACACACTTGTACCGTCATTGACACTCATCAATGGGACACTCGCCGCATCCGAATACCTATCCTGTCGGATACTTTTGATACAAGTAAGTTGGTCCCTTTCTCGAACCAAAGGCTTATGATACCATTTGTTAGGGGAGATTTTTCACTAGCGAGCATTGAACATTGTGGGACTTCATTCTTTGAGCAACACCTTTGTGAGAGACACACCATATATCCATCTAAAACCTTAAGGTGATAGATGGGTGGGTTCTATCAATGATCAAGTCACCATATTCCTATCCAATGTGGGACTACAATCCACACATACTCACACTTAAAACATTCTCAACATAGCTTTTCTTATATGATAAATTTTGTGGCATTGTTTGTAAGTGCTTATTAAAACATCTTATAGCATTATTCATAATTTTTTTTAGTTTATTCTTATTAATTCTCAAAGATAATTTATAAAAACAATCTATAGCACATGTAAAAATTATTTAAATTTATTTTATCTTTTGTTTGAAAAATAGCTTATGCAAACATTTTAATAAGTGATTATTTTACAAGCACTTATGCTATAAGTTCCAAATAAGTTGTTTATCCAAACATATCCTTTTAATGTAATTATACCAATTGGTTCGATTAATCAGTTTGTCGATTCCTAAAAATTAAAATCGAGAACCGAATCAAACCACATCAGTTTTCATTGGTTTGGTTCGATTTTAGAACTGGACCATAAATAATCAATTTTATTTCAGTTTGGTTTGGTTTGGATTGTCGATTTAATTGTTTTTTTTATGATCCGCTTACACTTTTGGCTAAACACTACCTTCATTGTCATTTGTTGGTCGACAAATCTCTAATAATTAAAACTCTTTCTTTAAAAAATTTCCACCATTATTATCTTTCATAGTATTATTATTTAAACCATTGGAATTAATGATATGCTCTTGTATTAGACTTTTACTACCAATGCCTTGAGTATGTTTACTTTCTTGTTTCCATTGATAATATAACTACCACTTTGTTGATTCCAACCGTCTCTCAATCACAAGTCCATGGGATTTGAATCACCTTATATCCAGTAGGAGTTCAACTTTGATTTTGTGTGTATGAAGAGAGAGAGAAAGAGAGAGAGAGAGAGAGAGAGAGAGAGAGAGAGAGAGAGAAATCAAAATTTAATATTTAAATGAAGAGATGAGAGAGATGAAAAGGGGAGACATACACACATAAAAGAGCATGAGGGAGGGTTGCAGTGCAACAGGCGATCCATATTGTAACACCCCATTTCTACCCGTTATTTAATCATAAAATCAGAGTATAAAAAATTTCAACAAAACAATGAGATGATACATTTCAACTTAAAAACATCATTCAACACCTGATAAGTCTTTAAAATAAAATACTTCATTATTACGCAGCGGATTCATATAATTCAACTTAAAAAAACTTTAAATCATATTCAACGTCAAAACAACTCAAAGGTAACAACTCTTCAATAAAACAACTTTAAAAATTCAGCAACTATAATTGAATTCAACATCAATATAAAACATGTGTTATCCCCCTGAGTGCTACGTATCAGAGCGACAACACCGACTTGAATCTACTAAGGTATTCCAGTCTACTCTGGATTACATGCACGTTACAAACAGGGGGACACATTCAAATAGAAGGGGTGAGATATCGAAAGATATAAGCAGAAGTATGATAATCAATACATTAGACTAGAATCATACAATTCCACCACTATACAACAACAACAAAACAACAATCAACAAAATACGTATAATATACAACTCAAATGCGACTCAACTATGTGTATGCATGTGGTACCATTGGAGTAGAACTTCATACTTAGAAAGTTCCAATTTATCGAGGCAACAACAAGGCATAAGCCTTCAACTTCAAATTATATTTCTTTGTCAATCCAGGCCAACGTGGCTGAGCATTAGCTCCAACTTATAAAAATGCAATGTATGCGATGCGAATCAACTCCAATATCAGAACAACAACAATAATAATTATGTAGAAACACAACAATAATAAAATATCCCAACGTAGCCACAACAACACACTACAACAACTTAACAACAAATACCTACTATTGCAACTTATCGACAACAACAAACCAACATTGGTCATAGGCTTACAACTTAACAACAATAATGATTCAACATTGGCCATAGGCCTACAACTTAACAACAACAACAAATCAACATTGTCATTTGACTTACAACTCGAATATGCCCATAAATCGGGACAAATCAACTTATTCAACAGTGTATACAAATCCACGTATTTGACTAGATTCCAACAAAATAAACCAACCCAAAATCACCTACTAGCTTATGCGAACTACCTCGACCAATTTCAACTAAATTCGGAAAACTAATTTCTCACGCTTAATTTTACTTATTTGACTAAATCGGTACTGTTTTTCACCCTACTATTACTACTAGTAAACTCTAATGATTCTGTTAAACTTTAACTTACTAATACATTAACTTTCTGCTACTAATTTCTTATTGTCATTAAATTCAACTCTGATACAATATACTAGTATCTGCAATTTTCTCGTTTTCGCTAAAAGCTACTACTGCTATTTCTAAACGTTATTATATCATTGTGATTAATCTACATGATACTATTTTTATTTAATTCAACTAATCACATGTATAACCATTAATTAACTAATTCATTTATTCATTATGCAAACAACTAAATTAATTAAATAAGTATGCTACTACACACACAAAAAAACAAGTGTCCCTCACTCCCTTTCAGTAGCTTGCGCCACACCTCAGGTGGCTCTCACCACCAAACATGGTGGCTTGCGCCACCCTTCAAGATCCCATGTGGCTTCCGCCACATCTCACTAATGGGTGGTCCCCACCCATAATTTTCCAATTTTCTCCTATTTTCCAATTTTCTCTTATGTTTCGGTTTCTAGTATTCTTCCATTTTCAGTATTATTTCGACGGTGCCTTACACTAATTTTAACCAAATTCCCTTTGTATTCAATACCACTTTCGGTTCACTAAAAATCAATTACTACATAAACGATTCCCCAACATAAACTCAACACGACAAAGTTTTTTCCACAGAACAATAATAATTCCTTAACATAAATCAACACCACAATAGAAAATTATATAATCCCAATCCTACAAATCAATTATCGTATTCCCGATTATAAAATTTGAACCCCACCATTACCTTGGATTGAAGGTAGCTCGAATTTCCCGATAGGATCTGAAACTTCGGCTTTTGACGACAATCTCTTGTATTCTCTTTCTCCAACCCTTGTGCCTTAAAACTCTTATTTCTACTGCTTAATAAAACTACGTGACCTAACTGCCTTTTTTCCTCTATCTTATTCCAACCACTTAATAAAACAATGAGTCTACTAATTCTCTTAATGGGCATGCTACACAATACCCCCAACTTTGTTATTTCTCACACACAACTTTACCCAACCAAATTAATTAATATTCTACTAAAATCAATATTATTTCTAATATTAATTTCTCCCGACTAAATCAACTATTTACCCGATTATCAACTTATCAGCTCAAACAACTTATTCAACATATCCAACAAATATACGAAAAATACTCCATAATATTTAATTAAATTTTTTAATTAAATACGGGTGTTACAATTCTCCCCTACTTAGAATATTTTTGTCCTCGAAAATTTACCCAATGCAACCAATTTAAACGCGTCCTCACAACTAAACAATCAACTTCCATACTACAAATGTCAACACGACACAACAATAATAAATCCTATCAATGACAATAAAACGCAATGCTCACGCGATGTACTTGATGACCAACTCAAAACACAAAGAATAACTAACATAAAAACACACAGGTTCACTACAAACTAGAACACAATACAACCGTTATCATCACCATGGAAACACTCCCTTAATTCTCCATTATAGGAATTAGCTTCTCGCACTCGAACCATCGCCATAAGTAACGATGAAACAAAAAGGATAAGGACATCAAAAGCCTCAACGCAACATCAACAGAACCGACTACCAGCATTGTCGTTTCCCACATAAGAACAACTGTGTTACATCATACTTTCGCTGCACACTCTAAGTATTCGCAACCATAAAATCTACTAAGTTCACATCAACTTCCGACCATCAAGTAGGCCTCAAAAACAACATTCGACTTAATTCACAGGAAATCCTGACCAACAGGTATTCTACACTCTTGTGATAACTGAATACTTCGAACCTAGACCCATAAAATAATACCTCTGAACATCCAACACAACTACAACTGCAGCAAATCCTAGATAGCGAATAAGATAAATACTTTCATGGATCCCCAATCATCGTAAAACATAAAATACAACTTTACCATCATGTATTAACACATCATCCAAACTCATCTTAACGCATAACAATGATGACGTGAAAATACATCATTTATTTGACTTGATTAATGCATATTTTGTACTCGTTTTGATTTTCATTTGCACCATATTATGTTGGTATTCTGTTATTTTGTTTATTTCAGGTATCCAACCATTCAAGAGTCGTATGCGAAGAAAGGAAGCAAATCAGGCGAGAAATGGAATAATTCGCATACAAGGAGTTATCCGACGAAAATGGCCATAACTTTTGAACCGTAAATCGAAACGACGCCCCGTTCGAAGCGCTGGAAAGCTAACGGAAAGATCTACATTTTTGGAAAATTTAAGAAGGTGTTACGGTCGTAACACCCCTGTCACGACCGTTACGGCGACAAAATCTGGAAAAATAAAACAGCAGCGACAGAAAAATGAAGAAGAAGAAATTTTGTGGGTGTAACGGTCGTTACACCCCTCTAACAACCGTAACACGCTATTTGTTTGAAAATTTCCCGTAACACAACCATTACGATCGTTACAAGCTTATATAAGTTTTATGAAGAACGTGTTTGGAGACGTGGCAAATGAAAGTGAAGGAGTCTTCACTGACTCCGTATTTCTCTCAAGCTGAAGACCATTATTTCCAGAATTTTCTCAACAAATGAAGTGTTGAAGCCCACGATCTTGAATCCCAACTGACAACCTCACTTCTATAAATACCAAAGACTTAGAAGAATAACGGGGGGGAGTTTTTGCTGCATCAAACCATGCGGAAGCTCTGTCCAATTGAAAACCAGTTTCTTTAGTTTTCTATTTCCTTGTTTCATTCCTTTGTTTCTTCTACTGTCATTTGTTTCCATTCATTTACCTTTAATAGTAATTTCCAATATTAAGGAATTACTATATTAGTTAGGATTTATTTCAAGCTTCAGATTTTCTATTTCAAATTTCCGAAGGTTCCAATCTTGCCGACTTGTGGAAGAGGGAGCTTGAAGGAATTAATTTCATTGTACCAGGTTTCGACCGAATTTAATTTAATTAATATTGTCTATGCTTAATTATTATTATTTATTCCATATGCATCTGTTACAGTATTTTAATTATTATTCTTGCTTTGTTTCAATATCCATGTCTAGCTAGATAATTTAGAGTCCGGCATATGAGGACCGTCGTTACCGACGGGACTCCGTGGAAAATACTAGGTGCGAATTAACGATTAAAATTCCGTTTTGGTTATAATTTCTATGCGTAATTTAATTAGCATTGTCACGAGAGTGAGATGTTATTTAACACGGTTTTGTCACGAGAGTGAGAAACTAATTAAGGTTAGAACCGACACAGCGAGAGCGTGAGGATCGAACCGGATAGTAGAAATTAGGCAACTTATCTAAAAACAGCGAGAGCGCTTTAGAGACGTTTAGGATATTATTAGCTTTCAAAACACGTTTCTTAGTTACCGGGTGAGCGAGAGCAAAATCTTGGGATTAGGAAGTGTGGCTTTAGTTAAGACCGCGAGAGCGTGAGGCGGAGTCTTTAAGCTGATATATTCTACAGAACTAGCTATAGTCGTAATTAGTACCGAATTCTATAAAGTCCCTTAGGAGCGCGAAATCCATATCCCGGACTCGTTTTATTCTTATTTTCTTTCTTAGATTTATTTTAGTTTCAGTTCTAGTTTCCCTTAAACCATAAAAATATCATTAGTCTTAGCTTTACAACGCAACGATAGATAACGGTAGATTGACATTGGTCTCTGTGGGTTCGATATCTTTATTACTACGCGATAGGCTGTGCACTTGCAGTTAGAAACCGTTAGACGTATAGTTTACCGCGATCAAGTTTTTGGCGCCGTTGTCGGGGACCAAAAGTCAATATTGTTACTCCGTTGTTGCACCGTATAAACTAAGGCATTTTCTTTCTTATTTCTTTAACTATGTTTCACCCACACTTTTTCTGCAATCCCCATTCCCAGTATTTCGAGGAATCTCAAGGATACCATAATCCCAACCTCGAAATACATATGGAGAATTTCAATCCTTCGTTCAACCATTCTCACCCAAATTTTTCCTATGATTACCAACCCCAACATTTTCAAGAGTCGCAAGAATCCCATAATTCCAACCTTGAAGCATTAATGCAAGATTTCAATGCGACACTGACTCACTCCCAGTATCTCGAGGAACCACAACCAAACTTACTGTACGATCATCATTCCCAATATTTCGAGGAACCAGAAGAATCTATTAATCCCAACCTCGAAACATTAATGGAAGATTTCCTTGAAACCTCAGCTAACTCTAGGCTAGAGTCTATGATTGAGCGTTTTGTGGACGCGCAAACTATCCAGAATGAAGAGCTTAGAAGACAACATCTTGATACTTATGAAACCCTTAGGCAGATGAACACTACAATCGAGTCCCTCACGATTCACACTGATGCATTGGAGACCCAAATATTACTACTCACGATGACACCTATAGGTCCTTCCCCTAAGGAGAATGCGTATGTTATAACAACCAGTAGTGAAGAACAATTCGAAAATCCTAAGGAGATTGATGATGAAGTTGAGGAGAGTTATAATAAGGTTGAGGATAGTTCTGGTGGGAAAAAAGTAGAGGTTGAGCACAATTCACCGACACCACCCGAAATGGAGGTTATCATAGAAGTTGAGAACGAAGAACCTATTGTAGATCTTCCTCCATATACCCCACCAATTCCTATCCCACATATGTTTGCCGACTCCCAATCCAAAACTTATGTGGAGATATTGGAAAATATCCACACCGATGCACCCTTGTTCGAACCCTTGCATAAAAAGAGAAAATTTAAGGACCATGAAACGAGGGAAGTCATTAGTGCTAAGAGGGTAAGGTTAGACTTTAAGGTGATGAATGAAATAACTAAGCCTAAACAAGAAAAGCTAATACCTAGCATAGATCCAGAACCACCACCACAAGTTCAAAAGAATGAACCACCCCACAGAAGGAAGAAAAGGAAAGGTGCAGGATATGTGAGATGGCTTGATAAGTGGAAATGGAAACCGAAGAGTAACGCTCATAACCGTCGAGCTATCGACGTTAAACAAAACTCCGCGGGGTGGCAACCCACGAGTTTTTATTTAATGTTTTTTTCTTTTATTGTTTTTGTTTGCAGAAAATAAAGAAATGTATGGTTTGTCATGTCTCAGCTGCCATTAGGCGAAAGATCTCTAGACGACAACCCCTCAAGATGAGATGGTGCCCACGCACATTCCTTTGAATGTCGCTACTGGTGGTGACACCGATGTTGAGTATGATAGGAGATGGAATGTCTCTCCCGTCGATTACTCACCTTATCCTTGTTCTTTGCATGGTCTGGCTCCACCTGTACACACCGCACAATATTTTCCTAACATGTTTTGCAGGTACTTCCTTAGGAAATAGGCAATATGATGAGCGACTTCAGGAAAGTGAAGCTTCAGCAGATTCAGATATCTCGTAGTACAAGACGCCAGAGAAGAAGTGATCAGCAAGGACAGGGACAACAAGGGAAGAATCATAGCGAATTTGACCATGGTAGCACGCAATGACAGTCATACAGGTTCCATCCTTCCTTCACCACCTTTTATCAAAACATTGAGGACAATGTTTGGTTTAAGTGTGGGGGAGGAACTCTATCGCTTTCATCGCTTTCATCTTTACTGCTTTCTAGTTAAATTTACTATTTTTTAGCATGATTTTATAAATTTTCTGTTTAGTTGCATCTTTGCATGTGCGGTCTAGTCTTTATATGCGATCCTTGTGTTTATCAATTCACCATTCCCTTTAGCCACACCAAATAATTTGAAAAATTCTGAATTGCAAAAATAGTGTTTCTTTTGAAAAACCTTAGGCTACAGACAAAATTTAGGTTAGACTGTGAGACTTGGGAAAATTCCGCAAGATCGGTATCGTTTTAACACCGTGAGCCTTCCAATTATGGAAATCAATTTGAGTATTTGTTATGCCATAGCCTTAAGTTCTTACCCCTTTAGTAGTCCCTAATTAGTTTATTTAACAATCTGCACCATCCGAAACACACACTAAGTAGGAAGCCAATGCAAATAAGTGTATGATCTCAAGCTTAAAAGATGAATTAAGAGAAGAAAAGAAAAAAATGAATGAATGAAAAGAAATGCTCCTCCTAAGTTAGGTGATCCTCACCCGATCATTTAGCCCAACGGTGTAAACTTCTTTATTTTATTATGTGCAAAAGAGAAAAACCGATGATAATGAGATCATAGTCACTAACAGGCTATCCTACCATGAGTGTGAAAGGATAAAGGGCTTAATGTGATTGCACTAGAATGAAAAGGGATGAAAGAAGGATGAGTGAGTTAGACTTAAGTATAATGACATGATTCTGATTAGTTTGTATAGGAGGGAGGCTGATGACCGTAAAAGCGGGATTGTGTTGTTACGATATCCTTAGTGTGTGAGCAAGTACCTATCGACACAAACTTAACCAAAGTAGAGTTAGTAGCCTAGGAAGAGTATCCGTATGCACTATATTTTTCGTATGAGTCATGTTTTGCTTGAGGAAAAGCAAAGGTTTAAGTGTGGGAGAGTTTGATGACGTGAAAATACATCATTTATTTGACTTGATTAATGCATATTTTGTACTCGTTTTGATTTTCATTTGCACCATATTATGTTGGTATTCTGTTATTTTGTTTATTTCAGGTATTCAACCATTCAAGAGTCGTATGCGAAGAAAGGAAGCAAATCAGGCGAGAAATGGAACAATTCGCATACAAGGAGTTATCCGACGAAAATGGCCATAACTTTTGAACCGTAAATCGAAACGACGCCCCGTTCGAAGCGCTGGAAAGCTAACGGAAAGATCTACATTTTTGGAAAAGTTAAGAAGGTGTTACGGTCGTAACACCCCTGTCACGACCGTTACGGCGACAAAATCTGGAAAAACAAAACAACAGCGACAGAAAAATGAAGAAGAAGAAATTTTGTGGGTGTAACGGTCGTTACACCCCTCTAACGACCGTAACGCGCTATTTGTTTGAAAATTGCCCGTAACACAACCATTATGACCGTTACAAGCTTATATCAGTTTTATGAAGAACGTGTTTGGAGACGTGGCAAATGAAAGTGAAGGAGTCTTCATTGACTCCGTATTTCTCTCAAGCTGAAGACCAGTATTTCCAGACTTTTCTCAACAAATGAAGTGTTGAAGCCCACGATCTTGAATCCCAACTGAAAACCTCACTTCTATAAATACCAAAGACTTAGAAGAATAACGGGGGGGATTTTTTGCTGCATCAAACCATGCGGAAGCTCTGCCCAATTGAAAACCAGTTTCTTTAGTTTTCTATTTCCTTGTTTCATTCCTTTGTTTCTTCTACTGTCATTTGTTTCCATTCATTTACCTTTAATAGTAATTTCCAACATTAGGGAATTACTATATTAGTTAGGATTTATTTCAAGCTTCAGATTTTCTATTTCAAATTTCCGAAGGTTCCAATCTTGCCGACTTGTGGAAGAGGGAGCTTGAAGGAATTAATTTCATTGTACCAGGTTTCGACCGAATTTAATTTAATTAATTTTGTCTATGCTTAATTATTATTATTTATTCCATATGCATCTGTTACAGTATTTTAATTATTATTCTTGCTTTGTTTCAATATCCATGTCTAGCTAGATAATTTAGAGTCCGACATATGAGGATCGTCGTTACCGACGGGACTCCGTGGAAAATACTAGGTGCGAATTAACTATTAAAATTCTGTTTTGGTTATAATTTCTATGCGTAATTTAATTAGCATTGTCACGAGAGTGAGATGTTATTTAACACGGTTTTGTCACGAGAGTGAGAAACTAATTAAGGTTAGAACCGACACAGCGAGAGCGTGAGGATCGAACCGGATAGTAGAAATTAGGCAACTTATCTAAAAACAGCGAGAGCGCTTTAGAGACGTTTAGGATATTATTAGCTTTCAAAACACGTTTCTTAGTTACCGGGCAAGCGAGAGCAAAATCTTGGGATTAGGAAGTGTGGCTTTAGTTAAGACCGCGAGAGCGTGAGGCGGAGTCTTTAAGCTGATATATTCTACAAAACTAGCTATAGTCGTAATTAGTACCGAATTCTATAAAGTCCCTTAGGAGCGCGGAATCCATATCCCGGTCTCGTTTTATTCTTATTTTCTTTCTTAGATTTATTTTAGTTTCAGTTCTAGTTTCCCTTAAACCATAAAAATATCATTAGCCTTAGCTTTACAACGCAACGATAGATAACGGTAGGTTGACATTGGTCTCTGTGGGTTCGATATCTTTATTACTATGCGATAGGTTGTGCACTTGCAGTTAGAAACCGTTAGACGTATAGTTTACCGCGATCAAACAACATTTCAACAACATAAGGATATAATGTCCAATTAATATCAACAAGAGAAATCATCTCCTAAACGCTTCTTAACACCTATTAACTACCTATTTTACATCAATAACCTACACTTATCATGTGCACATTAACCAATGAATCAAACAACCAATATCCCTCATCTAAGTTAACACAACCACGCAACCTCATCTTTACAACTCAAAGATCACACCTTGCTAACTCAATACAGAACTTCACTTATTTCAACACTTGTAACTCAACTCTCAAATACTCTACACATTTTCCTTTTGATTTTATAACAGATCAGAGCATCCACAACGAACACCAGTGATAACTTATCTAAACAAGTACGGAAAATACAATTCATATTTCCTACATATACTTTAAAGCACACTAGCCACCTTAGTTCTCTATTCGACATACTTTGTTAAATCATGGCCTTATATTTCCATTTACCTCCTCCTTGGATCACCTCTACAAGGATTCAAGTCTCATGTCAATCGGATTCTCGATCCATCTCAATTCAAAATTCAAGTTATCCAGAATGCAACTTTGAGTTTTCATACTACTTCACCGATCAACTCGCAACCTCATATTAATATCCTCAAGTTCCCCTCATTTCCCTATTTAGGAAACTGCATCGACTAATCAAAACAACTCATAAACACTCGACTCAACTCCAAACAATTCACTTTGCATACTATTCTAGTTGGCAAGACACGTCTATTCCATCCAACATGATTACGTCTACTATCATCAAGAGATTAAGGATGATCAGTTCGTCAATTTGTCAATAGAAAGCCGACAACCATAATGGTGGCATAAATCATCATTACCCAACTACAATAGCGTCCTTTACCTCGTGTTCAAGGTTAGCTAAGCATACTGCTCCACCATTCTTCTAAGGCTTATAAACATTCTCTTAATTTACTTATTTCCAACCTCGTCAGTGATACACAATGTCCAAAATCCAACACATGTTCTCTTATACTAGCTAGTCGCACAACACAATCATTAAATATTCGTCTAATACCAGAATCGCGACCACATCAAGTACAATCCAAATCGGTCCACTTCACTCGAAACATTTATTCCAAGTTAAGAGCTTTAACAATGCTAACAAATCCTTCGTCTTTCTTATTAATCTCATAACTTCAATGATACATATAGTTTCACACTTGAATCTCATTCCAATCACAATCTCAACAATACCATATCATCATTTGGTTGGTGATAGAACTTCCAAAAACTTTTTGACTCATGTCGACAGATCTCGTCAATATAAACTTTACTATTTAACCTTCCTCAAATATTTATATACTTTAATCATTATCAACAATCATACGCCTCAGTTCCATTTGCGTCTCCGATGCTCTTACTTTCTTCCTATTACCACACATTTTATACTTGACTTCATCTTACTATTTCCAGGAAGAATTTCCCAACTTCAAACACAATTATCTTCTTCAATACAGACCTCCCAATCACAAAATTATACTCTAGAACTAATGGAATTTTAAGTAGATTCCAGAACTTCAAGAATCGCTCAAATCTGAGTTAAGAGTAACAAGTTATCGTCCTAGCAATGGGACTGGTCAAGAAATCCCGTATACAAACTTCCACAAAATTCTCTTAATGAGCCTGCTACACAATACCCCCAACTTTGCTATTTCCCATACACAACTTGACCCAACCAAATTAATTAATATTCTACTAAAATCAATATTATTTCTAATATTAATTTCTCCCGACTAATCCAACTATTTACCCGATTATCAACTTATCACCTCAAACAACATATTCCATTAAACTTTATCATCGTCTATCTCGTTAGTAGCAAACGTTTTCTAGCAAAAAAACGAGTGACTAAGAATGTCACACAAAAAATAGAGAATCTCAAACTTTTCATATTTAAAATGAACATAAATCCGACCACCTTCACATCAGTCAAAAGTTAAGTACTTCAAAGGTTTCTTAGGTGTTTATAGTAACAATGATTTTGATGCATTTTCTCCATTAAACATAATTATTTTCTTCATCATATTTGACAAATTTGTCAGAATGATCTCCCATAAGAATTCCAATTTTCTTTCAATTAAATCCAAACGAGAGACGATGATGTGGAACAGGTGGAAGAGGAAAAACAAGCAGCATGGGGAGGTACTAAAAGGGAAGTGGGAGAGAAGATTCCCCAACTCAGGGATAATATGAATGTGGGTAGTCCAAAACATCTTAATAACTATGTTGTACCCAAATGAAAGAAAGAAAGTAGGAAAGGGGACAAATAATTCCAAAAGATTTTCCAAATCTATATGCCATAGGTCATGAGATTTTCTAAGTAGTGAGTCAACAAAATTTGTTAGGAGAAATTTGGATTATAGCTCAAATAAATCACTATTTATGTATTATTGATGATATGAATGCAAACATACAATTAAAATCAAATAGTCATTAGTTTCTTATAGTACTCTAATTTTGTCTGAGTTTATATAATCACTAATCAACAATAATGTTAAGAAAAATAAATCTCATATATGGATCTTGACTTTTATACAGTGTATTGCCAAACACTTCTCTATAATATTCACTCGTTTAACGCTTCTTGAATATTCCAATATCATCAATTTGCTTCAAGCCTTTGTGTGTAGAAATGACCCCTTGATTCTACCGATTTCTTGAGCGATGAAGTGTTCGAAGATTTGAGAAGAACTCTGTCATGTGTGTATCCTTCCACACAATCACTACCAAGGAAATCTAGAGAGAGTAACCTCCTTATTTTCACTAAAATTTTCTAGCATCAATGACAACAACCTCAATCTTGCATGCTACCTGAAAAATCTCAACCAAATCTGCAAGAATGTTTGAACTTTCAAAAGTGAGAGGGTGTTGGTTTCATATAAAATCACAATGTTGATTATGAGATTTTCTAAGTTGTTTTTTAAAATAAGATGACAAAATGATTTTATATGTGCTTGATATCAAGCACACAAATGAATGGAAAAAGTTAGTTAGACTTGAGTCAAGTGAACAAATGAAGTGGAATAAGAAGAAAACGTAGTTTTGACCCTATTTCTCATCTGATTCAAATTAAAGACCCAGTGATTTAAATCAAGTGTAAATTTTGATTTAAATTAATCAAAACAAAGCCAACAGAAAAATATGGAAAAACAGTTTGATTATTGTTCCGGCTCGGCCCAATCCTTCTTATTGGGCCAGAAAGATTGATCCATTCACTTCGGTCGACGTCGAGCACAATCATGAAAAGTGGTCCTCAGTCGACCACCAACGATCCGGACCTAAGGAGATCCTCTAACGGCTAATATTAACCGTTTCCTATCTTCACGGACCCCTCGATCCGCTCTGCACCTAACGAACCAATAGTATTCTAGCCAGTCTCTTATAAAAACCCTCTCATTTGAGAGGGACAGGTATTCATTTTTCAACCCTAACACTAGTACTTGCTCACTCTCGCTCGGATACTTACTTTAGCATCGGAGTGCCTTGCAGGTACACCCCTTTTTCTTCCTCAAACGACCACGTCCGTCCGCTCTCGAGACCAGCCGCATCGGATCCTGATCTCCAGGTACGATCAGGTGGCGCCGTCTGTGGGAACGTCTAACTTCCCCGTTCTTCTTTCAAGATCCTCAAAGAACAAAAGTTTTAACAAGATCCATGGCTGCTCGGGACAACCAGGAAAATCGATCGAATGATGGCATGATTCTCACGCAACATGAGAGCAACGTCCAACCTCCCCTACATGATGATACCGTGCGCGACCAACCAGAAGGGAAGGCAGCATCACCTTCACCCGATCGCGACCAACCCTTGGAGAGTCGCCCGGAAACTCTTTTTCCTTCGACTCCTTCGGGGTCAGATTTCGCAGCGTTGGCCGAAATCCTAAATCAAACAAACTTGTTACTCCTCGCTCATGGTGAAAAGATCGCCCGACTTGAGGATAACTCTCGTCGACCTCATTCTTCCAAGAGACCTCAAGGGGAGCACACTCCGTCTCCTCCGAAGAAAAGGAGAGGAAACACCGACGAATCAACAGGAAACAAACGCTTTCGTCAGTCATCTCCATGACCCTCTCCTAAAAGAAAATCAAGAAGGAGCAGATCAAGATCCGCTTCCCCTCGAAGAACAAAGAAACGCGATCACAGATCATCACTTGTTTCCAGTGACGACGAAGACGCTCGGGGTCCCTTATCCTCTGAAATTATGGCGGCCAAACTCCCAAGAGGCTTGGAGAAACCTCCTCCTTTAGGTTCATACGACGGGACTACCGACCCAGACGAACACATCGAGAACATCGATGCCTTGCTCGACTATCGGGGTGTTCGGGGAGCAATTAAATGTCGACTTTTTCCCACGACGCTGAGGAAAGGGGCGATGACGTGGTACAAAAGCCTTGAGGCTGAATCCATCACATCGTGGAAACAACTTGGACGCACGTTCTCTAGGCACTTTACTGCATCAATACGACACCCTAAGACAGAGGCTTCGCTCGAAGCAATAATCCAGGGGAGAGACGAACCTTTACGAACTTACATCGAAAGGTTAAATAAAGAGGCAGTTCAAGTATCCACGACCGACGACATGAAAAAGTATCTGCTGGAACGAGGGTTGCGCCCCTCGACCGATTTCCATCGGGCGGTCGGTATTGAAACCCCGGCCACCCTTGACGCGTTCTTGCTAAAAGCCCAAGCTTACATCCAATATGAAGAAAAGCAAGCGGCCAGTTCAGTAAGAGACGCTCGACGCCGTGAAGAAGCCAAACCACACCGAGTTGATGAACCCTCGACATCTCGTCGGGGAGGAGACAAAAGAAAGGACGAACGCTCCCGTGAACCACGGGAGCACCGGGGACCTATCGGTCGTTTCCACGAATACACGCCCCTCCTAGCCTCCAGGGAGAAAATTTTGTCTGAATGCGCTAATTCGGAATTCAAACAGGCGGGAGTACGTTTTCCGAGGCAATAGCCTAGCAAGCCCGGCACAGATAAAACGAAATACTGCAGGTTCCACAAGAGTCATGGGCATAACACAGAGGATTGCATCCACCTCAAGGACGCGATCTAAATCCTCATCAAAGACGGACACCTGAAACAGTTCACAAAGTCCAGAGATAATCCTCGACAGGATACACAAGAGACCCAGAAAATCGAAGAGGTCGTGCCCATCCCTGCGGACGCTAACATGCAAGTCGCCCTGAGCATTTATCGCCCGGAAGATTTCTTCTTACCAGACCACACCAAGGGCGCGGGATACCTCTCCTCCCACAGTCCATGGGAAGTTTTCCCTTCGGCGATGGTCATATCAGGAGGAGGCTTCAATAAAATCACGGTCGGTTCCGTAAAGAGAAAATTCGACCAGTTAATCGCCAAAGGGCCCGCGCAAAACGCCACTTTAGATCCCCCGAGGGAAGGTTCCATACCCCTCGCATTCTATCGAGAAGAGCTCCTGGGAGGAGCACCCAACGCCAGCATTCCTTTACTCATCCGAGCACGCATGGCGAACTTCGATGTAAGGAGGATATTGGTGGACCAAGGAAGTTCATGCGACATCATGTACTCCCAACTGTTTTCAACACTCCAACTGAACGAAACACATCTGACTCCGTACGTCGGATCAGATCTGCAAGGTTTCAACGGAGCAGTATCCCGACCATGGGGTTATGTTGACCTGTTTGTCACTTTCGGGGCGAGCGAGACAGCCAGGACGGTTAGGGTCCAATTCCTTGTCGTGGATTGCCCGTCACTATACCAATGCATATTAGGACGACCAACTCTAGCCGAGTTGATAGCCGAGTTGATAGCCGTGTCATTCGGGCAGAGTTGCCACATTGCACGGAGACGTCGACGCTGCCCGCAGATGTTTCGAGGCAACATCAAAAGGCCTCAGCTCGATATCATACCAACCAGTTTCCCCGACACTGGATCCACCAGATGTGCCCAAGGCCTTCCCTCAAGTCGATTCAATCGACTTAGACTGCAGGTTTTCAAATAGTAGCGAGAGCATCCAGAGACCAGCAGAGGCCTTAGCCCGACCAATACCAGACGGAGATTTCGAGCTAATTCCTTTGGGAGAAGATCCTGCCCGGTGCGTCAAGATTGGGGCACACATGCCCGAGTTAGTGAAGCGACAGTTGGAAGCTTGCCTCAAAGGGAACGCAGACTTGTTTGCATGGAGCGCCGCAGAAATGCCAGGGCTCGACCCCGAAACAGCTTGTCATCACCTCTCTATCGACCCAACACATAAAGCGGTCGCTCAACGAAGGAGAAAGCAGTCGAGCGAGAAGACTGAAGCTGCCGAATCTGCCGTTAAAAACCTCCTAGAGGCTAAATTTGTAACCGAGGCCAGGTATACGACCTGGCTCTCAAATGTTGTACTTGTGAAAAAATCTAGTGGAAAATGGAGGATGTGCGTTGATTATACCGATCTCAATCGGGCATGCCCGAAAGATGCATACCCTTTACCTAACATCGACAAGTTGGTCGACAACTCGTCCGGATACAAATTATTATCCTTCATGGACGCATACTCGGGGTACAATCAAATACCCATGGCCGTGTCTGACATAAAATACACGGCCTTCATGACCGAGTCGGGCAATTATTTTTACAACGTTATGCCCTTCGGTCTAAAAAACGCGGGAGCGACGTATCAGCGCATGATGAATAAAGTTTTCCGAACCGAAATCGGAGACATGCTCGAAGTATACATGGACGACATGATCGTCAAATCTCAACGGGAAATGGACCACGCGTCCCATTTGCGAAAAGTTTTCGACCAAGCACGAAAGTGCAAAATGCGTTTCAACCCTGAGAAATGCACCTTTGGTGTCCGAGCGGGAAAATTTCTCGGATTCTATTTGACCGAACGAGGCATTGAGGCAAATCCCGATAGGTGTCGAGCGTTCGCGGAGTTCCCAACTCCCACGTCAAAAAAGTCCATACAATCACTAAACGGGGTCATTACCTCCCTGGCCCGATTCGTGGCAAAATCTGCTCAACACGCTCTCCCCTTTTACAAGCTCCTCCGTAAAGAAGCAACGTTCGAGTGGACAGCAGAATGCGAGTTAGCACTATCCCACCTGAAAAAAGCATTAAGTGAACCTCCAGTCTTATCCAGACCGGAGGAGGGGGAGACTCTATATCTCTACCTCGCGGTCGCGAACGAAGCAGTAAGCGCGGCCCTTGTGCGCGAACGACCCGAAGGGCAAAAACCCGTGTATTTCATGAGCAAAGCTCTCCACGGCCCAGAAGTTCGGTACCTTCAGATAGAAAAGGTTGCATTGGCCCTCCTTCTCGCAGCTAGAAGACTACACCACTACTTCCTGGCTCACACCATCATCGTAAGGACCGATCAACCCATAAGACAGTTGCTCGGTCGACCAGACATGGCCGGCCGAATGTTAAAATGGTCACTAGAACTATCTGAATTCGACATCAAATTCGAAGGAAGACAAGCCCTCAAAGCTCAAGCACTGGCCGACTTCGTGGCTGAACTTACCTTCACCGAGCAAGACCCGCAAGCTTCATCCAAATGGGTTATTTTCGTAGACGGTGCATCTGGCCCAACGGGCAGTGGGGCCGGTATCATCCTGGAGAGCGAAGAAGGGAACGTCATCGAAGTATCCTTGACTTTATCTTTCCCTACTTCTAATAACCAAGCGGAGTACGAAGCCTTCCTGGCAGGCATACGGCTCGCGAACGACCTAGAAGCAGAAGAGATCACAATTTGCACAGATTCCCAATTGGTCGCGAGCCAAGTCCGAGGAGATTTCCAAGCCAGAAGTGATAGCATGGCCGAATATCTAGCCCTCGTAAAAGACGAAATAAAGCAGTTTAAGAGTGTGGAAGTCAAACACGTTCCACGGGAAAGCAACGCCCGCGCAGATATCCTGTCCAAACTGGCGAGCACTAAAAGGAAAGGAAACAACAAGTCCGTCATACAAAAACTGCTCCCCCAACCAAGTATCGGGCACTCATCACCCTGCATACACGTTAACCTAGTGGGCGACACGAATTGCTGGATGACCCCAGTATTCAACTATCTAACTAAAGGAGAATTACCAACCGACCCGAAAGAGGCTAGTACCATACGACGGAGGGCATGCTCATACTCTTTAGTAGGCGGACGTATGTATCGTCGAGGATTCTCTACACCCCTCCTCAGATGCGTAGAAGAGGAAAACATTCCACACGTTCTAAAGGAAGTACACGAGGGAATCAATGCGCAGCATCCTGGCGGACGTTCGTTAGCTCGAAAAATTCTGAGGGCAGGATACTACTGGCCCACCCTACAACACGACGCAAAGGAACATGTAAGAAAATGCGATAAATGCCAACGACACGGAGACGTGCACGTAGCACCTCCATCCGAGCTAAAATCGTTATCATCGCCCTGGCTGTTCGCATGGTGGGGAATGGACATTCTAGGACCCTTCGTCGTTGGGTCTGGTCAGAACAAATACTTAATTGTAGGCGTCGACTATTTCACCAAATGGATAGAAGCTGAGGCCCTGGCCAAAATCACTGCACTCAATATACTTCGATTCTTTAAAAGAAACATCCTCGCTCGATTCGGAGTGCCCCTCGCCATTGTGACCGATAACGGGACCCAATTCACAGATAGACATTTCAAAGAATTCGTTGCGTCAATGGGAACAAAACAACACTTCGCTTCAGTCGAGCACCCTCAGACTAACGGGCAAGCAGAGGCCGCAAACAGGGTAATCCTGAGAGGTCTGAAACGAAGGTTGGACGAGCATAAAAAACACTGGGTCGAGGAGTTACACAGCGTACTATGGGCATATAGGACCACTCCTCATTCAACGACCGGAGAATCCCCATTTCGATTAGCATATGGGACCGAGGCGGTAATTCCAATAGAAATGCACGTCCGATCAAGACGCACGGAATTCCCCATGGAGCAAGATATTAATGATGAAGCTTTGAGAGATGAGCTCGACATGGTCGAAGAAATTCGGTCGGAAGCCGCTCTTCGAGAAATTACTCTCAAACAAAAGATAGTCGCTCGATATGATTCCAAGGTCATCAGGCGAACGTTCGAGGTAGGCAGCCTTGTCCTTAGAAGAAACCACAGGGATCCCCGCGAGGGAAAACTAACGCCCAACTGGGAAGGCCCATATCGCATCCGGGCGAAAACCGAGAACGGCGCTTATTACTTAGAAAATTTACACGGGGAAGAGCTCGCTCGGCCTTGGAACGCCGAGAAACTCAAACAGTACTATAGTTAAATCAGTCACCTCGCTCAACTACCAAGCAAAGAGAAGAAGAGACTAACGAAAAACTGCGTGCCTAGGTACGAGCACGTCAGCCTAAATATAACAAAGCAAGCAAGACCTCTTTTCGAGCAAAAGGGAGACTTGTCGCACGAACGGATACTCAAACGAGTCCGGCGTCGCCTAAGTACCACGACCAGGTAGAACCCCAGCTCGTGATGGGACGTTCACGCCACGGAGCCCGGGCCATTATCTTGACTCGGGCACCGATCGAGGATAAAACCCTCCAAGACTGATTGGTTCCCCTAACCAACAGGTCGTCCATACCCCCCGTATCTATCCAATCGTTTCTAATTAATGCAAATACGAGCGTCAAACACTTAGTAAAAATAACAACAAATTATGTCCTCCGACGGACGCATGATTGCGAGCAAACAATATATATGCAACCGACCCCCAGGGTCAAACACTTAACATTTAAAAGAGATGCGGCAACAAAAGGCCGACTTGTTCGGAGTTACAAATAAAGGGGGCCACGCCCCCCAAAACAAAATACATTATAAATTACAAGGCACGCAGGCCACCAATTAATTATCTTCACCCACCGTGCGGCTTTCCTCTGCACGAGCTTCCTCCTGGTCCGGCTGCTCCTCTGGTTGATCAGGCTGGGCAGTCATCCCCGGCTGAGAGTCGGCCACCACCAAGTCCGCAGGAACCACAATCTGACCATCCACCACCTTGTAAAGATAATTCATCCGATCAACATCCAAGGCTAGGTCAGGGTGGAGAGCCTTTACTTGGTCCACCGCATTCTGGAAACTGAACTCAGTAGACGCGTTCAGATCTTCCATATCTTGGTCGATCCGAGCGAGAAGCTGAGCCCTCGTCACCAAATGTTTGGTGTCCTCGTCCTCATCCTCCTTGGGGCAAAAGGCATCTTTTAGCTTTTTATTCTGCTCGAGCAACCTCTTCTTGTCGACCTCTAATTTGGCGATGATCGTCGCTCGCTCAGCCGACTCTGTGGTGACCTTTTTTACCTCCTCTGTGGACGCCGTCAGCTTGGCCTCGGAAGCAGCCAACTGTTCCTTGAGTTTGTTGTTCTCCCGCTCCAGCACAGGGGACCCCTCGGCCGTCATCCAAGCCATGGTCAGGACCCGCATAACCGCGCTCGCGTCCTGGGCCAAAGAAAGCCGCCGAGCAGGACGATCCATCCCCTCCAGGAACAGAGAGTCCGCCCGGTCCACATCCATAGTATTCCCCTCGAAAAAGTTCCGAACAACGAAACACGGGGGTATCCCATGCCTTGGCTTTGGGGGAGCGCCGACCGTCAGATCCACAGTAGTCGTCGCCTTGTGTTTCTTCATCAAAGAGCCGGTAGAGGCCCCTGGAGAGCCCTGGACCAAAGGACCCGAGCCTGAACCGCTTGCTTCAGTCAGCCTGGTCTGCACGCCCCTCGACCGCTTCCGCTGCTGCTGGACCAAACGCTCGTGGATCTTGTCCAGAGGATTTGTCAAAGAACCTGAAAAGAAGAACAAAACCAAAATTAGCTACGAGCAACAAAGTCAAATCAAAAACTTAACGAGCATAAGCAAACAGATACCAAAAAAGTCAGCTATCTCCTGCCCGTTATTACAGGCCAGCAGATCAGTAACACTGATCAGGGGACGCTCCAGAGCTTCTCCCCCATCTTGATCGACCATAACTTTCCCTTCCCCGTCCAATAAAGGGGTCGGAGTAAAAGAAGCTATCAACTTTCTAAAAGCTTCGAAGCTGGCCGCATCATCGTCATTCAAGGTGTCCCCCACCTGAACAAATTCCCCCACTGGTCGCTCATAATGCACATGACTCCAGGAGAAGGGAAACATCCATAATCTCCTCGGAATCACTTCACCTTGGTCATCCAGCCTGGGCTCGTCGTTCTCATCGGTATCAATTCCGAGAAAACTCATAGCTCTCACGGCCGCATCACTCGCAGGCTTTATCAAGAAGTAGTCGGTCTTGAAAGCCCGAATGGATTCTGAGTGGGCCTTGAAGATCTTGGTCCGCTGCTTAAAAGACACGAACCCCTTCCGGTCGGTTCCCCGCCCGACTTGGCGTTGTAAAGAGAAGAGGCGGAAGAAGAGAGGAAGCGTGGCCCCGACGCCCAGGAATGTGCACGTCATCTCAAACGCCCTCAGGAAGGCGTATGAGTTAGGATGCAGCTGAGAAGGGGCTATGCAGAGGTGTCCGAGCACAGCGCTCACAAAATCGCTGAAGGGTAGCCTCACCCCCAAGACCGAAGTAGCGTATTCATACATAGAGAATGCCCGACCGTGAAAGTCTGAGAAGATGCGGTCGTCGTCTCCCGGGCAGGTCACGACCCAGTCAGCAGGATCCCCAACAACTGGCAGCGGCTCCGACCGAGGTCTTGAGAAGGAAGACACTTTGTCCAGCAAGTCCTCAACCACCCACTCTTCGGGCGAGACCCTCGACTGGGCAGGACACTGAGGCGATTCTGTCGACTGCCCCGTGGTACTCGTACTCGAACTATCCGAAGAGCTTCCCGAGCTTGAAGGCATGGACGCAGACGATTCCGTACTCTCCGAGGACGTATCCTCAGAAAGCACAACCAGCGGATTCCCGAGCAAGTTATCACCTAAAAAGCAGAGGAAAGGCATCAGTGAATTCGATTAAGAATATCAAATCCACCCTTCCACCGCTCAACAAGTGAAAGGGCGCGCCTCAGCTCAAAAACTATGTTCCGAGCTGTAGCCCTGGCTAACCATTGCTCGAGGCAACAGCTGACGCCCAACAGTACAGATGACAGAAATCTACCCAAAAATCTAAAGTCTAAGTCGACCAAGATCTCCGTCGACCCTGAAGTTAGGGTTCACAGCCGACCAGCTACGGTGGCAAGAACTTTAAGGTTTACTAATCCTAAATCCTAAAACTACCGGTGGAATCACCCTAAACCACATGCATTCTACAAAACTACGCTATATACACTTAAGAGAGAGGAAAAGAACGGTACCTTGAGCTTGAGAAGACATTTTGGAAGAGATTAAGCTTCTGCGAAGGGTGGTCGGCAAGAACTGACGGTGGTCGACGGCTGAGACAACGGCGGCTGAACGGGCAGAGTCTTGAGAGAGAAGATGAAACGAAAAGGTCAAAATGGGCTCTGAGAATCCTATTTATAGGAAAGAAGACACGTGTGCGCACGCGTGACCCCTATACGCTAGCCCCTAGACTAGCCGTCAAATCATTAATAGGCGCGAATATCCAGATATTCCAGCTTTTCGTTTCATATTCCTCTACCGAGCAACGTATCGTTTGCCCAGATGACCGACAACATAGATCCTCGACCATGACATCACACTCCGTCGATCACTACATCGTTTTTAAGTCACTGCTCGACAGCACGAGCAATGACTTGGGGGGCTCCTGTTCCGGCTCGGCCCAATCCTTCTTATTGGGCCAGAAAGATTGATCCATTCACTTCGGTCGACGTCGAGCACAATCATGAAAAGTGGTCCTCAGTCGACCACCAACGATCCGGACCTAAGGAGATCCTCTAACGGCTAATATTAACCGTTTCCTATCTTCACGGACCCCTCGATCCGCTCTGCACCTAACGAACCAATAGTATTCTAGCCAGTCTCTTATAAAAACCCTCTCATTTGAGAGGGACAGGTATTCATTTTTCAACCCTAACACTAGTACTTGCTCACTCTCGCTCGGATACTTACTTTAGCATCGGAGTGCCTTGCAGGTACACCCCTTTTTCTTCCTCAGACGACCACGTCCGTCCGCTCTCGAGACCAGACGCATCGGATCCTGATCTCCAGGTACGATCAATTATAATCAGGTGTAAATCCTTATTCTAAACAAATCAACCAGAGGTGACAAAAAAAAGCTTGATTCGAATCAGGTGCAAATTATAATTTGAATCAAAGTGATTTAAAAGTTTTGGTTTTCCTCTATTAAATTTGATTTGAGACAGGATATGGGCTTGATTCCAATCAAACACACAAAATCTCAATTTTTCATGGTTTTCAAAATACTTTGAGATTTTTCTTTCCACTGAACTTTAATCAATAACTTACATGGTTTTTATTTCACTGACTCATGCAATTGGCTAAAATCATCATGATCCAGTTCAATCATAACTATTAGTTTATGCATGCTAAAGATGAATCGTTTCAAACTTGATTTAGAGACGACGTGAAATTAAGAAGAAGACTCACTAAATAAAAGTAAATGAAAATGAAAGCGATAAGATTAACAATAAAACCAGAGTATTAGGGTATTCCCCATAAATGTATTAGGAACATGCAACTACATTAATAGGAAAAAGAAATAGAATATTTTCAACTCATGGCAAAGAGGAATGTGGGTTAGTTCAAACATCTTAATAACTATATTGTACCCGATTAGAAGTAAGAGGGTAGAAAAGGCACAAATGATTCTAGAATATTTTCCAAATCTACCTGTTATGGGTCATGATATTTTCTAAGTAATGATTCAATAAAAGCTGCTAGAAGAAATTTGGATTGTAGTTCAAATAGAGCATTATTTATGTACGATTTTTAATATGAACGAAGGCATACAATTAAAATCAAATAGTCTTTAATTTCCCTAAAATATTTTTTTGGTATTTGGTTGACAGGTTGTTCATATATAACAGGTGATAGACTTGAACCCAAATTTTTATTTCTTTCATAGCTATTGTGAGGGGCTAGTCCCCAAATCCCAACTTCTACGAGATTAATATAAAAAAATTCAGAGTCAAGAGCTTCTTTTATACATCTTTATCATATCTAAAGTGTGGTAAAATTAGAACAAAAATTTGTTTTCATCCATGATTGATATGGTCATGCCTTTGACATGATTACCCCTTTATAAGATAGCCACATAATTACCCCTTTATATGCTAGTCACCCATGATATGGTCATGCCTTAACGTGGTTACCCCTTATAAGTTAGCTAGTCCTTCAGCGTATGGAACTTGATGGGCTTTTATGTCAACAAGGAATAGACTAAGCAAGGTGCAGGTGCCAAGATGACAAGGTGAATGACATTACTTTTCCAATCTAAAGTGGTGTTATGTGGGGAAAAAACTTTAAAATTCAAAAAATCCATTTTTAAATACACTTCAAATACATCAAATTCATGCGTAAGTGATACACACCCTTATTTGCCAAAAAATAGTCTATAAATATTTGTGAAATAAATCCAAAAATATACCTTCGTAAGATTTATTTTTCACAATGATCCATGTTTTTCACTATTCGGGTTTCATAGTATTTATAAGTTTTTTGTTGTTAATATTTGAATGATTTTCATTTTACGTCTTTGTCTTCTTTCATTAATTCGTAGAGCTAGTCCTGAACTGCATATTACCATTTTAGAAAATAATAATAAAAGGAAAAACACTTCCAATGTAGGAAGAGAACTTCCAGAAAGTTTGTGTCAAAGCTCCATTTTATATGTAAACCCATATTGGGGTTAAATAGATGTACTTGTCACCTCCAAAAGGGGATATGATTACACTTTTGCCCTTGTTATAAATTATCGGATTTTAAAAAAGTTTTGTTAAATTTTGGATTTTTCATGCAGTTATCGGATATTTCGTGAAATTTCCTCCAGTTTGGAAGTACAATTACTAATTTATTGAAAAATCATTGAATATTTTGTAAAAGTATGCAAAATTGTCGGACATTTGCAAAATCGTTGGTAAAAATTTAAGGTTTTCTGGAAAAAAATTGAAGAACTTCCGAATTTATAAAAAAATCCATATAGTAGTTACCAGATATTTGAAAAAAAAATCGAAAAAAAATAAACCTGCCTGATTTTTTTTAAAAATCCGATATGAATCAAAAGTTCAGGAAACTTGAAAAGTCTGGTAAGCAAGAATGAAATTTTGGAAAACCATTTGTTTTACTTTTTTAACAAAGTTAAGCGGATAAAACATATACATATAATTCAAAAGTGTTATCATATCAATACAAAACAAATTATATTGACTTCCTAGCTATTTCTTCCCAGTGCCTAATACATCCCACATATGTTGATTTTCATGCTCTTGCCACTTAACTATAGTTCTCTCTCCATCATTCTGTGACAAGAGGCAAAGGACAATTGGGTTTCAACTTCGCCTGCATCCAATAATTATTGTTAATAAAACCAACTACAATTATTGTTTCTACATGAAGATATGCATGGAGTTATCACTAATGGGAAGAATGTGATGTTAAGGTTCATGGACAACGAGACCAATATAACATTGTATCTACAAGCAATAAGGTAACCCATATCAGGAATCTTCATCCACTTCTCACAACCCTGCACACCAAATACATCAACCCGTAATGCATTCCTAAATTTCGGCACCGTATCATAGAATAAATTGGAATACAGTTGATGGTGTTGACAAAATTAAGTATTTAATTATGTCTGAATTAAAGGCGAAGACTCTTTGCCCCATCCAAGTAAAGATGCAATAGCCAGAAAAACCACAATTTCCATCGTCTCCCACATTAACAATGTGATAAATGTAATGATCTAAGATAACACGAAATTGAGACAAATATTTAAGTTTTGAAGACATGTTACAAAGTTGAATTTCAATTGGTTTTGCATTTGATCTCTTTGTACACTGACTTCCCTGTGACCCCTCAACATACTCCCATTGGGAAGGATCACAATGCACATCATTATGTTCACCATTTTTACTTTTATTATTTTCCTTCTTTGGCTTGTACTTCACTGGTGGTAGACACATGGAAGTTGTGGATGAATGTGTTAGTTCTGGTTCTTTCTTCTCCATCACCCTCTGGCCTAAAATATCCAATGTACCGAAATACTTCTTTATCTCTTCATACTCTTCTTCTAAATTAAGTTGTGTCCCGCTATCTTCTTCAGTGACCACGTGTTCTTCAATAATTTTTTTTCTCCAAAATACATGTTGCGGAATATTGTAACAAACCCTAGTACGAATAACATGCCCTCAAAGTCTGCTCACATGTTGTTGTTTAATTGGGCCTTGTGTTATGGATCCAATTGTTTAAGTTAGCTTGTAATAGGTAATTGTTAAAAAGCTCGTTAGGTTAGTGTGTTAGTTTTCTTATAAATAGCATATTAGTCTCTCATATTCTGTATAAGGGAAAATATGATGGTTAAACCCTAATTCAAAAGTGAAAGAGGTTATTTATTATTCTTGTATACTTGTAAATTTTGTTTATATAGAAAGGAAAGAATAATAGTTTATAACCAATCCTCGTTGTTATCTTTGGTTACCCTAAACCCTAACCCATGTGGGTTTCTTGACAGATCAAGGAACCAATTATACTTTGTGTCTAGGGCATCCGATTCACAACAGATTGGTGCGATGAGCATGGAGAAAATGTATTCAACAAAGTATGATATTGAAAATTTCACCAGAGTGAATGACTTCGGTCTGTGGCGCTTGAAGATGAAATCCCTACTTGTTCAGCAGGGTTGCTTGGAAGCGTTGAAGGGAGAGACGACCATGAATGTTGTGTTAACGGAAGCTGAAAAGACGACCCTGATTTAGAAAGCACACTGCGCAATATTGTTGAGCCTTGGTGATAAGGTTCTTCGACAGGTATCAAAGGAGACGACAAAATTAGGGTTATGGTTGAAACTTGAAGGTTTGTTCATGACCAAATCGTTGGTGAATCGACTCTACCTGAAGCAAGCTTTGTATTCATTCAAGATGAGTGAAGACAAAATGTTGGCTGAGTAGTTGGATATGTTCAAAAACCTGATTCTTGATCTTGAAAATATTGATGTGAAGATCGTTGATGAAGATCAAGCATTGTTGTTGTTATCTGTTTTGCGTAGAACACTTGCTCACTATAAATAAACCATCTTGTATGGAAGAGAGTCTCTGACATTTGAAGATGTTCAATCTGTATTGTACTTTATGGACTTGAATGAACAAAAAGAGCATAAACCTTCGACGGTAGGTGAAGGTTTGGCCGTTAAGGCGAAATTCTTGTGAAATGATGGTAAGTTCGACAAGAAGAAGGGTAAAAGTCAGCATAAATCTTATGGTGGTGAAGCATCTGGTGTTCGATGCTATCATTGTAAGAAGGAGGGTCACATTTGAAAGGTGTTACCTAAATGCATGAACGATCATGGAGGTAAGGATAATGGTAATGCTGTCATTTTATAAGATGATTTTGACTCATCTGATGTTCTTGTGTTTTCAAGCGGCGACTCAAGAAAAGAATGGATTATGGATTCATGTTGCACTTGGCACATGACTTCAAATAAAGATTTGTTTGAGGAGCTATATTATCAAGATGGTGGATCGATGCTGCTAGGAAACAATAAATCTTGCAAAATTGTAGGTATTAGATCTGTTAGATTCAAGCTCCATGATGAGTCAATAAGGTTATTGACTGAAGTTAGGTATGTACCTGGCTTGAAGAGAAATTAGATTTCTCTTGGTGAATTCGGCAATAATGGATATGTTTTTCAAGGAGAGAAAGGTATCCAATGAGTCATGCAGGGATCGAAGGAAGTCTTGAGAGACGTGAAGAAACAAGGCTTGTATATCCTTGAGGCTGAAGTTTTAAGTGGTTCGAACTGGGGAAACATAACCTTCTAGGTGGTTACAAAGTCGAGAAGTTGGGTTTTGTGAACGTGTATTTGGCAAATCCTGTAGGGTGAAGTTTAACAAAGGTAAACAAAGAACATATGGATCCCTTGATTACATCCACGCTGATCTTTGGGGGCCTGCAAGGAGTCCTTCATATTCAGGTGCAAGGTATTTTATATCCATAGTTGATGATTATTCTAGAAAGTTATAGGTATTCATTCAGAATACTAAGAATGAAACTTGAAAATTTCAAGAGTTGGAAGGTTCTGGTTAAAACTCAAACTGGCAGAAAGGTCAAGAGGTTGAGATCTGATAATGGCCTTGAATTATGCAACGAAGCTTTTGACAGTTAATTTGTCAAGTCTGGGATTGCAAGGCATAAGACTGTAGCAGGTAATCCTCGGTAAAATGGTCTAGCTGAGAGATTCAATCGAACAATCCTCTAAAGGGTTAGATGCATATTGGTTAGTGCTGGATTGAAGAAGGTGTTTTGGGCTGAGGTTGTTTCGACAACAACATATCTGATAAACAGGTGTCCTTCAACTGCGTTAGATATGAAGACACCTGAAGAAGTTTGGTCGGGACATCCACCAGATCTCGACAAATTGAGAGTATTTGGTTGCATAACATATGCTTATATTAGGGAAAACAAGGTCGAACCTAGAGCTCTGAAATGCATGTTCATGGGATACTCAGAAGGAGTCAAAGCTTATAGGCTATGGTGCCTAGATCCAGGTCACATGATCTGTATCACCAGTCGAGAAGTAGTTTTCAGTGCAGCTGAGATGGCTTTCAAGAAAACTGATGATGTTGTCGAAGAGATGGAACAGGGATACATTCCAGTTGAGGTGGAACATAGTGATGTTGAATTGCATGACCTAGATAAAGTCAAAGAAGAAGCATAAATTGTTGTCAAAGATGAGGAGACTTATAATGACTATGTGCTAGCAAGAGATAGGTCGAGAAGAGTCATCAAGCCACATTAGAGACTTGTTTATAGAGATCTTATAACTTATGCCTTAATATCTGCAAGTGAAGTTCTAGACGAAGAACCTAAAGACTATAAGGAAGTTACGAGGAGTCAAAATAAGACTGAATGGTTAAAAGCTATGGGTGATTAGATAAAATCTCTTCATGATAACAACACATAGGAACAAATTAAAAAACCTGACGGAGCCAGGTTAGTCAGTTGTAAATGGATTTTCGAAGTTA
Source organism: Lathyrus aphaca (assembly GCA_963966055.1). Classification (NCBI taxonomy): domain Eukaryota; kingdom Viridiplantae; phylum Streptophyta; class Magnoliopsida; order Fabales; family Fabaceae; genus Lathyrus; species Lathyrus aphaca. The sequence goes on from OZ014525.1 coordinate 3,949,431, forward strand.
AGAAAGGAATCGAATAAGTGTCATCGAAGAGATACAAGGAAAGGCTGGTTGCACTGGGTTTCACTCAAAACGAAGGTGTCGACTTTAATGATGTGTTCTCTCCTGTTGTGAATCATAGATCCATTCGAATGTTACTTGCCATGGTGGCACAATTCGAACTTGAACTGGAAAAGATGGATGTGAAGATTGTGTTCTTGTATGGTGATCTTGATGAGACAATCCTGATGAGGCAACCTGAAGGGTATGTCGAAGAGGGGAAAGAAGAGTATGTGTGCAAACTGAAGAGATCTTTATATGGGCTGAAACAAACTCCTTGAAAGTGGAAGAGGAAATTCGACAAGTTCATGGAACGCATAAGTTTCATCAGAAGTCAGTTAAACCATTGTGTTTACTTTCGACTTTGACCTGGTAATTCATTTTTTATTTTGTTGCTTTATGTGGATGATATTCTAATATAAAGAAAAAATGTCGAAGATATAATGAGGGTGAAGGTTGAACTCAATAAGGAGTTCGATATGAAGGATCTGAGAGTTGCATCCAGGATTCTTGGGATTGACATCCAGAGAGATATAAAGCATTCGAAATTATGCTTAACTCAAGATGCATACCTGAAGAAGATTCTCAATAAGTTTGGTACGTCGAATTCAAAGCATGTATGCAGTTGATAAAGTTGCATGAAGAAAGCTAGTTTGTTTCTTGTTGGTATAGGGTGTGTTCCAAGGTGGAGATTTGTGGAATATTGGAACAAACCCTAGTACGAATAGCAAGTCGTCAAAGTCCGCTCACATGTTGTTGTTTAATTGGGCCTTCTGTTATGGATATAATTGTTTAAGTTTGCTTATATCCTAAGTTAGCTTGTAATGGGTAATTGTTAAAAAGTCCATTAAGTTAGTGTGTTAGTTTTCTGATAAATAGCACACTAGTATCTCATATTTTGTATAAGGGAAAATAGGAAAATAAAACCCTAATTTAAAAGTGATAGAGGTTATTTGTTATTCTTGTATATTTGTAATCTTGTTTAAAGAGAAAGGAAAGAATAACAGTTTATAAACAATCTTTGTTGTTATCTTTGGTTACCCTAAACCCTAACCCTTGTGGGTTTCTTGACTGATCAAAGAAACAACTATACTTTGTTTCTAGGGCATCCGATTAACAACACATGTATTGAGTCTAATGGAGTAGACTCTCTTTGTATTTGATACCCTGCAAGTCCACTCGCACAAGATAACATGTGAGTTGTTTTAAGAAAATAACCCATATGTTGTTTTGTCGCAACCAACAAATTTTATCATTTCTAACTCCTTTTCAATGTGTTGTATACATTTTCTTGAAACAAAGTCACGCAATTTGGAGTAAAATTGAGTGTTATACCGATGCTCAATGATGCATACACTTTTCTGAAATGACACTCTAATTAAACCTAATTGTAGCATCAATATGGTGTTAACAACATCCCAACTTCTACATAAATCTCCCCTGCTACTTGATAGTATATTTTTTAGTCTCCAATGAGCATATTCAACCCTAAGAAATATAAGCATAACAAAATGTCATTATTTGATAATTACTAATTTAACTATATTCATATTAACATCAATGTACTTGTTGGTTGTCGTGTTCCCTATATGAGTAACTCTATTAGTCGAACCAGTAACAAACTTTCTTTATATGATATCAGCCAAGTTTCATGCACATACTAAACAAATTTTGGAATATCAATACATACAACTTTATAATGCTTTAGGTGTACCACAAAATCAATCTCTATATTTGAATATATGATATTGTTCAACATATCCATAACATGCTCATGCCTATGTGATTCAACATACTCATTACACTTCATATTGTGAAGGCATGGCTTCTCAAGCATATTTTGATGACAACAACATTACATCAATTCACTTACATACAAGCATAAAAAGGATTGGATCAAAAGACCTTGAAGTATGAACAAGAATGGAGTCTTAATTAAATTGATCAAAAGGTATAATTTTATTTTTTTATGAAGCAATATGTACATAAGTGTTCAAATATAGGATACACTCATGCCATAACATATGAACATATAGGATGCATTGATCCTTGTTTTAAATACTGGTTATATAAGATTTTTTTCTAAAAAATCTTCAAGTAACCGGTTACCAAGGAGGTAGTAACCAGTTACTCTAACGCAATTTTGAAAATAAAAAAGTAATGTTACATCAAGTAACCGATTATCGTTGTGGTAGTAACCGGTTACCACTGTTCCTGCACGAAAAATTGCATCCCTTCATGAAAAATATGTTGTTTTCTTTGTTTTAAAATTATGGCATCTCTTCATAATTGTCATACCTTTTTAGAAAGATGTCTTGAACATTATATAAACTCATTCTCATCAGAATTTTTAGACACCTCCAATATCTTTCATAATTAACTTTTCTCACTCACTTTTCTTCATACTTTCATAAAAAATTTGAGTGCACTTATTCTAAATTTCAAGAGAGTGAAACTTTGCATCAAAACTTTTATATATCTCATCTTAGTGAACACTTATATACTTTTGTGAGTGAAAAATGTATATCAAGAAAAAGATCAATCGGTGGATTGATAACATTGTACTTTCAAGAATTCAAACTTATTGTAAAATCAAGATTGTATTTATTTTTCCCTTGCTATTCAGGATTATTGAAAGCAAGTGTATGCATTGAAGAGAATTGTTCTTCATGCACTTTAGTGTTTAGATTTTAAAGGTGTTAAGAGCCTTTAATCTACATATAGGTTAGATAGTAAGCATCACCATTGGTGTGAATAGGTTGTACAAGAATTCTAACTATAGTGAAATCTCTTTAAATTGAAAGGGAACTGGGTGTACCTTTGGAGTATGGAGGGAACCATGATAATTCTTCGTGTCTTTTTACTTTCCGCACTTTATCATTTCAGCACTTAAGATTTCATAAGGAAGTAAAATAAAAAATTGGCAAAATCTACAAAGAAATTTTACAAGCCTAATTCACCCCCTCTTATGGAACAGACACAACAAATGAGTTAAGTATGGAAACACAACTTCCACAACATTCATCAATGCTAGTTCATGATCAGTAACCAAAATATTTGATAGCAAATTCTCAGAAGTGAACAACTCTTTTAGCTTTTCTAGTGTCCAAGTGAAATTTTCCTCCCTTTCATGTTCTAGATATGCAAAACCAACCGAAAATATCAACTTCGTGGAAGTTACACCAACAATCTCACATAGTGGTAGTCGATACATGTTTGTTGTGTACGTACATTAAATCATCAACAGCCCCAACAACTTCTGAAATAAGTAAATAAAAATAGAAGTATTTGGCATAAAAATTACATGTTTGTTTTGTATGTGCAATCAAAAGTAATCATAAGATGAAACATGATCAACAACTTCACTGAATCAAGGTGCATCTAAAAGATATCAGCAATAACATTGGAAGATTCTTTCTTTCTTGTCAAGTACATGTACTTATCTTCATGAATAAGACTCGGTAGATGGTTTCTTCTTAGTCAACAAACCTCTCTTGCTCGCATTGTATGTATACCTAACCTTATAAACCCGGGTAACACTCGTTAGTTTTTCTGGATCTCCATCTTTCAAAACAACAACTATGTATCTGGGAGCCATATTGTATTTGGTCATTTCATTCACAAACTTTCTTTCATGATCTTTTAAATGATCAAAAATGTCATTCCCATTAGCATATGATTGTGAAACCCACATCTAGTCGTAACCTTCTAGTCACTTTCACTTGGCACATATCTCAACATAAATAGATATTTTCCTTTTATATTATAATTCCCTGCAACCACATATTTCTTCTTATAATTTTCTCCTCTCACAATCCATAATCAATTTATCTTTCCTCCCTCTTATCCCATTTGTGGTATTGGAACGAATGGTAACAACAATACCATGTTGTTTACCAACGAATTGCACTCATGCCAAAATATCAGCCCGAAAGGGGAACATCTAAAATTTACAACGTATTAAAAATATATTATCAATGTATGATATAACAAAAATAATGAATGCACAATTATGCAAAATGTAATCATTTATGTAAAGCATATTGCAACATTGGTGAAAAATTGATTAAAATCCACTTGGAAACCATCAGAAACTGGACCGCACAATTGGAACATATTGAATTACCGAATTTTTTGGTCTACGCAAAAAAAAAAAGGTATACCGAACTTTCCAAAAAAAAAAATGGGTATACCGAACTTTCCAAAATAGATAGTATTCAACACGTTTTCTTAATTTTTCAAAATCTTTGATAAAAAGATTTACAGATTTCGGACTTTACGGATATCCTATAAAACTGCAAAACATTAAGAGCGTTTCCCAAAAATATGAGGAAAAAAATCAACATATATCTGAATTTTTCAAAAAAAAAAAAGCTAGCAAAACTTTTAAGAACTTCCTGCTTTTTTGAAAGAAAAAAAATGGTAAAACTGTATAAAAATTCTGAGTATTTATCAAAAATCCGATAAAGTTTCAACGTAATATAGACGGAAAAAAAAACAATAAAACATCGTACTAGATTTTTAAATGTCTTATAAAAATGAATAAAAACTCAACTTCGTTGAATTTCTTGTACATATATCTTAAGACAAAAACCGGAAATTTTGTTTCAATCAAATTTTTACAAAGAGAATTTTTTATTACAATGTAAAAGCTTGGAAGATAATAAAAAGAGTAAATTTGTAATTAAGAAAAAACATGGAGGTATCAGATATAATTTGGAAAATGACAGATTCCTCAAGGTTGGTTCATTAGATACATATTATCACCACCATTTTAAGCTGAGTAATTGGAAGTTTCTTCAACTTAGAAATCATAATAGCCATATGATTCGTTTTTTACGGATTATAACAAAAAAATATCACAAGGAAAAATGGCAAAACATCATTTGTGTGTCCTAATTTATTAGGATAATTTCTTCAAAGGACAGTTAAAGAAGGAAAAATGGCATAATCATCAAATTTATAAATGTATATATAAAAAATGAGTACTAATTAGGAAACTTTGCTCAACAATCAATTAATAATTGATAGTATACAATGCTAAAAAAGGAATCAAGGCAAAAACTGAAACTAAAAAATCTTTGAAAAAAAACACGTGAAAGAAACAAACAAAATAAAGTACATACTCAATGAAATGTGTATCTATGTTCAAACGTCTATCTGAAAAACTTGTTGATTTAGAAAAATAACCAAACAAGGTGATTTTGAAATAGAGGACAGCTTGATGATATTTTGTAAGGGGGGCTATCACGACAGTGATGATTAAAAGTGTTTTCTACTTGAAATATAAGATGTGCACAAATTTTAAAAAAGCTCGCTATAATCAGTTGACCATCCACTATACTCAAGTGATTATAAGACTGCAATTCTGTAAAGAAAGGAAATTGCCAAATAAGAACAAGCAAGGAAAAATGCAGTGGCAGTTGAGAAGTTGAATACGGGCTTGGAAGAGTTGCGACAAAAAAGAACAGGACTAGAAAATAGCAACAATAGACTTACATGAGAATCTATTCATTGTTTCTCAACAATCATTAGTATATGTTAATACTTTCGAGCTTAAAGACAATCTCAGGAATATAAATTCCCATGTTTGTATTTGGTTTTATATACCGTCAACCTCATTACTATGTTCCAAAACAAACCAATCAAAGAGGATGCATACACAACTTGGTTAATCAAAGAGGATACAGACATAATCGGGCTTATGAGCAAATCTCAATAATATAACTTAAATAACAGATAAAAACTATGATTTAATATAAGTGAAACATTCAAACAAAACAGTGAAAAGAAGACAGAATACTGTAAAATTACTTCCCAATTCCTCAAACGAACACAAGTGATAACAAAACTAAAAATTTGTAGAATAATATTCAGATAGCTAAAAGTACCACAGCAAAAATTGACTGAATTATATTAAAACAGAACCTAATCAAACAAGCTAAATCCCATATCATCGTCACTCTCTTCTTTAGGTTCCTCCTGCCAAATTGAAACAACAACTCAATTAGAAAAACAAACAGCCAGAAATTAACAAAAAAACAGAAAACATAATAAAATAGTCTTGACAAATAAGATACCTTTTTCTCCTCGACAACTGGAGCTGCGGCAGCTGCACCACCACCACCAGCAACTGGAGCAGCGGCAACAGCTCCCGGAGCTCCACTACCAGCAGCACTGGCAATCAAATCCTTAATATTTTTCTTCTCAGCAAGTTTAACAAATAGGCTGGGCCAGTATGATTCAACATCAACCTTTGCACTTTTCAACAGAGTGGTGATATTGTCAGCCTATTAAAAGCAGGTCAAGGCGCAACACATTGAATACAGAATTCAAAATCAAACTATTTCAAACAAATTGAAACCCCGAATCAAACTTAATAAAAAAAAACCTAATTGAGTAAATCTATTTAAAAATAACATGAATTCAAACACTAATTGATTTCAAAAACCCTAATTGAGTAAATTGAACTATAAACACTAACTAGAATTAACAGAAACACTAAGATAATAAATAAGGATACAGTGACGGCAATTTTATCATCTTCAAGGATGAGAAGTGCGTATGAGCAAGCAGTTTCTCCAAGCGACATTTTCACACTACAGACCAGAAAAAATGCAGGAAAATGCGAATCAAGATCTGAAGGAAACGATTGTTGAATAACAAAAAGAAATTATAATAAAATGAAATAGAAGCATGATCGAAACGAAGAGTTGTTACCGGAAATGGGAGGAAACGATAACGTAGACGACGGGAGGGTATGGAGAGTTCTGCAGCGCCGCAAATGTATTGGAATTAGGGTTTGAGGCTTTAAAAGGCAGTGCCAATGGTAATTCTTGGGCTTCTCCAGTTTTGGCCCATTTCAAAATTATATATCTGTATCGCTTGTAAGAAGTGTAGGTAGCAACAATGCTTTCTACTTGGAATATGTTGATTACAAGTTACAAAAACAACCAATAACTTACAAAGAATTTTATTTTATTTTATTTTGTGGTATTTTCTTTTTATAAAAAAAAAAAAAGTTGAATACTTTGATACCTTTAATTATTTTAATTGGGTATTGATATTTTTCAACCAACGTCATTTTTTATTTTATTTTATTTTAAAATAAAGTAAAATTTTATTACAATTTGTAAAAAAATACTGATACTCAACTTAGATTCATAAATATCAAGAATTTACCAAAATGAAAATAATTATAATATATTAATTAAAATTTATAATATGTATACAGATTTATGTTATTAAGAAATTATAAAAAAAAATGTTATATGTGTATCAATTATTGAAAAATGTTAATAATCTGAGACTTTGAGAGGAACACATTCTTAAGATTCAAGTGTTTCATCACTAGACTACACACACGCACGCTTGAATAATAATATTTATAATATAAGATAAATTAGAGTTATGGAATTTAATCTTCTGCCTCAACTTCTACATCTTTCACCTTACCAAAATAAGGGTATTTTGTATCCAAAATTTTTTTTTTTCCAACTAATAATGTCATATGGTTTTATTTCAATTAGATGTTTGTTATTTTTTGCCTTTGATCATTAGGTTATCATTAGGTTGTAATGAGCTGATGATGTCACTTGGTTCAAATTCAAAGCCTACTTTAATTCAAAATGGATAAAATCTTTACTTTTTTTCTCTCTCCTCCATTTTCTCTTTCTTTTCAGTTGATTTATCTCTTTTCTTTGTCACATCAATTTATCTCTCTTCTTCTTTCTTTGCATCTTCCATTTCGTTCTTAACAAGACTATTTTTTCCAAATCTCACTCTTCTCTCTCTCTCTCTCTCTCTCTCTCTCTCTCTCTCTCTCAGACTCACATTTCTTTTGTGTGGCTAACAAGAACATGAAACTCCAACATGGCTATTTTCATCACCAATTTCTCGTCTTTGAAGGTGAGATTTGTGGATTTGAGAAGCATATGCAAGTTCTTCAAGGGTTGTTTAACAGTAACATTGATCTATATTTTTTTAACCTAAATGTTTCACAAATAGTCTCTAATATAGCTGTCAAAATGGGCCCGGCCCATTGGACCACCCCATAATCTCTAGATTTTAGCACAGACCAGACCATAAAAAGTATTAAAAATATAACCCTATCTTTTTGGACCAGTCCATCGGCCCGATGTTTTTTATGGGTCGGGTTTGGCAAGCGGGCTTCGGACTGGACCGTTAAAAACATTAAAAAGTTATAATTTGTTTTGATAAAAAAATAGAAAATTGTTTATTTTAATTCTGAGGGGAAGTTGATAAGTATTGGCTAATGGGATGAAGGAAAAGTTTTATAAGTATTTGAGTGTATATTCAGCTGCTCTTGCACTTTGAAATGTTCTTGATCAACCAAAGTTGGACTTTTTAAACTTTTACTTTAAGAAACTTGATCCAAGTGGCTATGAAGACAATGTAAAGAAAGTGAAGGATGGTTTGTATGATCTATTTTGGTGCAAGGTTGTCAAACTCGCGAGTCTACTCAAACTCTGTAGACTCGACTCGCAGACTCGACTCGTAAACTCGTACGAGTCTATGGAAAAATAAAAAATCTTTTAAAACCTTGTATTTGACACATATATGACACACACACATTTTTAAACTTGTAAATGCCTCATATATGATACAAATATGTATAATAGAACACAAATTACCATAAAAAGTTAAATTTCATATTCCATAACAAATTTCTTAACAAAAAAAACTTAATAATAAAACAAACAAAATAACAAAGTATGTGGTTAAAGATTTAAAGTACTCATTTCTTCTTAATTGACAACTAAATAAAGAAAAAAAGTCATAAAACAATATCATAGTGGCTTTAACCATCCAAAGCTCCACTGAAATCATCACCATCATCTTCGTTGGTATCTTGAGTATCATCATCAAACTCTGCACCAGATGAAACATCTTCTTCACCAATAACCAAAGTTGGATTTCTTGAAGTTCCAATCCACTTAATTCAACATTGTCACCACCACCACTTTGCACAACATTAGTAACAACATCATCAAATTCTACAATTTTGTTAACAATAATATCACATTACTCAACATTAACTCCAGTTTGCACATTTTCTTCAACAGGGTCTACGGTTATCAATTCATCATCTTTACGCAAGAGAATATACAAGAGAAACATCCAAGTGAAACATATAAGAAAATACTTACATAACAAATTATTGATTTACATGAACGAATACGAACAAAGTAAGAGACAAAACAAACACGCGTCGTCGATGTAGGGAGGAAAGGAGGAAGAAACTTCGTTGAAACAAAAGACTAAGAGAGAGGCTCTCTACTTCACGTACGAGTAAAAAATAAGGGATTTTTTTTAAAAATAAAATAAAATATTATGGGGAATTATAGCCTTTTTGGGGTTTTAAAAAGACAAAATTAAGAAAAATTATAGACTCGTAAACTCGCCCTAGACTCGCGAGTCTATACAAGTTTGTACGAGTCTACCCGAGTCTATCAAAAAATAATTATATGCGTGAGTCTACTCGTTTTCGCTTCCTAGACTCGTAAACTCGTACGAGTTTACGAGTCTACCCGCGAGTTTGACAACCATGTTTTGGTGCATATCAAAATAATATGATTGCAACAAGCTCATCAAGAAATACTCAATGCTCAATTATTTGGATATGTACGTGTGAATGTATTCTATTATCTCTAAAATTACACTATGTGACAATTGTTAGATTCACCAAGTGTTCATGGGACTTAGCCAAATAATTTTTTACTTTATAATTTATTTTTATATCTATTTTGAATGGTTAGATGAGTAACTATTTTGTTATGTATGATTGTATTTTATTGTCTCTTAATTTAAAAATTAAAATTATAGTATTGAAATATATAGACGGGTCTGGTCCCTCAGGTTGCACAGTCCATAAGAAGCTGGGTCGGACTCGATTTTGATAGTTCATGAAATAATCGGGTTGGAGTGGTCCAACCCATTTATAAGTGTTGGTCCACCGAGCCGATGCAGACTTCGTCGGGTTGGGTTGGTCCATTTGACAGCTCTAGTCTCTAATATTGATTTGAAAATATAAAAATATTTATTACACTGTAACAATGTTATAGTTGTTAGGGTAATGAGGTAACATAGTCTCTTACACGTTTATACATTTCAGTTTGTAGATGGAACATAAGACATGGAACAAAATTAATTACTTATTTTCTTTCTTCAATAATATATCTTTGCCTAAATTACCTACATGGTCTTTTAAGTTATTTATGTAGATGTTAAGAATTGGCAGAATTTTTGACAAACAAGAAGTGTTGAACTTAGTTCAGGATGTCACACCAGATGTTGTGACATTGTCAAACAGAGTATAAGTTAATGAATTAAGTTCAGACATCAGGATGTCACACCAGATGTTGTGACATCTTAAACCTGCTACCAGACTTAAATGATGCATAACAGAACTGAGTAAATTCAGGGAATTTATCTGGAATTAATTGTGAATAGATAAACAATACAAGGCGCATCTGTAGGGAGCTTAGTTATCTGATTTCAGTATAACAGAATAACTACCTCACCTAGAATCAAGGAAGTAACAAACCCTAATTCAAGGTGATGACAGTATGACTTATCAGGACTGGATAATCTACAGAAAGCCCAAAAACCAAGCATCTATTTAAGGAACAGAAACTCTCAGAATAGAGTACGAAATTAAGAAGACTGTAAAGGGTGTTTGTATTTAATAGCAGGTTTTAGTTGTGTATCACTTTATGAGCTTTTAAGCAAAAAGTGTATTGTGTCTTGATTAAAACTTTTAAGTAAAATCAAGCTGTTGTGTTTGAAGTGTAAACTTCAATTTTATTAAACATTGTAAAATATCACTGTGTGATTGAGGGGGAGTGAGTAGGTACTCATATCTAAGTAGTGTCTTAGGTAGAAATTGCCTTGGGTAGATATTAAGTGAAGGATTAAACTGATTGGTTTAAGTCCAGAATTAATATTACTTATATTGGATTTCCTTCCTGGCTTGGTAGCCCCCAGATGTAAGTGTGGAGATACACTGAACTGGGTTAACAATTTCCTGTGTTATTTAATTTACCTGCACTTTAAGTTTTGTTTAAGTCTTCAAGTGTTTAAACATCTGATTCGACATCACGTACCTGATCCCAGATTTTCAATTGGCATCAGAGCAGGCACCCTGCCTGTTTAACTGGGTGAGATCTAGGGACTGCAAATTTTGGGAACATGGACAAAGATGTAGGATTTGTGAATAGACCACCTATATTGGATGGATCAAACTATGACTACTGGAAGCCAAGAATGGTAGCATTCTTAAAATCACTTAATAGCAGGGCTTGGAAAGCAGTCAACAAAGGATGGGAGCACCCTGTCCAAGACAATAAGGATGGGGCAAAAGTGTTGAAGCCTGAAGAAGAATGGAGCAAGGAGGAAGAAGATTCAGCACTTGGAAATTCCAAAGCCTTAAATGCCTTATTCAATGACATTGATAGGAACATATTTAGACTTGTGCATCACTGTGAGCTGGCCAAGGATGTTTGGGACACTCTCAAAACCACTCATGAAGGAACATCAAAGGTGAAGATGTCAAGACTTCAACTTCTCACCACCAAGTTTGAAAACTTGAGAATGAAGGAAGATGAGACCATTCATGAGTTTTACATGAACATCCTTGAAATTGCTAATACTTCTGGTGCTTTGGGAGAGAAGATGAGTGATGGAAAGTTGGTAAGAAAGATTCTCAGATCACTACCAAAAAGATTTGACATGAAGGTTACTGCAATAGAAGAAGCTCAGGACATATGCACAATGAAGGTTGAAGAGCTCAATGGTTCCCTTCAAACATTTGAGATGGGAATGAATGATACAATTGTGAAGAAAAACAAAAGCATAGCCTTGGTCTCAAATACTGATAAAGAAGAAGAAAGTCATGAAGCAGACTCTGAGGAAAATTTATCAGAAACAATTGCTATGCTTGGAAGACAATTCAACAAAATTCTCAAAAGAATGGAAAACAAGTCCAGACCAAGTGGAAGAAACTCAAACTCTTCTGAGAATAAAAGACCTTATGATTCTAATAGAAGGTCAAATTATGATGAGAAGACCAACCAAGGAAAAGGGATTCAATGTCATGGATGTGAAGGATATGGACACATCAGAAGTGAATGCCCTACCTATCTAAAGAAGCAGAAGAAAGGTCTCTCTGTGACCTGGTCAGATGAAGACTCAGGATGTGAGTTAGAAGAAGAATCTGCAAAGCACATCACTGCTCTAGCTGGAGTATGTGAAACTGAAGGGGGGTCCAGTGATGAGGAGCTGACATTTGAAGAGCTTGAAGAATCATACAAGATGCTGTGTAAAAGGAGCACTGAAGTATGCATGGAGAATATACAGCAGAAGAAGCAGATTGAGAAATTAAAGGCTGAAAAAACAAGTAATCTAGAGATCATTGATACTTTGAAAAGTGAAGTAATCCTACTCAACTCCAAATTGGAGCATATGTCCAAATCTGTCAGAATGCTGAACAGTAGCTCAAACACACTGGATGTCATTCTCAACAACAACAAGCACTCAGGGGATAGGACTGGGCTGGGATTTAATAAAGCTCAAAAGTTTGAGGCTAGCACCAGCAAAACAACTTCAAACAAGATGTCCAAACAGATGTCTCAACATCATGACAAGAACATGATGAAAAAGAAGTATCAAAGATGGAGATGCCATCATTGTGGAAGGTTTGGTCACATCAAACCTTTTTGCTACAAGCTGCATGGACATCCAAATCAGAGGTATCAGCAACCCCCTAAGCAGAAGACAGAGGTCACCAAGAAAGTGTTGCATGGACATCAAAATCAAAGATATCAGCAACCCCCTAAGCAGAAGACAGAGGTCATTAAGAAAGTATGGGTACCTAAAGCTAATCTTCATGCTGATCAAAGCTACAAATACATGCCCAAGAACAAGTTCAACAATTAACCTTGGAGCTCTAAAGATGGACACTACACAGGGCAGAGGCATCAAAGGAAACCTCACAACAGGCAAAAATGGTCAAAGAAGATTGTTGCCTATATAGCTCATACATCTCTCAGAGTATCAGCTAAGGAAGACTGGTACTTTGACAGTGGATGCTCAAGGCACATGACTGGATTGAAGAGTCTGCTGGTAGACTTAAAGTCACACTCATCCAGATATGTAACCTTTGGAGATGGAGCAAAAGGAGAAATCAAGGGAGTTGGGACTTTGGACTGCCCAGATGTACCAAGACTAGATGATGTGCTGCTAGTAAAAGGATTGACTACTAACTTGATCAGCATAAGCCAATTATGTGATCAAGGATACAGTGTAAACCTTACCAAAACTGAATGCATAGTGTCTGATAAAGAACAGAAGGTTGTCATGAGAGGAGCCAGATCAAAAGACAACTGCTATATGTGGGAACCTCAAGATTTCAGTCTCACATCAACTTGTTCCTTAGCCAAAGAAGAAGAAGTGAAGTTGTGGCACCAAAGACTTGGTCATCTTCATCTCAGAGGAATAAAGAAGATCATATATATGGAGGTTGTAAGAGGTATTCCAAGACTGAAGATTAATGAAGGTAAAGTGTGTGGTGAATGTCAAATAGGCAAGCAAACCAAGATGTCACATCCAAAGCTCCAACATCTGACAACTTCCAAAGTTTTGGAATTATTACATATGGATCTTATGGGACCAATGCAGGTTGAGAGTCTTGGTGGAAAAAGATATGCCTATGTGGTTGTTGATGACTTTTCAAGATATAAATGGATAAGTTTCATCAAAGAAAAGTCTGATGTGTTTGATGTATTCAAAGATCTGTGCCAAATAATACAAAGAGAAAAAGCAAGTTGTGTGGTCAGAATAAGAAGTGACCATGGAAAGGAGTTTGAGAATAAAAAATTCTCAGATTTTTGTTCTTCAGAAGGAATCAATCATGAGTATTCTTCTCCTATCACCCATCAACAGAATGGGATTGTTGAGAGGAAAAACAGAACTATCCAAGAGTCAGCAAGAGCTATGATTCATGCTAAAAAGTTACCACTGTACTTTTGGGCTGAAGCTATGAACACAACATGTTACATTCACAATAGAGTCACTCTAAGAAAGGGAACTTTGTCCACCATCTATGAAGTCTGGAAGGGAAAAAGACCTACAGTCAAATACTTTCATGTGTTTGGAAGTAAATGTTACATTCTGGCTGATAGGGATCAAAGAAGGAAGATGGATCCTAAAAGTGATGAAGGGATTTTCCTTGGATACTCCATAAATAGCAGAGCCTACAGAGTATTTAACTCCAGAACCAAGGTTATAATGGAGTCAATAAATGTGATCATTGATGATGCCTCTGCAGATGTAGCTGATGATGTTGGAACATCTGCTGACAGTCAGACTGAAGTTGAAATAAAGAGTGATAATCCTGACTTCACTCTAACTGAGGCAAGGACAAAACAATCCAGCAAACCTCCCTCCATCAGAATCCAGAAAGATCATCCTAAAGATCTGATAATTGGTGATCCCAACAGTGGTGTAATCACTAGATCAAGAGAGATGATTTCAGGCTCCTGCTTTGTTTCAAAGATAGAACCTAAAAACATCAAGGAAGCTCTGAATGATGAGTACTGGATCTCTGCTATGCAAGAAGAATTAGGCCAGTTTACAAGGAATGAAGTGTGGGATCTTGTTCCTAGGCCTGATGACATAAATGTGATTGGCACTAAATGGGTGTACAAGAACAAGTCAAATGAGCAGGGAGTTGTTACAAAGAACAAGGCTAGACTTATAGCTCAAGGATACACACAAATTGAGGGAGTAGACTTTGATGAAACCTTTGCACCAGTAGCAAGGCTTGAATCAATCAGACTACTTCTAGGAATTGCTTGTATCCTAAAGTTCAAGCTATTTCAAATGGATGTTAAAAGTGCCTTTCTAAATGGGTACCTTAATGAGGAAGTATATGTGGAGCAGCCTAAGGGATTTGTTGATCCAAGCTATCCAGATCATGTATACAAACTAAGGAAGGCTCTTTATGGTCTGAAGCAAGCCCCAAGAGCATGGTATGAAAGACTGACCACTTTTCTCATAAAACAAGGGTACAGGAAAGGTGGAATAGACAAAACCTTGTTTGTGAAGGATGAAGAAGGAAATGTCATGATTGCTCAAATATATGTAGATGACATAGTCTTTGGTGGGATATCAGACAGGATGGTTAAACATTTTGTTACTCAAATGGAATCTGAGTTTGAGATGAGCCTAGTAGGAGAACTAACCTACTTTCTTGGACTGCAAATCAAGCAAATGGAGGACTCCATGTTCATATCCCAAAGCAAGTATTCAAAGAACACTGTCAAGAAGTTTGGGATGGACAATGCAAGTCACAAAAGAACACCTGCCCCCACTCATTTAAAGCTGACAAAGGATGACAAGGGTGAGAATGTGGACCAAAGCTTATACAGAAGCATGATTGGAAGCATATTATATCTGACTGCTAGCAGACCAGATATAGCTTTTGCAGTAGGTGTATGTGCAAGATATCAAGCTAAGCCAAAAGTAAGTCATCTAAACCAGGTTAAAAGGATTTTGAAATATGTCAATGGTACTTGTGACTATGGCATAATGTACTCTCATGGATGTGAACCAATTCTCACTGGCTTTTGTGATGCTGACTGGGCTGGAAGTGCTGATGATAGAAAGAGCACATCAGGAGGATGCTTCTTTTTAGGAAACAATTTGATTTCTTGGTTCAGTAAGAAACAAAATTGTGTATCCTTATCCACTGCTGAAGCTGAATATATTGCAGCTGGTAGCAGTTGTTCATAGTTGGTATGGATGAAGCAAATGCTCACAGAATACAATGTCCCACAAGATGTCATGACATTGTACTGTGACAATTTAAGTGCTATTAACATCTCAAAAAATCCTATCCAACACAGCAGGACTAAGCACATTGATATCAGGCATCATTTCATCAGAGATCTTGTGGAAGAGAAGGTGATCTCATTAGAACATGTAGCCACAAATCTGCAATTGGCTGACATATTTACTAAAGCCTTGGATGCTACCCAATTTGAAAACCTAAGGGGTAAATTGGGAATCTACTTATGTGAAATATAGCAGTTATGGAGAAGTGCCAACATGTCCTATGACATCGTGTGGCATGATCACCAGATGGCAGCACCAGTCTGGTCAGTAACTCTGTATTCCACTCAAAAAAAAATTCCACTAGTAACGAATTTTATAAAAGCTCAAATGTGCTCTCAGCTCTTCATCTCCTCACTATCTCCTCAAAACCATTTGCATGCTAAAGCTGATTTTCTGAGCTCATCAAAATCAATCAAACCTAAACTCCTCTTCCACTACATTCGAAAAATGTCTCAACATCAAAACCCTAACTTCACTGATGAAAATCTTAACCAAGAAGATGTAGTGCATGCAACCCCAATCTCTATGGTACCAATGGATACTACTCCCATAGACGAAATCAGAGGAAGTGTCCCTCTTGCTCAAAAACCTAGAACTCCAAATGTAAGAAGAGCAAAGGAACCTGTGTTCAGCAAAAGCAAAGGGACTCCTTCAGCTACAAACACCACCCCCAAAGCTTCTGACTATGTGGATGCATCCATCAAGCATCTTGTGAACAGGATTCTATCTGAACAAAGAGTGGTGTGTGGGGTATCTGTTCCCCTGAACAGCATGCCTGCTCCACAAGAAGAACAAAGCAATCAGGCTGAAGAGGACACTCCTGCTCAACAGGATGTCCCAATAAATGTTGAAGCATTTGAGGACCAGAACAAGGCCTCAACTGATGATGATGAAGCCACTAATGATCAAGCTTCTGTTGATCAACCTGCTGAAAAGGAGGCTTCCCAACCTCCTCCTATTGAAACCATAGATGAAGACTCTGACACAGAGATCATTGCACCTGTTGACCCTAGCATAGCCAAAAGGCTTAGGGCTAGGAAGGAGAAGAAGCCTGATGCACATGCAACACTAGAAAAGAAACCATCAACTCCAAAGAAAGACAAGGTCAAAGTTGCCTTTGGACCTACTAAACAATGGAGCAAGGTAAGCACTCAGAAAAGGAAAGTTGCAACTCTACCTGATTCAGATGTTGAGGAGGATGTCCCAACATCCCAACTAAGAAAGAAGCCAACACCTCCCAGGTCTACCTCTGCTGTTCCTGAAGCTCCTCTGGACAATGTGTCCTTCCATCATGTTTCCAGTGTGCGAAAATGGAAGTATGTATACCAAAGAAGGGTGGCTCTGGAAAGAGAGCTGGGCAGCAATGCACTGGAGTGCACTGAGGTAATAGATTTAATATCCTCTGCTGGTTTATTCAAGACTGTTTCAAATTTTTCACCCTGCTATGAGCTGCTGGTCAAGGAGTTCATTGTCAATCTGCAAGAAGGGTGTGCTGATGGAAAGTCAGAAGATTTCAGAAAGGTTTATGTAAGAGGGAGATGTGTTGAATTCTCTCCTAGGGTTATAAATCATTACCTAGGGAGAGAATCTGATGGGCCTAATGAGCTGGGGAAAACTGACAATCAAGTCTGCAAGATCATCACTGCCAACCAGGTCAAGTCTTGGCCAGTTAAAGGCAAACTTTCTGTCAGCTTGCTAACAAGGAAGTATGCAATGCTGCATAGAATTGGTACTGTCAACTGGGTCCCTACCAACCATACTTCTTCAATAGCTACTGGACTGGGAAGATTCATCTGTGCTGTAGGCACCAAAACAAAGTTGGACTTTGGGGCTTACATCTTTGATCAAACCCTAAAGCATGCAGGAACATCAACAACCAAGCTTCCCATAGCTTTTCCCTCTCTGCTCTGTGGAATCATCCTCAACCAATATCCAGGCATCCTCACCGAGAAGGATTCAGTCTGCAAGAGAGAAAGTCCACTGGCCTTCCACTACAAACTGTTCTTGAGCCATCATGTTACTGATGTTGAAGCTCCCAGTGGGACATCTGCTGGACCATCAAATGCAAAAACTCATATATCCAAAGCAGTCTTGATTGCAGAACTCAAGACCACTTGCAAAGAGCTGGATGCCAGGAAGAAAAAGCTTGAGGAAGTAATTCAAAGGCTAGAGCTGGAAGAGGTTGCTCAGAATGCTGATGAATCTGATGATGAGTCTGAAGATGAAGAGGATACTGAATATGATGAATCTGAGTGAAAATGTGTGTGGAAAGTGTACTGCCTGTTTCAGCATTGTAATTTTGGCTTTGTAATTTTGAATATTTTGTTTTTATCTCTGCTTATGTAATGTTTGGCCCCAAATTTCTGTCTAACAAGGGGGAGAAGAGAAGTGTACTGAACAACAACAATGTCTGTTGCAGTTTGCCTGATTAATGAACAATGTTGTTTGTCTGTTTAATGCCTGTTTGTGAACTAAGTTTTTGTAATAGAAAATTCTGTTGAACAAGTCAGAATACATACAGGTTTGAGGGGGAGCAAATTATTATAAACTCTCACATGATTCAACAGAAAAGAACTCTGCTGCACTCTGATAAATAAAACTCTGCTGCACTCTGATAAAACAAGAAGATTGTGTTAGCCAAAAATTAGCCAAAGGGGGGTTTGTAGATGTTAAGAATTGGCAGAATTTTTGACAAACAAGAAGTGTTGAACTTAGTTCAGGATGTCACACCAGATGTTGTGACATTGTCAAACAGAGTATAAGTTAATGAATTAAGTTCAGACATCAGGATGTCACACCAGATGTTGTGACATCTTAAACCTGCTACCAGACTTAAATGATGCATAACAGAACTGAGTAAATTCAGGGAATTTATCTGGAATTAACTGTGAATAGATAAACAATACAAGGCGCATCTGTAGGGAGCTTAGTTATCTGATTTCAGTATAACAAAATAACTACCTCACCTAGAATCAAGGAAGTAACAAACCCTAATTCAAGGTGATGACAGTATGACTTATCAGGACTGGATAATCTACAGAAAGCCCAAAAACCAAGCATCTATTTAAGGAACAGAAACTCTCAGAATAGAGTACGAAATTAAGAAGACTGTAAAGGGTATTTGTATTTAATAGCAGGTTTTAGTTGTGTATCACTTTATGAGCTTTTAAGCAAAAAGTGTATTGTGTCTTGATTAAAACTTTTAAGTAAAATCAAGTTGTTGTATTTGAAGTGTAAACTTCAGTTTTATTAAACATTGTAAAATATCACTGTGTGATTGAGGGGGAGTGAGTAGGTACTCATATCTAAGTAGTGTCTTAGGTAGAAATTGCCTTGGGTAGATATTAAGTGAAGGATTAAACTGATTGGTTTAAGTCCAGAATTAATATTACTTATATTGGATTTCCTTCCTGGCTTGGTAGCCCCCAGATGTAAGTGTGGAGATACACTGAACTGGGTTAACAATTTCCTGTGTTATTTAATTTACCTGCACTTTAAGTTTTGTTTAAGTCTTCAAGTGTTTAAACATCTGATTCGACATCACGTACCTGATCCCAGAATTTCAATTTAATTATAACAATGTGGTCCTTTATGTTTTTTTTTGCTACAAGTAGGTATTTTAAGTTATTTTAAAATATCAAGTTAGTCCTTTAAGGTTTTTTTTGTAACGCTTTGGTCCCTTTTTAAAAATCTCTGTTACAATAAATTGTAAACTCATATACCATTTGAACTAATTTTTCGCATTGATCATGAATATGCAATCAAATTTATCAAACAAGTTACAGTTCATGAGATTCAGGTAAAAATGGACGAAATACATAATGAGAAAACTGTCGATCCGACCAAAATATACAATCACAAACAAAACTAATCACATATTCGTGATCAGCACGAAAAATTAGTTCAAATGGTATATGAATTTGCAATTTATCGTAACAAAGATTTTAAAAAAGAGACCAAAGCATTACAAAAAAACTTAAGGGACTAACTTGATATTTTAAAATAACTTAAAGGACCTACTTGTAGCAAAACAAAATATATAAAGGACCAATATAGCATATATCTTTCATTATGTTAATATTTTTAAATTGTATTTGTTTTCTTGATTTTTTTTCTTTGTGCACGATATAGTTCTTTTGAGTTCAACTAAGAACAAAGTTAAATACAACATGTTATAATTATTATTTAAGTTAAATACAACATTTATTTAGTGGAAGTGTGAAGCTCCACATTTTGTTGATTTTATTTTAATTAATTACTTAATATTATTATTATTATTATTATTATTATTATTATTATTATTATTTATCATAAAGTATATATTTGTAGAAATTAAAATACCAATTTTAGCCTTAAAAATGTTGGAGGGAAAAATTGATAGAGAACTTATAGAGTTATTGGTTGGATTTTTTAGGTAACACTATGAAAAAATGAATATGAAGGTGTTGATTGTTAGGGGATTTTTTAGGTAACACATATTTGTATAGTTACTGCATTAAAAATTGAACTATTTAGGAATAATTTTTAAGATGAAATTCTTAAAGAGTGTCGTAGCGACACTAGTTAGCAAGATCCATAATTATTTTAAATTTTATTGTTTTCAAATTGTTTTTTTATTTATTTAAGAAATGAATAATGTGTAGGCATATACATACACGAGGGAATTTTTGTATTTAACTAATTAATTAATTTTAAAGATTAATTACTATGCACTGACAGTCTAAAAAGTATTACACTTTCAATTCATCATCATCTTCCATTTGCATTATTTTACATATTATTAAAATAAAAGACAAATATCTTCTTACATCCAACGTTCATGATTAATTGACAGTGTAAAATCCTTTTACACTATCAATGCATTTTAATTAAATCCTTAATTTATTATTTTTATATATTGTTATTAAAAGTAAAACTAATTATAATTATTTATTATTGTTATTAAATGATAGTAAAATAATTATTTTTTATATATATTTCACATAAAAATGTTCATTTTGAGTCTTTAACTTCAAAAAAAATATCACATTTGTCTCTTAATCATGGTAGTGAAAACCATATCAGATTAATCAATTTAATTGGGAATCAATCTGATATCCGATCAAATACACACTGAAAACTGCTTGGAACTAAAATCAAACAAAAGAACTATAAAATCGGCGAAAATTGAACTAAGTCGAATAAACCGTCAATCCAAATGATTTTTGTGGTTGAAGTGTTGTTTTAGATTTTATTTATTTAAATTATACAAAACTAGTTTAAAGTCTAAAAAAAATAAAAGAAAAAAAATATATGTTGAAACAACATTGTTTCATTTTTTTAATTGAAAAATAAAACTCTCTTTCTTTCTCCCTTTCACAAACAAAACCTAGAATCTTCATTTCTTTCTTTTTTGGCTTAATACCCTTTTTGGTCTTCTAACTATAAGTCAGAGTCCAATTTGGTCATCTTTCTCTTAAAAGTTCCAAATTGGTCCCATACGTCTTTAAATGGTTCCACATTTGTCCATTCCGTTAGAAAAGTTAAATTTTGGCCTAAAATGTTGATTACGTGTAAGTGGTTGGCTGATGTGTAATGAAGTGAATGGTGATATGGCACGGTGTTGACTATTGACCATCCCTTTAGTTGTATGACCCAACACTCCTTATTTTTTCAAGACACGAAGAAGGGATTTTGTGCCCTGGCAGAAAAGACGAAGACCAGAGAAGACGAAGACTGAGAAGCTGCAAACCATTTGTTCAAGACGAAGACGAACACTTATCAACGAGGTTAGTTTAATAAATTCCTTTTCTGATTCTAGGGTTTATGTATTTGGTATGTTTAGGGATTTTATCCTGAGAGATATGTAATTTATATTCTAGGGTTTTTTCCCCTCTTTCGAAATCTAGGGTTGATGTATATCGTTTCTTAAATTTGCGTTTGTAGGTGATTTCGTTTGAAATGGAAGAAATAATACCTCTTAACATTCACCATTGTGGTGAATTTTCGGATTCTGATAAAAGTAATTATGTTAGAGGAAAATGCAATGAGTTAAGGGTAGATGTTGATAGATGGTCATATTTTGAGTTGATTGGTGTTTTAAAAGAGTTAGGGTATACTCAGGTAGAGAATATATACTATAAGGATCCTACCTTTGGAATTTATTTGCTTAAAGATGATAAGGGAGCCTTAGACATAATTGACTTATGTAGGGTTCACCTGAAAGTAGACATTTATATTGAACACCCTTTGTGCCAACCTGAGTATGTTGATGGTAGTGAGGGATTAAGTACAAGAGGATCAATCAAGGTGAGGGAGATTATGGTAGTGAGAGATTAAGTACAAGAGAGGGATTAAAGTGAGGGACTGAAGATAGGTGGGAGTGTGCATGTTAATGAGGGAGTAGACTCAAGTTCTGGTGATGAGGATGCTTCATTTGTTTATGATAGTTATATGGAAGTGTCATTTACTGATTCTGATGTTAGTTTGGACAATAAGGAATAGAATGATGCCAACATGGTTAGTTTTGATGATAACCTTGAAGGATGCAGTAAGTTGAAGAGAAAGAAAGGGGAAAAGCATAGTGTACATGATAATGATGGTTTATATGATAGTGACTTTTTAGACAATGGATGTGATAGTGAGGATAGTTTTGTACCAAGGAAGAAGAAGCATCCCATATTTAAGCCTATGAAAGATATGACAGACTATAAGTGGGAGTTGGGCACTTACTTTAACACCAAAAGTGAGTTTAAGGAAGCCATTCAAACATATGCAGTTCAAAATGGAAGAGGATTAAAAAATTTGAAGAATGACAAAATAAGAGTGAAAGTCATTTGTAAGGAAGGATGTGAGTGGGAGGCATATTGTGGAAAGTTGCCTAATGAGAAGACTTGGAAACTTAGGAAACTAGTTGACAAACATAATTTTCCTAGAGAATATAATGTTAAAATGATGAGTACAAGATGGCTTAGTAAGAGGTTACAAAACTCATTGAAAAATAATCCTAAACTCAAGCTGAAAGATATAAACGAGAAGGCACTTAAGAAATGGAATGTAGGAGTTAACAAAACAAAGGCAATTAGGGCTAGGTTTGCTGCAAGAGATATGGTGGATGAATCATTCTTAGGAGATTACACAAGGATTTATGACTACTGTCATGAGATTTTAAGGACCAATCTTGGTTCTACTGTGAAACTTAATGTCACACTTGTTCTAGAGGGGGCTGAGGATACAAGGCCTTATTTCAAGAGGATTTACATTTTCTATGTTGCTTGCAAGAAGAGTTTCAAGTTTTGTAGACCAATAATTGGACTTGATGGATGTTTTTTGAAGGACCTATGTGGTGGTCAGATTCTAGCAGCAATTGGAACAGACCCCAATGATCAAATGATGCCTATTGCTTTTGTTGTGGTGGAATGTGAGACAAGAGATAGCTGGACATGGTTTTTTAGCCTACTTATTGATGATTTAGGGGGAAGAGAAGAATGTAGAACTTATACATTCATCTCTGATCAACAAAAGGTACCATTATATTGTTTCAAGTTTTGTTTATTATTCTGTATATTATTCTGATATTTGGCTGTATATTATTCTGATATGTATGTATCTTTTTGCAGGGTTTGCTTCCTGCTATGGATGAATTATTACTACGTGTTGAGCAAAGATTTTGTGTGAGGCACTTATACAACAATTTCAGGAAGAGATTTCCAGGAAAAACACTGAATTAGATTATTTAGAGAGCAGCTAGAGCAACTTACCCACAAGCTTGGGAAAGGGAGATGAGAGGAATGAGACAAATACATGAAGATGCCTACAAGCACATGATGCAGACACCACCAAGATTTTGGAGTAAGTCTTATTTTAGGACCACCACAAAATCTGATATTGTGCTAAATAATATGTCAGAGGCATTCAATAGTGTGATTGTAGAAGCAATGGCAAAACCATTGGTAACAATGTTAAAAGAAATAAGGGGGTATATAATGGAAAGATGGGCAGCCAATAGATTGAGGTTCTCTATTATGGGTGATGGGGATGTGTTACCAAATATCAAGAAGTTGGAGAAAACCAGTAGCTACACTAATTCATGGATAGTAAGTGTTGGAGTACAAATAGATTAGGATTTTTGTTATCGATCCACAAAGATTTTTTTGTGATATCACCGCTTTTTTAAAGTTGGGCTAGTTTAAGACTTAATTGTAATATGGGGTTTTGGTTTTTTGCCTACGGAATGTTTACTTTGCATTCGAATTTAAAACTACAAGCTAAAAAATATCGGTTGGTAAGAGTTTATAAAAAGCACATGCCAAAATTAGGGTTCGATAAGCCCATTTGTACGTATAGTTTCGATCAAGCGGACGAACTTGTTAAAACGATAAACACAATCACAATATACTCTCAAGATGTTTATTTATAACACAAATTGTGAGTTTTACCATTTTGATCCATTGATGATCTCTCACTCAATCTATCAAAATGGCAACATTAAAGATCAATACAATGTGAACACTAAATCTAATAACTATATTTAGCTTATGTTCTTTGGTGAATGAAAAAACTAGGTCAAATATGGAACACATTTCTCAATCATGAAGCACACAAAATGTATTTCATAAACACAAAGTTTTCCACCATATATTTATCATCAAGAGTTCATACACAATGATCAAAGACTATACATACAAATTAAAGACCTATCTACCTTCTAATCTTGACATACTAAGAGTTTAGCTATCCATAACCATGGAAACTTCCATTACAAGAAAGATATGAAGAAGACAAAGCATCAATGACGATCTCCTGACTATTGATGCGCTGATTCTTCGAAAACAAGTGAAAATCTGAATTCTAGGTTTTTTCTCTAAGAAACATGAAGTCATCCCCAAAAAATGAATGTTGAAACCCTTAAATACATTCCAAAAATCGCAAGGCGCGCTAAGCGAGAAAGAGCTCTATAAGTGAGCATTCATTAAATGTTAAACCGCCTTTGCTCGCTAAGCGAGCTTAGGCCCTCACTTGGCGAGAATCTCCATGGAAAACAGCAGTAGCAGCTTGCTAAGAGCTCACTAAGCGAGCATGTAGCGAGCTCCAAATCTTCATTTTCTTCAAAAATCTTCAAAAGAAAGTCACCATGATTTGCTTTATTCATTCCAATTATGAAACCTGAAAATTATAAAACAATAAGTTAAATAAACTATATTATTGAAGCAAGTAAACTAAACTACGAAAATTAACCAGAAACAACGGGAAAAAGCATTAGAAGTCCAAATTAGTTCTTGAAAAGTGCCAAAAACTATACTACATATTAACACAAATTGACACTTATCAACTCTCCCCAACTTGTTTCTTTGTTTGTCCTAAAACAAAGGTGAGATCAAAGAGAAAAAAGCACAAAATCAACAAAAGATAAACACACTCAAATTGATGGTTCAAACCGAAAGGTTTTGCTTACAAGTAAAGTCCGGCTTCACATAAAATCACAACATAATCATGAACTAACTTCTAAACACAAATGACAAGAAATAATCATAAGCAATGAAATGTTCAAACAAGAATTACCTAATCACTTAATTAAGTCAATCTCAATATCTACAAGGGACAAATCACTCTCATATCCAATTGTGGTAACATCCGGAACAATTCATGCAAGTATCAAATTCAATCAAGAGGAAAAATCAAGGAAAAAAAGATCTCATAAGGACTTCTCAATGTTGTAATGGGGCAAGGGTTAACAAGAAATGGATGTATATAAAGGCCAAGGATTCAAATTGGTTTTCAAAAGTTTTTGATAAATGAAAACAAGCCAAACTAAATCAACCAATAAATTTCACACTTTTACTTAACTCCTTCTTTGCTTTTTTTTCTTCTTTTTATGGTTCCCTCTCTCAAGAATTTTTCTTGAGCACATTAACCAAACAAAACTTCTCATCGGTAGACAATGTATTGCTTATGATCACCGGTTTTCTTCCACTATCATCCAAAAATGCATACTTTAACTTCGAAGGTAGCACCTTCAATTCCACTTCAACTTTCTCATCATTTTTTTCTTTCTTCAATTCTTCCACCTCAACTTCCCATGGTTATAATTCTTTCAAGACATCTAACTCTTTCAAACATTTTTCAAGCTCTTTTCCTTCATCACTAGTGAGTGTGTCAATTTCCTCACATAGTGCTAGCTTGAGAAGACTTTCCACATGAATATGCTTTGCAACTTCCATAATAGCCATATCGAATACATCAATGCGGAAACTATCATGTCTTTCTTTTGAATGTTTCATTGCTTCACACAAATTAAAAGTGACCTCCTCATTTAGTACCCTCACTTTCATAAGACCATCATTGACATTGATCATCATTTGGGCCATCTTCATGAAAGGGCGACCAAGAATCAAAGGAGCGCCATCATCTTCTTCCATGTCAATAACAATGAAATCCACCAGAAAGAAGAACTTGTCAACTTTTACCAAAACATCTCTTGCCACTCTAATTGGGCGAGTGGTAGATTTGTCAGCGAGTTGCAAAGTCATTCTTATACCTTTGATATCAATGTTATCAAGTATTTTCACAATAGAGAGAGGGATAAGGTTTATGCTTGAACCCAAATCAATAAGACCATTACCTACAAACATATTTCCAATGGTGACCGGCAAAGTAACATGTCCAAAATCGGCTTCCTTCTTTGGAATAGTGCGTTGAATGATAACACTACAATTTGCCACAAGATTAATCGTCTCCAGTTCCGTATACTTCCGTCTTTTCGAGAGAATTTCCTTCAAGAATTTAACATATTTAGGCATTTGCTCAAGAGCCTCGGAAAATGGTAAGTTGATTTGAAGTTGTTTGAAAATATTCATAAACCAGGTGTATTTCCTTTCATTATCTTTCTTTGATGGCACATGAGGATATGATATGTTTGTTGGAATTTGGTTCATAACTTCTTTTCCCTTCCTCACTCTCCTATTTGTTTATTTTTTCTTCTCATCCTCCACTTTTGTATTTTCAACTACAACCAAATCATCAAGGTTCTTTTCAACTACTTCCTCAATTTTTTTCTTCTTTTCAACTTTCTCCTCATCATTAACTTCTTCGACTACACCATCAATCTTTTCTTCCACCACTTTCTTGTCTTTAGGTAGAGTCATATCCTTCCCACTCCTAGTAACAATAGCTTTGCAATGTTCCTTATGATTAACTTGAGTATTGGCGGAAAAAGAAGGTCCCGATTGGTTCTCGAAAATTTGTTTCGCAAGTTGCCCAACTTGATTTTCAAGATTTTTTATTGCCGCATCATTTGACTTTTGATTGGCCATAGTAATTTTAATGAATTGATTCAAAGTGTCTTCCAATTTAGAAGGTGTAGCCGGAGGTGGTAGAGAAATATAAGGATTTTGTTGATTAGATGAATTACCGCCATAACCTTGGTTATTTTGGTAATTGTTCCTTGGTTGATATCCTTGATGTTATTAATTTTGGTAATGGTTTTGTTGAGAAGGTTGTTGTTGGTAAGGATGTTGTTGTTGATAAGGTTGTTATTGTCTTTGGTACCTTTGATTGTTGTGCA
This sequence comes from Lathyrus aphaca, assembly GCA_963966055.1. Classification (NCBI taxonomy): domain Eukaryota; kingdom Viridiplantae; phylum Streptophyta; class Magnoliopsida; order Fabales; family Fabaceae; genus Lathyrus; species Lathyrus aphaca. The sequence continues at coordinate 3,976,924 of OZ014525.1, forward strand.
TGTAATTGACTTCTTCGGTTCTCGGTGGTGGACAATATCTGGTATCATGATCACCTTTGCATAACTCACAACTTGCGACTTGCTTGTTCTTTCCCGAATGCTCATGCAACTCCTTCAATTATTGGGGAAGCTTTAACATTTTTTGCGTCAAGAGCTCCACTTGGTGCGATAGAAGTTTGTTTTGTGCAAGTATTGCATCGTTAGTTCCTAGCTCAAGAACTCTGGATTTCTTCATAGAATTTCCATGATTTTGACTTTGCTAATCATTGAGAGTCATGCGATTGATAATATCTGTTGCTTCTTCCGCACTCTTTGACAACAAAGCTCTACCCGAAGTAGCATCCAACGAGGTTTTACAATTTGGTTGGAGACCATTTCGAAAGATATGGATTTGTGTCAATTCATCGAACTTGTGGCCTTTGCACTTCCGTCATGGATTTGAATCTCTCCCATGCTTCATTTAAGGACTCATTTGCACCTTGAGAAAACACGGAGATTGCGGTCTTTGATTCCATAAAAGGGTTGTGTGAGAATAATCTCTCAATGAACTTCTCTTATAGAACATTCAAATCGGTCATCACCGCGGGACTTTGATCGAGGTACCAATCCTTTGCTTTGCCAAGCAAAGCATGAGGAAAAAGTCTTTAGAACAAAGCTAACTCTTGATTTTGATCAACTCCGGCCGCCAACACTATCTCATAGAATTTTGTGAGAAAAGAGAAGGGATATTCATGGTCCATTCCCGTGAATGGACTCCCATACAATAAATTCAGAGTGCCTGTCTTCATCTCAGCTTGCCGGCCATTATGGGCATTATTGGCGAACTTAGTCGTGTTACGAGGGCTATTTACACGTGGTGTCGAAGGTGGAGGTGGAGGTGGATCCGTCATAGTTGGTGTCAACTGTGGAGCGAGTGGTGTTGAAGTATAAGTTGATCATTGTCCTTGTTCTCGTCTTTCTTTTCGTTAGTTGCCTCATTCGTCTTGTCTTGCTATTCAACTTCCTTGCGGTTCTCTCAATCTCAGGATAAAAAAGAAGTTGGTCCGCGGGAAGCTTTCCTCGCATAAACAGAAGCTGCAAACACTAACCAAATAAATTAACAAGTTCAAGAAAAATAATAAACAAGTCTAAAACCTAGCAACTATTTCAATGCTTATAATATTAAATAATAATCCCCGACAACGACGCTAATTTGTTGGAGTACAAATTGATTAGAGTTTTTGTTATCGATCCACAAAGATTATTTTGTGATATCACCGCCTTTCTAAAGTTGCGCTAGTTTAAGACTTAATTGTAACAGGGGGTTTTGTTTTTTTGCCTACGGAACGTTTACTTTGCATTCGAATTTAAAACAACAAGCTAAAAAATATCGGTTGGTAAGAGTTTATAAAAAGCTCATGCCAAAGTTAGGGTTCGATAAGCCCATTTGTACGTATAGTTTCGATCAAGCGGACAAACCCGTTAAAATAATAAACACAATCACAATATCCTCTCAAGATGTTTATTTATAACACAAATTGTGAGTTTTAGCATTTTGATCCATTGATGATCTCTCACTCAATCTATCAAAATGGAAACATTAAATATAATACAACGTGAACACCAAATCTAATAACTATCTCTAGCTTATGTTTTTTAGTGGATGAAAAACCTAGGTAAAGTGTGGAACACATTTCTCAATCATGAAGCACGCGAAATGTATTTCATAAACACAAAGTTTTCCATCATATATTTATCATCAAGAGTTCATACACAATGATCAAATACTATACATACAAATTAAAGACTTATCTACCTTCTAACCTTGACATATTAAGAGTTTAGCTATCCATAACCATGGAAATTTCCATTACAAGAAAGAGATGAAGAAGACAAATCATCAATGACGATCTCCTGACTATTGATGCGCCGATTCTTCAAAAACAAGTGAAAATTTGAATTCTATGGTTTTTTCTCTAAGAAATATGAAGTTATCCCCAAAAAATGAATGTTGAAACCCTTAAATACATTCCAAAAAATGCAAGGCGCGCTAAGCGAGAAAGAGATCGTTAAGCAAGCATTCATTAAATACTAAACCTCCTTTGCTCGCTAAGCGAGTTTAGGCCCTCGCTTAGCGAGAAACTCCCTGGAAAACAGTTGCAGCAGCTCGCTAGGAGCTCGCTAAGCGAGCCTGTAGCGAGCCCAAATCTTCATTTTCTTCAAAAATATTCAAAAGAGAGTCGCCATGATTTGATTTCTTCATTCCAATTATGAATCCTAAAAATCATTAAAAGAAAGTTAAATAAACTATATTATTGAAGTAAGTAAACTAAACTACGAAAATTAACCGGAAACAACGGGAAAAAGTCCAAATTAGTTCTTGAAAAGTGCCAAAAAACTATACTACATATTAACATAAATTGACACTTATCAGTAAGGTAACACTTATTCTTGTGTTTGTATAAATAGGTAACATTTATTATTGTGTCTGTATAGAATGGCCTATGTGGTAGTATAACCAGTAGTATAACACTTATTCATTATGTTTATATAGGATGTCAGCAGAGTACATTTTTGAGGCGAAGCATATTGAGAACTAAGATGATATCTTTATGGTCAACTTGAAGGACCATGATTGTTCTTGCAGGAAATGGAAACTGACAGGTCTTCCATGTGTCTATGGAATTTCTTCAATGAAGGCTAGAGGTCTTTGTGTTGATGATTTTGTGCCAGATTATTACAAGAAGGCTAGGTATCTTCAGGTTTATGAACCAATCATTTATCCATTTAATGATGCCAATTTATGGGTTGGGACCGATTATCCTGATGTCCAGCCACCCAAATACAAGAAGATGCACAGAAGACCCAAAAAAAGGAGGAATCATGAACAAGGTGAGATTGATGGATCAGACAGAAAATTAGAAAAACTGGTATGGCTGTGAAGGTGTAGAAAAACTGGACATAAAAAATCCACATGTAAGAAGACACCACATACTACTCAAACATCTACATCAGGCCAGTCAGCAACTCATTCAACTCATTCAACTCAGACAACTCAGGCTTCTCAGACAACTCAGACAGTTATACCATCTCAGGCAGCTACAACAACTCAGACAACTACAACATCTCAGGCAGCTACACTAACTCACAAGGTTGAACCACAGGCTAGACACATACTTCCTTTTAGAAAGCCAACACAAATTATAAGAGGTCCCACTACAAGGCTTAGTGCATCACAAAATGCAGTAGGTCCAACAACTAGGAGGACAACTCCTACTAAAAGGAACATCCCGAAAAAAACCTCTTAGATATTGTATCTTAGGATCTGTGTACTGATGTATTTTGTGCAATGTTGTTTTGGTATTTTGCTATGTAATGTGCAAGACCTGCTATGTAATGTGCAAGACTTGCTATGTAATTGATATGTGATGTGCAAGACCTGATATGTAATGTTTTGGTATTTTGGTAATTCTGTTATGTAATGTTTAACCTGCTATGTGCAAGACTTAATGTTGTGTAATGTGCAAAACTTGTTATATAATGCAATTTGTAAAATCTGTTATATTGCCAAGTTGTAAAAATCTTTTATTCTGTCAAGTTCTGCTATATAGTGAATTTTGGCAAGATATGCTATTATGTAAAATTATGCTATTTAAAAAGCTGTTATGTTCAACTTATTTACATGTTATGTTCAAGTTATTTACAAAAGAAATCTTGGCAACAAATTGTTAATATATCAAGCCAATAACAGTAAAACATAATAGTCTTAAACCAACCATTTTTCATTCAAAAGAAACTTGTTACAACATAGATGACAGTCACAAACTTGCTACAATTAAACCAAGAAAGTTTTCAACTCTATTACAACACCTAATATTCAGAACATCATAACTACTAAAATAACCAACACTGAGTAACACAAGCACTTCTATATAAGCTTCCATTTCTTAGTGTTCTTCAAGCATTCATCTTGTTGCAAATTCTCCACCTTCAAAACTTCGACCATTTATTTTGCCTCGCACAGTTCTTTTTTTAGTTCAGCCACCTCATTGTATTGCATATCAATTTTCCATTGCATATTCCTTATGCTTTCTTCATTTTCACCATTAGCAACATCATATAACCATTCAAATAATCCACACCCCGAATTTGTGCTTCCCTGTACAACAATGCTTTTCAAGTCAGAACATTGAAGAGAAGAATTTCGATCAGGTGCTAAAGAAAGAACATTACCTTAAAATGTTGACAACCCTAAAAAAGCTTTCCGTAGTTGTTGGGTGTTCTTGCTTTTCGAAGAACATCTACTTCTCCACAAACACACATAATCTTCCCAAAACTTGTGTACACTTGTGGATCGAACCCTGTTCTTGACGAAGAAGATGAACCACGTAAGGCACTCATGCTTAGGGAAGATTGTAGTTTCAATTAGAAGAAGAGGAATTTGTGCCCTAGCTTTTGGTAATGAAGAAGAAGATACAATGGCGTGACCTAATTTTATAAGAAAACACAACACAATGTAGAAGGAGGATGACTGTATATTTGCAATGCCAACTCAGAATACACCTCAACAATTTTAACACCGTTAGCTGCAATTTGACGGTTTGGACCAACGTGGAACCATTTAAAAACGTATGGGACAAATTTGGAACTTTTAAAAGAAAGAGGACCAAATTGGACGTTGGCCTATAGTTAGAGGACTCAAAATGGTACTAAGCCTTCTTTTTTTGACAGATGTATTCCTCCACCCTTATAACAACAAATACCACACTTATGAGAGAAATATATTTTCTTTTAACGGGGTAAAAAATAGTTCTTCTAATCGTTCTCAAGTGATTTTCTTTTCCTTTAAATTTTTTAGTTTATTTTTATAATTAATTTTTATGAATGATATAGAGAACAATCGTAATTATGTATAAAATTTTCTAAAATCAAACTAATACATATTAGTTTTGTTTAATTGAAATATAGCAATTTTAATTTTCTGTCATTTTTGTTTTTTCAATTTTGTTCGATCACTTATGTAATGTTATTGTTAATAAGAATATTATTGATATATGTTAATATTAAAAAACATTCTTTGAAATTATATGTTGAGTCTGAAATTAGAGTAATACCGACATTGATGCCTAATTAGTAGAGGTGTATATTAATTATAGTAAGATCCATTATTTAAAACTATATTCATTTGAAGTGGGAAAGTCAGTGTAACTTTGAGTTAATATTATCCATTTGATCAATCGTGAGAACCATCAAAAAACTAAATATAAAAAAAAAAGGTAAATTCTTAAGTACCCCGTTAAATTTGTATGGTACTGGTACTCAACAGATGTGGTCCAATACTTTCCAGCCACATATTCATACAATATGAATATTGAATAAAGCATATACAAATTTTATATATTTATATTTGAATCCAAACATCCTCCGTTGAAATTTGTCCTATCTAACTTTTCCTCACCTTCGAACTCTAACATAATTATGTCTTTTCATGAGTTCGTTGAAATTTTGTTCCCATTATATATCCCAACAAACCTCTATTAAAAAAACAAAACAAAAATCCTATTGAGACTAGTTGTAGTTGCAATGATATTGTTAACTCAATGAACCTATGATTCTTATAGTAGCAGTGACATGTCTCTCATTGCAAGACTTTGGTCAAAACACACTAGCAAGAAAATATTAGAGAGAATTTTGCTCACAGATGAGAGAGTAGCAACCATAGAAGAAGGGAAAAAAATAAAAGGAACAATTTTTTTTGTCTTTTCTTGAGAATTCTCTAATGGGATCTTCTGTATATAATCTATGATGCTACCATTGAGGTTTTGATGCTTATGCTAATTTGGGAGTAAATTTTTAGTATTTAATTTGTTTGAGTGACTATGTGGTAAGTTCTTAATCATTGATATAAATCATGTTAAACAAGTTAAAATTTTAATTCCACTTAAAAGTTAAAAGTTTTGCACATGACGAGTAATTGAAAAAAGGTGAATGATGATTCAAGATAGATAGGAAAACTTGGCATGAGTTAGAGGGAGAAGAGAAAGAAGAATGATTTATGGAGAAAGAAAACAAGACAAGAATATGGAATAAGTGGGTGGATTTTTTAATTTGTTTAATTTAAGGGTAAAATATGTATTAGATGATAATCATTTATAAATAAAATTAATATTAATAATCTAATTAAAAATTATCCACTTGTCTCATGTTGAATGGAGCCATGTAAGAAGGGTATTGGTACCCAACCAATTTGTTAGGGTACCAAAGTGTTGACCAAAAAAGAAAGAGGAACGTGTTGCATCTTTTCTTACATAAATAAAGTTTATGAGGTTATTGTTGTTATAACCATTTTTGTATCAAATGTGCAAATATTGAATTTGCAAACTTCAGTTTGATCTTAATAAAGAATTCAGTTGGACCAATTGGAAATAGGCATGATTCAGAGATCACATTATATGAAATTTTCATGCCACTCATCCATATCGATCTATATTATCAAGTACGTTGATATGGTACTCACCGGGGTTCTGTCACGTTATACGTTAGTGACGATAGCCGCGCTGGTATCATTATTGATTTATGAGGTAAACCAAATTGTAAAGTTGAAATCTAAAGATAAATAGCATTCAGATGCGTGCCTAAAGAATTATGATATAATTATTAAGATATATTTGCCAAGTGGGAGATTGTTGTAATATTTTACGGATTTAATATTTTTCAAATAATTATGTGACCAAATATATATTTAATTATATTAGCTATCTATTAAATAAGAGCCTTAATTGATTAAGTGGTCAAATAAATTTAAAAGGTTAATTATATTTTAATTTAGTACTTAATTAATTAATTGGATATGAGCTCAAATATGAGTGAATGTCAGGATGACCTGTTTGTGAATAATGAGAACCCTAATTGGCCATCACACTATATATAGGCTATGGTCCCCAATATACCACACACAAGCAGTTTATCTCTTCTCTCCACCTGAAAAGTGTTCAAGGCATTAGGAGTACCGGTTGAGGAAGATCCACAAGCCAACAAGTGTCAGTCACTTGTCTCTACACTTTCTAGCTTTCAGGATTACCGTCAGCAAAACCTTTCTCAATAGATCCAGGTATTCCTGCAATCTCCTCTCTCATATACTAACATGTCGTAGATCTTGTAATTATATACACGTTTGTATTATCTATTCTATTCCGCACTAAAGTATATAACATAATACGTAGAATATATATATATATATATATATATATATATATATATATATATATATATATATATATATATATATATATATATATATAATGTCAAATCCACATAGATCAATGTCAATCTACCGTTATCTATCATCGCTTTGTAAATCTAATACTATTGGTAAGAGTTTTGATTTAAAATATAGTAAAAGAAACTTGTTTTAGAATGAATGGAAACGGAGATCGGAATGTAATTTCCTGGTACCTTTGGGACTCGTATAAAACTCAACACCTCAATTTATTTTAAAAATTATTTTTTGAAGAATTATTAACTTAAAAATACGGTTCACTTTCGCGCAACCGGTATTGAATTTCGGAACCGTAATCGTCTATTGTCGTACATTACAAGTAACAATTTTGAAAATAATATTTTGAAAACTAATAGTCTTTAATTAATTAATAAATTTTTGTCATTGTTTTAAAAAATTAAGATCTGAATTTTAATGGTCGGATACCGTTTTCACACTTTCGTGTAGAAACCGATATCAATGTATTTTCGCTTTCGTCGTAGAATTTCAATTATTTGCAACAAAATCCAGAACCAGAAAATTATTTTTGTTATAAAAAATTGATATTATTAATTTTACCGAGTCTCGTCGGTAGGACGGTCCTAACGTTTTGGACTTTCTTAATTTAAGCTAAGCTAGCATATTGGACATGTGAAAAAGCATAAATAGAATATCAATAACAATAAACAAATTAGACATGTTCATGGAAGCAGTAATAGCAATGGAATACAAATTCATAATTAAAATAGTAATACAAGATTAATATTAATAGCATATAAATTTGACAATTAATATAACAACTAAGCAAAATTAAAGTAATTTAGTAAAAATGACATGTAAAAGCTTCATAAAGTAAGCAACAACGACAATAATAAATAATTGAAAGAGAAAGTAAATTAAACTTGAAAATTAAATTGCTCTCCAATCAAGTCTTTAATTCGGTACAAGAAATAAAACCTTGTTGGAAGTTAAATGATGGAATATAAACTTGCTTAAAAAAAACACCAAGCTTAACACTAATTTTTATAATAATCCCTCAAAGTGAGAAATTGAAGCTTTTAAGAACTAATATTAGTGCCTAACTATGCTTCGATCACTTGAAAACGTGAGTCCAATGTCTATTTATAGGAGGATTTTTGAGTGCTAATTGCTCTAAATCATGTGTGAGTAATGAAGAAAGTGGGAGTCTTCAAAATAGTTGTAATGCCCCGTAATTTATTTAACGCTCTGAATAATATTATTTGATATTAATAAGGTTTCAGATTACTCTAAGAGATTTTAACGAAAATAATTAGAGTAATTAACGAGATTTTATTTTATTAACTGATATTTGCTGACTCAAAGGTTTTATAAAATTATGGATTAAGAGACATTTTTGGATACTCTTTTTTTTGGACCCGTCGGTAGGAAAAATATATTTTTCCTTTTAATAGCTAAGTCTTCTTACTTTTGTTTTCTAAAAATAGAAATATAGAGAGAAGAAGAAGAGAAAAAGGGAGAGAAAGAAGAAGAAGAGAAAGTCTTGAAGAAGAAGAAGAAGAAGAAGAGAACTTTTGATCTTGTAGCTTCCACCATTCATTCATCACTCAACCTTCTCCAATCTTCTTGCTAAAGGTGGGTTCATAGCTAGAAACTTTTGCCTTTAGTTTTGGTTGAGTTTTAGAGCTTATGAGTTTTAGGGTTTTTATGGAAAAAATCTTAAAATCGGTAGATTAAACGGTTAGAAATTGATGAAAATGCTTGAATATCTGTCCTTAGGTATAGGAACATTATTATGGCTGGTTTGATGTTTGAGAATGTTTTGAATTTATTTTGATAAGTTCTGATATGTTAAAAACGTGTTATTGCTGGATTCTGGTTCTGGTTAACCGGTTAACTCAGGGCGTTAACCGGTTAACGCTTTGCATTTTGGCTACTGTGTTTTTTGCTTCTGTGTTTTTTGGTTTGGGTTGATTAACCGGTTAACCTAGGGCGTTAACCGGTTAACGCTGTAACTTTAGGAAAAAATTAAATTTTGTTCCAACTTCAAAAATCCATAATTTTTATCTCGGTTATCCGATTTAAGTGTTCTTTATACTGTTTGAAAGCTAAAATTATGTACTATCACATGATGCCAAAAAATATTATTTTTACCTGAATTTTGCCCGACTTTTCGAATAAATCTTAATTTTGTCAAGTTAGGGAATTTGTGAGCTAAAGGTAATAAAAGGTAAAACTTGTGAGGTAGCTAGGTTACCCTAGGTTGTTACGGAACTGTTTTAGAGACATGACAATACTTAGGCATCGATACTCGAATAGTGTCTTCGGACTAGGAAATTGTGATAGGATGGAAGTTTGTTTCCTTTGCATTATAATCCTAATTTAATTATATCTAGTTCGTGTCGAGGTCCCACAAGGCGGGACGGTCGGGGAGATATATTTAATTTGTGGATTCGAATCCCTCAATGGATGGACCATGACCCGTACTCGTCCTGGTGTGGCTGGGCGGGGAAAGTTATCCATTAGGATAAGTAACAAGTGACCCGTGTCGAGATCTCCGTGTGTGGGATGGTCGGGGAAAGTTACTTTGTGGCAAGGTACCGTGACCCGTGCTAAAGTGCCCCAGGGTGGCTGGGCGGGGAAAGTACCTTAGGTAGACAATGAGTGACCCGTGTTGTAGTGCCCTTGTGTGGTTGTGCGAGGAAAGTTATCTATACATTGAGGATTGAGTGACTCGTATTCGTCTGTTATGGCTATGGCTGGGTGGGGAAAAATGCCTCAAAACACCTTGTGTGTGCTCCGTTTTGTTTTACTTTGTGTCTCTAGTTTTATGTGAACTCTATGTCTAGGTTTCCCCCGACTTGAGTAGTGTCTAGTTCAAACCTTTTAGAGCCTAGAGAACTCTAAGATAGGGAACTCACTGAGATATTTTATCTCACCCCATGTTGATGTTGTTATTTCAGGTACTTCAGGTTCCGCAAAGGGTAAAGATAAGGCGACTTGATTATCTTTGTTTGTTTGATGGTTTCTTCTGCTGTGGACTTTTGAGATCTTCGGATCTAGTTCTTAGACTTTTATTTTTATGAACATCTTGTATCATTTATAACCTTTTGTATTAGTACCTTATGTTGTAGTGACTATATTTATGCAATATGTTTCTAAGAACTTGTTGTATTTCAATACCAAACTTAAATTTATATATGAAAAATATGATTTGATGTATGCCTTTTATATATGGGTAGTACAATAGTGTTGTTAGTGAGCGAATTTTTGGATTTCCGAGGTCTATGGCAAACGTTGTGCCCCAATGGCAAATGCCATGGGCTTTTTTTTATTCCCGAGGTCCATGGAAAACATCATGCCCCCATGACATGACAATTACCATGAACTTTTTTTTAAATTCATGAAGTCCATGGAAAACCCCACGAGCCTCTTTATTATTCTTAAGGTCCATGGCAAACGCCATGAGGTCAAAAAACAGATTCTTCTCTTCTTTTTTTGGCTTATCTGGTGGCGCCCTTTGCTGCTATGTCATAGGAAGCGCCATGGTGAACCCCATGACCGTAGAGTCTTGATATTTTCTCCGCTTTTCACTATTTTCATCTCGTTTTCTCACAGGATACTCCTACATGATAAATACCTGAAACAAACACAATATACAAGCATAACAAAATAAAAACATATAAAAAAATTGACACTAAAATACATGTGAATCAAGTCAAAATACATTATATATTTCCATGTTATCAATATATATATATATATATATATATATATATGTGTGTGTGTGTGTGTGTGTGTGTGTGTGTGTGATTTACTTAAATAAAATTGTAAAATATTACATCTCTAGGGTGCAATCCTCCTTTATGTCATATAAAATAAATATATTTTTTAAATTAAGTAGGCAAAATACCCAAATTGGTCCCTTAACTCTATCTCAGGGTCCAATTTGGTCCTTTATCTTTAAAAAAATATTAAAGTAGTCCTTTAATTGTTCAAAAAGGTCCACGTTAGTCCTTTCCGTCCATTTCGTCAATTTTTGCTTGGGTGGCATCTGATTTGGCATTTGGTTATACGCATGGAATGCGACTTGGCATACGTTCATCTTCTAGGTCATTAAATTCCCAGAAAAATTATTTAAAAAATTGTTAAACCCAAGATTCAAACCTATGTCATCTTGCTTGCAAGCAATAACAACTTACAACTACACCACTTCATAATAGATGTTTATTATTTCAAATCAGTTGATACTGAATATAACAACATACTAAAACTCTCTCTTTCTGAACTTGTTCTAGTACTGAAAACATATTCATCTGTCATTAACTGGCAAGCTCGAATCAATATCCTTTCTCTATTTCTGAACTTCTTGTTCCCTGTTTCTCTGTCTGATTCTTCCTTAAAAAAACTGCAACCTTAGTGTTTATTTAATGTTTGTGCTAATGTTTTATATTCAATTCTTATCAATTTTGTGTTTCTCTGAAATATTCATTCATGTGGTTTTCACATTTTCAGAATGGGAAGTTCTAGAACAAACGAGTATGGTGCATACACATACCAAAACCTTGAGAGAGAGCCTTATTGGCCATTAGAAAAGCTAAGAATTTCCATAACCGGTGTCGGTGGTTTCATCGCCTCACACATTGCTCGCTGCCTTAAGACCGAAGGTCATTACACCATTGCTTCTGATTGGAAGAAGAATGAACACATGACTGAAGACATGTTCTGCCATGAGTTTCATCTTTTTTATCTTAGGGTTATGGATAATTGCCTCAACGTTACTAAGGGTGTCGATCATGTTTTCAATCTTGTTGCTGATATGGGTGGAATGGGTTTTATTCAATCCAATCACTCTGTCATTATGTATAACAATACAATGATTAGTTTAATATGATTGAGGCTGATAGGATTAATGGTGTCAAGAGGTTATATATATATATATATATATATATATATATATATATATATATATATATATATATATATATATGTCATGGTGTTGGATTTAATTACTTATTTGTGTCACTTATTTATTTTGTGAGGCTAGTAGGATTAATGATGTCATTCATTAGAGTTTTTAATGTTATGACTTTTTCTAGCCACAAGATGCTTATGGGTTGGAGAAGCTTGCAACAAAAGAGTTATACAAGTAATTCTCAATGGTCTTCATGCAAGATATATAACTCAATTGTTGCTTTACTCTTCTCTCGCACAAAATGGCTAATGGTAACTTAACTAGCATTGGTCATATTGGTAATACATTCTTACATAATCTTCAAAACCGTTATATCTTACATAATTGTGTACATGCTCTAAATATTTCTAAATCTTTTTTTACTGTTTCAAAATTTTCTAAAAATAATGATGTTTACTATGAACTTCATGCTCACCACTGTTATGTAAAATCCCAGGTTAGTAAAACTACTCTCCTTTAAGGCAAGATTACAAATGGTTTATGCACTTGATATCATTAAGATGCAAAATACTCTTTCTTGTCATAATTGTAATCATGAACACTTTAATAATACTAATTCTGCCAACTTAGAAAAATGACATATGGCATGCTATACTTGGTCATGTGTTACTAAAATGAATTCAGTCTCCATAATGATCCTAATTCTTTTATTCCTAAATCATCTAGTTCTGATTAGGTTCCACCTATTACCAACATTTCATGTCAAAATAGGTTCACTATATGTTGCATTATGTTACACAAATATAAAATAAAACATTAACCGTTTGCTTCAACAACAAATGACTTATCAAACTCTAAACATTTGCTTCCATCAGTTCCAGTTTCAATATATGCTGTATTTTGTTACACAAATATAAAATAAATCATTATTTAACCAAAAGAATCTCTAAAGAAAACTTTTTTATACCTTCTCTGAATTTTCGATTTTCGGGAATGTACTGGCATCAAAACTTTCAAGTTGATCTGCTCGTTTCTCAATAACAAAACCTACCTGAAATTGCAGAGGATAAATATTAGTTAGATTGCATTTGAAGTGTTATGGATATGATCAGAACATATTAGCAAACACACAAATGTATAGCTAGACTTAACAAATAAGGACCTAAATATGAGTCACTGACAATGACAATGTCCTTTATTTGTTCTTTAAAGAAAGTCTTTATTTGTTTCGATTGATGCAACTTACTGATATAGTGCCTGATGAATCTATATTTGTAAGCATTCTTTCTGATTATGTGAAACACATTCAATTAGTTCTCTTTGTACTAATTTATATACAAATAAAAAGGAGATGGTTTATAAACAACAAATATGAAAGGGTTCGAATCTTGGTTGAATATAAAATTTTGGAGTTTTTCTTGGTTTTTTGATAAATTTAGTGATACACATCAACGTCATAGGCGACACGTGATTCCACATTGGTGCTTAATTCCACATCAGATACACGTGTGCGCCACTTGTACTATATTGTTGACTTTAACTAACGATATTAACAGTAAGGACTAACGTGGTACCTTTTAAAAACTTAAGGGATTAATTTGGTACTTTTTAGAATTAAGGGACCAAATTGGACCCCGAGGTAGACTTAAGGGACCATTTTGGGTATTTTGCCAATAAAATAATAGTGGAATATTTATTTAATACATTGTTAATTTAATGATCAATACATGTTCAAATAAATATTTATAAAATAAATAAATATAATAATAAATATTTGGGAAAATACTCTTTTTGGTCCCTCAACTATAGGTCATGGTTCATTTTAGTCTCTTATCTTTTTTTCGTACCAAATTAGTCCCTTAATTTTTAAAACGATTCAAATCAGTCCCCGTCGTCTACTCTATTAGTCAAAGTCTGTTAAATATTTACGTAGCACGTTTGACCAACTCTTGTGACGGAGTTAACATCGCAAAAAACGACGCTAAAAGTTGTTTCTGAATTTTAATTATAGTTTTTTTTATCTTTTACCACAAATTTGTAAAACCTAGAAAAAAATTCATAAACAAAAACCAATTTGATACACACAACACTCTTATGCATCCCCATTTGTAAATCCATTCACATACAATAAATAAACTTTAACATAAAAAGATAAACAACAAGGTATTGTGCCTCCCTAAGCTGGATAAAGCAATTGGGTACTAAAGAAAGAAATTGATTACCATCTATAAGGTCCACAGAAGGTCAGTTTAATACCCTAAAATTTGTCCTCTTATTTATTATCAACCTCAAGTGGTTTATGCTTCGTCATCCTGCATATCCGTCCATATTGCATTGCATTCAAAATAAAGAAAAAAATAATAAATAAATCATCATAATTGGCATGCACATGAGGCATGTGATCAAGTGATATTTGTCAAGCATTTGATCTCAAGAAGAAATAATATCAGGAAAAAGAATAACCGAACCATTTCCAAGTTGACCTACCAAAGGAAAGAAAAATCCACATTTTTCATCCGTTAACCGGTTAACGCCTGGGGTTAACCGGTTAACGGCTGCGAAATTTGTGAAGAAATTTCAAAATTTAGTTTGTTTTGCACACTTCCCTCCACTTTTTTCCACCTTGCATCACACTCCACTTTGCCTTGGATTTTCCACCACTTTCTAGACTCTTCCACACTATTCCAAGGAATATTCTAGAAACCCTAACTAACTTTAACTAACTCCAAGCCTAACTCCTAACCTCATTTTCCAAACCTAAACCCTAAGCTAACTCCATACCCAAGCCTAACTCCAAACCTAACTTCTATATAAGCTCAATTAACTCCAAATCTCACAACTTCAACCATTTTTTCACAATTTTACTTCATCTCTCTCATTTTTCTCCCAATTTTCTCTCATCTTCAACCTTTCACCAAAGAGCTTCTTCATCCAAAGTTCTTCAAGTTTTGCATTGAAGCTTGAAAAACTTGAAGCTAAAACTTCATCCAACATCGATTATTTAGCTTATTGAATAAGTTGCTGCTATTTTGGATTGATTTGAGCTTTTTGGAAGAAATTTTGCAAGAGTTCATCAAGATCTTCATCAATTGCATTTATTTTGCATTCTTGCGGATCGGAGCAAGGAATCTATGGTTTTCTCTTCATTTGTGTATTGATCGACTCACAACAATCACCAATGCAAGCCTCCGCTTTGTAGGTTGGTGAATCTGAAACCACTTTTCGCTTTTAATTTATTCACTTCATCTCGCCGTATGACATTCTTTGATCGTTTTAAGGCTTGCTTGCAATTTGTTCGATTTAGTTGTTAGTAGCTAGAATCATAGCTAGTTCTTGTGCTAATAGATGTTAGAGGACTAGGTTTAAGTAGAAATTTCGTGCTAGCATGTACATGAATGTATTAGGAGCTTTTAGAAGTAGTTTAGTGGCTAAAAGTTCTTATTTTATTGCTGTTTTTGCATTCTGTTTAGTGTTAACCGGTTAACACATTGATTTTTCCCCCTGGATTTGTTTTTTTAAAGCCGTTAACCGGTTAACCAAAAGCGTTAACTAGTTAACGCTGTTCAAATTTGTGAAAACAACTTGTTTCATGGCATGTTTGTGCATCATTCATTCTTTAATCATCATAGATTGTTAGATTATGATTTTAGTGAATTTTTAGGATCACTTTAGGTGCATGATTCTGTAGTTTAGGTAGCTTTCGACATGAGTTTCGTTAGTTTCCGTTTTCGTGCATAAATATTGCATAATATGTTCATAACATTTTGTGACTGTAATTTGCATAATTTGGTACCACTTCATAGCCTAATAATATGTGTACACCTCTGGTTTTTGCATTGCATTATGAAGCCATTCACATCTTGATTCAATCATGTGCATATTGAAAATTACAAAAATGTAAAAAGCTCAAAGAATCATAAAAATCAATTAACTTGCATCATTTAATTACATGTTGTTGTTGCATTCCATTGATGTTAATAATCCATTGCATTGTCTTGCATAAGTTTTGCATTACTTGATTTGCATTAAAACTCATTTTTGTGCATTTGAAAAATAATTGAAATCTGCCTTGTTTTCATAGCTGCATTTTGAAACTGGAGCTGTAAAAACATGTTGCATTCATGTTGTTTTGACTTTTTACACCTATTTTGCATGTTGTTTGTTAGCTGTAATAGGTTGTTTGCATTTTGCATTGCATTTAGTAGCTGTTTGTGCTATAGGAGTTGTAGTAGATGCTGGATTTTGGCTTTGCCTAGCTTTTAGGTCCCTTAGACTTAGGATTGAGTCTAGATTAGGTCCTATATGTATTAGGATTTGCTTGGTACTTCTTTACCTCATTCCTTTTATTATGTTTATTCTACTAACCTTTGTTTTGTAGGGAGGTGGAGGTAAGTTCACAAAACCTTTTCCTTTTAAAATTCTTTATGCTTTCAAAGTGTCTTTGTTTTAGCACTTTGTACTTAATTTTGTATAACTTCATGCTAATGCCCTTTAGAAATGACTTAGCTTCCTTAGGAAGTAAGTTGATTTCTAGGTCCATTTCTTTTCCTTTTCCTCATTAGGATTAGAAAATCGCAATAACCTAGTTTCATCCATGCATGACAACACTTAGGATTATTAAACTCCCTTTAGACTTTTGCCTTTGGTTCGCTTTGATTTCTTCGTCATATCAAAAGAAAAGTAAAAAACACTTAATAAAGGTTGATCTTCTCGTACGGCATGAGACTTTGCCGTGGGTTACTTATACGTGTCCCATTTTGGGGCGAGGTGTAAGGCATCTACCACGATGAACAAGTCTTAGTATGAGAAAGTTTCACAAACAATAAACAGAAAACACTTCTTTAAAAGACAGTACACAAACAACACTCATCTTTTCCTTCGGGAATTCTTTTCTCACCTAACTCACTCTCAATGTGAACTTGCAATGACTTGTCTCATTTGCAAGATGGCAAACACACTCGGTCAAGGCGAGCTTGCAACACCTGGGCATATACATAAGCAGTTCCAGCTATAAAAAAACACAAATAAATAGTTCTCGTCTTAGTTAGGCGAACTACGTCAACTCTGATCCTCATATTCCCGAAGAGGTACGTAGGCAGAGAGATAGAGGTTGTTCGAGCACATTCTTTAGTTTCCCTACATTTTTCCATCCCCTTTCTGATCTCTTTTCCAGTTTTTTTTCTCATTTCCATTCAAGTTAGCAGTTCTTTTATTCAGCAACATCTTATTTCTCACCCTTTGAAACATACTAACAAGCGCGGATCCCGTCGGGTACAGCAGACGGTCTGGGGTGATAATACCTTCTCAGGTCATAACCGACTTCCGAACCTAAATCTTTGGTTCGTAAGACCTTGTCCTTTCCTTTTCTCTTAGGTTTGTGCAACATTACCTTTCCTATTCATTCGGGATAAAAATGCCTGGCTGGCGACTCTACCTTTTTTTCTGCGTCACTTTCGTGTTTGTACTAGGATGAAAATCCCGGGAGCGACAGCTGGCGACTCTGCTGGGGATCGAACCCAGAATCTCTGGTTTCTTTTTGAGAGTCAATCCTAGTGCCTGTTTGTTTCTGTTTCTTTGAGTGTTTATCTGTTTGCTGCTGTGTGTTTATTTCCTATTTTCTTTTACAGTTCTTTACATTTACAACATTTATTTACTGCTTTCAGTATTTATTTTCCATGCATCATATATACTAGATTGTACTGGTTTGGATTTTTTTATATGGGACTGGAGTTATTGTGAGATAAGCTAAATACCCGGCTTGAGTGCACTCTAGGATTAGCATGGACACGTTGTACTCGCATATGGCATGATGAGTGGCAATGTGTTCCACACCCAGATTGCGACCGTCTTGGAAATATCTTTTATGGGGATTTCCTCCACTTCGGGATAGGACCTTGATAGTTATGTGCATCTGGTAACCGATCATTGAGGACCTTAGTGGAAAAAAGCCTCTCCAGTGATGACAGTGGCATACCACATTTGTTGGCAAACACACTCGCATCCGAGGGCCCACTGAGAACTTGCATAAGATGGCCTGGTTCTCTCATAGGAATCCAGTCAAAGTAAATTATTCATATGACGATAGTACTGTATCCCAAGGTTTGAATGTACTATTGTTTCTCTATTCAGTGTTTGAAGTTGGGGACTTATGAGGGATGCTTGTTTCCTTATACTCAATTAAGACCTCAATGAGTAGTACATAATGCCAAACTGATTCCCTGATTTGGCCATGAGCCATTTCTCGGAAATAGTGAATGTATTATTTCTATTCGACTTTGAGAGTCTGTGATGTTGACCCGAGTAATACACCCATAAGATGGGAGGAGTTTATAGGTTTGTAAAAACCCTAAACTTCCAACATACCCACTTTACCAGTATTGTTCAGTATTGTGATATGGTTCTATGGTTCTTTGGTTCTGAGGTCCGAGACTTCTATTCATAGAAACTGTTACCGTGATTGCTATGGTTACCATGCACAAACACTTGAGTATCTGCTCAACACTAACACCAGTTCCTGATCACATGCCTGCTGCATACATGACATTATAACATTTCTGCACACATGTTCAGTTATTTCCGAGGATCGCATATCTGAATCCCGCTTTTGGATTTCTTTTGCATTAAAACTGAATCAAAGCAGATAACTTCCTCGGAAATAACCGAACATGGCATTTGCATACATCATTGTATGCATGACAAGTGTTCAAGGACAAATTCTTATCCTGACTTGATTTCTCTTCAGAATGCCCAACTTGAATCACGATTGTTAGGGTATGGTCATGAAACAACTTCGAGCGGAGGTGACTGAGATGAAGGCCCAACTGAGGCATTTTGTGGTGGACATTCGAGCATTGTCCCAGGATTAGAAACTGTTGAGAGAAGAATTCAACTTGATGAGGACTCAGATGAAGCTACTTACAAGAATCATGAATGCTATGTTGAAGAAAGAAAATAGCCATGTGTCTACTTTTCAAACAGAAGGTCCCGTTTCTCCCGTATCCTTGGGATGTCCACTAAATCAAGAGTTGTTAGGTGGATTTCCTCTACAGTTTGAGTCTCTTCACCAAAAACCACCACTTGGCAGTCAGGAAGAGCCTAAGACAGGAATCAACTCCACATTTCCTGATACAAGTGAGTTGAATGGTCCTACACCAATTATTGCCAAAGAAGTGATCACTTTCTTTCCTTATCAGGATTCTTTCTCAGCCGCTACACCTTGGTTTCCAGGAGAAGGATTTCAGCAGATGTCAGGTGTAGCTCTTCCAGTGGCAGTAATTCGTTCTTGACAGAAACAAGAAAGGGTTATTGATGATGTACCTGTCTTATGCTGAGTTGTGCCCACAATTGCTTGAAATGGGATTGATTGAGTCTCGTGAGCTATCTAATCCTCTTGGTGAAAGCCCCCAAGGTTGAAATCCCTATGCCTACTGTGTTTTTCACTCTGGATCTCAAGGACATGATATCAATGATTGCAGAGAATTCATGCATCAAGTGCAAGATTTGGTTGATGAATGAGTAATTAGCTTTGGGCTGAATGGTTTGAAAGTGTCACAAGTTAGGGTACATGTGGACACTGAAGAGGTGGTCAAAGTCCATTCTTCTGGAGTTATTACTTAGGCTGAGTCTTCAAAGAGATTACATCAACAACCTTCAGTCGCTCCTTGATCGAGTATGAGTAAGAAAATGTAGGGACATGTTAGGCGCTCAAAGCAATATCAACTACAAAATGTTCAACCACTACATCAGGGTCAGGAACAACAAGCACAAAGACTATTCCAGCAAAGAACAAGAGTGAGGGACCGTAAAATGATCCCATCCCGTTTCCGTATGTTGTGTTTCTTCCAAAGCTGTTTAAGTTGAACATGGTCGAGCTTCGTACCATGAAAGCTCCTTCTCCTAACAATCCACCACCCAATTTTGATGCAAACGCCAGGTGCGAATTCCATTCGAGTGCCCAGGGGCACAATATTGAGAAGTGTTGGGCTTTTCATAATGAGGTACAAGACCTAATTGACTCCAAGGCAATCAACTTCTCCCCTCACCCGAATGTACTCCCAAATCCAATGCCTAATAGCGGTAGAGTCAGAATGAACTTTGCGACTGAAGGTGTCAGGGTTGTTATACCAGATGGTCTGTATTAAGCTGAAATCTTCGAGTTAATCACCCAGTTTGCAAGGGTATTCGCAGAAGCAAATAAAGCCAAAAGTATTTAACTACTCTCAGTAATGGCAATTGTGTGTTTGTTTCTCTTAATTGCATTTTTCATCCTTGTTGAGGGGAACTACGTCGCTCTGATTCTTCATTGGTCAATGGAGATACGTAGGCAGAAGATCGTCAGGTCTTTCCAAGCAACCTTATGGGGAAACTTTATTCCCCAACTTTACTATTTCATCCAGACGTCTCGTGTCAGGATAGATAGAAGAGGAAATATGATCACCATGATGGGCATGCAACCACTTACTTGAAGACTACAAGTCCATGAAGAGCTACTAATCACAGGAAGCATTCAAGACTGATTAGTCTAGATGTAGTCAAGTATCCTCAACGATGACAATGTTCAGCTTCTTTACTACATTTCTAGTTGTAGTTTCTTATGTTTGTTTAAACATTTGTATGCATGCATGAAATTTGTTTGCTTTTGAATGTTAATCATAATAAAACTCACATGTTTTACTTGAAGTAATCCATTCATATTCACTCTTGATTTTGTGCATCACAATACCAACTATCGTGCTTAAACTCTATGAGGGAGAATGACGAAATGAAAACGCAGAAAATAATCTCCAATGGTGTGCTTTTGAGAAAGACCTTGTTGATGATGTACGGGAATTGTTTCAAATCCTAAACATTGGAGATATAAGGGAGATAGACCATCGCCAACCCATTTGAGCCTTGAAGTAGGAGTTTCTTTTTGCATGGAAAAAACCTTGCATTTAACCTAGGGGCAGGGTAGGCGTCAGTTAGTTTGACTGAGCGTTCATACTTTCATAAAGGTGTGTATTTGAGGATCCATAACCTTTAATGGTAGAAAATCAAGAGGTCTAAAAACCATAAACCACGAGGTCCAAAGACCGGAAACCATAATGGTTATCCCAATCAAGAGGTCCAAGGACCAGAAACAAGGGTTATTCCTCAATGACCAAGAAGTGAGACATCCACGATCCTTTCAAAGCAATAAAGACAACCAGTGTCACACGATTTGTTCAAAAAGAGAGAATCGAAAAAAGAAATGAGAAAGCCCGCTAGGTTGAAACTTAAAAACAAGCGACTTAGGCAAAAATTAGGGCATCCCGCTGGACTTTGCAATCAAAGATTCACAAGAATCAATCCATGCAAAAGTTAGGGATAAGCAAAAGAATGCAAAGGCGAAAGACAAAAAGGATTACACAAGCAAAATCCTCAAACAAGAGCAAAGTCGTGTGATACAGACACAGAAGATAATAGGGGTGACTGACTCCCAACAACAACCTGATTAGTGCTTGAACCGTTAGTGTCATGGATTCCTCAACCATTACAAAACCCTTTTTGAAAGGTGAGCGCTTGTGAAAGCTAGTTGAACATAGGAATGGAGGACACCACGAAGAGGGGTGGGTACCTATAAACTTCGAGACTATATCCTTTGTTTTTGTAACCGTGAACCAGACCACGATACAATCCTAAAGAGTCATAACTAAAACAGGGTTATTTTGAGAGCGTACTACCACGAGACCGCGTTCATGACTCCTATGAGTTATGCTGAAAGATATTTGTTGGTGTTGCAGGTACATGCTGTCGTAAAAAAATCAATGTCGTATTTTAACCAGTGATTCGCTCACAAAGATCTGCGACATCTTTTTCAGTAAAACATCAAAATTAACATGTGTGTTGTAATGCCCCGATTTTATAAAGTATTTTTATAAAATAAATATCAAGGGTATGATGGTGTATTTGTAATAATAAGTGGATGAGGTATTTTATTTAAATAATGATAATATAATGAGGTTGTATTATTATTATTATAATATTATTGTTTAATAAATAAAATAAAATATAAGTTGGAGGTCTGAGGGGCAAGGTTGTAATTTGATTCTATTATGAAAAGGGGAGAACACGATACATTTTCTCATTATCGTATTTTGACGAAGGAAAGAGGGCTCTGAAGAAAAAGGGAAAGGAGAAGGGAAATCAAGGATTGTAAAGCTTCAAGATCAAGGCTTTGCAAGGAATTTGTCAAATTCGAGGTAAGGGGGGAGAAAGGGTTCTTTATTGGTGACCTAACATGAAAGGGTAATTGGGAGTTCCTTACTCCCTAGGGATTGTCTAATGTTGTTGATTGTGATGAAATTGTGATAAGATGTATATATATATATATATATATATATATATATATATATATGTTATGATGATTGATTATGGTTGTGTGGAATTATTATTGAGTTATATGCTTGATTGTTGTAATTGGAATGGTGGTGATTTGAGTTATATGATAAGTTTGGTATGGATTTAGTTATAGAGATAATGATGTTGATGATGATGTAAATGGAGAATTGGAAACAAACCTAGGATCTTTCTTAATTTGATTAGTAATATTAGGTTGTGAAGATCATAAGGAATTAGAGGTATAAAATTAGTTTAAGAACAACAATTGGATTGTTTAGAGTGATAAAAGTGAGATATAAGTGATAGAATTCGAACTGGTATGAAATTGGGAGAGAAAAGTGAGTTTTAGAAAAAGCTGAATTTTGGGTGCAGGTGGCCTGACACGGGCAGTGTCGTGTGACACGGGCGGCCGTGTCAGCCCCCTATATTTTGCGAAATCTTGAGTTTTGAAGGGGATGTTCAGGCCACATGACACGGGCCGTGTCATGGGACACAGGGGGGCGTGTCAGGCCTCTGTTTTGAGGAATTTTTCTATATTTTAAGTGGTTTAATCCCGAGTTCTTGTTCGATAATTGTACCATTAGTCTAGGGCCTTAATGATGACATCCATGTTTAACTATAGGACCCAACGACTGATATAAGCGTGTGCGTGTTATGTGATTATTGGGGATATTATAACTTTACTAATATGTCGATTAAAAGGTGTTGATGATGGAAATGTTTACTATAAGTCTTGCACAATTGTATGAAGGAATAGTGATAAACGAAGAGGATCGCGATGATTGGTAACATAGTTGATTATATGTCTTGCTTTGACCCCATGATGCAAGTGTTGGTAGCGGTGAGGATCAGAAGGATCGTGTGGTATTAGAATATATGTATAGGGAATAAATGAGAGTGGAATTAATGAGGAATTCATAAGATATGACATTTGGTAATTAGCGTGATTGAATATATGTGCTTATATTGATTTATATGACTCTTGATGATGAAATATACGAATTGTATTAATAATATGTGTGAACATTGTCGGATCATTTATGTGACCCATGTGATGGGATGTGTGGTAATTGATGAAGATCATGAGGATCGTGTTGGCATGATTGTATTCATGTGTGTTCGTGATATGGTATGTGTGTAATCGAGTTTTGCATACGCACACATGTTGATGGAATAATCTTGTCGTGGATGTGATTATTCAGGATTCGTTGAGAATCGTGGTTGCAGGGATGATCATGTCTTGTTGGAGACGTTAACGATGCATTCGGGGTTCTATTTGATGAACCGTTATTGTGAGTCGGTACCGCATTTGCATTGTGTCATTGAGTCACTTTGCATTGATTGAATTAATGATGTATGATATGTGTCGATGAACTATTTGAGATATTGATTAATTGTATAATGTATGATGTGTATTTGATGAATAGAGGTGAGACTACCCTGTAAGATGTTATTTGCATCGTTAATATATTGAATTGTTTTCTCACCCTTTTGTTGTTTGGTTGCGTCTGTGCTTCTTCGGAAGTACAGATGATTCGGGTACTTGAGTATGCTCGGAGTACAAGTTGTTTGGTAGAGTCCTAGGAGTCGCTCTGATACGTAACACGGGAAATGAGGATATTTGTTATTTAATTATTCTTGTTAGTAATAGTTACGTATCATATTTTGTTGAAACTTATAAATTAAGTGAATTGATGAATTTTGTGGATATTTGGCGAATTGCCGATTGTTGAATAAAAAGATATTTCCGCTGTTTTAATAAATGATTATACTTTTGGTTTATTTTGAAAATGTAGCTACTCACTTGTTAATTAAACTCTGATTTATCTGAAAACTTATGTTATTTTAGAAAATGGGAAAAATGGGTGTTATAATTGGTATCAGAGCAGGTCGGTCCGTCCGGCCAGGTTTTCGCGTGTCGTTTGTCCCTGAGTATGCGATATGTGTGTGAACACTATCGGTGCTTGCTTGTTTGTTAGCTGTTTGTTGAATATAAGTGGGGGAGGAGTTACTGCTTCTCCTGCGAGTTGGCTTGTGGTGTGTTGGAATTGCGGTGTGGCAGAGGTTGCTAAGGTTGGCATTGACTAAATATTCGCTCGTGAAGCAACTTAGTTCGCAAGATGCAAGGAACGCCATTAAAGTTGGAAAATGTGGCTTATGACCATCATGATTGTCGACTATCTATTGGAAAATTGAGGAACTGATCACCCTCAATCCCTTGCTAATAGTAGGTGGAATTGTGTTGGATGCAAAAGACATATCTTTCAGCCGAGATAATATGTTCACTAGACCATTTGGAGTTGAGCCAGAGCTATTAGTGGTATAAAGGAGTAGATGTAGATTCCGGTATCTGGAAGAGAGATGAATTTAAGGATTGATTGTGTTACTAATGGTTACTCCTCGGTGAGTAGGAAGTGAATTGGGAATGGATAGTTATGAAAAGTTGAACGTTATATCTACTGGGTATGTAGCGGAACTTTTGAGAGAGGATTCCGATGTTTGATTTGGTTGCATAGATGACATTGATTGGGAATAAGGTCTCAACGATGGACCGTGTGTAGAGTACGAATTATAATTGTGTTTTGAAAGATATATTAGAGGTGTTGTTATAAGGAATCGTGGCAGCAAGGGTGCCTTCTGGGAAAACTTTGGTGTTATTAATATAAAAAGATGAGGATATGAAGTTGCATGTCGATTAGTGAATAGTATGAGAATTCAAAATTGAAATAGGAATAAATTGGATTTGATTGATAAAGGATCAATAGTGAGCTGAAATTCATCGGTAGTATTGTTGTTGTTGTGAGTTGGATTGTCATACCTACCAGGACCTTGAGTTAGTTGGGATTTTGCAAGCCTAGTGTAAGAGGAATATGGTAATAAGAACTAGATGTTGACAAATCATGTTGGATGAATTTACTACATTGAAGGATGTGGGATGAAGATTGAAGAAGTAAGTATTGAGTTATATTTTGGCATAGTATGATAAGAGGTGGATGAGTTTTTGAAACTACGAAGGTACAATTTTGGTGGAAATTAATTATAACCAGGTGTCTGCACAATGTAGTGATGTTGAGCTATTTCCTTAGTAGTATGGTGTACGTTGATACAACAGAGTATGAATAGTTTCATAAGTGTTTGAAATGGTGAACCGCGAGTTATGGGATGCAACAATGGAAATATAAGTATCACTGTATGTGTTGGAATATTAAGACAAAGGTAAAATAATAAGTGTGCAATATTTATTTTTCTGGAATTTATGAATTCAGAGTTTAGTTATTGTGGAATTTGAAACGTTGGAAGGATGATCCAACGAGAGAGTAGAAGTAATGTGTAACTGTGAAATGATCATAGATGTTGTGTAGAAGATAATGGTGACTGGTATGTATTAAGGTGGGTATGGAGTATGGATTGTGCCTTTCAAGGTGGCTTGGATAATTTCGAGATGGTGACTTTTGGAAGATGTCATGAATTATGATGAAAGTAGAAAAAAGATTTGTAAAATGTTGGAAAACTGAAATATGAGAATTAGAAAAGATACAGTTATATACTAAGTAATCGAGGATGATTTTATGATTAAGTGTATAAGTGTTTGATTGTGTGGTTCAGAGGAAAGTATCGGTACGAGTTCGTCCGAAGTGAATACGATTCTATAATGATGGAAATGAGTAAGTTATAAGAGGTTAGAATATAATTGGATTCATTTAGTCGTTATTGCAAGTTATAAAAAGTTCTCCAAGTTGGTATTTTGTTGTTTCGGATAAATCGTGAAAGCTAAGTTATTCGTTGAGAATGGATGTTGTGAGAGAAAATGCTAAAGAGCCGGAATAAGAGCTAGCAACAATTGTAGTCTGATTTTGTTTGATTCTAACAAGATGTGGATAGAATTTGGAATAATGTTGTGATAAGTTGATAAGTCATCGATACTTGATCGTAAAGTCATAATTGGTATTATACGATGAGAAAGGAATTATGGAAGTATCTATCTTACCCATGGATTGAAAGTGGATGAGAGTAGAATTGGGGGAATATCTGATAGTATTGTTGTTATGATTGAAGATTGAAGCGTTTGGTAATCACATGAGCATATGGTTCCGATTGGATCAGAAATATGGAGGATGGGACGACTAAGATAGTTGGAATGTTGAAGTATAGAGTCGAGAATTTTCCTATGTTCGCATTAATGGTTAAAGAGTTGGAATGGAGTTAACGACTAAGAGACTTGCGTTCAAATTTTAGATTATGCTAAGTGAATTATTATGATAATTGTGATGATGGTTGGAAATGATTAAAGTTAGAACGCGAACTTCATGGAATAGATGGCTGCGGGTAATCAGAGTGAGCAGCGGAAGCGTGAAGTGGTGTAATTGATTATATGTGAATGATTAGTAACGACTCAAGATATTGAGTAACAAGATCAGTTGAGGCTTTGAGACTATTGGGCGTTCCGAAATGGATAATGGTGAGCGAGTATCTGCATAGCGCGGGTGGCGAGATATGTAGAGGTATTAATATGAATGAGGTATGTGCTTCCTTGATGGGTTATAATTATGTTGTTTTGGTAGAGGAAAACTAAAGGTTAGTCCGTTATCAGTGTTGTTGTATCTAGAGGATGTATAGTGTGAAACTTTGAGTTTGTCCTGATTGTCGCCTCGTTACCTACGGTGATGGTATGAGTGCGGTTGACTAATTCCTACAATAAGGAATTAGGAGAGTGTTACCTACGATGATGGTAGCGACTTTCGTTGTGTTCTTTTTCAGGTGTATGCCTGCGTGTTGAGAATTGATAATGGTGGTGCTTGTTGTTGGGGTGGTTGTCCTGGTACTAATGTTGTTGTTTTGAGTTGTTTGTGGAATTGCCGACCTTGGCAAGGGAGTGATTAGTCAGGTGCAAGAGTATATCTAAGTGATGCCATTGAGTACTATTTTCGAGGACGAAAATAAAATAAGCGGGGGAGAGTTGTAACGCCCCGATTTTATAAAGTATTTTTATAAAATAAATATCAAGGGTATGATGGTGTATTTGTAATAATAAATGGATGAGGTATTTTATTTAAATAATGATAATATAATGAGGTTGTATTATTATTATAATATTATTGTTTAATAAATAAAATAAAATATAAGTTGGAGGTTTGAGGGGCAAGGTTGTAATTTGATTCTATTATGAAAAGGGGAGAACACGATACATTTTCTCATTATCGTATTTTGACGAAGGAAAGAGGGCTCTGGAGAAAAAGGGAAAGGAGAAGGGAAATCAAGGATCGTAAAGCTTCAAGATTAAGGCTTTGCAAGGAATTTGTCAAATTCGAGGTAAGGGGGGAGAAAGGGATCTTTATTGGTGACCTAACATGAAAGGGTAATTGGGAGTTCCTTACTCCCTATGGATTGTCTAATGTTGTTGATTGTGATGAAATTGTGATAAGATGTATATATATATATATATATATATATATATATATATATATATATATATATATATATATATATATATATATATATGTTATGATGATTGATTATGGTTATGTGGAATTATTATTGAGTTATATGCTTGATTGTTGTAATTGGAATGGTGATGATTTGAGTTATATGATAAGTTTGGTATGGAAGTAGTTATAGAGATAATGATGTTGATGCTGATGTAAATGGAGAATTGGAAACAAACCTAGGATCTTTCTTATTTTGATTAGTAATATTAGGTTGTGAAGATCATAAGGAATTAGAGGTATAAAATTAGTTTAAGAACAACAATTGGATTATTTTGAGTGATAAAAGTGAGATATAAGTGATAGATTTCGAACTGGTATGAAATTGGGCGAGAAAAGTGAGTTTTAGAAAAAGCTGAATTTTGGGTGCAGGTGGCCTGACACGGGCAGTGTCGTGTGACACGGGCGGCCGTGTCAGCCCCCTATATTTTGCGAAATCTTGAATTTTGAAGGGGATGTTCAGGCCACATTACACGGGCCGTGTCACGGGGGGCCGTGTCAGGCCTCTGTTTTGAGGAATTTTTCTGTATTTTAAGTGGTTTAATCCCGAGTTCTTGTTTGATACTTGTACAATTAGTCTAGGGCCTTAATGATGACATCCATGTTTAACTATAGGTCCTGACGACCGATAATAAGCGTGTGCGTGTTATGTGATTATTGGGGATATTATAACTTTACTAATATGTCAATTAGAAGGTGTTGATGATGGAAATGTTTACTATAAGTCTTGCACAATTGTATGAAGGAATAGTGATAAACGAAGAGGATCGTGATGATTGGTAACATAGTTGATTATATGTCTTGCTTAGACCCCATGATGTAAGTGTTGGTAGCGGTGAGGATCGGAAGGATCGTGTGGTATTAGAATATATGTATAGGGAATAAATGAGAGTGGAATTAATGAGGAATTCATAAGATATGACATTTGGTAATTAGCGTGATTGAATATATGTGCTTATGTTGATTTATATGACTCTTGATGATGAAATATACGAATTGTATTAATAATATGTGTGAACATTGTCTGATCATTTATGTGACTCATGTGATGGGATGTGTGGTAATTGATGAAGATCATGAGGATCGTGTTGGCATGATTGTATTCATGTGTGTTCGTGATATGGTATGTGTGTAATCGAGTTTTGTATACGCATACATGTTGATGGAATAATCTTGTCGTGGATGTGATTATTCAGGATTCGTTGAGAATCGTGGTTGCAGGGATGATCATGTCTTGTTAGAGACGTTAACGATGCATTCGGGGTTCTATTTGATGAACCGTTATTGTGAGTCGGTACCGCATTTGCATTGTGTCATTGAGTCACTTTGCATTGATTGAATTAATGATGTATGATATGTGTCGATGAAATATTTGAGATATTGATTAATTGTATGATGTATGATGTGTATTTGATGAATAAAGGTGAGACTACCCTGTAAGATGTTATTTGCACCGTTAATATATTGAATTGTTTTGTCACCCCTTTGTTGTTTGGTTGCGTCTGTGCTTCTTCGGAAGTACAACTGATTCAGGTACTTGAGTATGCTCGGAGTACAAGTTGTTTGGTAGAGTCCTAGGAGTCGCTCTGATACGTAACACGGGAAATGGGGATATCTGTTATTTAATTATTCTTGTTAGTAATAGTTACGTATCATATTTTGTTGAAACTTATAAATTAAGTGAATTGATGAATTTTGTGGATATTTGGAGAATTGCCGATTGTTGAATAAAAAGATATTTCCGCTGTTTTAATAAATGATTATACTTTTGGTTGATTTTGAAAATGTAGCTACTCACTTGTTAATTAAACTCTGATTTATCTGAAAACTTATGTTATTTTAGAAAATGGGAAAAGTAGGTGTTATATGTGTTGCATTAGAATTTTCATTCTCAGAATAAACATTTTTAGTCGGCATACATTTTGTTTAACATCATAGAAGTTCGCATGCAAAATCTCAGTCTAGAAGCTTAATCTTGCCAAGTTGAGAGGTCTGAAACTTCTGAAAGACAATCAGGTCGAGGTGCACTTTTTTAGGAAGTTTCATTGAGTAAGGACTTTCTCGACCAGTCGTGGTAAGAGCAAATTAATCAGGGGCAATAACTTCAAGACTCGTACTGGGGCAGGCCACCCCAAGAGCATGAGAAGTACTATGTCCCGAAGACGGTCAATCAGGAAGCACATATCCGGAGTTCAGATACTGGGGCAGGACGTCTCACGGTGATATGAGGTTTTTTCGTGAATCCTCGTAAGGCAAATTCTTTCATAGACCATGCAGTCTAGGGGAGTTATCTCGAAACCCGACGAATCTCTCCAAGAGTTTGAAGACACTATGGTATCCTAGATGCTAGGTTTTATGTAAAATCCTCTTGAGACAGTTTCTTCCGATAGACCCTAGTTTGAGGCGAGTTGAAAATTGCAAAGAATCATTGTTCACTCATGATCAGTGGGCAGGCGATCATCCTAGGGGCTGCAACCAAAGCCATTGCCAACACAAGACATCAGGAGCTTTTCTCCTCAGCAGATCATTGAGAAAATTTCATCAGCAAGTCTCATTAGACATCCCTTCTCCCGCAAAGCAGCAGAAAGAAGGATAATCCCCGAGCATAAATGCATCATTATCTCTCATCCCCAGCATGAGATAATGCGTTATCTCATCCCCATCACAAAACTCTTCTTACTTCTCCATCCCAGCAAGAGGTGATCCAAACTTGTAGCTTCAGCATGGAGTATTCTCAGCTGACATCCCCGAGAAATCGAAATCTTCCCCATAAAAGCAACAAGGTTGATGATGCTCTCTCCAAGCAGAGAGTTTTCCTTCAACAAGGAAGCATTCCCCCATCAAAGTCTTCATATCCCCGACAGTACCAGAAGATTCATTATTCCCTAGCAGTGGTGAAGATGACGAGGAGTCAGATGGTTTTCCTACTGGCACAACATTGTTTGTAGTTTTCCCCAGTGAAATTGCCAAGTACAATTCAATCCTCTTTGTCACTTCTTCCTCAAGAAAAATATTGTGTATCTAAGGGATTCCCCAACTTATTTCTTCTGCTTCCAGCTGATTTCTTCCTCAACAGAGTGCCAACGCACATAATTCCCCCAGCCAGGTCAAAAAAGTATCACTTCCCCAACGGAGTTCGGCAGGTAGTGTACCTCTCAGATCAAGTTCACCCCCAACAGGGTCTTGGCTCTTCAATCTTAAATTCTAATTTATTTTTGGCAATGAAGGAGGTTCAGAGCCAGTGTATCATTGACACTAGCCCCCGCATAGTTGATTTCCCCATAGTGATTTATCACAATCAATGCAACAATTGTCTCTTCACCAACGAAGTCATCAAGGATACCTGTTGTCTCCTCATCAGGAGATCTATTTGAATTTACATTTAGTAAATCATCATTACATTTGCATCCTCAAAAGCGTAGCATTTCCATCATTATGGAGCATTACACCGTGGACAAATTCAAACATATGCATACGAAGCATAAGCTGGTTTTGGTACATTGCACAGAAGCCTGAAACAGTATTTCTGCAATCAGACCGAAGTATCCCCACAGAATTCCAAGTTCATTTCTCAATGTGGTTATTTCTACCAAGTCTTGTTTGTTATCCCCAGTTGAGTCTTGTTTAAGTACAACGGTCTCATTTTTCCGCGTCTCTGTTTAAGTACAACAGTTGTGTCTCGGGTTATCATTTAAGTACAATGATCCTGTTTCTTTGACTTCATCTAAGTACAATGATCCCGTTTTCTTCAATTCTATTTAAGTACAATGGTCTTGTTTCCTAGATTCTGTCTCGATGCAATGTTCCCATTTTCCTGGGTATGGATCGGTTGATACCATTTCCATGATAGATTAGTTGATCTTGTTTGAGTTGTCGGTTGATATCACTTATCTTTGAGCCGTAAATCTAATGATATTACGTTCTCGCTTTCTTGGGTATGGATTGGTTGATACCATTTCCATGATAGATTGGTTGATCTTATTTGAGTTGTGAATCAATTGATATCACTTATCTTCGAGCCGTAAATCAGATGATATTACGTTCTCGCTTTCCTGGGTATATATCAGTTGATACCATTTCTATGATAGATCGGTTGCTCTTGTTTGAGTTGTGAATAAGTTGATATCACTTCTCTTCGAGACTTAAATCAGATGATATTACGTTCTCGCTTTCCTGGGTATGGATCGGTTGATACCATTTTCAAGATAGATCGATTGATCTTATTTGAGTCGTAAATCAGTTGATGTTACTTCTCTCTTTTTACTTTTACAAGCCAATGCTTGTTATCCCCAGTCGAGTTATCATCCATGCTATGATAGTCTCTTTTCAGGTTTTATCTCCCACGTGGGATAAATACTTGTCGATTCCGTCCAAGTCCGGTTTCGTTTATTTGAGTTATCATCCATGCTATGATAGTATCTTTTCAGGTTTTATCTCCCACGTGGGATAAATACTTGTCGATTCTGCTCATTTCTTTGAGTTATCATCCATGCTATGATAGTCTCTTTTCAGGTTTTATCTCCCATGTAGGATAAATACTTGTCGATTCCGTCCAAGTCTGGTTTCGTTTCTTTGAGTTATCATTCATGCTATGATAGTCTCTTTTCAGGTTTTATCTCCCACGTGGGATAAATACTTGTCGATTCCGCCAAGTCCAATTTCGTTCGTTCGAGTTATCATTCATGCTATGATAGTCTCTTTTCAGGTTTTATCTCCCACGTGGGATAAATACTTGTCGATTCCGCCAAGTCCAATTTCGTTCGTTCGAGTTATCATCCACATTATGATAGTCTCTGTTCGAGTTTTATCTCCCACATGGGATAAATACTTTATTGATTCCGCCAAGTTCGATTTCGTGCCCTTGAGCTGTCATCCAAGTTATGATGGTTTCTTTTCTAACCCACTCACAGTGTGTTTTGTTTGCTTCTTCATCCAAGAATGACATCCTTCCCAATACATTTCATTTCCCACAGAGTGCAAATTTTCCGGTTTATTCGGGTATTCAATCACTCCAAACCTTAAAGGTCTGAAATCCATTGCTATCATCCATTCAGGTCTACAAATGATTGAATAGGGGAAGCTGTAATACCCTAAATTTGCCCTGTTATTTATTATCAACCTCAAGTGGTTTATGCTTCGTCATCCTGCATATCCGTCCATATTGCATTGCATTCAAAATATAAAAAAAAATAATAAATAAATTATCATCATTGGCATGCACACGAGGCATATGATCAAGTGATATTTGTCAAGCATTTGATCTCAAGAAGAAATAATATCTGGAAAAAGAATAATCGAACCATTTCCAAGTTGACCTACTAAAGGAAAGAAAAATCCACATTTTTCATCCGTTAACCGGTTAACGCCTGGGGTAAACCGGTTAACGGCTACGAAATTTGTGAAGAAATTTCAAAATTTAGTTGCTTTTGCACATTTCCCTCCACTTTTTTCCACCTTGCATCACATTCCACTTTGCCTTGGATTTTCCACCACTTTCTAGACTCTTCCACACTATTCCGAGGAATA
The DNA here is from genome assembly GCA_963966055.1 of Lathyrus aphaca. Taxonomy (NCBI): domain Eukaryota; kingdom Viridiplantae; phylum Streptophyta; class Magnoliopsida; order Fabales; family Fabaceae; genus Lathyrus; species Lathyrus aphaca. Next base: position 4,010,423 of record OZ014525.1, read on the forward strand.
TTCCAAGGAATATTCTAGAAATTCTAACTAACTTTAATTAACTCCAAGCCTAAGTCCTAACCTCATTTTTCAAACCTAAACCCTAAGCTAACTCCATACCCAAGCCTAACTCCTAACCTAACTTCTATATAAGCTCAATTAACTCCAAACCTCACAACTTCAACCATTTTTTCACAATTTCACTTCATCTGTCTCATTTTTCTCCCAATTTTCTCTCATCTTCAACCTTTCACGAAAGAGCTTCTTCATCCAAAGTTCTTCAAGTTTTGAATTGAAGCTTGAAGATCTGGAAGCTAAACCTTCATCCAACATTGATTCTTTGGCTTATTGAATAAGTTGCTACTGTTTTGGATTGATTTGAGCTTTTTGGAAGTGATTTTGCAAGAGTTCATCAAGATCTTCATCAATTGCATTTATTTTGCATTCTTGCGGATTGGAGCAAGGCATCTATGATTTTATCTTCATTTGTGTATTGATCTACTCACAACAATCACCAAAGCAAGCCTCCGCTTTGTAGGTTGGTAAATCCGAAATCACTTTTCGCTTTTAATTTATTCACTTCATCTCGCCGTATGGCATTCTTTGATTGTTTTACGGTTTGCTTACGATTTGTTCGATTTACTTGTTAGTAGCTAGAATCATATCTAGTTCTTGAAGCTAATAGATGTTAGAGGACTAGGTTTAAGTAGAAATTTTGTGCTAGCATATACATGAATGTATTAGGAGCTTTTAGAAGTAGGTTGGTGGATAAAAGTCTTATTTCATTGTTGTTTTTGCATTCTGTTCAGTGTTAACCGGTTAACGCCCCGAGTTAACCGGTTAACAGTTGAATTTTTCCCCTAGATTTGTTTTTTTAAGTCGTTAACCGGTTAACCCAAGGCGTTAACCGGTTAACGTTGTTCGGATTTGTGAAAACAACTTGTTTCATGGCATGTTTGTGCATCATTCATTCTTTAATCATCATAGCTTGTTAAATCATGATTTTAGTGAATTTGTATGATCACTTTAGGTGCATGATTTTGTAGTTTAGGTAGCTTTCGACATGAGTTTTGTTAGTTTGCATAAATGTTGCATAATATGTTCATAACATTTTGTGACCATAATTTGCATAATTTGGTACCACTTCATATCATAATAATATGTGTACACCTCTGGTTTTTGCATTACATTATGAAGCCATTCACATCTTGATTCAATCATGTGCATATTGAAAATTACAAAAATGTAAAAAGCTCAAAGAATCACAAAAATCAATTAACTTGCATAATTTAATTACATGTTGTTGTTGCATTCCATTGATGTTAATAATCCATTACATGTTATTGAATTGTCTTGCATAATTTTTGCATTACTTGATTTGCATTAAAACTCATTTTTGTGCATTTGAAAAATAATTGAAATCTGCCTTGTTTTCATAGCTACATTTTGAAACAGGAGCTGTAATAACATGTTGCATTCATGCTGTTTTGACTTTTCACACCTATTTTGCATGCTATTTGTTAGCTGTAATAGGTTGTTTGCATTTTCATTGCATTTAGTAGCTATTTATGCTATATGAGCTGTAGTAGCTACTGGATTTTGGCATTTCCAGCTTTTAGGTCCCTTAGACTTATGATTGAGTATAGATTAGGGCCTAGATGTATTAGGAGTTGTTTGGTACTTGTTTACCTTATTCCTTTTATTATGTTTATTCTACTAACCTTTGTTTTGTAGGGAGGTGGAGGTAAGTTCACAAAACCTTTTCCTTTTAAAATTCTTTATGCTTTCAAAGTGTCTTTGTTTTAGCATTTTGTACTTAATTTTGTATAACTTCATGCTAATCCCTTTTAGAAATGACTTAGCTTCCTTAGGAAGTAAGTTGATTTCTAGTTCCGTTTCTTTTCCTTTTCCTCATTAGGATTAGAAAACTGCACTAACTTAGGTTCATCCATACATGACAACACTTAGAATTATTAGACTCCCTTTAGACTTTTGCCTTTGGTTCGCTTTGCTTTCTTCCTCATCTCAAAAGAATAGTAAAAAACTTAATAAAGGTTGATCTTCTCATATGACAGGAGAGTTGCCGTAGGTTACTTATACGTGTCCCATTTCGGGGTGAGGTGTAAGGCATCTACCACAATGAACAAGTCTTAGTATGAGAAGGTTTCACAAACAATAAACAAAAAACACTTCTTTAAAAGACAGTACACAAACAACACTCGTCTTTTCCTTCAAAAATTCTTTTCTCACCTCACTCACTCTCAACGCGAACTTGCGACGACTTGGCTCATTTGCAAGAGGGTAAACGCACTCGTTCAAGGCGAGTCTGCAACACCTGAGCATAGACATAAGCAGTTCCAACTATAAAAAAACACAAATAAATAGTTCCCGCCTTAGTTAGGTGAACTACGTCGACTCTGATCCTCATATTCCCGATGAGGTACGTAGGCAGCGGGGTAGGGCCCGTTCGAGCACATTCTTTGTTTTCCCTACATTTTTCCATCCCCTTTCCGATCTCTTTTCCAGTTCCTTTTCTCACTTCCATTCCAGTTAGCAGTTCTTTTATTCAGCAAAATCTTATTTCTCACCCTTTGAAACAGACTAACAAGCGTGGATCCCGTCGGGTACGGCAGACGGTCTAAGGTGCTAATACCTTCCCAGGTCGTAACCGACTCCCGAACCCAGATCTTTGGTTCGCAGGACCTTGTCCTTTCATTTTCTCTTAGGTTTGTGCAACATTACCTTTCCTATTCATTCGGGATAAAAATGTCTGGCTGACGACTCTACCTTTTTCCGCGCCACTTTCGCGTTTGTACTAGGATGAAAATCTCGGGAGCGATAGTCAGCAAAAGCATAGACGCGAGAGCACACCATTTTCTTCATGAGAGAATACTGAGAAACTGCAATTATATGCATTAACCCTTGCTTAGAATCTTATGGTACACATCCTAAATCCCTAAATCTTCAATTAGAAAATGAGAAATCCCTAAATCCCTAAATCTTCAATTAGCAAATAGCAAATGAGGAAACTGCAGCGTTTTGATATACGTCATGAAGGAATACCATTTTGTAACGCCGTTTTGGTTTTTGAAGCTGCAGCGTGAGGCTTGTGTGATGTTGTTTTGGATCGTACAAGTTGTACCTCATGTCGTTTTGCACGCATCCTTGTAGAAACTGTGACTTGTATAATATGTGGCTTATTGTTTTGGATCGTCACAATAGTTGATCAAATGTGTCATGTAGATTTTTAACAGATTTTGACTAACAAAGTAGACGGTAGTGACTGATTTGTATCGTTTTGAAAATTAAGGGATCAATTTGACAAAAAAAAATTAATGGATCAAAGTGAACCATAATCTATAAGGGATAAAAAAACATTTTGTCTAAATATTTTACTAAAGAAAATAAATATGAGATATTTTGATATTTTATTATTTCATTTATATTTTGCTATTGATATAGTACCTAGCACATAAATTTAAATAAATATTTGTAAGAAAAAGAAATATAGTGGTCTAGATAACATATCTCCCCAATAAAGTTGAACTTTATTTTTTATAGTCAGTTTAAACAATAAAATTATTTAAAAAAAATAAATTGTTGAATTAAAAGAAAAATATAAAAGAACAATAAAAGAAACCCTACAATGAGTCATCACTTTAAAAAATATAAACTCCATTGATGATGTTTAAGATATAAATGTGATTGAGTGTAGAAAACTTGCTAAAAGACAAATATGAAGTGTTAGGGTATGCATGTTAGGTGTGGGTAGACCTATAAAATTTCAAATTTAGTTGCTACTAAATAAAATAATCGAAATGCATTTAATTTTAATCAAGAAAAAAATGATAGAATCCATAGAATAAGTTAGCCACAACATACGGATTTTGAAAAGACCGTAACAAGTAATTTAATTATTTGCCACGCACTCAATTTTTTTAAAAATATTTTGTCAATTATTTTACATATTGTATTCGCTAATAAATTATTATTTGTTTTTTTTTTCTGTTTTTTTTTGTTTTATGTTATTTTATATATATATATATATATATATATATATATATATATATATATATATATATATATATATATATATATATATATATATATATATATATATATATATATATATATATATATATATATATAAATGAATTATTAAAAAATATAGTTGAAAGATATAATTTATAAACTGAACAAGGATTTTTTTTTTCAATCAGTTAATTTGATTTTTTTTACCAAAAAGAACTAAATTATATTTTATATGAACGTCATACATCAGGCAAATGCATGTCACCAAATATTTATTTAAATTTATTAATTTAAATATTTTTAACATAAAAAGGAGACAATTATAATACATGAATTGTATTTTTTATGTTTCATAATTTTAAATTGCTTTCAGAAAATTTGCTAGAGTGATATTGAATTTGTACTGGAGAAGTATTTATAGCAAATCAAGTTAATATATATATATATATATATATATATATATATATATATATATATATATATATATATATATATATATATATATATATATATATATATATATATATAGATTCTCATGCTATAGTCTAAGATAACATTAATGGAGTTGATAAAGACATCTTTAGGGACGTGAACAGTTGTTGGCACTTTAAGGTCGATTCAAAAAGTGTTTCCTTCTTCAATAAATTGTAAAAAAGGATAATGTGTTATGTTGATCTCGAGATGAACCCATTCAAGGTTGTTAGCATCCCGTTCAACTTTATGACCTCTTTCGTCATTGTTGGTGCCACCATTTATATGATTGCCTCACACTTGTTTGAGTTTTCTTCTATGTCTCCCCCATCAGATAAAAACCCAAAACTTGTCGTCTCTCACCTTAAAAGTACATTTCTCTGGGTTGAGCCTCATATTACACTATTAGTTTCTTTGGAATACCTAAGCAAGGTACTAGTCGTGTAACCCTTATTTTCAAGACTTAACAATCATGTCATCTATGTACACTTCCAACTTTTTGTCCATTTCTTCGTTTAAGACTTTATTCATCAACATCTGTTACATTTCTCCTGCATTTATAAAACCAAAAGGCATCATATTATACTGGTAGTTGGCTTATTCAGTCATGAAGGAAATTTTCTCTCTTTCAGGCTCGTACATGAGTATTTGATTATAGTTGGAATATGCATCCATGAATGACAAAAGTTTATACCTGACCGAATAACTAACAAACTTGTTTATGCTTGGGAGCGGGTACCTGTCTTTAGGATATGTTTTATTAAACTTATTATAATCGACACACATTCTCCATTTCACTAAAGCTTTCTTGATTAGCACCACATTGCACAAACACTATGTGTATTTTACTTCACAAATGAAATTAACGTCCAATAAACCTTGATTTGTTTTTGTTCTCGTCTAGATCTTGTCAAGAGGCTATTATTTTCTCCCTTGGGGCAAGTATCGGGCGCTGAGATCAATCTTCAGCTGGTGACACATTACACATGGGTTTATGCCTAATATCTTGTGGGGAGAGATGGCGAAGAGATCAACATTGGCCCTTAAGCATTCAATCAACCTCTTCATTACTTAAGTAGACAAGTCAACTGTCATCTTTATTGATTTCATCGGATTATCATCCAATTGGACAACTTCAAACTCTCCATCCGGAACTGACCTTAGGATTTTTATCTTGATCCCGATCGAGGGGCCTAACTCATTTTCGTGCAGGGGTTCATCTTTGCGAACATCGAGGTCAACTATGTTCGATGTTCCTCGAGCTTCCTCGCTTCTTTCTTCATGGATGACGATCGCTGACAGAGGATTTTTTTAAATATTTCTTCATGTATCAGTTATGTTATATGTAGGTTGACTTTGACTACAATAGGTCTTCCAACATCAATATGATACTTTATATTTAGGTGGACGAGGGAGGCCAAAACGTCTAGAGCTGTCAGGAATGGTTGATCGAGAATGCAGTTCACTATGCCAAAAATGTTTTTTAACAGCGCATCTTAGACAGCGCTTTTAAAAGAAAGCGCTGTCTAAGGTTAAAATTAAAATAAAACACGGAAAATGTTCCAAAAAAATAATGAAAGCGCTGTCTAAGACCCCCCTTAGACAACGCTTTTAGAAAGCGCTTTTAAATATAGACCTTAGTCAGCGCTTTTGATAAAACGTTGTTTAAAGTATTTAAATTAAAAAAAAATTTAAAACCAAAAGCGTTCTCTAGGGGGGGGGGTTAGAAAGCGCTTTTGGAAAGCGCTGTCTAAGGCATATCTTAGAAAGCGCTTTCCACAAAAGCGCTGTCTAAGGTCTAATTAAAATTAAATTTCAGACTTCTATTTTCGTTCTCTGTTCTTTTTATTTTCCCTCCTGCGAACAAACCCTACCAGCGAACCCCATTACAGCGAACTTGAATATATTGAAAGTGTTTGAAGAATCGTTCGTTTCAGTCATTGAAAGTGTTTGAAGAATCGTTCGTTTCTACTGTTCTTCATTGCGGTATGTTCGTCATTTCTTCATTTTTTCAGTTCTGATTTTTGTTCGGTTTCAGTTCTTCATTTCTTCATTTTTTCATTCCTTCGATTTCAGTCATTGAAAGTGTTTGAAGAATCGTTCGTTTCTACTGTTCTTCATTGCGGTATGTTCTTCATTTTTTCATTTCTTCGGTTTCAGTTCTGATTTTTCATGCTATGTTATTTAGGGAAATATCAGTATTTTGAGATTAAATGGTGATATCAGTATTTTGAGATTAACAGTTCTGATTTATCATACTATGGTTCTGGTGATAAAATCTGAGTTTAGTGTATTATTGTTGTTTAAGTTGTTTTGATTCATAAAAATTGAGTTTAGAAGGTACATTGTTGTTTTGATTCATAAAAACTGAGTTTAGTGTATTATCCTTTGTTTTAGTTGCTTTGATTCATAAGGTACATTGAGTTTAGAAGGTACATTGTTGTTTTGATTCATAAAAAGTGAGTTTAGTGTATTATCCTTTGTTTAAGTTGTTTTGATTCATAAGGTACATTGTTGTTGTTATGTTTGATAAGTAATAATGTTGATAATAGAAAAATGTTTATAATAGAATAATGTTTATAAGAGAAAAGTAATGGAAGAAAAAGTTTGATTCTTGTAATAGAAAAAATGAAAGTGATGAGGTAATTAAAGTTGTTATGTTTGATAAGTAATAATGTTGTAATAGAAAAATGTTCTTCCTTGAAAAATGTTGTAATACAAAAATGTTTGTAATAGAAAATGTTTATAAGTATAGTTATAGGTATATTCTAATAGAAAATTAAAGTTAGTTATAGAAAAATTAACGTGTTATAGGTATAGTTATAGGTATATTGTAATAGAAAAAGTTTGATTCTTGTAATATAAAGTTTGATTGTTTACTTTAATAAGTAGGAAAACCATGGATAAAACATGGATCTGTGCCGATCAAATGACCAAAGAGTACGAGAGTGGGGTTGCGGAATTCGTTAAGTATGCTGTTCAACACGCTGAAAACCCCAGACGAATGCATTGTCCTTGCTTGCGTTGTTGTTATATTGGTAAGGTTGACGCACATGGATTGAAATCGCATTTGCTGAGGCATGGAATTGATCAAAGTTATCAGTGTTGGATATTTCATGGTGAGAAAATTAACGAGAATGTTGAATCGAGTGGAAAAAGTAATACGACCTATGCTTCATACGACAAAGACACGGAAACATACGATTGTGATCGAGTTGAAGAGATTGTAGAAGCACTGGAAGAAGATCTTCATGATTGTCCTGAAATGTTTGAGAGGATGGTAAGCGATGCAAATAAACTGTTGTACAAAGGTTGCACTAAATTCTCAAGACTTTCTGCGGTATTAAAGTTGTACAACTTAAAGGCGGGCAATGGATGGTCGGATAAAAGTTTCACAGAGTTGTTGGCCCTTATGAGAGAAATGCTACCGGATGATAATGTTCTTCCTAATAGAACCTATGAGGCAAAAAAAATGTTGTGCTCTATTGGCATGAGCTATGATAAGATACATGCTTGTCCTAACGATTGCATTTTGTTTCGTAACGAATATGCAACGTTAACTGAGTGCCCTAAATGCGGTTTGTCTCGATATAAGAAAAGATTATCTCCCGCAAAAGTCTTATGGTATTTTCCGATAATTCCGAGATTTAGGCGCATGTTTCGTAGTGAAACCGATGCAAGACATCTTACTTGGCATGCGGATGAAAGAATTATTGATGGAAAGTATCGGCATCCGGCTGATTCACCACAGTGGTCGAAGATTGATAATGATTATCCTGAGTTTGGATCAGAAGCAAGAAACCTTCGATTGGAATTATCTACTGATGGAATGAACCCACATGGTCTTCAAAGTATCTCACATACCACATGGCCTGTGATTCTTATGATTTATAACCTACCTCCGTGGCTATGTATGAAGCGTAAGTACATGATGTTATCTATGTTAATCTCTGGGCCTAAACAACCAGGGAATGACATAGACGTATACTTGACACCTCTGATCGAAGATTTAAAGATTTTGTGGGAGAACGGTGTGGAGGTTTATGATGGATATAGGAAAGAAAGTTTCAATTTGAGGGCGATGTTGTTTGGCACAATTAATGATTTTCCAGCATATGGGAATCTATCTGGGTATAACATTAAAGGTCAACGTGCGTGTCCTGTTTGTGAAGACGGAACCGATACGATTCGATTGGAACTTTGCCAGAAGAATGTGTTTCTCGGTCATCGTAGATTCTTACATTCTAAACATCACTACCGTGGGTGGAGAAAAGCATTCAATGGAGACACCGAACATCGTAGAGCTCCACCCGCATTGTCAGGTGAACAAGTTTTTGAAAAGGTGAAAGATGTGCGTACTGAGTTTGGCAAGCCTTTTGCACATAAGATTGTGAAAGGTGGGTGGAAGAAAAGGTCGATATTTTTTGAATTGCCATATTGGAAGTCTTTGTACGTGAGACATTTTCTCGATGTTATGCATATTGAAAAAAACGTATTTGAAAGTGTTATCGGTACATTACTCAATATAAAAGGCAAGTCTAAGGATGGCCTTAAAGCAAGGGAGGACATGTTAAAAATGGGAATGAGAACTGAATTAGCACCCGTGAAGAAAGGAAGACGAACATATCTACCACCTGCTGCTTTTACTTTATCTATAAAGGAGAAAAAAAATTTGTGTAAGTCTCTGAGTGAAGTTAAGGTTCCAGAAGGATACTCATCTGATATCAGAAGACTTGTTTCTATGAAAGACCTCAAGTTGTAGAATTTGAAGACACATGATTGCCATGTTATAATGGAACATTTTCTACCGATAGGTATACGTTCTATTTTGCCAGAAAAAGTAAGAAGTGCCATAACTAAATTGTGTTTTTTCTTTAGGTCAATTTGTAGTAAGGTGATCGATCCCGAGATCTTACCAACACTACAAAAAGAGATTGTAATTACCTTGTGTGAGCTTGAAATGTATTTTCCTCCGTCTTTTTTTGACATAATGGTTCATTTAGTTGTTCATCTTGTGAAAGAGACACAGTTGTGTGGACCAGCTTATATGAGATGGATGTACCCTGCTGAACGGTATATGAAAATATTAAAAGGGTACGTGAAATCCCGAAGTCGACCAGAGGGTTGTATTGTTGAACGATATATTGTTGAAGAAGCTGTTGAGTTTTGTACTGAATATTTGTCTAACGTTCAATCGATTGGACTCCCCAGAGCTCAGATTTTTGAAAAAATGGAAGGTAAAAAATTAATTGGGAATAAAATTGTGACAATATCAAGGGATGAACGGGATCAAGTTCATTTGTGTGTTCTGCACAATAATAATGAGGTTGAGCCATATGTTGAAATGCACAAGGATGTACTCCGAAGGTTAAATCCGAACAGAAATGAAAATTGGATAGTTATAGAGCACAATCAAAGTTTCATACAATGGTTGAAGGATCATATTTATTTGAAGCGCTCTTCAGATCCTTCTTCGGTAACAGAAAGGTTGAGATGTTTGGCATATGGTCCAAGTTTGCTTGTGTTTTCTCATAGCGCATACTCAATTAATGGATACACATTTTATACCAAAGAACAAGATGATAAGAGTACTATGCAAAATAGTGGTGTCACCGTGCTAGCTGAAGCAATGCATATATCAAGTATGAAGGACTTAAACCCCAAATATGCAAATTTGTCATATTTTGGAGTTATTGAGCACATTTGGGTGTTTGATTACGAGAAGTTTCAGATTCCCATCTTTGGTTGCAAGTGGGTGAATAGTAGTGGCATACGAATGGATAAGTTTGAATTTTTGCAAGTTGATCTTACTAGGGTGGGGTACAAAGATGAACCTTTTATTCTAGCATCTCAAGCTAAACAAGTGTTCTATGTGAATGACCCGAAGAGTACAAAATGGTCTATAGTGCTTTTCTCTAACAAAGTGACTGATGATAGCGGTGTCGATCAATGTGATATTGATGTTGAGAATGAGTCATGCATTAGACGGAATGAGTTGAATAGAAATGATGAAGTTGAGGATCTTATACCGGATGAGTCATATATAAGAAACGATCATAATGAGGGAATTTGGATCAATTCATCCGTACGCATTGCTAAGAAACAAGTGATTAATATTCCAACAAAGAAAAGAAAGAGATGTTAGTGACTGAGGTAAATTATGCATGGTTTCTTTATTTTTTTGTTTTCAATTGCTTTGATTATAAGTTATATCTGATAATGCATGATTTCTTTATATTTTTGTTTTCAATTGCTTTGATTATAAGTTATATCTGATAATGCATGATTTCGTTATATTTTTGTTTTCAATTGCTTTGATTATAAGTTATATCTGATAATGCATGATTTCTTTATTTTTTTGTTTTCAATTGCTTTGATTATAAGTTATATTTGATATTTGATGGTTTCCTTGGTTTATTACAGGTTAGACATGGCTGATGACCAACATGAGGAAGTTAGTAAAAAAGTATCCGCGGAAGAAGAAATTCGAAGAGGCATCACAGTAATGAGAAGGGTGGTCCAAGGAAGATCTCGAGGCATCATACTAGATGTCTATTGGAGCAACCAGGGACAGCTTATAGAACCTAATGGGCATACCTTAACTAGTTTTATCGGTGCACTAGTAAGGAATGAAATTCCCATTACATGTGATGATTGGAGAAACAAAGAGCTGAATGAGTCCAAAGAAAAAATTTGGAGTGAGATAAAGGTACAATCATTTGGCCCTTAATTATACGGTGTCAATTATGTTTTTTCAATTACCGATACTAACTATCAATCTGTATGTTTTTCTTAGCGATGTTTTAACATCGAAGAAGAAAGAAGAGGTTTTTGTATGAAATTGGCCGGAAAGCTTCTAAGAGGGTTTCGAACATTTTTATCATCCAAGTTCCTTAGGGATGCGGATGGTAATTATGTGGATGCGGAGCTTCCTAAAAAATATGAAAGTTTGATATCAGCTGAAGAATGGGAAGCTTTCAAATCCAAAAGACAAGACCCGGTTTTTCAAAGAATAAGTGCCACAAATCGGGAAAGAGCATCAAGTCCCGCATATCCGTACCGAAAAGGACGTGTCGGATATGGACGCTTAGAACAATCCATGGTAAGTATTTATAAATTGCGATAACAAATTTTTTCATCATATATTAGTTTTATCTGATCAAATTGTATGACTTAATGTGTAGCTGCAGAAGGAGGAAAGTTCAGAAACATCTCTTCCTGCACATGTTTTGTGGAAGGAAGCCCGTGTGGGCAAATCTGGAGTTCCTCAAGAAGAAGTTTTACACGTATACCAGAAATGTGTAAGTATAACATTTTTTCATTAATTGAATAACATTTTTATACACAAATATTTGACAAGTATACGGTATTCATCTGATTTTTCAGGAGGAGCTATCTCAGTCGTTATCTCCCGATGATACTAGGAGCATACTTAGTCGGGCATTAGATGTCCCTGAGTATTCTGGTCGGGTGAGGGGTAAGGGATTTGGAGTCACTCCGACCTCCCTGAGTATTAAAAAAGGAAAGGCTCCTAGTAATCGGGAGCTTCATGCAAGATTGGAAGCCATGCAAGCTGAGCTTGATGCATTGAGGAGAGAAAGAGAGGCTAGCGCCTCAGCATGTGTCAGAGATGCTTCGGACAAAGATAGTATCAACTGTACCTTTCAGCCGAACATTCCAGAGGTAATTACATATAATTGTCTTAAATTGAACTATTTGCTTAAATTATGTATTTGACATATATACACATTAACGATTTCTTGTTATTATTGGTTTTAGGGCATTTCCTATTGTCAGCTGTATTTGTCGTCACCATACTATCGGATGGTTGGCAAGGGAAAAGTGCATAACGTTAGCGGAGTATTACTCCACACTAGAGAGCTCCCTGCTGGATGTTTGAAGGTTTCGGTTGATATTGCAGTTGAGCCGAATGCATCATTATCATATCCTAGCGATGATTCGGATGCAACAACGGTGCACGAAGCAGTAGGTTCGTTTGTTGCATGGCCGACAAACCTCATATGCGTAGGATATGAGGTATGCTTAAAACTTATGTTAACTTTAATGTGTATATTCAAAGTTTAAAATTTATGCTTAAAATTTTACGTACATATTTTCCTTGGTTATGTTAAATAGACTCCCACAAAATCCAAATCAAAAGATAATGCGATTCCGCGGCATACCGAGTCCGTGGTTTCAAGAAAAAAGGTAATATACAATTATATGACATATATTCATGGAAGTTGTTACATTCTTAATTTGATCTAACTATTTATATGACATGTAGCTTCAAGAAAATGAGGTTAACAATGCCTCCGCACAACAAAAAAAGGAGGTTAGCAACGCCTCCGCACGGGTAAAAAGTGTTGGTGCTAAGAAGACCGTAGCTAGGAAAAAAACTACCACCAAGTATAGGTCGTGCCTCAGGACATTTCTAGAGATGACCGATATACCGACCAGAGGTTTTCGGACTGTACATATGGAGGTAGGGATTTTCGGCTTTGATTACGACCAAATGATTGGTAATGAAGACTTCATGCAAGTTTTTGGTCGTGAAGAAATCGGCGTCAGCGTTGTCAATACATATATTAGGTAAATCCGTTCTACTTTGTTTTATTAATTGAACAACTTATGTTAATGATGTTTACTTTATGTTAATCCGGTTTACTTTATGTTAATCCAGTTTACTTTATGTTTTTATATTTGTGTGTAATGTTAATGATGTTTTTATATTAGGTTTTTGTATGACAAATTGATGCGCCCCAATGGTTTGGACGTGTCATTCGGATTCTTAGCACCCGCGACCGTCAACTTAGGTTTAATCTTAAGTAGACCGGATACCGTGACGGAGTACGTTCTTCGGATCCTCATGGACAATAAAGATGCGGAGAAGTTGTTTTTTATACCGTTTAATACCGCGTTAAAATTTCATTCTAAATTCATCTATTATAATTTTTTTCCAAGTTACCATCTAACATTTGCTTAATCATTACAGTGGACATTGGTTGTTGCTCGCAATCAATCCTATCCGAGAAATTGTGTATTATCTTGACTCGTTAGGAAATGATTGGACAACATACCCGGATATGAAGGTCCTAATTGACACGTAAGTGAGAATGTTCAAAATTTTTCTTAGTTTATGTGAATTGTTCTAATTGCTTCATTTTTATTTTATTAGCATCCTACAAGCTTTTCGGGCCCAACGAGATATCCAAACCTCAAGGAGGGGCGCCAACTCCATTACATGGATTAAAGTGGCGGTATATTTTTAATTATCACATTTTTTATTATATTAGTGATGACACTTGATAAAACTTAGGATTTATAATCCATATTTTTTTTTCATATGTAGTGTCCTCAACAACGTAATCAAATAGATTGTGGGTATTTCATGTTGAGGTTTATGCGAGATACTCTTGTTTTGGGCCGATTAGAGATTCCCACCGATGTATGTATTTCTAACTTATGAGTTATTTTTATATTTACACATATCTCATATAATTAAATAGTTGAAATTAATTCAAACTATGTTATATTATTATGTAGTACTTTGATGAATTCAAGTGTGCATTTTATACAAAGGATCAAGTGGACGAAATCAAAGAGGAGTGGTGTCAATTCATGATAGAGCTCAATGTTTGTACATAAATTTGTGTAATTATATTGTACATTTGTAGTATATGTAATGACTTGTAAATGTGTACATAAATTTGTATATATTTTGATACATTTAAGGCAAAATTGGTTTGAATTGGTATATATATATATATATTTGTTAGCCAAAAATTGGTAGAAAAAAGGCCAAAATGGTTTGAAATGTGTAAACACCCCAAATTTGCCCTCACCCATTCACACCATGGCTTGTGATCATCCTCATATGCATAAACACAATCATATCATCTCACATCTCATTTTTGGTTCACTGCATAGTTTCTAAGGCATCTGCACCTAGGGTTTGTGATCTGAGCAACCTCAGGGCATCTTGAGCCACTCCAAAGGCCACTAATCAACTCAAAGGGGTCCATGTGTGTTCATATGTCATATTCCATCTCTTCAAAGTCAAGAATGCAAAGGAATCACAAGAACTAGGGTTTGAGTGGATGCAGAGCCAGGATGAACTGCACAGTTGACTGAAAATTAGGGTTTTGGTTTCAGAGGCCATAACACCAAATTTTTTGGTCATTCTTGTTTCCATTGATCTCTATATGGTATGGGGAGTATGCATATCAATTTTCATGAAGAAATTCCATGGGGAAGTCATCTGATCAAGGGTTGACTTTTCAGACAAGTCAGTGTAAAATCAGGGCATCTGAGGCCCCCAATGACCCAACCAATGGGTGATCTTCATCATTTTGAGTGTATATGATCTTTATTTGATCATGGAAGAAGGTTGAAGTTCATAGAAATCAAGAATTTAGGGTTTTTGCAAATGTTGACTTTTTGGGCATAGTTGACTTTTCAAGAATGCATCATTTTAGGTCATTTTTCAAGCCATGATTCTTGATCCAAAAAGGCTTCAAATGGAAAAACTTTGGTCATGAAAGTTGTAGATCTCATTTTTCCCTTTTCAAAAAGTACAAGAACATGATAAAACTCTTCTTGAATCAAAAGTTATGGCAATGCAAAGTTGGCTAAAATCATTGATTTTCAAGGCATGCCCTAAGTGAAAATTTTGCAAAGTCATGAACCAATGCATATTGCAGCCTCTAATTCATTTCAAACCAGCACATAAACTTTCTCTAAGTCATGAAAATCAGATTTGAACCAAGAATGCCCATGGTTTCATGTTTGGTTGGACAAAGAATCACATGTGAACCAAGGTTACAACAAGTTGCAAAACTCATGATCATGCTTCCTCCTACTTGCAGCCTTGGATGCTGAGCTTTGCTAGCCTCTCACCTCACCTTGCTGCGCCAGCCCATGCCCATGTACTAGCTATAGATCAAGCCATACTTGCCTTACACAAAATTTGACTTTTTGCAAAAGGTGACTTACCAATCAATAAAGCACATGTCTTGTCAACTGACCAATGAGAGAGAGTTATGTGGACAATTTGCAAGCTAGACATAACACAAGGCAAGGCTGAAACATCCACATTCATCACATTCACAAAATCACCTCATCTTGCAAGTTGCTTTGAATCTGCCTACACAGCTTGCAAACACAAAAACCATCTTCACCATTCAACTCACCATACTTCATAGACCTCAAACCACCAAAGCTCAAGCCTGAAACAAGCCTGCCCAGAGCTTCACCATTTCTCACCCTCCAAACCAGAACTCATCGAATCCCTTCATCCAGCCATCAAACACCTCACCTTTCTTCACCAACAAGTCAAGCATACCACAAGAAGTCAAAACCACCCTTCACTTTGGTCTAAAGCTGCCTGTACACAGATCCCCATTTCTGCTACACCAGAGTTGGATCTTTCGAGCCAGCTGCTCTCCAAGCATTTTGAGTCTCATTTTGCCCTCAGGAGGTTCAAGGGAGCAAGCCTGTGCAAGAAAAAAGTCCAGAGAGCTCATAAACAGAGAAGCTGCATCTCAGGTGAGCTTCATGAACATTTTTCCCAGAAACTGATTTTTTAGTTCTTTTATGATGCCTTGTGTTCCCCTGATCATGAATGTATGCTTGCTTTTGAAAATAGTGTAGAAACCAGCATGTATGGAGTTCCTGAACATTTGCCCGTGTTTTATCCTTTGCTTCGATTCATGCTCATGGATGAAAATAAATGAATTTAGGCTTAGGGTTTAGGTTTAGATTGATGAGAGAGTCAGTTTGATGGAAGAAATTTGTGATTTGGTGACCTATAGAGGAATCTAGGGTTTTGGCTGGCCGGAGAAGACGACCGGAAGTCTTCTCCGGCGGCCTGAAAGTCATTTAGCCCTAATTACAGTCATTAAGGGCGTTTGAATGTGGAGCGTAGATCCCCTTTGACCTGTTGACTTCCCTCCAGTTTGTGTGGCCTGGATCTCTCTGCTTAGCCCTAATCCACGTGTCTTAGCTTAATTAATCACAATTAACTTAATTACCTCAGTTTCAATCCTGGCCACTGGATCTGGCGCCAGTCAACCGTTTCAAACTTAGACTCAATCCTGGCCTTTCTTTCTGATTACCTTTCATTTTTATTTAATTTTTATTTCATTTTCTTTCATTTAACTTGTACAATTATTTTAAAATAGCAAAAAATACATAAAAATTATGAAACTTTTTCCTCTGAGTTTTAATAATTTTTATGACACAAAAATATTTTTATTTTATTTTTCATCATTAAAAAAGTATTTTTAAATATTTAAAAGATTATTTTTAATTGATTAATGGGAATTAATTAATTAAAAATACTTTTAGGTATTTAAAAATTACAAAAAAATTCATGAAATGTTCTAAGACATTTAGAAACATTGTACAACCTTCAAACCAAATTTCTTTTTTGATCTTGATGCATTTTAAGAATTTTCCATTGAATTAAATCATTTTTTATGCATTATTTGGATCATAAGTTCAAAAATTCATTTCTGCCTATTGAAGAAGGTTGAGACATTGATTCTTTTTGCTTTGTTTTGTGTTTAGCATATAGTTTCTAAGATAAAATGGCCATGATTTGATCTTGCATTTTCCATTTGTTTGGCATTTCTTTTGTTAAGAACCCTAAAAAACCCTAATAACTTAGAAAATTCATAGCTTGAGATTGGTTAAGAGTTGAGACCTCCCCTTTGGACCTTGGTTTAGTATAGGTTTAGGGTTTCTTAGGGTGGCATTTTCCATTTTTTTATCTTAGGTTTTGCTTCTGTTTTGAGTTTTTGTTTGTTGTTTAATCCATGAACCCTAATTTGGGATTTCTCTTGCATCCTTCTTGCATTTCCTTGCATAACATGACTTGTCTTTGCATTTTGTGCATTCTTGTGATTCATTTGACATCTTAAGACATGTAGAAAGCATGTTTGATCATTGCATTGCATATTTGCCATGTCATTTGCCTTGTGTGATTCATAACTTTCCATGCTTGTTCATGCTCCTTAGCTTGCATCATTTGCATTCATAATCTTGTATGAACATCTTCATGCCTTGTCTCATGTTTGCAGCATCTCATAGCATCATAATCATCATCAACATGCTTCTGGTTTTGTTTTGCTTCATACCATTTCATTTCATTTGGCATTGCACTGCATTTCTTTCTAACATTTCAGGTGGTAAGTAAACTTGAGAAGTGAATTTGCCTTCACTTCTCATAACTCTTCTTTTCATCTCTCTTGCATCCATTGCTGCATTTCTATTTGTGTTTGAGTTTGAGCTTGCTCATTCTTGTTCTTCTTCCCACTTTCTTTCTTCAAGTGACTTGACTTCTTGAATGAAGCAAGCCGCTCTGCTTCTCTTGATCTTATTCATCTGCTTCCTGGTGGCTCCCCTGAAGATTGTTCTTGAAAACCTCACAAACCATAGGATCAACCAAGCATGACAATGAATTAGGGTTTTGATTAGTCTCCCCCCATAGTTTTACCTTTGTGTCTCTCTTTGAGTCTTCTCTTCTCACCTCATAATCAGGGACTAAACCCTAAAGGCTTTAGGACTTTGTGATTAAGCTTATGCCTGCATCCTTCTCTTAGGATGGAGTGTATAACTTTAATCCTAAGTGTTAAACCCTTAATGTGTTTAAATCTCTTAACCAATTCACTTAATAAATATCAAGACATCACACTTGTAACTTGGGCCTTGCATTAGGGTTCTAATTCTTCCTTAAGTGGTTAAGAAGGACTAACCCTAGTGTTAATGGACAAGTCCCCCTCAAGTTGTCTTACAAACCATAAAAATTCACTTCATCATCATATCATTAATAAAATCCACTTAATCAAAGGCTTGTTTTGTCATGAGTTTAATCCCTAATCATGGATTAAGTTGAGGAGCTTTCCTCAGCTTAAACATTCTCATCTATCATCCTTCTTTTAGGATGGTGTAATGAGTCTGTTTAATCCCTGATTATGGCTTAACCTCATTACTCAACACTGAACAAAAACAACAAAAACATCTAAATAATCACAAGTAGGTTAATGATCTTAATCCTACATCAAAGGTGATTAAGTGTGAGAATCTGACTTCACACTTAAGGTATTCTCATTACCCCTAATCAGAGGGAAGATGTGATGAGTTTACCAAATCCATTGGTTTAGGCTTAAGCTCATCAACTTATGACAAACTCTCAAAAGCAATAAAAGACTGAAAACACAAAAACAAACAATAATCGTCTCCTCCGGGATTCTTTTCTCATCATCTTCATTCACAACCGAGAACTCGCTTCTTCCGTCTAATGCAAGACAGTAAGCACCTGAGCCAGACAGGTCACACACTTGAGCATAGGCAAGTAAGCAGTTCACAAGTCAATTCATCTTTCAGTCTCTTTGGGTCGAACTACGGTGTTCTGACTTCCTCATTGCACGAGAGGATACGTAGGCATAACTTAACGGTTATCGAACAAAAGTCTCTGTACATCCCCCCTCCTTCCAGCTTCATTCTTTAGCCTCATGATCTTGAGCATTTCACTCTGTTCTTACACTGACACTTTCATACTTCACCTCACTTTCTCTTACACTGACACCTGTACATTCATTTCCGGCTATTTTATACACAAATTGCACTAACACTACCCCTTTAAAACACAAATCTTTTAAGCGTGGATCCCGTCGAGTACGACGGACAATCTGGGTGCTAATACCTTCCCAGGTTGTAACCAACCCCCTTTCTCAGTCTCTCTGGTTCGCAACCGTCTTATCCATTTCCTTTCTAGGTCTATGCAGCATTACCTTTCCTCCGGGATAAAAATGCCTAGCTGGCGACTCTATTCATTCTCCAGTGAGTTCACGGCTGTGTGTTCTCACTGTTTCCTTCGCCGACCGTTCGCGTCTGTACCTTCATATGGACTTCGTTTCATTTGTCGGGAGCGACAGCTTGGCGACTCTGCTGGGGATAGAGCATTTCAGATGCTAAGATTGAGTGCATGTGACCTCTAAAGCTGGGATCCCTGGCTTTCATCTGGACTTTCTAATTTCTCAAGCTAGTCTGAAGGCTTCCCTGGGGGAGTGGAAAGCTGTCTGTGCTTTACTGGCCTTGAGTGTATTTGGAATTGTGTTGTTTGCGGATGAGCCTCGATTCATTAGCAAGAATGCAATCCACCTATTCATGCTGAAGAATCCAGTGCCAACTTTGTTGGGGGATCTTTACTATTCAGTGCATCAGAGGAACGAGAAACAGAGGGGAAGGTTAGTGAGGTGTTGTGCTCCATTATTCCATACTTGGCTTCTCAGGCATCTACCCAGGACGGATGCATTTCTAAACCCTCATCAGCAGAGCAACTGGGCTAAGAGACTCACTGTCCTAACTTCAGCAGACATCAGATGGTGTACTCAAAGCACCAAGGGCAGAGATATCATTACAAGCTGTGGGCGCTCTCCCAATGTGCCTTTAATAGGAGTTAAGGGAAGTATCAATTACAACCCTCTGCTGTTCAGGAGGCAACTAGGCTATGCACTGGTCCATGCTCCTAGGGTACAGGATTTGGTTGAGACCCTCTACTGTGAGAACAAGATTAGTCTGGCAATTGTTAGGCAGGCTGCCTGGGCCTGGGATCATGTTCAAACCAAGGGAATCACCATTCTGGGGAAGTGCAATAATGTGGCATCAGCACAATATTATGAGTGGTCCCATGCCAGGGCCCAATTCTCTGGAATGCCCTTCACCATAGAAGACATGCCTGAGTCATCTTCAGCACCACCCCCTGCCACTATCAGTTTGGAGGAGTTTGAGAGCTTGAAGGAAAGAAATGAGAAGTTAACCCAGGCTTTGCAGAAGACCCTCCGGGAGAGGAGTGAATGTGTGAGGGAGATTGAAAGATTGGAGAAGTTGAGGGTGGAACACTTGACTAAAATTGAGAAGTCTGGAGATTATATCAACAAGTCTAAAGCTGGTGAACAAATTATGAAGAATGCTTGTAAAGAAGCCCAGTTCCAGAGAGCAAGAACAGACTCGTATTTGAAAGAGAGTCAAGCCAGGTGGGTCCGGATCACTGAGGCCCGTACTCTAGAAGACAAGAGAGTTCAGGACAAGATGGAACAGATGGAAAAAGCCCTGGCAGCAGCCCAGAAGGAAATATCAGAGCTAGAAATCAGAGCTGGAGTGAAGAGGTCTAAGGACCAAAGTCAGAACAAGAAGTTGACTGCAGCTGTTGCAACAAGAAACCTTCTCATCAGAGGTCTCACGGAGCGTCCGGCTGATCCTGTGACCGAAGCACTTCTTAAGGAAGTTCGTGAGGATGAGTTTGGCCTTGGAGTTTGATCATTTGCTTGTTGTTATTCCTATTCCATGTACTTTTGTTTTTGTGATGTATTTTGACCCCTTAGAGGGCTGGTGTTGTAAAAAAGGGACAAATTGTATTATTTCACCTTTTGTAATATATTTGTGTTAATTTCCATCTGAGTTCACTTCAAAAGCAACTTCAACAGCAACATCTTCAAGGGTCTGGAAGGGTCAAAACTGAAAGCCAAACCGGATACCTTGAGAGCAAATAAGCATAACTGCATTGCATACTAACCCTTCTGTTTGTTTTGTAGGTTTTGTTTTATTGTTACTAACCTCTGTTGTGATACTCAGGAATTATTGCTCGCCGCCGGGTATTTCCCCTCAACAGGCCACACAGGTACCCAACTAGAAACAACCTTCCGGGAATTCAGATGGATCAGATGCAGCAGGACCTTACGGAGGTCAGAAACCAGATGGCCAACGAAAGGTTGGAAATGAGAACTCAGATAACACAATTCATGGAAGTGATGAACAATTTAGCTCAAAGCCAGGAAAGGCTCAGAGCTTTGGTAGAAGGAAGGAATCAAGAGGAGCCCCATGCGGGGACTGCAGGCACAAGTAACAATGAAAGGGTGCAACCTCATGTTAACCCTCCTGTGTTTGGCCCACATCTACATCCTGAGATTAACATTCCTGCAAATGTTCAAGGGACAGCCACTGCGGCCAGGGTACTTCAAGAAGATCCTCAGGAGGACCAGTATACAGTAATGGGTGCTGGAGAAGAAGCTTATGATAGAAGGCTGGATGAGATAGCTGAGAAATTAAGGTCCTTAGAATCCCAAAATTCTTTGGGTTTCGACGTCATGGACATGGGTTTGGTAGACGGGGTCAGGATCCCCCATAAGTTCAAGCCTCCTTGTTTCGAAAAGTATAATGGGACTTCATGCCCCCGGACTCATCTACAATCATTTCTGGGAAGGCTGAAGGCCTATACAATGGATGAGAAATTGTGGATGTTCTATTTTGAAGATAGCTTGACTGGAGCTTCGAGGGAGTGGTATTCCCATCTGACAAGAGCAACAATTAGATGCTGGAAGGACCTGGCAGAGGCCTTCATCAGACAGTATCAGTACAATCTAGACATGGCACCCAATAGGACTCTCCTAATGGGAATGTCACAGTCGTCAAGGGAAAGTTTCCGAGAATATGCCCAGAGGTGGAGGCAACTGGCTGCTGCTGTTCAACCACCTATGTCTGAACGGGAAATGGCAGATATGTTCATGAACACCCTTCAGGGAACATATATTGACAGGTTGGCAGCTTTCTCTTCCACTAGCTTTGCAGATGTTGTCATAGCCGGGGAGAGAATTGAAAGCTTGTTAAAAATGGGAAAGATCTCAGACAACGGTGCAAGCTCGTCCAGTAGTACAAGAAAGCCTTTTGCAGGCCCGAGAAGAACTGGCGAGACCAATGCCATCCATTCAAACAGGGGAAGGCCCCAATATGCTCAAAGGTCAATAGCAGCAGTCACCATCCCTGTTCCAGCTCATCCTCAACCTGTCTATCAACCTCCTCAACAAAACTACCAACAACAGCCTCAGTACCATCAGCAAAATCAGTATCCTCCAAGGAATTACAACAACGGCAACACCAGCAACAACAGTCAACAGAGGCCATTTCAGCAAAGGCCTTCTCAAGCTAACAGAGCGATCGATCCGATCCCGATGCCATATGCTACATTGCTGCCACAACTCCTGAAACTCAACCTAGTTGAGCTAAGGACATTGGCCCCTCCAGATCCCAACAGTCTACCCAGAAATTATGACTCCAACGCCAGATGTGCCTTCCATTCAAATGCACCTGGCCATAGTACAGAAAAGTGCAGAGCTTTGCACATGAAGGTACAAGATCTGGTGGATTCAAAGGCTCTAAATTTCGCACCACCACCAAATGTTAATAAAAACCCTATGCCACACCATGGTGGTCCCCGAATCAATGCTATTGAAGAAGACAAGCCGTCTTATTTAATAACCAGTGTGGGTCAGATTCGGACACCGTTGGTAGAAATCAAAGCTCAACTCCTCGAATGTCAAATGTTCCCGGGATGTGAGCTAGGGTGTCCATATTGCAATATCTCATGGAATGGGTGTGAGGACCTGAGGAATGGCATTGACAGCCTTATTCAGAGTGGCCAGCTACAGATCACCACATCATTTCCAACGAATCCGGCAACTTCATCAACAACGGTTCCAGAACCTCCTACAACTGCAGCAACCATTGTTCCCGACAATTCTTCGGCTTCATCAACAAGTACTTCATCAATCTTCTCAAATGATCAGTTATCAACAATTTCTCCTGCTACAACTTCAGCTTCATTCCATTTTGAACCTCCCACAACGACAACATCCATTCTTCCACCATTGTCTCCTACAAATCATGAAGACGTCTCTACTGTCACAATATTTTATGATCCTGAGAACAACTCTGCCTACCATTCAGAAGGTGCTGCTCCCACCAGAGCACCAGTTACAATCTTTTATGATCCACAAACGATTACAGTCCCTTCAGCAGCAGCAATCAGTCCAGTCACTGTCACGGTGCCTGGACCAGTACCATATGAAAGCAATAGGGCCATCCCTTGGCACTATGGCTCTGACATGTATTGTGGGGGAAAAAGAATCACTCTTGAAACATCAGCACCTGCACCACAAGTAGATAATGTGGGGGGAGGCGGAGGCTTCACCCGAAGCGGACGTCTCTTCGCTCCACCAGTCCAAAGACCTACAGCCGAGGCAGAAGCTGCTGCCAAGGCAAAAGGAAAAGGCCCGGTGCAGGAAGATCAAGCTGCCAAAGAAGCCTTGAAGACACCGTTCGATCAAGAAGTTGATGAGTTTATGAGAATCATCAAAAAGAGTGATTACAAAATTGTGGATCAACTTCACCAGACGCCATCCAAAATCTCTATCCTCTCCCTGCTTATGTGCTCCGAAGCCCATCGGAATGCACTACTTAAAGTCTTGCACGCAGCTTACGTGCCTGAGGAGATTACCGTCAACCAGTTGGAAACCGTGGTTGGGAATGTTACTGCTAGCAATGGGCTAGGGTTTACCAATTCTGACTTGACAGCGGATGGCCGCAACCACAACAAAGCCTTGCACATAACCCTGGAATGCAAAGGAGCTGTCCTTTCACATGTGCTGGTGGACACAGGTTCGTCCCTGAATGTCTTACCAAAGAAGGCTCTGGTGAAGTTAGAACATGATGGTTTGGCATTGAGACCCAGCAACCTGGTAGTGAGAGCCTTTGATGGTTCTAAGAGATCGGTTCTGGGAGAGATTGAGCTGCCCGTGACAATTGGCCCACAGACCTTTGAAACTATCTTTTATGTGATGGACATTCAGCCTGCCTACAGCTGTTTGTTGGGTAGACCCTGGATTCACGCCGCCGGCGCAATAACGTCTACCCTTCACCAAAAGTTAAAATTTGAGTGGGAAGGCCAAGTTGTCACAATCTGTGGGGAAGAGGATATATTTGTTAGCCATCTGGCTACTTATAAGTATATTGAAATGGATGGGGAGATCCATGAAACAATGAGCCAAGGATTTGAAGCCTTGAATGTGAACGAAGCATCTGCTGTATCTGGGATCTCCATGTCATCATACCAGCAAGCCCGGAAGGTTGTTGAGGAAGGAACTGCCCAAGGCTGGGGCAAACTGCTGTCGGTGGAGAAAAAAGAAGACAAATTTGGGTTGGGTTACAAACCAACTCAACATCAAGCAAAGGCTGCAGCAGAGCCAGGTTTTGTCAGTGGGGGGATGCTCACCCCCGATGCTGTCAACTGTCTGGAAGACGAGCTGGAAGAAGAACGCAACCTGGAAAGCTGGATTCGTCCAAAGATCCCGGGGAGCAGTATCTCAAACTGGTCTTCCCAGGAAATTATAAGAGTTACTCATGCAGAGTAATTATTATTTCCTGTATTTTTATAGCATGCATCAAAGTCTTGCATCTTGCCCAAGATGACAAGACTCATTTTGTAATCGGGCCATCTGTACTTTTTGTGCAAACAAGATTAATCAATGAAATATCAGACATCTTTTTGCAAATGAGTCTTTTTCTTTTCCGATCACTGTTTTTCCATTTTTCTTTTTGTACAAAAAAATAAATGGCGGTGTTTTCAAAATGATAACTTCATTTCACTTTTCTAAATAAGACTAAAATCAGATCACTAAAACGAACCAACTTAACCCTTGCAGAGAGTGCCTTCCTGACAGCACCGACAACAGCACGGCTATGACATCGTATGACTTTGACAATCCAATCAATCAAGCTGATGAAGGGGTTGATGAAGAATATGAGCTTCCTGAAGAGCTAGCCAGATTGTTAAGGCAAGAGGAAAAGGTTATTACCCCTCACCAGGAGGAGGTTGAAGTGATCAATCTTGGTACAGATGAAGACGTGAAAGAAGTTAGAATCGGGGCCTGCCTGCAAGACTCAGTGAAGAGACAACTGATAGATCTGCTTCAAGAGTATGTGGATGTGTTTGCTTGGTCATACCAAGATATGCCAGGGTTGGATACCGACATTGTTGTGCACAAGCTGCCTTTAAGAGAAGAGTGCCCTCCGGTCAAACAGAAATTGCGCCGTACCCGCCCAGACATGGCTATGAAAATCAAGGAAGAGGTACAAAAGCAATGGGACGCCGGGTTCCTTGCTGTAACTAGCTACCCGCCGTGGGTTGCTAATATAGTACCTGTGCCTAAGAAAGACGGCAAAGTAAGAATGTGTGTTGATTACCGGGATCTGAACAGAGCCAGCCCGAAAGATGACTTCCCATTACCTCACATTGATGTATTGGTGGATAACACGGCTCAGTTCTCGGTATTCTCCTTCATGGATGGATTTTCAGGATACAATCAGATCAAGATGTCACCTGAAGACATGGAGAAGACAACATTTATCACACCTTGGGGCACGTTCTGTTACAAGGTGATGCCATTCGGACTAAAGAATGCTGGTGCAACGTATCAACGGGCTATGGTGACATTATTCCACGATAAGATCCACAAAGAAATAGAATGTTATGTGGATGACATGATTGCCAAGTCCCTTACAGAGGAAGATCACCTGGTGAATCTGCTGAAGTTGTTCAAGCGACTGAGAAAGTACCAACTAAAGCTGAACCCCAACAAGTGCACATTCGGGGTGCGATCCGGTAAGCTGCTGGGCTTTATTGTAAGCGAGAAAGGGATTGAAGTGGACCCTGATAAAGTCAAAGCCATTCAAGAGATGCCTGCACCGAAAACTGAGAAAGAAGTTCGAGGGTTCTTAGGTCGATTGAACTACATCTCACGGTTCATATCTCACCTCACAGCGACCTGTGAACCCTTGTTCAAGCTGTTAAGAAAGGAACAAACGGTCAGGTGGAACGAAGATTGCCAGAAGGCTTTTGACAGGATCAAAGAATATCTACAAGAACCTCCAATCCTCATGCCGCCAGTTGAAGGAAGACCTCTGATTATGTACTTGACAGTATTAGAAGAGTCAATGGGGTGTGTACTAGGTCAGCATGACGAGTCTGGTCGAAAAGAGTATGCAATATACTACCTAAGCAAAAAGTTTACCGACTGTGAACAACGTTATTCACTGCTCGAGAAAACTTGCTGTGCTTTAGCGTGGGCTGCTCGCCGACTGAGACAGTATATGTTGACCCACACTACCTTATTGATCTCAAAAATGGATCCAGTTAAGTACATTTTCGAGAAGCCAGCTCTTACCGGACGGGTTGCAAGATGGCAAATGATTCTTACAGAGTATGACATACAGTACACATCTCAGAAAGCCATCAAGGGCAGTGTACTATCTGAATATCTTGCTGAGCAACCCATTGATGACTACCAGCCTATGAGATTTGACTTCCCTGATGAAGACATCATGTTCATTAAAGCAAAAGATCATGAAGAGCCTATTCACACTGAAGGGCCTGACCCGGAGGAAGAATGGACTATGATGTTTGATGGGGCTGTTAACATGAATGGCCGTGGTGTTGGTGCAGTACTCATTACACCCAAAGGAGTTCACATGCCTTTCTCGGCAAAACTCACTTTCAACTGCACTAACAACGAAGCTGAATACGAAGCTTGCATTATGGGTCTTGAGGAAGCCATTGACCTCAGGATCAAGACATTGACCGTATTCGGAGATTCAGCTCTGGTAGTCAATCAGACCAATGGGAAATGGTATACACATCAGGATCATCTGATACCTTACAGGGATTATACAAGGAGGTTATTGACTTTCTTCACAACAGTCAAGCTTGAGTATATCCCTCGGGATGAGAATCAGTTTGCAGATGCCTTGGCTACCATTTCGTCCATGATCAAAGTTCAAGCTGCTAACTTTGTACCTCAGATTTCAGTATCGAGACTTGATAGACCAGCATATGTATTCGCGGCAGATGTTGTCAAAGATGATAAGCCTTGGTTCCATGATATTAAGTGCTTCTTGGAGGATCAAACGTACCCACCTGGGACATCTTCCAATGATAAGAAGACTTTGAGAAGGCTTGCTGGTAGTTTCTTTCTGAACACTGATGGGTCTTTATACAAAAGGAACTTTGATATGGTACTCCTCAGATGTGTTGACAGGATGGAAGCAGATTTGTTGATGCATGAAGTGCACGAAGGGTCCTTTGGTACCCATGCCGGAGGGCATGCCATGGCTAAAAAGCTATTAAGAGCAGGCTATTACTGGATCACAATGGATGCAGACTGTTGTGCTTACGCCAGAAAATGCCACAAGTGCCAGATCTATGCAGATAAGGTGCATGTGCCTCCCAATCCTTTAAACATAATGTCTTCACCGTGGCCCTTTGCCATGTGGGGCATTGATATGATTGGCAAGATTGAGCCAACTGCTTCGAATGGTCACAGATTCATCCTGGTCGCCATTGATTATTTCACCAAGTGGGTTGAAGCAGCCTCATATGCAAATGTTACAAGACAAGTGGTAGCCCGATTTCTGAAGAG
This sequence comes from Lathyrus aphaca, assembly GCA_963966055.1. Lineage (NCBI taxonomy): Eukaryota > Viridiplantae > Streptophyta > Magnoliopsida > Fabales > Fabaceae > Lathyrus > Lathyrus aphaca. The sequence goes on from OZ014525.1 coordinate 4,038,217, forward strand.
AGATATCATCTGTCGGTATGGAGTGCCCGAGCGAATCATTACTGATAATGGTTCCAATTTAAACAACAAAATGATGGCAGAGCTGTGCCGGGACTTCAAGATCCAACATCACAATTCTTCTCCTTACAGGCCAAAGATGAATGGCGCTGTTGAGGCAGCGAATAAGAATATTAAGAAGATTGTGCAGAAGATGGTAATCACATACAAAGACTGGCATGAAATGCTACCATTTGCCTTGCATGGGTATCGCACCTCAATCAGGACATCCACTGGGGCAACACCGTATCAGCTTGTATATGGTATGGAAGCAGTCCTACCTGTTGAAGTTGAATTACCCTCGTTACGGGTACTAATGGATGTCAAGCTGAGTGAAGCAGAATGGGTTCGGGCCCGATACGAGCAACTGAGTCTGATTGAAGAGAAAAGATTGGCTGCAATCTGTCATGGGCAGTTATATCAGAAGAGAATGAAGAAAGCCTTTGATCAGAAAGTCAGGCATCGAGAGTACCAAGTAGGGGATCTTGTGCTGAAGAGAATCCTCCCTCCTCATACAGACCACAGGGGCAAATGGACTCCAAATTATGAAGGACCATTCGTGGTAAAGAAAGTTTTCTCTGGTGGAGCGCTGATGCTCAGCACCATGGATGGTGAAGATTTCCCGTCCCCTGTGAATTCAGACGCAGTTAAAAAATACTTCGCATAAAATGACCCGCTGGACATAAAAACAGAATGTAAGTCCAGGCAAAAATAGGGCATCCCGGCGAGTCAAAAACAGAATAAAAGACTCGGGCAAAAATAAGGGAAAATAAATAAAAAAAACGTACACCCGCTGAGTTGAAAAGCCGCATTGGACAACTCAGGCAAAAATGGGTATCCCGATGGATCGAAAACCCGAAAGGGCGATCCATGCAAAATAAGGGAATAAGCGAACAACTGCACTCTGAATTCGTCTGTATTGTCAGCAACTTGGTAAGCTTCGAAAGGATCAAGCTTCAATCAGGATCAGCCTTTTCAGAAAGCAAGACGAGAAGAACGTCATTGGCATACGAGTCATAGCAGGAGAAGAAGCTCCTTTGAAAGCGTCGTCAACACTGCCAGCACTTTTGTTTCTCAATTTGTGACAGTCTCCTCGTTTCAGGAGATATGTTTCTTTGACTGTATCTTGCCAATTCAGGGCACATGAATTAATAAAATCAGATTTCTCAGTCATGTTTCGTTTTGTACATTTTCATTTTTTTGCAAAGAATGTCTGATATCTTAAAAGAAAAAAACTGATTGCATAAGAGTACAGATGATTGTCACTAAAAAAATAGAAACACATGCTTGCAGGGAATATACTTACTCGTGAGAATGCTTGACTCCTATGACGGAATCCAGTAAAGGATACCTCGGGACCTTTTGTGCGTCTCCTTATCTTTGCAGGATTTGCAGGTATCCAGAACGCAACCTGGGGCATGCAAGTTACGTCTCAGCAAGCTGGCAAATCATTATCAACTCGGTCTATCTTCCACGTGGCACTGGAAGGTGCCCACTTCCCCAGCAAAGTTGTCAAATCAACATGCACTCAATCTTAGCATCTGAAATGCTCTCTCCCCAGCTGAGGTGCCTCTCACAATTCCCCAGCCGAGTTGCCGTGTCATCCTCAGCTGAATACAGAAGTCAGGGAACCATTTCCCCACAGAGTTCCAGCCTCTATCCAGAAGAGCAGCGCAGGAAGATCACAACAGAGTGAAGAAGGCTTCTACAAACCCCAGCTGGGTCCCGTATTATAAGGATATGTCAATCATTGACCTATATCCCCAAGCAAATATCATTTCATCAGATCTACCGACGATCTCATCCCCAGCTGGGATGTTCACTTCAAACAGATCAGCCAGAGATCTTCGCGGCAACGGGATCCGAATCCCGGATCTGTGCCTCCTTGCATAATCATAGCATTCGCATCATACTATCCCCTCAGAGCGTAGCATTCCGTCTAATACGGAGCATTACGGCAAAAATCAAATGCATAGCATAATCATAAGTCATGTTGTGAATAGAACACCTGTGAATAATAACCGTTCATCATCATTGTACAGAAATCCCCACCAGGGTCCCAGCTAAAGCAGTTGCCTCTCCAATCACGAACACCAGTATATACACCTTTTGACACCCGTCCGTGTCATCACTCCCCAGTAAAGTCGCCAGAACACTCTTTACAAACAAGATCACCTGTATTGCAGATACTTCCTGACACCCGTCCGTGTCATACTCCCAGCAGAAAGCCAAAGACATCCTCTTTGCACTCACATATACTTATATGTACACTTTCTTGACACCCGTCCGTGTCATATCCCCAGCGCAGTTGCTTACACTTTCATCAACCCATATACTTGATAATGCTATACTTTTCTCTTTTGACACCCGTCCGTGTCACTCTCCCCAGCAGTTAAAACACTCATCTATATATGTCCACTACTCATGGTACACTTATACAGATACTCGTCTGTATCTTGTATACATCATTTATATCCCCACAGATTCGACAGTAGTCTCTGTTCTTTGTTAACCAGTTGGTACTCGTCCGTACCATCATCTCAGAACATTGCGTCTAGTGTTTGTTTCTACGTGATACTCGTCCGTATCATAGTCTTAGGGATGCTCGTCCGCATCTTTAACCCATACACCGTGTCAAACACTTGTGTCTTCTTGAATATAGATACTCGTCTGTGTCTACTATTCCCCAGAAAGATTCTTTCAGATGCAACACTCGTCCGTGTTCTTTGTTAACCAGTTGATACTCGTCCGTATCATCATCTCTGAACATGTGTCAGTTTGTTTCTACGTGATACTCGTCCGTATCATAGTCTTAAGGATGCTCGTCCGCATCTTTAATCTATACACAATACCAAACACTTATACCTTTTGTTTCTTGGATGTAAACGCTCGTCCGTGTTTACTATATCCCCAGTAGATCGCCTACAAATTTTCCTTTTATGTAACACTCGTCCTGTGTTATGATAACCCTGAGAGCAGCCGTACCCTGCTGAGTGGTCGTCCTCCACTTCTTGATGGTCGTCCTCCATCATGCTCATCCGATGGCCGTCCCCATCGTTGATATTTTAGCAGTCGTCCCCTGCTAGGTGGTCGTCCTCCACCTTTTGATGATCGTCCTTCATCATTTTATCCAATGGCCGTCCCCATTGTTGATTTTGGTTATCTGGCATTCGTCCTATGTCATGAGAAACCTCGAGAGCAGCCGTACCCTGCTGAGTGGTCGTCCTCCACTTCTTGATGGTCGTCCTCCATCATGCTCGTCCGATGGCCGTCCCCATCGTTGGCCTTTTCTATCCGATGGCCGTCCCCATCGTTGATATTTTCGGCAGCCGTACCCTGCCAGGTGGTCGTCCTCCACCTTTGATGGCCGTCCCCATCGTATTCCTTTTATCCTCAACAGAGCAGCCGTCCCCTGCTAGGTGATCGTCCCTCACCTTTGATGGCCGTACCCCATCATCTGTTTATTTCATTTATTCTTTAACCCGATGGCCGTCCCCGTCGTGGTCCCTTTTCCTTTTCAACCCGATGGCCGTCCCCATCGTCGGTTACTTTGCTTTATGAACTTGATGGCCGTCCCTGTCATGTTTCATTAAATCCTCAGAGAATTTTACAGCTTTATCTTGATGGCCGTCCCCATCATGATTTTATTTCCCCAGCTAGTCGGCCGTCCCCGTCTTGGCTTTACCTTTTATCCCCAGCATGTCGGCCGTCCCCGTCATTGCTCTTTACCCAGCAGTCGTCCTCTGCTCGACGGTCGTCCTCCGTCGCCCACTTTACAATATACTTTATTTTCCTTTTGCAATCTATATCCCTTTTCTTCTTCATTCTGTGAGTGCAAATTTTGGACTGTCTTTGGTATTCAACCACAAGTTATCTTGTTTGCCTGTTAAGCCGTCGCTTACAACCTGCACAGCTAACTCATGCTTGAATAGGGGCAGCTGTAAACACCCCAAATTTGCCCTCACCCATTCACACCATGGCTTGTGATCATCCTCATATGCATAAACACAATCATATCATCTCACATCTCATTTTTGGTTCACTGCATAGTTTCTAAGGCATCTGCACCTAGGGTTTGTGATCTGAGCAACCTCAGGGCATCTTGAGCCACTCCAAAGGCCACTAATCAACTCAAAGGGGTCCATGTGTGTTCATATGTCATATTCCATCTCTTCAAAGTCAAGAATGCAAAGGAATCACAAGAACTAGGGTTTGAGTGGATGCAGAGCCAGGATGAACTGCACAGTTGACTGAAAATTAGGGTTTTGGTTTCAGAGGCCATAACACCAAATTTTTTGGTCATTCTTGTTTCCATTGATCTCTATATGGTATGGGGAGTATGCATATCAATTTTCATGAAGAAATTCCATGGGGAAGTCATCTGATCAAGGGTTGACTTTTCAGACAAGTCAGTGTAAAATCAGGGCATCTGAGGCCCCCAATGACCCAACCAATGGGTGATCTTCATCATTTTGAGTGTATATGATCTTTATTTGATCATGGAAGAAGGTTGAAGTTCATAGAAATCAAGAATTTAGGGTTTTTGCAAATGTTGACTTTTTGGGCATAGTTGACTTTTCAAGAATGCATCATTTTAGGTCATTTTTCAAGCCATGATTCTTGATCCAAAAAGGCTTCAAATGGAAAAACTTTGGTCATGAAAGTTGTAGATCTCATTTTTCCCTTTTCAAAAAGTACAAGAACATGATCAAACTCTTCTTGAATCAAAAGTTATGGCAATGCAAAGTTGGCTAAAATCATTGATTTTCAAGGCATGCCCTAAGTGAAAATTTTGCAAAGTCATGAACCAATGCATATTGCAGCCTCTAATTCATTTCAAACCAGCACATAAACTTTCTCTAAGTCATGAAAATCAGATTTGAACCAAGAATGCCCATGGTTTCATGTTTGGTTGGACAAAGAATCACATGTGAACCAAGGTTACAACAAGTTGCAAAACTCATGATCATGCTTCCTCCTACTTGCAGCCTTGGATGCTGAGCTTTGCTAGCCTCTCACCTCACCTTGCTGCGCCAGCCCATGCCCATGTACTAGCTATAGATCAAGCCATACTTGCCTTACACAAAATTTGACTTTTTGCAAAAGGTGACTTACCAATCAATAAAGCACATGTCTTGTCAACTGACCAATGAGAGAGAGTTATGTGGACAATTTGCAAGCTAGACATAACACAAGGCAAGGCTGAAACATCCACATTCATCACATTCACAAAATCACCTCATCTTGCAAGTTGCTTTGAATCTGCCTACACAGCTTGCAAACACAAAAACCATCTTCACCATTCAACTCACCATACTTCATAGACCTCAAACCACCAAAGCTCAAGCCTGAAACAAGCCTGCCCAGAGCTTCACCATTTCTCACCCTCCAAACCAGAACTCATCGAATCCCTTCATCCAGCCATCAAACACCTCACCTTTCTTCACCAACAAGTCAAGCATACCACAAGAAGTCAAAACCACCCTTCACTTTGGTCTAAAGCTGCCTGTACACAGATCCCCATTTCTGCTACACCAGAGTTGGATCTTTCGAGCCAGCTGCTCTCCAAGCATTTTGAGTCTCATTTTGCCCTCAGGAGGTTCAAGGGAGCAAGCCTGTGCAAGAAAAAAGTCCAGAGAGCTCATAAACAGAGAAGCTGCATCTCAGGTGAGCTTCATGAACATTTTTCCCAGAAACTGATTTTTTAGTTCTTTTATGATGCCTTGTGTTCCCCTGATCATGAATGTATGCTTGCTTTTGAAAATAGTGTAGAAACCAGCATGTATGGAGTTCCTGAACATTTGCCCGTGTTTTATCCTTTGCTTCGATTCATGCTCATGGATGAAAATAAATGAATTTAGGCTTAGGGTTTAGGTTTAGATTGATGAGAGAGTCAGTTTGATGGAAGAAATTTGTGATTTGGTGACCTATAGAGGAATCTAGGGTTTTGGCTGGCCGGAGAAGACGACCGGAAGTCTTCTCCGGCGGCCTGAAAGTCATTTAGCCCTAATTACAGTCATTAAGGGCGTTTGAATGTGGAGCGTAGATCCCCTTTGACCTGTTGACTTCCCTCCAGTTTGTGTGGCCTGGATCTCTCTGCTTAGCCCTAATCCACGTGTCTTAGCTTAATTAATCACAATTAACTTAATTACCTCAGTTTCAATCCTGGCCACTGGATCTGGCGCCAGTCAACCGTTTCAAACTTAGACTCAATCCTGGCCTTTCTTTCTGATTACCTTTCATTTTTATTTAATTTTTATTTCATTTTCTTTCATTTAACTTGTACAATTATTTTAAAATAGCAAAAAATACATAAAAATTATGAAACTTTTTCCTCTGAGTTTTAATAATTTTTATGACACAAAAATATTTTTATTTTATTTTTCATCATTAAAAAAGTATTTTTAAATATTTAAAAGATTATTTTTAATTGATTAATGGGAATTAATTAATTAAAAATACTTTTAGGTATTTAAAAATTACAAAAAAATTCATGAAATGTTCTAAGACATTTAGAAACATTGTACAACCTTCAAACCAAATTTCTTTTTTGATCTTGATGCATTTTAAGAATTTTCCATTGAATTAAATCATTTTTTATGCATTATTTGGATCATAAGTTCAAAAATTCATTTCTGCCTATTGAAGAAGGTTGAGACATTGATTCTTTTTGCTTTGTTTTGTGTTTAGCATATAGTTTCTAAGATAAAATGGCCATGATTTGATCTTGCATTTTCCATTTGTTTGGCATTTCTTTTGTTAAGAACCCTAAAAAACCCTAATAACTTAGAAAATTCATAGCTTGAGATTGGTTAAGAGTTGAGACCTCCCCTTTGGACCTTGGTTTAGTATAGGTTTAGGGTTTCTTAGGGTGGCATTTTCCATTTTTTTATCTTAGGTTTTGCTTCTGTTTTGAGTTTTTGTTTGTTGTTTAATCCATGAACCCTAATTTGGGATTTCTCTTGCATCCTTCTTGCATTTCCTTGCATAACATGACTTGTCTTTGCATTTTGTGCATTCTTGTGATTCATTTGACATCTTAAGACATGTAGAAAGCATGTTTGATCATTGCATTGCATATTTGCCATGTCATTTGCCTTGTGTGATTCATAACTTTCCATGCTTGTTCATGCTCCTTAGCTTGCATCATTTGCATTCATAATCTTGTATGAACATCTTCATGCCTTGTCTCATGTTTGCAGCATCTCATAGCATCATAATCATCATCAACATGCTTCTGGTTTTGTTTTGCTTCATACCATTTCATTTCATTTGGCATTGCACTGCATTTCTTTCTAACATTTCAGGTGGTAAGTAAACTTGAGAAGTGAATTTGCCTTCACTTCTCATAACTCTTCTTTTCATCTCTCTTGCATCCATTGCTGCATTTCTATTTGTGTTTGAGTTTGAGCTTGCTCATTCTTGTTCTTCTTCCCACTTTCTTTCTTCAAGTGACTTGACTTCTTGAATGAAGCAAGCCGCTCTGCTTCTCTTGATCTTATTCATCTGCTTCCTGGTGGCTCCCCTGAAGATTGTTCTTGAAAACCTCACAAACCATAGGATCAACCAAGCATGACAATGAATTAGGGTTTTGATTAGTCTCCCCCCATAGTTTTACCTTTGTGTCTCTCTTTGAGTCTTCTCTTCTCACCTCATAATCAGGGACTAAACCCTAAAGGCTTTAGGACTTTGTGATTAAGCTTATGCCTGCATCCTTCTCTTAGGATGGAGTGTATAACTTTAATCCTAAGTGTTAAACCCTTAATGTGTTTAAATCTCTTAACCAATTCACTTAATAAATATCAAGACATCACACTTGTAACTTGGGCCTTGCATTAGGGTTCTAATTCTTCCTTAAGTGGTTAAGAAGGACTAACCCTAGTGTTAATGGACAAGTCCCCCTCAAGTTGTCTTACAAACCATAAAAATTCACTTCATCATCATATCATTAATAAAATCCACTTAATCAAAGGCTTGTTTTGTCATGAGTTTAATCCCTAATCATGGATTAAGTTGAGGAGCTTTCCTCAGCTTAAACATTCTCATCTATCATCCTTCTTTTAGGATGGTGTAATGAGTCTGTTTAATCCCTGATTATGGCTTAACCTCATTACTCAACACTGAACAAAAACAACAAAAACATCTAAATAATCACAAGTAGGTTAATGATCTTAATCCTACATCAAAGGTGATTAAGTGTGAGAATCTGACTTCACACTTAAGGTATTCTCATTACCCCTAATCAGAGGGAAGATGTGATGAGTTTACCAAATCCATTGGTTTAGGCTTAAGCTCATCAACTTATGACAAACTCTCAAAAGCAATAAAAGACTGAAAACACAAAAACAAACAATAATCGTCTCCTCCGGGATTCTTTTCTCATCATCTTCATTCACAACCGAGAACTCGCTTCTTCCGTCTAATGCAAGACAGTAAGCACCTGAGCCAGACAGGTCACACACTTGAGCATAGGCAAGTAAGCAGTTCACAAGTCAATTCATCTTTCAGTCTCTTTGGGTCGAACTACGGTGTTCTGACTTCCTCATTGCACGAGAGGATACGTAGGCATAACTTAACGGTTATCGAACAAAAGTCTCTGTACATCCCCCCTCCTTCCAGCTTCATTCTTTAGCCTCATGATCTTGAGCATTTCACTCTGTTCTTACACTGACACTTTCATACTTCACCTCACTTTCTCTTACACTGACACCTGTACATTCATTTCCGGCTATTTTATACACAAATTGCACTGACACTACCCCTTTAAAACACAAATCTTTTAAGCGTGGATCCCGTCGAGTACGACGGACAATCTGGGTGCTAATACCTTCCCAGGTTGTAACCAACCCCCTTTCTCAGTCTCTCTGGTTCGCAACCGTCTTATCCATTTCCTTTCTAGGTCTATGCAGCATTACCTTTCCTCCGGGATAAAAATGCCTAGCTGGCGACTCTATTCATTCTCCAGTGAGTTCACGGCTGTGTGTTCTCACTGTTTCCTTCGCCGACCGTTCGCGTCTGTACCTTCATATGGACTTCGTTTCATTTGTCGGGAGCGACAAAATGACATATATAAAATGTGATAATTGTCTGCCAAAATTTGGTTGAAAACAGGTAGAAATTCTGGTTTATAAACCTGAAAAAAATGTGGTTTAAAACAAAAGCTGCAAAAAAATTCGTATACCTTAGACAGCGCTTTTGGAAAAAGCGTTGTCTAAGGGGGGGCTTAGAAAACACTTTTGGCAAAAGCGTTGTCTAAGGGGGGGGGGGGGGGGGGGGGCTTAGACAGCGCTTTTGAAAAGCGCTGTCTAAGGTATACCTAAAAAAATTAAAATAGGAGGGGCTTAGAAAGCGCTTTTGGCAAAAGCGCTGTCTAGGGGGGGGGGGCTTAGACAGCGCTTTTCAAAAGCGCTGTCTAAGGTATACCTAAAAAATTTAAAATAAGAGGGGCTTATAAAGCGCTTTTGGCTAAAGCGCTGTCTAAGGGGGGGGGGGGGGGCTTAGACAACGCTTTTAAGATTTAAAAAAGCGCTGTCTAAACCTTTAGCAGCGGAGGTTTAGACAGCGCTTTAAAGCGCTGTCTAAGGCTAAAAAAAACGCTGTCTAAGGTCTTGTTTGTTGTAGTGGTTGTAAACACTTTCACTCAAGATCACAAAGAAACAAATGTTCGCAAGCCTATTGTTATGCCCTCATCCCAAGGAGACATGTAAGTAGCCTTTTCCACGTGGACGATTGAAAGAATCATTAAGCGATATGAGGCTCTGACCTTCGCACAACCTCAGATTTTGCTTTCTTAAGCCTAACTTAGTAAAGATTTTGAAGTAGATCAGGTTGCAGGAATTCTGCCATCCATGAGGATCCTTGAGATGAAGTGATTGACGATAGTAGCGGTAATGATCGACAAAAGTGTCACATTCAGAGTCTCATTCACCTTTTCATGGTCTTGAAACCTTAGGATTGACCTATTGTCTTTATGCTTCTCATTTAGAGTTGTTTTAACTAGGGGTGGAAATAGGTCAGACCGATAACAGGGGCCTACAGGCCAGACCAAGATTTTTTAATAAATAGAAAAGGCTTAGGCTTTTTTATAAATCTGTTTAGTTAAAAAGGCTAGGCCTCAGGCCATGAAAAAACCCTCTTAAGCCTAACAGGCCGGTCTATTTAAATAAATATGAATATTTTTTTATTATCACTATGTTATGTATTGTACTTTGAATTAAAATACATAAATAAAAATCGGTTATCTTGGAGAACTTAAGAAAATAAGATGAAAACACCTTATGAACAATGTTATAAGTTGTTTTCATAAGTTATCTTAAATAAATAGTCTCACAAAACTTATGTTAATAGGTAAGTTAAAATAAGTTAATGAAAACAAACATTTAGTCTCATTGATTTTTTTAGTTTGTTAGTATATTTAAACATTATTTTAATTGTTTATTTAAATATGTCTAAAATAATAGGCTTTTATGTAGGCTAACAGGCTAACAAAACCTTAGAAAATGTCAGACTCAGACCTAAAAAAAGCATATGACAAGCTACATGCCAGACTTAGGCTTTAATTTTTTTGGTAGGCCAGACTTAGGCTTGACAAATCCTAACCCGGCCCAGCCTATTTCCACCCCTAGTTTTAACAAATCTATACGATGGAGATCCTACCTGCCTGAACGGATCTCTATTGATCATGTCTATGGCAAAGGCTGAATAAATGTTTGATTGGAGCATTTTGATGGATATTTGAAAGGAAATTTGAAGTTTCTTCCATCTTAACGAATCAGTCAAAATGATTGAGGTTTAAATTTGGAGGGGATTTGAATGATTAAGAGATATCCTATTGAATTAGAGATCTAATTATGAAAATGTATAGAAATCAAAAGTCAATTTTTACAAACGGCATCAATTCATGAACCAAAATTATTGGTACAAATTCTTAATGCGGCGGTGCAAGCTACCCTGACACGGTTGTGTGTGATAAAGAGATTATAAATAGATATCATATCTATTTACTGTGTTCTATGCATTGTTGGTCATATAGTATATTGGGCCTATGGCTGATACATAAAAATGTAATAAATCCTTATAAAATGATTTTTTAATTTAAAAACAATTTTTTATATTTTTTATTACGACAAAGATATACAAAATAAATAAAGAAAAATTGATTCATTATTAATTAATAATGAGTTGACTATTGAAAAAGAAAAAGAATTAAACTCTGTCTCTCAGTAAATGGTCCGAAAATAAAGTATACGAGTTTAAAGGGCATACATTGTATGATGCATGATACATGTACCAGAAATTTCCATCCAATGCTGTATAATTAATGAGAATTCAGATAGGCGGCCACACCACAACTGCAAACCATAAATGAAACAATAAATTCCATTTTGTGTAACACAATCAATCTCGTTTTTTCAACCATACTGTTTCATCTTCACACGTTCCTTTGCCTATATATACATAAAACGACATAGATAGAGAGACACAATAATGGGTAATGTTTGTTTTGGGAACAAGAGACACAACACGGGAGTGGTGCATCCTGTGGCAGTTCACCGAGATCAAGCCGTGACAATCAAGGTACGAATGACTAAAGGCCAACTCAAGGGTTTAATGGAGAAGGTGGATGATACAGAATTAGGTCGTTTGATTGTTCAAGAATGTTCTAAAGGGAAGCTTTGTGCTCGTGTTGTTGGTTCTGTAAATGGGGAGAATCATCATTCTTACAAGTTTTCAAGAGGGCAACAAGCTTTGAGGCCAATTCAAGAAGAGACTGAAGAAAGATGTATAGGTGATGAAAGCATTATTGTAAAATTCTAGTTAATGTTATCAAATTGCTACTATATCGAAAAGTTACCGTATTATATAGCTTACAATTCTGATGACTATTTTATTTACAATAGAACAAGATGTTATGGATGAAATTATTCTTATTTTATTGTTTTAATTCTACTTTTTGCTCTCTATTTAAAAATTGAACTTACTTTTTGATATCAGTTGTTAAGTTTGAAAGTTAGTGGAAGGATATGTTAATTGCTCTTAACATTCCATTCAAGTGATTGTACTGAGACCAACTTTGTCTGTTGTGTGTTTCTCAACTACGCTTAGTACGGGGTGTGTGCATATTTGAACTATTAAACTAGAAAACGTAAAAAGTAAAAATAAAATGCATAAAAATACTTATTGATTGATTCGATGCGTCCAATGATTTCAAGTTGTAATATTTATAGAGATAACTTGGCATAGAATCATGATTTCGAAAATATTATCTCATTAGACTATTTTCACATATAATACAAGAGTGTTATCTTTGTTTTATTGTCCAAATTGTGCTTCTGTGTTACTAGTGACACCAAAATTAGGATGGTGGGACATGTGTGAACCCAAGCTGTATTATGTGAGTAAATCTATTTTAGGCACTACTAATTAATTAGAAAGCAAATTTGGAGCTTAAGATTCCAGAGAGAATTCGGTTATTGGTTTGGTTATTAAAACATGATAGGGTACTAACAAACTACAGTAAAAGCAGGAAAGATTTAGGGTCGATGGCTTGTCAGTTGTGTGGGCATGCTGTTGAGAATACTATGCATGTGTTTCGGGATTGTCGATATGTTTGGGAAGTTTGGGAAAATAAAATTCCAGTGAGCCTTAATAATGTGTTTTATTGTGTGGAGCTGGAAGAGTGGATCAGTCTCAACATTAATCATGATAACGCAGAATTGGGAGGATGGAGCTCCTATTGGGTATTTGTGTGTCACTCGCTCTGGTATTGGAGAAATCAGCATGAGCACAAGGGGAATTTTGTGCTGCCTGGAAATACTAGTAGGATCATAGACGATAAAGTGAGAGAGTATAGCCAAGCATTATTGATGAGTAAAAACGTTGTTGGCCGTAATAAGGAGTTAGTGATAGTTAAATGGGTTGCTCCTAGTCCCGGTGTGGGGAAAATAAATGTGGATGAAGTGTTTATTGAAGGAGTTGCGTCGGGGTGTGGTGGGCTAGCTAGAGATGATCTTGATTTTTGGTTGGGAGGTTTTGCTAAGAAGTTAAACGTTAGTAATAGCTATATGGCGGAACTTGAAGGAGTTTTCAAAGGATTGATTTTAGCTCTTAATCTTGAAGTCAAAAGAGTGAAAGTTAACATTGATTCTTTAGAGATTGTCAAGGATATACCACAAAAAAGGACAATGAGAAGCGAGGGAATTGAATTGCTTAAAAGGATCAGTAGTCTCATAATTAGATTTGACCATGCTCGGGTGACACATGTGTTTAGTGAAGTTAATAAATTTGTTGATGTTTTGGCTAAGGAAGGGTGTCGTAACGATAATGAGTTAACTAAATACTCGAATGCTCCAAGTTTTGTCAAAAATCTCCTTTTGAAAAATATGGGTGGGTCTCCCTTCTTGAGGGAGGTTATAGTGTAATTCTTTTTTTTTCTTTCGGGCCTTTGGCCCTCTCTTGTACCAAAAAAAAAATTCAGATTACATACTCTATTTTTCTTTCTGCTCGTTTTCTCTTGCTGTAAATAATAATTTATCTAAATCATAATAATGATTAAAAAAATCTATCCGCTATTTCAGGATCAACTTTAAAAGAATACGACAATAATAAAATTTTATTCAATTAAAATAAATAAGTTACGTAGATCAAAATTTACGATAATGTTCAATTAAAGATCATATTTTAATCAAATTCGTTAATATTGAGATTACTTTTACTATTTTTTTTTATATTCCTCTACTTTAAGTTGTTTGTCTTTTTTCTATCCAATATATTTTTATTTTTTAAAATGAGGGTTAGATTAAAAGAAAGGAAAAGGGGGAGCACAAAAAAAGAGGGGAACTAGACCAAAATCCTCTCCAAAAGAATGCCAAGAACAAACATCTAAAAAGTGGTAAATCTATAAGTAGGCATTCCAAAGCTATTTTGTACAAAATGCTTCCTAATACTCATAGGTATAAAATAAAATAAAAAGTTAGATAGTTACAAGATAAACCTGCATTAGTCAAAATATAGGCACATGAATTTCATTCTCGAAAAATATGAGAGATGAAAAGATTTCGATGCGCCAAAAAAGAGATGCAAGTATTCCACCTGTGCCGGATACGCCAAGGCACTAAAGAAGAAATACGAAAAACTTGCACGACATTAAGAAAATCAGATTCAATCCATAAGTTGTTCCAATCTTTTTCCTGAGCAATTTCTATTGCTCTAGTTTTCTATCTACATGCTTAAACCACCTAAATATATTTTTCACCATTTTTCCCTATATGTACTATCCCAACACATTATCTAATATTATCGTTTTTAATCTTATATCATTTAGTCTTACTATGCTTTCAACATCACATCCTCATCTCTGTTGTACAAGGGGTTAGTGGAGATGATTCAAAGCAAATATTTTCCTAGAAATCAGTGTGACATGTTATGGAAAATGATGAAGAAAAAGTTCAAAATCTAATATGTTTGATTTGAGGTAGATGAAGGGGAGGGGAGGAGATATAATTAATGAAATGTGTTTGATTCAATTTTTAGGGGGAGGAGAACAAAATCCCTCCAAATCACACTTTTTTTGTCTCCCTCCATATTGGAGGGATTTGGAGTGGAGGAGAGGGAATTTAAATTTTAATATTTAATAAATTATTATATTGACTAAATTATTCTCGATTTTATTTTACTCATAATTTACTTTTGTGTTTTTGATTCTCTTATATTTATTTGATTTTTCTTTATTGATTCCATCAACTTATTATAATTATTATTAACCTGTAAATTATTTTATTTTGATTTTTTTAAATAATATAAATTATAATCACTGCAAGTTTTTGTTTTCTTTTATAATTTTTACTTTTAAGTTTACTTATAATTTTATATACTTAGAAGTTTAATTTGTGTTGGAAAATTATAATACAAATTAAATATATTTAATTTTTTAACGTTATGTGATAAATTATGATTTTTTTAATCACTCGATATTCCAAACTTTATTGTCAAAAAGTTGTTTATGAATTTTTTATCTCTAAATATTATATGAGCTATATTATGGAGATAAAAATGTAAATTATTAATAAAAATTCTCCTCTTCTTCTCGTGAATCAAATATATTTTAAATTAAAATCTCTCTATTCTCCTCCCCTTCCATCTTTTGAACCAAACATATAATAAATAAAATTCTTCTTCTTCCCTTCCCTTCTTTTTCCTCCATTAAAATCTCTCTCATCTCCTCCACTCATTTCATTTGAACCAAACATACTTTAAAGAAAATCATTATGCTCATCAACCGATGAGATTATTCTTTCACTATGTATAATTATTTTTTAGAACAGCTCTTTAAAATAGTTTATAGAAACACATTTTTAATATAAAAAATATTGTAACAAACCGTCAAAAATTTTGAAAAGTGATTTTCTTTTTTTATTTAAAAAATGAATATCTTAAACTAATTTTTTCCCGACAAAGGGACTAAAAATAAAATTGACTAGTTTTAAAATAGGCCATACACGAGTGGTGTATAATTAGTTAAAGAAGGAAATAACTAAGAATTGACTGAATTGAGATAACCGGCCTCAACGTCATACCATAAATAATAATAAATTATATTGTGTGCTGTGTGGCAGAATCGTCTTGATCCACTGGTTTCATAGGATCAATGTCAATTTTTCAACCATACACGTTACTGCTTACCTTAGACATTTAATGAGGTTGCTGTGTGTTTCCTTAACTCTCCTTATTTATCCCAAAACAAAACTCTCTATATTAGAAACTTACTATTGCTAGTAAACAGGGAAAGTGAGACACAATAATGGACATGTTTGTTTTAACTAATTTTATCATACAAAATACAGTTTCAAAACAAATTCGTTATACAGCTTCCCCATATGAATGGGGTGTTCAATAATATATATCAAACTACCATACTTTCAAAAAATAAAAAAACTCATAAAAAACACTCGTCCAATAAATGGGCGGCAACTTAAAAAAATATAGACCATGGTTCATTGAAAGGATGAGACAGTTTTTCCTTTATATATATATATATATATATATATATATATATATATATATATATATATATATATATATATATATATATATTGAGAATGACAATTTTTATGTGAGAACATGAGAATAAATCTGAACCATTATATTTTAAAATAAATGATTGAGATTATTTGTCATTTATTATAATATTTTAATTTAATTCATTTATTTTAATAATGATGGAGAGAGAAATGAAGGAAGCATAATCTCAACCATTTATTTTAAAATCTAATGGTTCAGATTCATTCTCATGTTCTCACATAAAAATGTCATTCTCACTAGATATGCTCTCATATATATATGAGAGCATATCTAGTGAGAATGACATTTTTATGTAAGAACATGAGAATGAATCTGAACCATTATATTTTAAAATAAATGATTGAGATTATTTGTCATTTATCATAATATTTATGTCATTCTCACTAGATATGCTCTCTCTCTCTCTCTCTCTCTCTCTCTCTATATATATATATATATATATATATATATATATATATATATATATATATATATATATATATATATATATATATATATATAAGTAAATATTAAAAATAATAATTATATATTAGTTATTTATATAATAATTATTTTTTATTGTTTAAATATAGGTCCAAAATGCAATAGGTAGATTTTATTTTTATTTTTTAAATATAGAGTCGGAACTGTAACTATTGATTATTTTATATTTTCTATTATTTAAATGCAGGTCCGGAATTGCAATAGACAATTACTTTATTTATTTATTATTATTTAATTATGATTAGGTTCAGAACTACAATAAGCGGTTGTTTTGATTTATCGATAATCAATCTCCCAATTATTTTTACGGTGCCATGTGGCAAATCCGATATAAATAAATGTGTGATGTGATTAGTTTTTTCACATTCCTTTCTTAGTTTTTTTTCTTTCTAATTTTGAACGTTGTTCATTTGTTCTAAAAGGAATCGTCGTCACGGGCATGTTATTTTTTCGAGTGTCCAACCTCCGATGAAAATGTTTTTTTTTCTTCCGGAACATCCAAAGTTTCGAGCAACTAGAGAGGAACTTGTCCGTTAGTTAGACTAAGAGATTAATGATGGTGAAAAAATTAGAAGTATTGAGAGACTTGTTTCGTGCATCTCTATTACAAAAGACAACATTGTAATCAAACTCAGAAAAACACAACATTGATTATCCGTGACATATGAGTTTGTTGACATCGTTCAAATCTTATATATAAATCAATGTAATCAAACCCAAAAAATTCATGATTTAGTAACATCGTTTCAACATCTTCGGCGTCTTAAACCTTCAATGAAACAAATTTAACTTGGTCATTCCCAAAATGAACAACATTTCTGTAAATAATTTGTGAAACAATTCCAGCTTGAAGCTTCATTTCTTTCCTTTCTTTCAAATGTTGGAATGACGACTTTCTACTAATCGTGAAACGACAACTTTCGGTATTTTCAAAGATCATGCCCATATCATCAAATGCATGAACATCTCCTTTGTGATGGGCATTAACTATATATTGTAGTTATGGGTGAGACATGGTATAACAATGTGTTATGGAATTAATGCACACAAATGTTATGAAAGTGTTTTGAGTTCATATAAAAAAATTGGAGCAAGTGATACTTAAAAAAGGATAGTTTTTTTTGTCTTTATTCACACTATTTCACATGTTGTTCAAATGGTCAAAAATCCGATTTACAAACTACTGCTCATTGCATGTTCGGGTGTCAGACATTTATATACTGTCACCTAATGCATGTTTGATCAACATGCACATGTCTTATCAAATTACGTTGGTTGTAGAAGGCGACTGCCCATTACAGGTATGAGTGTCAGTAAAAAAGCAAGGCGACCGTCTATTGTAGTTCCAGGTGTTAGTGGCATTACACACTGTCGCCCAATGCATATCCGATCATGAATCTATGCAGCATGTAGAGATTCCCACATACACAAGCATGCATATCTCTCTTTGCGAACATCATTAAAATCCCATTAATTTTTTCTAGCCACAAAATTTCCAACTCTCACAATTTCTTCTTCTACCACTTCATAAATACACACAATTATCTTATCATATAATAACATTATCTCTATTACTCTTATCACATAACAAAACATGTCTCTGTTAACTTATGGAAAAGACCATTGAGGGACACAAACAAATATGACTTCATATGTAAGTATTTAAGTATTTTTTATAGTTTGATATCTTCTAATGTATGTGTTTTATAAATGTTGACTGCAATTTCACTATTTTACTTTTTAGAATGAAATAAATTTCAAAACACATTCACATTCATACATCAAGGTCGACGAGTTAATCTGTTCATATTTGATATAAGCGGGATTTAGCATCATTATCAATATAACTTCATACGACATTGATAGAAAATGTATTCTCACTTTATACGAAAGATGGAGACCGAAAACGCACATGTTTCATCTTCTAATCGGTGATGCACGGTCACCATGGAAGATGTACACATGTTAGGTTTGTGTAAATGGCTTGGCAATAATTGGGCACATAAATATGGCATATGAGATGACTCTAAAACTATTAGGGGTGCCATTTTTTGGAAAGTGATCGAAAAGGGCGAAGCATTAACATGAAATGGATAAAGGACCATTACAATGCTTTGAAATTAGATGAGAAATCCCTGAACAAAATAAAACTTTAGAAAACTCGAATGTATATTTTATTGCTTTTTGCCAGATTGTTATTTTCGGATATTAATGGTAACACTATACATATTCATGTTTTTACCATTATTAGCAGACATAAATAAAATAGGTAGATATAGTTGGAGAGCTTCTACTTTAGCGCATCTATACAAAAATTAGTGTAGTTGCGCTAAAAGAATGTGCATAATTTTGCTGGCTGTGGAGTTTTACTTCAAGCTTGGGGATGGTCTAGAATTCCAAGACCGTCACCAAGGAATCTCAATCCATTCAAATTTCCATATGCGACCAAGTACGTATAAAACAAATTAATTTTTTAGATATGTTTTTCTATGTATTTTTCTAATAAATAATTCTTTTTAAAGTGGTCAGCTATGAGATGAATTACAAAAAAAAAACAACCATTGTGCTCCTATATATCGGGCGTTCTTCGATCATTTCGAGGTGGATGATGTATTCTCTTCAAGAATATACTACTAATATTTAAAGTTTATTTATATTTTTTTAACTAATCATTTTTACTACTATGTAACACTTTTTTTGGAGGCCATCTTGGACTTAAAGACGAGGATCCAACTGAAAATGACATATGGAGTTTGTTTTGGACTGGGCCGCAGTATGTGTCAGGCACAACCCAATCCCGTTAGGCACGACCCAAGGCCCAATATTTAGGGGCATGGAGAGAGTGTCTCCTCTACGTGTTCCACTCTGTCAACAATCTCCATTATTATCTCCTAATCTTACAAGGTGGTTGGACTAAGGGCAAAACCACGTGTTAGGTCTTATCTGCTCCTACGTAATCCCTGGAAGTTCTTGCTTGGGCCTAGTTGATCCATCCCATGAGAAGGATCTTGGCCCAACGCTAGGGGCACATTATAAATACTTTATTTCACTAGAGGGTCAGGTATTCTACTCTTTACTACTTACTGTATTTGCTCACTTTATAAGTTGTTTCTCACTTTGGCATTAGAGTACCTAGCTGATACACCCCTCATTTCGCCACCGTAGAAGTTGTCCATCACTGAAAGGTTCCTCCTGATCAGGCCAGATCAGTGGCACCGTCTGTGGGAACATAAATTTCTCCCTGTCTTCTGAAACAAAAGACCAAAACTTCACCCTATCACTTTCAACCAACCAGGATGACCAGCGAACAAGGTGACAACCGCGTCAAGGCCCTTATCGTCTACACCACTAACGGTGACGACGACCACCACATTGTCTATGAGTCTGACTCAAAGGACAGGCAACCTGTCACTCTATCCCATGAACTAGTTGCCAACGGCGTTCCTCAACCTCACGTCGCAGCCACCTTCGAGCCCATTCTGATACCGGTCGAAGGAGATGCCACGATCATATCCATGACCAACACGCTCAAACATACAAACCTCATGTTGTTTCAACAACAAGAGAGAATCATTGCGCTGGAGACAAAACGTCGTACCACGTCTCCTTCCTGAAGATCCCGACGATTGCGCAACCCCTCACCCCACGGTCGTGGGCCCTAGCTCGAGAGACCACAATGTTGGTGCGGTATAATGACAAGCAACAAAAGTTTTGGAAGTATTTTTCCGGGAATTTATCGTGTCCACAGAGATCGATTCTATTGAAATGTCGTTCGACAATATCTAAGTTTATGAGTTTGGATTAAAATGATTTTAAGGTAATTGCGGGAAAGCAAATAAGAGCATAAAAGTATACATTCTTCGGAGAAAAGAAACTTATCAAACATGTATATAATTGACTCGTCACAAACATAATAAACTTATGTTAATTTATATATGACATTAATAGATAAATTTATGTTACTTAAAATTATGTGAATTAATTTCAAGTGTGTGATTAATCGTCATTAATAATTTAATAAAGAGAATTAGAAAAATAAGAAAAATAAAACATTATTAAAGACCAAAATTTCATTGTCTAAATTTTTAAAAATTAATATAAATGTTTTGTAGACCGAATATGCAGTCATAAATTTTTAGTCGCTAATTCGGTGATTAATTTAATTTTGTGACCGATTTAGCAACATCTAAAATTTTACTAACAATATGTCAAATTTCGGTGACTAATTCAGTGGTATAGTGACCAAAACTTTTCAATCACAAATTCGGTGACTAAAAGCAATTTTTTAGTAGTAAGATTAGAGATGTCCTATCAATTCTTTTATATCTAAGATGTCTCCCTTGGTAAAAATTATACAAATATTTATGCTACTCCTAACATGGAAGAATTTATGATTATTAAAGTTTTTTATTGAAAGTTCATCCTCCTAATGCTCCTATAATTAAAGAGATCTTGTGCACCCTACTATAACATCTTGGATAAATTGCAACTCAGATGAATCATTTCTTGATAGTTCTAGTATTCATTACTACGGTTAAAATACTCAACTGTTATGGTATATACATTTATGAAAATATGATTTAATTACGGTTAAAATAAATAATCATTGTTGAAAGTACCATGGTTTATTATAAAATATACAAATTGGATTTTTTTCAGTAAACCTCACAACAAAATACAACCATTCAAATTGATGAAATATATCATCTGAAAATTAAATTATTCTTGAAAACTAGCTTACACAAACCATTGTTTTTCAAATTGCATTTGTATGATCATTCATTTCACGCTCTTTAACATATAGAACGTGATTCAATGGTCTGGGTCCTTCATCACATAAATTCCTTATATTCTAGTTTAATTTGAATAATATCAATAAATTAGTGTTATTCAAATTAAACTATAAGAGAAAATATGAACGTGTTGAAGGAATCAGATCATTGAACCATATCCTATATGTGAAGGAGCATGAGATGAACGATGAGACGAATGTAATTCGGAAAACATTGATTCATATAAGTTGGTTTTCAAATACAACTTAATTTTTAGATTATATGTTTCGATATCAATTTAAATGAAATGTATTTTTAGTGAAGGTTCAGCAAAAAAAATAACATATCATATAATAAACTCATCTTCATACAAAAGCATACAACAATATAAGATATTATGTAATGTTCTAAGAATTTAAAGAACAAAACGTTGCCAAGTCACAAGAAGTTTCTTTCTAGTGACTTAGCAATGATTTGTTCTTGTTCTTAAAATATTAATCAACAACAACAGACATAACCATTTATCAATAACACAACAACATACAACAACAACAATATACAATAACAACAATAACATACAATAACAAACAACAACACAAGATATTATATAATGTTTAAAGAACACAAGTTTCTTTTATCGTTGATCTAGGAAAAATTATGTATTTCATTTAGTTTATGAAGCTATGAAGAAGAAGTACAAGGTGAATGAAGTCAAGGCAATAACTTCATATTTCTTGTATTTTTCTTCATAACTATACAAACCATATGTATCATAGTCAATATTTGCGCTTTGTTAAAGTGGTGACGAATCTGAAACAATAAAAACATCCAGCAAATAAAAAAATTAGAACCCATTTTTTTACAAGAAATATAAATAAAATCGAAGAATAAGTTTAATAAACGAACCTGAAATATGATTAAAGAGAATCATAGCGATTGGTGAAGAAAAATATGAAGGTTGAAGTATGTTCAAACAATGAGATGGATGCAAGAGTTATGTTATGAGAGAGAAAAGTGAAATATGTTAGAGTTTTCATATGAGAGAAACGACTGTTAGAAAGAAAAATCGTGAGATGGATGCTAGGGTTACTGATGAACGCTAGATACTTTCACTTATATAGTAAAAAAAATATCACATATCATTACGCTTTGAAAGAAAAACTGTAATAATACTTTAAAGAATAATATCACATTTCATCACGGTTCTATAGTAAGACCGTGGTTAAAGATCTTTAAATTTATTTATTTACTTATGAACGCAACGGTGAAAGAGTTACTCATTATTGTTATTTTTATTCTTCGTCAATGTTGATATTGTTATTGTTATTTTTGTTGACTTTTACTATTTTTTTTTGTGTAAAACAATAATAATATATAAATGAAAAATAAGAGTATATACTAAATAATTTCATTAAAAAACCAAAAAGGGAAGGGAAAAGTACATAGATAATTTCATTACATAAATTTGTCAAGGTCGGAACAATATCTCATAACATTAAGAGAATTTTCATAATCTATGACTCTCTCCTCACTACCCTCGTCAAAATCATAGTAAAAAATCTTCCTCGACTCCTTTTTCTTCTTCTTCTTCTTCTTGACCTTCCTCACTCTTAATGTATCCTTGACATAATATGATCCAGATGGCTGAACCTCCTCAGTTAACTGCTGATCATGGTGTTGTACAGTGGTGACCTCAGTTATGATATTTCTGTTAGCATTCTCAGATGGAGAACTCATGCTGATAAATGAAGTTACGAATAATAGTTTGAAGAAGTGTAAATTGTGCATTTATATAAAATGTTGAAGATGAGATATATGTTGGTTTAATGTTTGCAATGATTAATTCTATGGTTGATAGTCTTGAAAAATACAGAAAACTTTCAATCATCATTATACATGGGAAGAGCGTTTCTCTCTTTTGGGAAGAGCAAATGTTGTACAGATAATATTACAACCGTTGCATATTAAATACGTGAATAAATAATTTTGAAAAATAAAAAAATGTTGTTTCCAGGATTTGAACCTTATACCACTAATTTTATCACTACAGTTGTTTCTATCAACTGTGATTAAATAACTTTCAAAAAATAAAATATCATAACGCATATCCTCTTAGCTTATATAAGTTTAGTGGTTTAATATATATTGTAGTAACACATGTACAACTAGAATTTCCTCTTTACTTCATCCATATTGAGAGAGAGAGAGAGAGAGAGAGAGAGAGAGAGAGAGAGAATATGTAATATATTAATTCATTCAATGAGAGTCATATTTTTCTCTTCCTCTTCTTCCAACTGCATTGCCAAGTTAGTTACAGTTGGTTATTTTCAGTTACAATTTCTTCCTAGTTTCACCATTATTAACATGGTATCAGAGCTTAAACAACCATGGTAGCCATTTTCTTTCACCGATTTCTTCTTCTTTGAGCATTGCAAAGCTCATTTTCATTGTTGGTTCCCTTTCAGTTCTTTGAAATATTCATCATACTCAATTTTTCTTCTTCTGAAATTGAATTCTTGTTTCTCATTCTTCAATGGCGTACCATAACTACACTAATTTCTCAAAAAATTCAACGAATCCTTACTACCTTCATCCAAATGAAAACCCTGCAATTATTCTTGTTTCTTCTCTTCTTGATGATAAGAACTACCACATTTGGTCAAAATCAATGCACATAGCTCTTATTTCCAAGAATAAAGAGAAGTTTGTTGATGGAACTCTCACAAAGCCTATTGTATCAGATCCATTATATGCTCTATGGATTCGATGTAAAACTATGGTCCTAGCTTGGATTTTATGATCGGTTTCAGAGTCAATTGCAAAATCAGTCTTATGGATTGATAGCGCTGCAAGAGTATGGCAGAATTTGAAGATTTATTTTTGTCACAATGATATATTTCGTATATCAAATATCCAGGAAGATCTCTATAAGTTTCTTCAAGGTACACTTGATGTTTTTAACTACTTTACACAATTGGAAGTCATGTGGGATTAGTTAGAAAATTATTTCCCACTATCTGTTTGTGTTTTTGCCATTCCATGTTCTTGTGGTGCTCTTGCTTCCATTATAGTTGGTTATTTTCAGTTACAATTTCTTCCTAGTTTCACCATTTAGTTAGAAAACACAATTGGAAGTCACGTGGGATTAGTTAAGAAACAATTTCTTCCAGTATCATGTATTACAATGATGGATGACATAACCGTAGTAATATTATGTTACCAATGTCTATGTTGTAGTAGTGATTGAAACCCATAGAGGTGTTTAAGAGTCTATCAAGATAACTTTTTATGTTGTTATGTTTCCAATATTATAATTTCCTTTTCCTTTCATGTTGAGTTGATGGAAGTTATTGAAATCTCTAAAGATTTGACTAAATTTTGGTAAAACATGATGTTGAACAAAATGTTCTAATATGAAGAAATATGTGAAGAACAACATGTCAGACAAGATGTCCTATCACGAGGACTCGACATCTTTGTCTGTTATAGCAGGTTAAGTTGAAGATTTGTTTCAATATTTGAGGAGATTTTATCTACAACAATCAACACATGGATCAAGGAATAATTGGTTATATTTTTTGAAGCCCATGGATAGCTGAAGATTATAAAAGGAATACTTACACCTTGGGAAAAATAACAAGTTCTTATTCTAGACTTTTGTAAAAGAAAAATAAGGGTTTAGGGTTTTGAGATTCGAGTACTTTCTTGTAATATAAGTCACCATTTGTATCAATTTGATACACTATGATAGACATATTTTTTTAGCATAATTCAGAAACCCGTAGGTAATGAATCATGTATTGTTCTTGGATAAAGTTTTTAAGCAAAGCCAAGTATTGTTGTTAGTAAAGAGTCTTGACTAAATGTTTTATTGGAAGAGGTGTCTTTCAGTTAAGAAGTTTGATATAGTCATTGAGACTACGATTTTTAGATATCACTAGGTGATTAAGGATGTGAGATGGGGTTCTAAGATAAAGATTGCATTGGGTAGTGATTAGTTAAACCAGAGGTTGTTTACATGTAAACTGTGATTGTTTGCATTAAAACTATACTACTAATAGTGTAATCTTCTTCCTGGCTTGGTAGCCCCCAGAGTAGGTGAGTTGCACCGAATTGGGTCATCATATTGTTGTGTTATTGATCATTCTGTTACTTACATTTCAGTTCACTGACTATTGATTAATATGTATTAATAGATGTTGGAACATCTATCATGACATTGTTCTGATATTGATAATATCAGTATGTGCTATTATGTCCTTGTTTAATATAGTGGAGATCAATGTCTCAACATGTGTTAGAACATCTAAGATCTGCTACACCAAAATTTCAATTGGTATCAGAGCAGTCATCCTTGTTTATTTCTGGATGAGATATTGGGAAGATAATTTCTGATTGTTTGAACAAGGAAGAATATTGTGTGATCATACCATCCATTATTGATTCATTCAAGAGGATTGAAAGCTAAGGTGATATCTTCTTGAATCTAGTATAATAATTATTGATGGTTGATTGCTTCTTATGTGAAGATTCTACCATTGCTGCTGATGATTGCATTATTTCAACTTCTGATGCGGGTTGCATTGCATGGTGTCTTATAAGATGTTATGACATCTTATCCGACCCTTATTGAGACTGTTGTGTCTTGGTATTCTGCTGCATATTTCTCTTATGGAAGAACTCTGGGAGTTATCTAGCTCTGGTGTTGATGGTTCATAAGATATGTTCTTGGAATAACTTGTGTTATTCTATGTCCAAAATTTTGATGAAGTCTTCTCAAGGTGCTTGAGTTTTTTTTCAATATTTCTTGAAGAAACATCTAAGGTGTAGATGTCTTGATGGTCACATATTGTTATGGAAACAAGATGGTGGAGTAAGTCTATGATCTTTCATGAATATTCTTGCTGAAGAGTTCTTGGAAGATAAACTGGGGAGTAATATAGAGGGGAAAACCTATTATCTGGTTTCCTCTAAAGGATTATCATACATAGCTATATTACTTGAGAGATTGGTTTAATCAACATTTATAAAGTTTCCAAAGATACTTGGGAGCGTCTCAACTCCACTCATAAAGGTAAATATAAATTTGGTTGGAGAAAAGAATCTTGAAGCAAAAATGATCAAGCTGAAGATGTTCTGGATCCTAGTCAAAATGTTTGACATGATGATGAAAAACAAATGAAGAAAGACAAGAGAAATTTATTTTTGATTCCTGTCTCTAGGAGTATGTCTTCTGGTTTCCCCTTGAAGATTTTATTTTTGTGTTCTTTAGAAGGAAGTTCAATCAGATGTTAAAGAGATTGAAACTTTCGCCTGAAGAGGATCTGGTATTTCAGAAAGGCTGAAGAATGGAGAGAGGATTGAAAAGCTAATGAGAAAGGGGATGCTTTCTTCAGAAATCAAGTTGGGTCAAGGATGTCAAGGATAATGTTTAAATGTTGTGATGCATATTTTGTGAAAGGATTGTTCTCAACAGGTTTGCTTAGTTCATCAAAGGTCAAGATCAGCATGAGTTAACCAAGAAATGAAGAAAGTTTTATTTTTCACAAGTTATAAGATTGTCTAATTAAGGATTTAAAATCAATTTCTAGTTGTGATCCTCACAAGTATTTAATTGCTTATCCTTTTTCTTGATGATCACTCAAAGGGGAGTCAAAGTAACAGTTCAGTTGAAAGGGAATATCCACCGGATCTTTGAAGAATGGATACAGTTGACCTTTTTCAAAAAGGTTATGATGTAGGTATGTAGAATCTTGTTGTTCCAAGGAGTGAGCTTCTAGGACAAAGGAGTGTTGTAGCATATTATATGGGAACCAAACACTTTGTTGATCAAAAGTGATAGAAACTTTCATCAGATTGGATTCGTTATGCATGTGATATGTCTAGAAAGTTTCTATCTTAGAAACTTGTCTAAATTGTGGATTCGGTTTGGAAGAGAAGATGATGTCATCACCAACTTGTTGAATATTACTTGGATTAGTTTATAGGAGTGCATAAGCTAAGTTCCAGTGAAGGATTGTTAAAGGAAGATCAACCAGATTCTATATGAAGGTGAAAGTAAAATGTCCAGGACATTCTCTCAGATATCTTGAAGATATGTCTACTAAAAAAAAGCCAGATCAAGGTGATCTTGCTTATAGTAACTGATCATTGGGGAGAATTATCGATGATTCTCTTAAACAGGATGAAGGTTGTTTACTCAAAATTGATATCATAATCAAGTCTACGAGAGCATGGAACTCTTATTCTGTTAAGGTGATGAGGTCCTTCAAGGTAGTATGTTGGTTGATAGTCTTACGGATCAATGCATCTACTCTGTATCAAGCAATTATTGGTTGATGATAATCAAATGTTTTAACATTAGATTAAACATCTGTGAACTCTCTCTGAAAGTGATGAATGCAATATTATATTGGGAGAAGTTGGTTTTCATGATCTGTTTCAATATTTGAGGAGATTTTATCTACAACAATCAACGCATGGATCATGGAATAATTGGTTATATTATTTGAAGCCCATGGACAACTGAAGATTATAAAAGGAAGACTTAGACCTAGGGCAAAATAAAAAGTTCTTATTTTGGACTTTTGTAAAAGAAAAATAAGGGTTTAGGGTTTTGAGAGTCGAGTACTTTCTTGTAATGTAAGTCACCATTCGTATCGATTTGATACATTGTGGTAGACATAATTATTAAGCATAATTCAGAAATCTGTAGGTAATGAATCATGTATTGTTCTTGGATGAAGCTTTTAGGCAAAACCAAATATTCTTGTTAGTCAAGAGTCTTGACTGAATATTTTATTGGAATGTGATATAGGATTCTCTTATCTTAGATCGGGGTTCTAAGATAAAGATTGCATTGGGTAGTGATTAGGTAAAACAAAGGTTGTTTACATGTATGTCTTGACTGTTTGCATTAAAACTATACTACTGATAGTGTGATCTTCTTCCTGGCTTGGTAGCCCCTAGAGTAGGTGAGTTGTACCGAATCGGGTCATCATATCGTTGTGTTATTGATCCTTCTGCTACTTACATTTCAGTTCACTAACTATTAATTAATATGTCTTAATAGATGTTGGAACATCTATCATGACATTTTTGTGATATTGATATCAGTATGTGTTATTCTGTCATTGTTTAATATAGTGGAGATCAATGTCTCAACATGTGTTGGAACATATGAGATCTGCTACAATAGAATTACAATTATTTTAACTATTAAACTTGATTTTGATAAAGGTTATGACTAGAAACTGATTCACAGCTTACTATCCTTTGCTTTCAAGCAACCTCACATTATTAATTGGACTCTTCAAAACATATGAAAGAATTTTATGATTCTTTTTTATCAAATACATTTTAAAGGCACTCTATTTTAGAGAGGAGAATTTTTGTGTTGATAAAATGACCACGTATATTTATCTATTATTTGCTTCAATTGGTGGACTAACTTGCATAACTCTATTTGGAATTATTTCAATTCTAAATTTTTCTTTGTATATGTTTTATTGATTTAGTTATTTATGTTTGATTCATTGTCTTATCTTTACACTCTTTTCTCCTTCATCAATGTTTTATCCTATTGATTTTCTCTTGATAAGGTTTTTAATGAGGCATATGAGTTGTCCTATCTTGTATTTTGCTCTAATTTCTCAAATATTTATTATATCTTTCGTATTTTTTATTTATTTATTAATATATTTCATTGACGTGATTGTCTTAACCTAATTGAAATGTCTCGGATGTTACCTTTGTACCCGTTTCTTTCGATAAAAATAAAAATAAATTGAGTCTTTTTATTCAAAATATCATTATAATCAATGTTTTAAAAAACGATCGCTGTTACATTGAGATTTTTGAGATTTAAGTAAATATAAATGTTGCAACACTGATTATGATCACTGAAATGATAGTAGAGATGTGAATTAACCACAAATTATATTATTTAACATATAAAATAGTGATAGCAGTAATAATATCAACAAATACTTATACCGTTTTATCGCGTCCGTTTTCGCGATCACAAACTCTTTTAAAACCCTAGTTGCAATGTTATTATAAAACAGATTGAGAAATTCCCATTAACATCAACCACCCAAGTTGTAAAATTAGAATATTAGTGGTCCGATTAAGAATGATGGAGATTGAGATCTCATGGATGAGTATGTGGTTATCTCCAATGGTGGAATTCAGGTCCAAAATTCATGGTCCAGTACATACACTTTACTTTCAGCTAGCTTACAAAATGGAGCTCCACTAGCTCTATATTGGGGTTCACGGAATAATGTAAAATTAAAAGTGAAATTCTTATCACATAAACGTTTAAAGAGACCATGCATTATAATTTATTTGATATTCTCCAAGTTTTATGAGTTTAATGATCATTCAAATGTACTATATTTTTTTTCACTAAAAAATAAATAAATTTAATATTTATTTATATTTCCTCTAATTAAAGTTCATATATATTCTTGTGTTGCTTTTCATCACTTACTTGTTTAAAGGACCAAACTAACAATGACGTCAAAGTTTGGAATCAATGTTGTTTGGATAATTTTGCTCAAATTATTGGGATTACTTTATCCACTTTATGGAAGATATTGAACAATATGAAAATTCAAATTTGTTATTTATATTTTGAAGATCTATTAATATGACAAGTGAACCACATCTTGTTTATATAAAAAAATATTCCGAAAATACATATCTCAAATCACTATTATATGATATTTTCAACACACATAAAATTCGTAGAAACCCCTTATATTAAAAAACAAATATGATGAGTGTAAAGATACATATTTAAAATATTTTGAGAGAAGAATAAGGTTTTTGAGGTCCATAATAAACCAAAACTTGTATAAATATGTATGGTTTTTCTTCTCATGTTGTTCACAACCACACATCACACCAGAATAAACATATATTGACATGTTACATTTGTCTAATTCAACGACGCGAAACCCTCACTTGAATTTAAGGTTATGAAGTACACTTTTCTTATAGATCTAAAATATAAATTAGAGAATCTCCTAGAATATTCAGACAATCGAAGAGTTGTGAAGTTCGAGTACTGTTTACCCCTAATTGATAATGAAGGGAAGATCCAGTTCAACAACTTTGAGCTGAAGGCAACGGAAGATTTAATGATTATGTGGAGTATATTTTACTGTTGCAAAACAAAATGTTCGATGCCGATCGAAATGGATGTAAAGATTGCGAGATCGATCAAAAATATTCTAAAGATGTTACAATATCCTTCTGAAATATAATGTTAAATATTAATGTTAGAATTGTCTATGTAATGATACATATTTTGATATTAATTTATGTTTTTCTTTAACCATCTACTGGTTTATGGTTTAAACTTATAGAGCGTATTCCGAAGATACATCTCTATAATTTTTATTAATCTTGAAATAAGAGTTGTCACTCACGAAAGCATTGGATAAATGTAAATTCAATGTGTAGAATATCACTTTTGAAATCGAAGAACATTTATAATGTTTTACCAGGCAGAATTAATATCCCATATTGTGGATAAAAGTATTGCCCAAAAATATTTGTCCAAATGGGACCAAAATTTCAACATGGATGCCTATGAATGGGCTTTCATGAAGAATAAAATCTTTTTACACAATTTCTTCACCTCATGAATATCTATTTAAGCCCCTACGGTTTCAACATTTCGTTTGTGCACTTAGGTCATATACATTCCAAATACTAATCAACTACTTCTATCATGTCCATGGCTACACATATTCATAACCATGTAGCACTATTCTCTTTTATCATAATCTTTCACCTTGTTTCTTCAACATTGGGTGATCAAAACTCCAACAATAATTATATCATTCACATGAATTTATCAGCCATGCCAAAACCCTTCTCCAACCAACAAACTTGGTACTTAGCCACCCTTTCCTCACTACTCGACATTACTTCTAATCAAGTAACAACAAACAATGACCAACTTAACTATATTTCTTCTTCAAAAAAACTCACATACACCTATACTAATGTCATGAATGGTTTCAGTGCAATTTTGTCTCCTTTAGAGCTTGAAGCTCTAAAAACCTTACCCGGGTATATCTCATCCATAAGAGACTTCCCAGTCAAACCAGACACAACACACTCA